>CM024517.1:16106899-17306899 GCA_014182375.1 Eucalyptus virginea | reverse complement strand
TGTGTAAAGAAACAAAGTTTTATGATAAATAGAGCCGAGTGCAGCTCAGTTTCTTATGATTCAACTTGACTGAAATTTATTTTACAACTCTTGAAATTCAAGCAAGCCATGTGAAATCAACGTGAGATCCAGGGGGTTACATTAAGTGGTATCAGAGCCCAGATTTGTTGGAGTTATAAGGCGTAGGAATTTTAGATGAATGGTAGTGTACTTGAGTGTTTAGACATGTTGTCCATGTAATTTGGGACAATTATTGGTATGGGCAGTTAGTTTCATGATTAATGTGGTTTGAATAACGTGGGAATATTATGTTACTTTTAACTAATAGCATAAATCTCCAACTCCTGATGTGGGTAATGTGTGGGAAGTTTAGGAGAAAGATGGTGCGATCGAGGAGCTCGTCTCCGCCAAGGAGAGAAGCGACTGTGTCGAGGGCAGGATCGAGGATGGAGGATGTGTTGCAAGCCTCGGTTTCCTTGAGTAATTTGGTGGAGAGACAGGCCCAAATTCCACCGTAACAACCACCTCTGCCGCCACCCCAACAGCCACCTCTAGCGGAGCATCGCACCTAGGGACTAGTAGAGCAGTTCCTAAAATTATAGCCACCGAAATTCTCGAAAATGGGACGTCCCGAGGAAGCGAAGCAGTGGATTGATAGTATGGAAAGAATTTTTAAGTTGCTTGGTTGCAATGACCACGACAAGATAACACTTGTTGAATATCAGTTGGAAGGGAACGCCATGTATTGGTGGAGAGCATCGAAGGATACCATATTTCCAACAAGTACGGAAATGGTATGGGATGAGTTCGTGAAAGCTTTCTACAAGAAACATTTTTCTGAGTGTACAAAGGATCGAAAGATTACTAAGTTTGTCCAACTGAGTCAAGAGGGACTAACTGTGAATCAATACGAGGCAAAATTTTCAGAACTTTCTAGGTATGCTCCTAAATTGATTGAGGATCCCGAGAATAAAGCAAAGAGGTTTCTGAAGGGCCTAAGGACTAATATTAGGAAGCAGTTAGTGCCTTTAGGTATAAGAGACTATATTAAAGTGTATGCTCAAGCCCAATGGATCGAGCAAGAGCTCATTAGAGAGCAGATGGAGGATAGGGAAAAGGTCAGATCAGGGCTGCAAGGAGTCACAAAGGATGTGCGTAGCGGCAAGCGACCTTTTCCATCTCGGGATACACCATGGAGTTCCTGGAAGAGGCCCGCTTATGGAGTTTTTGGAGGGACGAGTAAGGGACAATACGTGAATCAGGCTATGTTTCAGAACGACTTATACCAACGATGTAACCGGCGACATGGGCCAGGGCCTTGCCCCGATCCATTGAGATGTTTTAAGTGTGGACAAATGGGTCATTTCAAAAGAGAATGTCCCCAAGGCAGGCAGCAAGCCGATCATAATCAGTTGCTTCATGCGCTGCCACACCCAAGGGGAGCACTTCCACTAGGGAAGACGCAAAGAGCGGCAGCAAAAAGGAAAAGTGTATGCAATGACTCAAGAGGAAGCGGAAGCTTCCAAGACCATTATTACAGGTACAATTTCCTTGAATGATCAAAAGGCTTATGTGTTATTTGATCCGGGCGCGACCCATTCCTTTATTGCTGAAAGATATAGGCGATTACATAATTTAGAAGTGACGCCTCTCATAACACCTCTCAGTGTTTCCACACCATTAAGGGATGAAGTCTTGTCTACATTGGTTTGTGAAAATTGCGAAATCTCAATAGGGGGAAGGACATATTCTATTGATTTGGTAGAAATAGGTATGTATGACTATGACACCATTATAGGCATGGACTGGCTTAGTAAGCAGTGAGCCAATGTAGATTGTTACAGAAAAAGGATTTAGTTTAACCCCTCTGATGAACCTAGTTATGAGTTCTTTGAGAACAAAATGACCCCCTTCACGAACCTTATTTCGGCAATGGAAGCACATAGACTCTTAGGTGGGGGATGTTAAGGATATTTAGCGATGGTTAAGGATCAGAAAATGGAAGAGGCGAAGCTAGAGGAAATTAGTGTAATACGTGAATATCCTGATGTATTTCCAAAAGAACTCCCTGGATTACCCCCAGACCGAGAGGTTGAGTTTGCTATCGAAATACTTCTAGGGACGGAACCTGTATCAAAAGCTCAATATCGAATGTCTTTGGCAGAATTGAAGGAGTTAAAAATCTAGCCGCTAGAATTATTGGATAAAAGATTTATAAGATCGAGTGTATCTCCATGAGGGGCACCGGTTCTGTTTGTGAAGAAGAATGATTGATCAATGCGTCTTTGCATTGATTATAGGAAATTGAACCAAGTTATGGTCAAGAATAAATACCCCTTACTAATGATTGATGATCTATTTGATCAACTAGTTGGTAGTTCAATCTTTTCAAAAATTGACTTGAGGTATGGGTACCATCAATTAAGAGTTAAGGAGGATGACGTTCTCAAAACAACTTTTAGGACTCGGTATGGACATTATGAATTTCTAGTTATGCCATTTGGTCTAACCAATGCGCCTGCTGCCTTCATGGATCTAATGGACAGGATATTTATATCTTATCTAGATCAATTTGTGATTGTTTTTATAGATGATATTTTGGTATACTCAAAAGGGTCGAAGAGCACAAGGAACATTTACGAATAGTACTACGAGACCCTCAAAGAACACAAATTGTATGCCAAATTTAGTAAATGTGAGTTCTGGTTAGACCAAGTAGCATTTTTGGGTCGTGGTGTCGAAAAAAGGATTAACAAAGTGGACCCAGCGAAGGTTGAGATCGTAACTGAATGGCCAAGACCCACTACACCGACGGAGATTCGAAGTTTCTTAGGGCTTGCAAGGTATTATCAAAGGTTCATAGAAGGATTCGCACGACTCGCAAGTCCCTTGACCCACTTGACTAAGAAAAGTGTGAAATTTGAATGGAATGATAAGTGTGAACAAAGTTTTCAGGAACTTAAAAGAAGATTGACCTCGGCACCAATTTTAACCCTACCTTCAGGGTCTGGTGGATTCACAGTGTATAGTGCTGCTTCTTACCAAGGACTCGGTTGTGTCTTAATGCAACATGGGAAGGTCATAGCTTATGCTTCGAGGCAACTGAAACCTTATGAAAAGAATTATCCTACCCATGATCTAGAGTTGGCCGCGATTATTCTCGCATTGAAAATCTGGAGACATTATTTATATGGGGAAAATTTTGAAATTTACGCCGACCATAAAATTTTGAAATATTTATTTTCGCAAAAGGAGTTAAATATGAGGCAAAGAAGATGGATGGAGTTATTTAAGGATTATGATTGTGAAATAGTGTACCACCTAGGAAAAGCTAATAAAGTGGCAAATGCCCTTAGTCGTAAGTCGGCTGTGAGTATGACAAATTTAAGGGTGAAAGAATGGAATCTTTTAAAAACCATTGCCAACTCCGAATTTAGACTAGAGGTAGATCACCTTTCAGGCATGTTGGCAACTTTGAGGATTGAACCACGGGTGATCCAAAGAATACAGATCCTACAACAGTCGGACCCGAGAATGTTAAAAAATTCTAGATGAAGTGCAAAGTGGAAAAAAGTGAGGAATTTCAATTGTCTGAGGACGGAATTGTCAAATATTGATGATGTCTTTGTGTGCCAAAGGATAAGGAACTTAGAACAGAGATATTGTCAGAGGCACATAAGAGTGCTTATAGCATCCACCCCGGAGGTACGAAAATGTACCGAAATTTGTGGCAACACTACTGGTGGAATGGTATGAAAACTAACATTGCTAGATTTGTTTCTCAATGTCTAACTTGCCAACAACTGAAAGCCGAGCACCAAAAGCTAGCTGGGCTATTGAAACCCCTAGATATTCCAGAGTGGAAGTGGGAACATGTTACTATGGACTTTGTGCAGGGACTCCTAAGGACCTCTAGTGGACATAATTCGATATGGGTGGTAGTGGATCGTCTGAACAAATCTACTCACTCTATGGCAGTTTGAATAGATTATTCGATGGATAAGTATGCAGAAATATATGTGAGACAAATTGTCCGTCTACACGATGTTCCCGTGATTATCACTTCTGATCAGGACCCAAGATTTACATCGAAACTTTGGCAGAGCTTACAAGTTGCTTTAGGGACTAAACTCCAATTTAGTATAGCTTTTCATCCTCAGACTGACAGACAATCTGAAAGGGTAATCCAAATATTGGAAGACATGCTAAGAGCCTGCATGTTGGATTTTAAAGGAAACTAGGACGAAAAATTACATTTGGCAGAATTTGCGTACAATAATAGTTTTCAACAAAATATTGGAGCTGCCCCATTTGAGGCACTGTACGAGAGAGAGCTTGTAGAACCCCAGTATGTTGGAATGAAGTAGGCGAGCGAAGATTAACTGGACACGAATTAGTCCAAGTTACTGTAGATGCTGTGAAAACTATTAGGGAGCAACTAAGGACTGCCCAAAGTCGACAGAGAAGTTATGCAGACAAATGCAGGAGGCCTTTGGAATTTATTGTGGGAGATAAAGTTTTTCTCAAAGTCTCACCGGTTAAAGGCGTGTCGAGATTTGGTAAAAAAGGAAGTTGAGTCTACGTTTTATTGGACCTTTTGAATTACTTGATAGAGTTGGGGAAGTAGCCTACAGATTAGCATTACCCCCAAAGTTAGCGGGCATACATGATGTGTTTCACGTTTCCATGTTAAGAAAATATCATCCCGACCCTACTCATGTGTTGGACTACGAGACCATCGAGGTGGATCAAAACGTGAATTATACGAAAGAGCCCGTACAAATTTTGAGCCGAAGAGAGCAAGTGTTGAGGACGAAAGTGATCCCACTAGTTAAGGTGTTATGGCGACATCATGGCCTTGAAGAAGCAACATGGGAAAGCGAAGAAGATATCCGTCAACGATACCC
Source organism: Eucalyptus virginea (assembly GCA_014182375.1). Taxonomy (NCBI): domain Eukaryota; kingdom Viridiplantae; phylum Streptophyta; class Magnoliopsida; order Myrtales; family Myrtaceae; genus Eucalyptus; species Eucalyptus virginea. Next base: position 17,301,992 of record CM024517.1, on the reverse strand, counting down.
TCATTTGTTTAGTTGAAGTCAAATTTCGAGAACGAAATTTTCTAAGAGGGGAAGGTTTGTGACGCCCAAAATTTCGTTAGTTAGATTGAGCATATTTGAGATTATTTCAAAAAAAAAATTAAATTTCCAGCGATGACTCACTTTGTAGGTGAGGGAAAGGGAATTATAGTGAGAGGAAGTTTTCTTCCTCCCCCACGTAGCATCCAGGTGTAGTCGAAAAGGTGGGGGGGGGAGGCTACACGTATTTTATTTCACTTTTCTTTTCTTTTTCGCTCTCTCTCTCTTTCCTTTTGGGGGAATTGCACTTACAGCCCCGAAGAACCCACCCTCACCTGCGTTTTCTCTACCAAGACACATCGCCTTCCTTTCCTCCCACTTCTGTTCATCTCCACCAAGCCCGACCCCATCTCGGCCTCTCACAACCGGTGCCTCTATCTAGCAGCGAAATCGTCACTGCCCCATCCCATTCGGAGCTCCCATCGCCAGTCGCGAAGACCCGACTCGCCCGACGCTTCCTCCCTCTTCCGTCGGTGAAAGATCCAAGCAAGTGGAGCAGTGATTAAGGTCTTGGGTGCACGGGTTAGCTTTATTTTGCTGTGTATGTGAAAATCGGGGTAGATTTCGAGGTTGAGTGTGAGAAATTTGGGAACCAAAGCTCGGTTTGGAGCTAGAATGTGAGCGACTCAAGTTCAATTCCTTTGCACTAGACTAAGGAAATCCTTTGGTTACTGGGTGAGGTGCTGTCGCACGTTATCCAGTGGGTCTTCCTCTCCTTCGGTTTTGTTTTGGTTCGGTTTCACCGATGGTGTGCTCTTTGTAAGTTGCCTGTCGGATTAATGGCCAGCATAGGTGTAGAAACTTTGCCTTGTACCGAATTGTGGAATATTTCTTTGTAAGTAAAGACCTACTATGATCTTTTTAGATGCCATGGAAGAGTCTTGAAGTGTTGTAAAAGAGATTGGTAGAGAAATTTACGGTTTGGTTGAGCTAGAAACAAAGAAACGGTATAAGATGTTTCTGTTCTAGAGAAATATAGATGGAAAGCTTTTTATTTTGTGTCGCCTTGAATTCTAATGATGAAGAGAAAGAAAAGAACCATTTTACTTAAGAGAACATCCTATATGGTGGCAAGAGGACATCCAGGACTGACACTTCCCGGGTGTAGTCTTCGTCAAATGCACATCCTGTTTAACGGTAGATACGGGGGCGTCTATCGGGCCGGCATACATGGCCTTCGTAGCCCTTTACGCACGGGTAGATGGTCGGCTGGAGGGGCCCTTGGCACTGTACGACGACAGACCGGGCCACGGTGGTGGTAGTCCAGCGGAGTAGGAGGTGGCAGAGGAGCGCTCGACGTGTAAGAGAATTTTGTTTTTGGTTGTCTGACAGCATGTACACACTCAACGGGAGGCAGGATGTTTAGTGTTTGTGGTTCATAGTGTTTTTTGCAGAAATCCCCCTCTTAATCTCATCTCCCAATGTGTAAAGAAACAAAGTTTTATGATAAATAGAGCCGAGTGCAGCTCAGTTTTTTATAATTCAACTTGATTGAAATTTATTTTACAACTCTTGAAATTCAAGCAAGTCATGTGAAATCAACGTGAGATCTAGGGGGTTACAAATATATAACGCGTCCAAATGTATCAAAATTCTCTATTTTTTAGAAATGACGTGTCAGCGTGTCGTGTTCGTGTCACATGTCAATGCTACTTAGACGGTGGGAATCCAATGACACATGCGTAACGCGTGATCTCCCCATCTAAGTTGGGCTAGGCCATGGACCCAACTTCCACATCCACATCCCCATTCACATCTCATGGGAGAGATATAATAAATATGGATATGATTTATAATATCCATAATATGAAATATTTTTCTCAAATAAAAAATTCTTAAATTAACATATTTAAAATTATATTTCAATATAAATAATATTTGAATTCTAATATAAGAAATTCAAAATAACAAAAAATATTTTTTAATTTAAACTTATTTTATTTATATATTCAAATTTAATTCTATCTTATAATATAAAATTCAATACATAAATATACATTTATATTTATTATGTATTTTAGGTATTTTAGTATTTTAGGTATATCAATATAGTTTTCTATTAATAAATTTTTATTAGAGAATGATGGAAGGGGAAGAAAGAAATAAAAAAATTAATTAAAAAATAGAGGAAAATAAAAATAGAAATAAAGTTACAAGAGATCTTTATCATATCTATATGTAAAATTTGTGATTAATTTATATTGATTTTGTGTTTAAACCAAATAATATATATAATACGATGTAAATATATCCAAATTTATCATTGTAATTACCAAATTGTGGATATGATATAGCAAAATCCCCTTAATTTCATATCTTATCATATCCAATCATATCTTGATTATAAATCTATATGACCAAATGTAACCTAAGGGGTTTTGGAGGTTAAAAACCTTTAGGGAAATTGAACTAAACGCACCCCCAAGTCATTTGAAGTTCCAAGCTGTCTCAAGCCTCAATTTAAAGCCCAAAAAGAAAGCCATTTGGACTACTCTATTTGATCGATATGCCCGAAATTGTTTAAAAAAAATACGGCTCACCTAGGTTAGGTTAGATGTGGATTGCATATAGATCAAGTTGAGGATAAGTCGCTAAGATTGTATTACATGAAGATGAATTTATATAAGTTAAATAAGTCAATTTGGATTGGACTCGTTTTTTATCCACTCAAATTCGATCCAATCCACTCATTTAATGGGTACAGTAAAAGAGCACCAAATTAAGTCCACATCGGTTAACCACATAGTTTGCACGATGACGGTGGGAATTGCGATTGGGTGTCAAAAACAGAACAAAAAATGAACCGAACCAAATCGAAAAGTTCTGTTCTTTTCGATTCAGTTCTCATTCGGTTCTATTTTCATTAAAAACTAAAACTTTTTATCTGATTTTTTATCGGTTCAATTAACCGAAGTAAATTGATAAAATTTTTAAAAATTTCCTTTTATTTTTTTATTCTTTTAAAAATCATTTTTTGATATTTTTCTTTCTTTTGCTTCTTCATTGGCGGTCGCCCGCCACGTCGGCGGGTGGCGACCGGCCGAGGTGAGCTAGAGTCTTGCCATGGGTTGGCGAGGCTCAAGCTTGCCAAATTTTGGCAAGGTTCAGTCTCACCGACTTGTGGCAAGGCTCCACCTCCTTAATCAAGTGAGGCTGAGCTCGTCCAATGCCGGTGAGCTCGAGCTAGCCAAATCTAGCAAGGTGGGCGAGCGGATGAACTCAGCCTCATGGGAATCTAGCGAGCTCAAGCCTCGCCGATTCTATGGCAAGGCTCCAGCTTGCCTTTGGCCAATTGGTGTCCGGCGACAGGCCAATGAAGAAGAAGAAGAAGAAGAAGAAAGATAAAAGATAAAGAAAAAGAAAAAATAATTTAAAATATCAATTTAAAAAAATAAAATATTCATTGAAATGGGTGCATGTAAGGAAAAATAAAACTAAAATAAAACTAAAAACAAAAACCGAATCGAATCCATTTCGATTCCGATTGGATTTCGATTCGTTTGATTTTTCAAAAAGCCGAACCAAACTAAACCACTTACAGCCTATGAAGCACGGACATGTTGCCGAGCCTTCCGAGTCGTGTTCGACACGTGTCGCCGTGTCCGACACGCTTGGACATGCTCGGATACGTTCGGACACGCGGTCAATGCGTGTCGAGAAATCCGACATGTGGTCAACTTTTCTCGACATGCTTCGACACGCGTGTCCGAGAGAGATTGTTGAAGAAGACGATGGTGGGTAGAGAGGTGAGGTCGAGGAAGAGGCCAAGGAAGCAGAGGTGAGGCCGCGACGGCGAGAGGAAGAGCATAAACTGAGGCGATGCTGCGATGGAGGGCCGCCGGCGAGGCTGCAGCTGCTGCGAAGGAGGAAGGGCAGAGGCTACAGCGATGAGGCGACCGAAAGAGTTGAGAAGATCGTGAGGAAGAAATTGAGGAGGCGGGGAGAAGGTGGTGGCGTGGGGGAGAGGAGGGGGAGAGAGAGAGCATGGGAAGAACGGGGATGGAGGGGATTGATGGGGGCGCAGCCTCGCAGGGGAGCAGGTGGTGGCGTGGGGGGAAAGGGAGGGGGAGGGGGAGAGGAGAGAGGAGAGAAGGGGAAGAAACCGAGGGGGATGGGGGCGATTGACGGGGGCGCAAGGAGCAGGTGGTGGCGTAGGGGGAAAGGGAGGGGGAGAGAGAGAGAGAGAGAGAGACGAGAGAAGGGGAAGAGACCGAGGGGGCTGGGGGTGATTGATGGGGGAGGATTTTGGGGTGGTGGCGTGGGAAAAGAGGGGAGAGAGAAACGAGGAGAGAGGATTTGAGGGGAATAATTTTTGTTAAAATAAAAAATATATTTTTAAGTATGCACACGTATTAATTATGAATATGTTTTTAAAATTTTTTATAAATAGATTTATTAATATTATTAGTGTAAATTTATTGTAAGTTTTTATTTATTTATTTGTGAATTTAAATCAAATTAATTAAAAAATATTTATTTAATATATAACGTGTCGGAACGTGTCGGAATTCTCTACTTTTTAAGAAATGACGTGTCGCGTGTCGTGTCGTGTCGCGTGTCGTGTGTCCGTGCTACATAGCTTACAGCCTAACGTGCGTAACGCGATCCCCCCATCTAAGTTGGGCTGGGCCACAGGCCCAACTTCCACATCCATATCCCCATCTTCCCCTCCCTTCGCTTTTATCTTACAAAACCAGGCCTTGCGACAAACGAGAGAGAGGAGCGCACAGCGATTTACGAACAAACCATTAACGAGAGCAAGAGCTTCAAGAAGAGCTCGAAGCATCAGCAACACCAGATCCGACTGCATCGCGATCTCCTCAGAGAAAGTCTTCGGGAAATGGCGTCGGCAGTAGCGGCGACGACCCCGGATCACCTGTTCAACATGAGGAATAACTTCTACCTGGGAGCCTACCAGGCCGCGATCAATTGCAGCGACTCGCTCCCGCCTCTCTCCCCCGACGAATCCCTCGAGCGGGACTGCCTCGTCTTTCGATCTTACATCGCCCTCGGCAGCTACCAGGCATGATCTCCCCCCTCTTCTGTCTCGCTCGTTTGACATCGGTTAATTTTGTTTCTGTTTTGTTCTGTGATTGGGGATTTTGATGTTGTTCCGTTTGCTTGGCGGTTTTGTGTGGTGTCGAAACAGCTTGTGATCAATGAGATCGATGCGTCGGCTGCCACGCCCCTTCAGGCCGTGAAGTTGCTCGCTCTCTATCTCTCGTCTCCTGATAAGAAGGTGCATTCTCTCTGCCTCGGTTTCCGTTGGTTCTGTGGGAGATCTAGGATTTTGCTGGATTGGGATATGCTATGAGCTGAAGTGCGAATTCAATCGTTTTGATAGTGAGAGATCTGATATGGTTTCCTCAAACGGCCATGGGATCTGACTTTTATGTGAAACTCATGCATGGTTTATGGGAATCCGCAGACTTGTTTAAACATTCGTAGAGGTTCGATGCGTCCAAAACAGAGGCTAGTGGCAATTTCTTGTTTCAGTTTTATGGGTGAAAGAAACTTGCGGAATATTGCGTTCTTCTTTGAATCATGTGATCTTCATTTATCGAGATCCGATTCGGCCATTGAATGATGCTTCATGAATTGAACAGGAGTCGGTGATCTCAAGTTTAAAAGATTGGTTGGCAGATCCTGCTATCGGAAACAATCCCACTTTGCGATTGATTGCTGGGACAATATTCATGCATGAACAAGACTATAATGAAGCCCTTAAGCACACAAATGCTGGGGGAACCATGGGTTTGTAAGTTCTATCATACCCTGAAGACTTAATTATCTCTCAAGATGCTTACATTTAGTAATGTTAACTATGCTCTGTTACTACTAATTGTTGTGAGGAAATGGATTTAAAATATGAAGTAGTTTACTCCTTTTTTTTTTAGTGATTCAACATGCTCCATCATCTGTGAATGTTAAAACCTGCCAGTCTTCTCTTTCATATAAATTGGACTGCCAAGTTTGTAGGGATTTTCTTGAGAAGGCAATACAAGTCCTCTAGTCAGTTGAGAGGCACAATTTTGCATTTGTTGTAGGGTTGTTGTCATTAACTAACAATCCACATTACATCTAGTGAGCATGACTGTATTAAAACATTAAATTCTCACTCAGAGACCTTAAAAATGTTTATCAGATGCAAACATGTCATGGTATTCGGGCAGGGTCAAGAGAAAGACTCAGTGGTTTTGTGTTTTAAATTGGAAGGATTCCTTATTTAGTAAGAACGCTCTGTTCATGTGGAAAATGAAAAGTTTCCCAGGGACTATATGTCAATCCAGTATATTATCCAGAAAATGTATCTGAAATTCATGCTTCATGGACTTCATTGGATGGACTTGCTGATTGCTTGGACATACCAGTTCTGTGGAAATGACATTTTGTAATAGTGTACACCTTAGATTTAGTGTTTGAATTGTAAAAGCAGCCACACATTGTACTTTTGAATTATTTTTCTTGTTTAGTTTAGTTGATACAAAATTAACCGTATGGGAAAACAATCTTCAAGTAAACAGAGAGGTTATAGGTTTCATATTGAGAGTAGGAGGGAAGGGAGTAGGGGAGGGAAAGTATGGGTCATTGTGTTATTTTTTTGGTTTGCACATGGTAAATGGTAGAGATGTCATGCCTGTTGTTACTATTTTTCCATGGAGGCACTTTATTCATGGAACCTAACATTTGTAGGTTCACTGCTAATTATAAGGGCAGCGTGCTTGGCCTAGCATTTTGGTCTGCAATTAGGTATTTTAGACGGGTGTCATGATTTTATTAAAGGAATATCGAAGAACACATTGAGTCCTGTACGAAGTTCAACATTTTTGTGGTCCTACATATGAACTTTATTTCACGTTTCACAACAATAATATATGAAGTCATTTCCCACTGAGTGTGGAAATTTATGCTTCAAAAGGAGTAAAATTATGTGAGGGGCTTATTAGTTGGTCTTATATGTTGTCCTCTCTATAAGAGTAGTTAGATTCAGAGATCTCCACTTGGACGCATTATTAGTCTTTGCTATGGTATCTCTAACGAGTTTGAGCAACTAAAAGATTGTTTGAGGAACAATTGGCAATTATATACTGTTGCCACTGAAGTTTGAGGAGAAGCATCTGATGCAATGAAATTTCTTTTAAAGTCTAGACCAAAATCTGACCTCTCATTAATCCCAAGTTCCACACATTGCACATGGTCCAAAATGCCATTGTGTAATGGACATCAATTGTTCTACTTTGTCTGATCTACATTGTTAACATGGCTGGATTTTCTAGGAGACTCATATTAGGATTTTCTGAATTATTTCAGTCTTTGATTTCTCTGAGACTTCTCTCTAATGAAGTCCTGTGCTGCATATTCTTCCCATCAAAAAGGAGAAGTTGATAATCCCTTTTTTAAGTTTGAGCCTCATTGCTGCTTTATCTGTCTTTAGATCTGTTATGCACGGATTCTGCTAAAGTTGCTAGATTAAATTAAGCCCAAAATGAGAGTTTCTGTTGAATCTTCTCATCAATAGATAGGCAGGATACATGCCTTAGAAGGTGGCTTTGAGCCTTCAAACCATATGGTAGAGAGCACAATTTCGTACTTATGTTCTGGTTGGCAAGTATATCAGGTTATGTGCTCATGTTAATAACTGATTGGCATCATTTTGAGTGTTTTTGGCATTCTGAAATGAAAGATTTTTTTTTTTTTGTTCTTTAACATTGTTTGAGTTTTGTAGTGTGATTTGATATTCATTGAGGGCATTTATTAGTTAATGCTATCATGCTGCCAACTTTGCATCTGATATTCTATATATTTTCTCTTTAAGCTTGTGAGAAGTATATCGAAGGGTTGATCTAGATACATCAAAACCTTCACTCCAGATTTTGTGTGTCTACAAATTCCTTTTACAAAAATTTTCATGCAAGCTGGTTCACATGGCCATTAGTGTTGGAGGTTAAAACATAGTTTTCTGGAATTGCATTTTCAGAGCTCATAATCTTCTTGTCCTTTTGCAGGCATGTGTTGAATGTCCAAATATTTCTTAAGATGTACAGGTCTGATTATGCTGAGAAACAGCTAAGGATCATGCAACAGATTGATGAGGATCACTCACTAACTCAACTTGCAAATGCATGGCTAGACATGGCTGTGGTATTTAGTTTTGCCTTTGCTTTTCATTTTTGCTTAATGGAAAGTTTGAATTGTTTGTGATGACACTTCTCCACAAAATTAGGGTGGTGCCAAGATACAGGAAGCATATCTCATTTTCCAAGATTTCTCTGAGAAGTATCAGATGACTGGGTTGATATTGAATGGGAAGGCTGTTTGCTGTATGCACATGGGAAATTTTGATGAAGCTGAAACCTTGTTGCTTGAAGCTTTGAATAAGGCAAGTTATATAGCTCCTGAGGATCTACTGTTTATTTTTTGAAGTAGATGGAAAACATTTGTTTATCTTTTTAATCCATAACTCGGACACTTTATACGCAGATTGATAGACCATGCACTTCCATTTTCACTCAGAGGAAAGTAGAAGCACCTGAAACACTATGCCCTTTAAAATAAACAAACATCAACAAACTTCTTTCCACTTTAGGACATGGTTGTGCATTATTAAGTTAGCTCTGGCAATATTACCTGAGGATCTACTATTTATTTTGTTGTGACATAGGATGCAAAGGATCCGGAGACTTTGGCGAATCTGGTTGTCTGCAGTCTTCACCTTGGTAAACCAGCTTCCCGTTATCTCAGGTAATATTATGTTTTTTTTTCTTAAATAAAAATTTAAGATACCAATCCAGAATTTTCATTTTCCACACTGTTGGGGTGTATGTAAATCTGCTTATGTAAGCCTGCAAGGACACCATCTCAGCTAACATCTTTCTAATCATACTCTCAAGTTAGTTATAGATCCAAGCAAATTGACTTAACCTCTTACTGTGTTATAATTATATAATTTTTGCTTTTATGTATTCTGCTTTTCTGCTGGACTTCTAGAAAGACAGTAAGGTGACTGTCTATAAGATAATGTTAAACTTCACAAAATTGAAGTTTAATGAGTTTAAGATTATCAAAGGAAATAGCTCCTTGAAAAGACAGAAGGTGACTGTCTATAAGATAATGTTAAACTTCGCAAAATTGAAGTTAAATGAGTTAAAGATTCTCAAAGGAAATAGCTCCTCAAAATGAATGTAGAGCAGATGACAAGCTGCCTATGTCATCTTCATGTTTTTGCATGAGTTCTTTTTTTCTTCTTGCTTAATAAACTGCTTCTTTTGATTTGAGTATTGTTTAAGTGGGTGATTGACTGCCTGTTCAACCCTTTTTTTAAATGGAGGGTCTGGAGAAATTGCCTCATTTCTGAATGAGTGTGCACCTATAGTTCAAGTCTTCCTTTTTCTTTATTCATCTGGACCAGGCTTGTAGGATCAGGAATTGGTAGTGGATGAGGCCTTGTGATGCATCTTTCACTAATTAAAATTGGATAATTTATTGCATTTAATTCTTCTTAATACAATGTAATTGGTCGAAAGCATGGCAAAGGGAAGACCTTCAGTCTGTGTGACTGGTTCAGGAGCAGCATTTGACAGAAAATTTTTAAGCATCAGTTACTTTTGCTGATTCTGTTGGAAGTGTTTAGTGTGAGTCTTGGACTGGGTACTGCACTTATGGTAGTTTCGTGATGGATATATTTGATTGAAGAGTGATATTAGGATTTAGGGTCTTAAGTCAAACCATTATACTTTATATGGCCCCATAAATGAAAAACCCTGATAGTGCAGGTGGCATTTTTGGCTTTTATGTGGACATAATGGCAGAGTAAATAATAGTGTTGACCAAATAAGATGTTTGGATAGATTTTTGAGTTATGGATTTCAGGGAACTGATTGATGAAGTGTCATGTGAAAGACCCCTTGTCAGTGAACAGTAACTAATTGATGGCAAGATCTTATTTAAGCGCACCCTTGGCACTGGCTGCCATTTGTATTATTTCCTTCCAAGTTATTGAGGGGAGGCTGTTGGTGCACATTAGCTACTCTTCCAGTTTTGGCATTCAGCAACTTTGTTGTGCTCATAAAGCATTCATAAATTCTGCCATATCATACATCGGACCCGTTTGGTTCGGCTTTTGAGGAATGCATTTGCCAAAATGCAAATACCTTTGGGTGAATGGGGTTTTCCGAAATGCAAATATCGTTTGGTAAAATTTGCATCTATAAAGGACTTTTATTAAATTTAAAAAAAAAAAAAAAAAATTTGTATTTTTTTTTTTTTGAAGTCCAGCAGCCGGACCGCTGGACCGCCGGATCTGGCGGCATGACCCGGCGACAGTCGCCTGAGGTCACGCGACCTCGGGCGACCCAGGCGACTATCGCTGGGGTCGCGTGACCTCGACGGCAGTCGCCAAGGTCGCATGACCCAGGCGTCACCTGGGGTCCGGCAATCGTCACCGAGGTCAGGCAACCCTCAGGCGGCGGTAGCCGCGCCTCGCCAGTGTGCGCGACCCCTTGGCCAGCGGTCGTCAGCCTCCGGTCAACTTCTTCCGATGGTGTGCGGTGGTTTTGGAGAAGATGAATAGTACCAGGACTTGCATTCCGGAGATGCAACTTCCCAAAGTACCTCCGGAGCTACATTGGGCTAAAGGCCCTTAGAGCCACTTGGAGATGCAATTGCATCTCGTCAAAATCGCCCAAAAAAACGAACCAAACGCCTTTGCATTTGGCCAAGGGACTTTAGAGTCCCAAAGGGCTTTCCAAATGCCCAACCAAACAAAGCCATCATCAATTTGCTTGGGGCACTAGATTTCTATGGATGTGGCACGATATTGCATTGAGCTGGTGGGGATTTCAGTTGAATTTATTGTTCCAATTGCTTTCACTGATGGAGCAGAAATAATGTTTTATTCTTCAGATGTTCTGCCTCTTTTGTGTTTTAAGATTCTAGATTAGTTGACTGATTTAAATTCGTCCATTCCAGAACTTAGTGTTTGTTCTGCTAAATCTGTGGTGTTTTGACTTACTTCACCGGGTTACCTTTTGCCTGCAGCCAGTTGAAACTCTCCCATCCAGACCATATGCTTGTTAAACGGGTATCGGCTGCAGAAGAGAGTTTTGACAGAGCAGTACAGTCGGTTGCTTGAGGCATCTCATGCTTTCAGTAAGTAGTTGATGATTTACTAGTTCTTCTTCCCCCTTTTAACTCATGCAGTCAAACTCCACTTTATAAAGCATTTGGTTTTGGCCGAGGGTGATGATCTTGGATGAGCTATATGTTTGTATTTTACTGGCCTATTATTTACAGTGGAATGAGGATTATATCATATAAATGATCAAAAACCATTTCTGTGTAAAATTGATTGTACTTCTCACCATCTGTTTTTTCCCTATCATACAGTAGAACTATTATCTGTGGTTGAAATTTTTAATGAACATCACATATAACAAGCTTAGAACGGATGAGATAAACTGCCTTACCAACGTTATCATGATCTTTTTGCTGTTAGATTACATTAATCAAAATAAAGTAAAATCGTTTACTTAGTGTGAGGGGTGACTCTTGGTGAAATTATGGATTGGCTACACGACCTAGTGTGGCGGTGACGTCTGGGTTGGATGAAAGCAAGTGTAATGACCTGATAATAATGAAGTAATAACGTACAAAACGATATGCCGGGAAGATGAATAAACGTGCACAATGTCATGGTGATGACACAGCATGCATAGGTGACATCTGACATGACATGGGGATGATGATGTGGCATGTTGATGATGAGATGGCATGAACACAATGACATGGCGTACGTGATAGTGTGACATATACGGTCATGTGGCATAGATGATGACACGATGGTGATAAGATGGTGACGTTGTGAAACGATGATGTGAGCATGTGTGGCTACGTTGCTTGTATATGCATGATGACTACACAAAGTGATCACATGCGCATATGCATAAAGACGTGACACGGATGATAGTGTGGCACAGGGAGACGTGTAACATTATGTAGAATATGATGATGCATACTCAGGCATTGATAACGGAGAAAATATTGATTGCATAGGTTGTGCCATTGCAATAAATTAGAAGTCCATCCATTGAGCGATAAGTGTCCATGAAGGGCTCATCATCAGACTTTTCTCTCTCCTTCTCACCCTCTCTTTCTTCTCCCATTGCTTTCTTTGTTCTTTTTGCAAGTCATGGATGACATTTCTCCTCCATAAGCCCCCTCTCCCTCACTCGAATGGGGTGTGACAACGTCGTTCACTTACCCTCTCCCTTATCTGAGCCTGACCTCTATGTCTCCCCCACAAAGGCTCCACCATTGAGATCGTTCGCTGCTCCCGTGACCCCATGTTCAAGAACAAGCCAAGTCCCTCGTGCCTGTTGTCGTTGCTCGCAACCCCGAGCCTTTGCATCCTTGAGATCCTCAGCGTTCTGAATGATCACCTCTCTCTAGAGCTTCTGGATCTATAAAGGGCTCGTTCCTTGCCAAATCTAGCGCAAGTGACCCTTGCCCTGGCTGCAAGAGTCGACCCCTAGTTGACGAGGGCAACCTTGGCCTATGGCTAGATGCCGGCCATGGCTGAATACAGGCCACAGGCCAAAGGGGAAGAAAGTTTAAAAAAAAAAAAATGGCAAAGAAGAATAAGAGAAATGGAGGTGCTAGTCTGTAGAGGAGAGACAAAGGGAGAAAGATTTGATGATCGGCTTGTGAGAGACACGTGTCCCGCCATAAATGAATGAGTAATTTATTGAGTTAGCACATTTTGTGTACCCAAAATTTTCTCTTGATAACCTGGCCAATATAAGCCTGAAGATGTGGCAAAGCGAGACATCCAAGATGACGTGGCATAAGCATTGCATAACAGACTCGATCATGGCCCTGCTGGGTTGCGCGGCCCACGAGTAATGATCTTTAGCTACAAAACTCCGCTCGACTGAAAAAGTTTTATGCACCTTTCTTTTTGTTAGCCTGAGCAATATAATTTATCCCGATGTAAGAGTTTGGACGTATCTACTGATCACCTTTAAAAAAAAGTGACGAGGCATAGACATGCATGACGACGTGGTAGAAAGATTATGTAAGCATGCGTGATTTGCGGTATGGACCTGATGACATGGCACGGTGAGGTTTGAGCGCATGTGTTTGAACCTTGTGAGAAGCTGTTTCCTGTCTGTCGGCTTAAGCCAAGCATAATAACTTTTACGGAAATGCGCCATCTTAATCTGTTTTTGTTGTTTCGGAAAGGAAAATGACTTTTGAAAATAGGTTTTTAGAATCAATGAAAGGTATAGTCGCATGCACGGGGCCTCAGTTCACATGTTCGATTCAAGTATTAAGGTTCTTTGCTATCAGACTACAACATCGTTGGGACGTCACCCACCTTTCTAGCACGCTCTTTTTGGCCAACAAAATAAGGGGGTTTGACTAACGCAATCATTAAACATAGTAAGGACTAGGTATAACGAGAAATATATTATGATGAAAATCAAGCATTACAAAAACATGTGATTTATCCACCCCATTGGTGACAGAGATGGTGGAGTTGCACGCTAGCCACCCGCAAGGCCAGAGTTCAACTCTCCACCTCGTCATTTGCGTAACTTACCTGCGGCTCATGGGAAGTGGGTCCCTGCGGATTGTCCCGGGTTTACGCCGCCGGCTGCCAGCTGTACGGCGCTTCCCGGGTCACCAAAAAAAAAAAAAAAAAAAAAACAAGCGATTTTGAGTGTGGTTCAATTTGGACAAATCTAAGTTTTAAAATTTATCATTACGACGACTATTTAATTTATTAAGAATTTGAATAAACACAATAATCCTAACATACCTACTAGGAAGGAGAGAATTCAACTTTAGGTTAAAGGAGGTTGACGGAGCTCTGGTACCTAAAATAACACCTAAAGAGTCGTGAGAGAGGCTTGAAGGCGAGAGAATTAATTGATAAAAAGAGAGAGAGTGGAAGATTGAGTTTCATAATCTATTATATATAATTCAATTTAAAGTTGAGAGAATATTGCTTCTATGCTCACCATGTGACACTTGACTTTATCTCTTTGATTGCCATGTGGCTCTTGCCACATGGCTCATATTCGACCAATTTGGATTAGTTTAGCCGATTTATCATCCTCGACTTCTATTACACATTATAAATTATAATTTAAAAATGAAGAGAGACCGTTTCCAAATAGATTTGGCCAATATAATAGATAAAGATAATACATCTGATGTAAATTCGTATTTTCATTTCCATAATTTATCTCTTTCAACTTATCTCTTTGAATTTATCATTGGATAAAAAAAAAAAAAGAATCAATATAACTTGTTACGTGAGCAATACTCATAATTTGAAGTACAATTTCATTAATTACGTGAAAAGGTCCATTATTGTCAACTCCATAAATTTAATTAAAAAAATTTCTAAGATAAATTGTTTTATTACATGAATAAAATTTACTTAATATATACAAAATCCAAATACCACAATCACAGGAAAAACAGTTGCAACTTATTTGATGCATGTTCACAATTCATTCAGTTTTCACTTTTAAAATCCATTTATCTTAGATCTCACTTATTTCAAAGGGGTTGTTTCACTAAAAGTCAAAAAACTTGTCACGTAAGTACAATTGAGTAATAAAACTTACAAAAAGTACAATTAAGTTCTAAAACTTATCAAATTTGTGCAATAAAGTCATAAAATTAACATCGTTAATTTGACTTACGAAATATACTAACGTGACATTTTTAAATTAAATTTATTTTTTACGTGGTGTTTTTTATTATTTTATTTGATTTTTTAAAATTAGATTTAAAAACTAAAATAGAAAACCTACAATTTATTTATAAAAAAAAAAAAAACTGTAAAAAAAAAAAAAAAAAAATGCATGGTCACTAGTGGGCGCTTCCAACGTCACCACCCATTGCCAGAGGTGCTAGCTGTAGAGACAAAGTACATTTGTTTTTCGGATTTTCAAAAAAGGGGAGTTGTTCGTTCGTTGAGCTAAGCTATGGTCTCGATAGAGATATTACCTTCAAGTTGTCCAGATTGTTGTCATGGCTGTAGCGATGGTCAATCTTTAGTTGGTAGTACTTGGTTTTGCAATGTTAAGCGTAAATATGATGAACTGTTGCAAGGGAATAAAAGATTCCTCGTTCTTGGGTTTGAGTATCATTCTATTGCGAGAGTTGAAATTGAGAATGAGATCAAGGCACTACGTGAGATGGTTTGTGGCCAACAGAAAGCCATTTAGGATTTGACGGTAGAGCTTGAAGAAAAGAGGAATGTCGCTTCATCTACGGTGATTGAGGCCACGTCGATGATTTTGAGGTTGCGAAGGGATAAGTCGGAAATCCAGATGGATGCACGAAAATTCAAACTATTTGCAAAGGAGAGAATGGGACATTACCAATAGGAGATATAACCAAATTCGATAAAAAAAATAAATAAATAAATGCTACTTTTAAAATTTTATTCAAATTAGATTATTTGAAATGCTCAACCTTGTGAAATTTCTAGTTTTCTAATCATCTAAATTAATTATATTCAATAATAGTGAATGGATTTTAAATGTAGAAAATATATGACCGTCCATTTGATCCAAGTCTAGGAAATTCGCAATTCCAATATTTTTTATTTGAAAATCGAAATGCATTTTGAAAGAATCAGGTCACTAATTTTCCGTTGGCGCAAAATTTGAATTAATGGGACGTTGGATGTAAAAATTATGAGCGGTCAAAATTCAACCAAATTAGATAAATGAGATTTGGCCACCCTTGCCTAGTCGGCCCCCCCAGCGATGGGTGGCAGAGACGAAAGCGCCTGCCGGCAACCCTGCCATTTTCTCTTTTTTTTTTCTATTTTTACAATTTTGTTTTTTAATTGAGTGTTAATTTGTGCAAATTGAGTAAAATTGGTGATTTTGGGTATTTATCTCAAAATTGGATAATTTTGGTATTTTAATCAAAAAATACTAATCGTCGGTTTACAACACCAAAAATGTCTTTTTGGACTATTATAATTAGTGGGATTTTTTAAAAGAAATATATTACAATTTTGGCTCAGGCCGACCGTGTATCCATACACGATTATTTTTATCGAGTATTTTTAACTTGGTGATTTGTCAGCTTGTGAGAGCCTTATTGCATGTCAGCTTGTGTGAGCATTTATCGTCAACTTGTGAGAGCCCTTTTGCACGTTAGCTTGTGAGAGCAGTACACTGTATCAGCTTATGTGCTTTGATACGTCAGCTTGTGAGAGCCCCTTTGCACGTTAGCTTGTGAGAGCAATATACTGTATTAGCTTATGTGCTTTGATACGTCAGCTTGTGAGAGTAGTATACCTTATCAGCTTGTGGGAGCACAATCTATATATCAGTTTGGGCAAGCTACTATCTATCTATATCAGCTTGTGAGAGCATTGACCATCTATTACAGCTTGTGTGAGCAGTGGTTGTATCAATTGAATCGGTAGATAGAATTGAATTATATACGGTACTGATTGATGGATAGTATGGATCATATTGATGGTATCGAATTGAATTGATTGACTGAGTGGATCGATGGATCGGCAAATTGAATTAAATTGATTTGTTGAGTATATGAAGTGTACTGACTTGCATGAAGGATCTAAGGCGAGATAAGTCATCTGTCTTGTGTGTGCATAGACGGCCTTTAGGCGTATTTCCTTCCTAGTCAGAGTTTAGGGAGTGAACTTGCTAAGACATTGTCTCACCCCATCGTGGGCTTAACTTTTTAGGTTCTTAGATGGGCTGCCCCTCCAGAGCGTTTTGGCCAGCCCAAGAGGATCACCGAATAGGTCACCCAGATTCCTGTTCCCGAGGGCCAAGGAGCCTGGGTCTATGAGCTTGTGAGGACCATTGCCTGGGTAGATGCGGGTTTACCTTGAAGGGTACCCCATCAATTCAGAGTGCGGTACCGTCAAGAGTGAAATGGACCCAGAGAAGGTCCCCCCTACAGGAGTTTGAGGTCCTTGTCGATGTTAGAGATCGCTTTTGGCGAGGGTATAGCTGACCCTCCTTGTGGTGCAGTGGTGGACCCAAGTTCCCAAGAGAGTTCGGAGTTTTCAGCTGGGGACTCGAATGCCTAGTGGGCTTGAGACCTTTATGCTTTTGTAGACTCCTATCTATAGACTAGTATTGTAAATAAAATAGTCAGCTTTGCATAAAGGTGTGTTGTTTGGTTGTGAAATTGTGGCCCTGCTTTTCTATCCCATCTTTGTGCTGTCTGGGGATTTATTCATACGCTTCCGCATGCACATTAAAATGAATGGGTCGGTGACGCGTCCTAAGACTGTGAAAAAAAAATTAACCACCAAGGGATAGACACATGCTCGAGGATCGGGGCGTGACAGTCATCGCCACCGCCCGATCACCGATCGTTGCTACCGACCACCACTGCCGCCAGCCAACGACCACCACAAATCGCTGTCGCCGCCGCCCAATCGCCGACAGCCACCGCCACCTACCACCCATGGATGGGCGGCCAAGGGAGGGGGCGGCGACCAGTGGGCTATGGGCTATGGGTGGCAGTCATGTGGTAGCGGTCAGTGACGTCAATCAGTAGTCGGTGGTCGTGCGGCAGCGAGCAATAGTCGGCATTTGGCGGTCCATGAGCAAGAAGAAAAAACAAATAAATATAAAAATTTATAAATCGTATCAAATATATTTCTATTCTTTTTCTATTCCAAAAATAAAAATCTTGTATAGTTACCAAACGTATTATTTCACTTAGAAATTGTTCCTCAGAGTAAAAACGTTACCATGCACACCCTAAACATCAAATCCCATACTAGGGGCATCTAGACAAAAAAGATCCCAAAGGAATTGGGAGGAGGGGTGATCCAATTAGAAGGCAGACCATTTAACCTATGGGTCTTACAAAGCCAATCCACTACTTTGTTTGATTCCTTTAAGCAGTAGGCCATGAAAAGGTTCTTGGACCGCCCATCACTTGGTGGAATCCTGTGGCACCCTCGAAACGGCCCCCGATCCGTTAGTGATGCGGGAACATCCAACATAGCTCCATCCACCAACTCGGAACCATTGATGTTTATCCAAGCCAAGAGAGAAATTGGGCATTATGTGCTTCGATGGATCATTTTCAATGAATAATGTCAATTACTTATCGGTACTTTGTGGTATATTGATAACTATCAATGGGAGGCCATTCTAAATGTCTTGAATGACCAGTTGATGAAGTTTCAGAAGGATTATTTTCTGGTCAAGGGAGGAGCTCGAATTTGAAGGTTCAAGAATGCAGAATGCCGAAGATTAAAGGCATTTAATTCTCGTGTTAATAAAGGCTTTTATTAAGTTATTATGTGTCTTTATTGTTATGCAGTCCAAGAGTCGAAGGTTTCGGTTTCTAGGCTATTAAGGTCTGTTTTAATATGTATTATTCAGTTTCTAGGCTATTAAGGTCTGTTTTTAATGTGTATTAAGGTGTCAGTTTCTAGGCTATTAAAGTCCGTTTTTAATATGTATTAACACTAAAACTCTCCTATAAAGAGGGCAAAACTATCCAATGTAAGGGATACGAATTTTATGAATGAAAATTGTGAGATTTCCTCTGCTTGAGTGAATTCATTTGGAGACTGGATAACTCCTTTGGGTGTCTTTATCCTTGGAGCGTAGATCACTCCTTGGTGGTGAACCAAGAAGCCCTTTATCCTTGGCTGGTGGAATCTTTAGGCCTTGGTGGTGAGCTTCTCCTATCCCGAAGTCCTTTATCCTTGGCTGGTGGAAGCTTTAGGCCTTGGTGGTGAACTTCGTAGATCTCGATCCTCATCCTTGGTTGGTGGTGCTGCCTTTATACCTTGGAAGGAGATTGTTTTTATCTGTTCTTATTCCTTTCCATTTCTTCCCCGTATACACTACTCCATATACTTAACCACAAAATTCCCCTTATAAAAAATCTCTGTTCTTGAATCACTCAACCCATCACGCATCAGTTAGGGTCGCCACAGTTACATTCTCTTGGAGCATACTACTCTGAGACCAAAGAAATTTTAACATAACTTATAATACTTGGGGGTTTTCATTTGTTTTCTTTACTGGTCCCTGCGCAAATAATATGGCGGAAGCATAATTCGACTACCCTTCATCAAAATATAAAGTGATGCACACCATACTAAAACTTTCATAATTTAGGCCGAACACTTGTATTTATATAAGGAATGGACTATGATAGTTGGTACAACAAAACGCCGAGGTCTTTTTGTGCCTGGCGATTACCCAAAAGAAAACCAACTTCTATTCTTGGATATCATCTGCATCCGTCCATCACCCATATGTCGGCGTCCCAAAAAATGCATCTCCTGCTACCCTCGACTCTAGGTCATATCCAGTCAGGTCCGTTAGCCGGTGGTGGTGGTAGCACTCTCAGAAGGCGGCCATCCATACGGACAAGAACTGATATGAACTCCTGGTGAATAGGCCCGACAGAGAGGCCTACCTCAAAAGTCAGCAAAATCCTCATGCGCTCGAATACCAACCCGTGCACCCCAGGATGACGGTGCTCTGACCACTCCCACTGCAGGTCAATCAGGAGTCCATAAAACATACTAGGAGTCGCAGGTAGCAGCGGCATTTTTCTTTTAGTCTGAAATGTTAGTCCCCAAGAGGGGTGAGTACAACCACTTAGCAATAAAAGATCCATTACACTATATTATGTAGAAACTCTAACTATCCAGATGCATGCAAAACACACTTATCATTTATATATATATGCATGCCATCAAGGGTTTATTTTACCTGCACCACATTCATAAAAACAATTCAATGCCATAACGAACGCATTTTCAGTACCGGATGAAGCCAACTCAATTTCATAGACAAATTCTCATATCATGCCACATGCACACACATGCACTCCTTTAGTGTACCGGATTTTTAGCATTCAAAGAAAGGTTTCATTCCCCGGGGACCAGTGTTTGCATCCCTCCGTGCTTTCGCACCCAACTTGGCATCGCGAGACCCTCCGGCACAAACCTCCGGGCATCCAGAGCGTGTTCCGTCACACTCCTGGCATCTCGCACCCCACCTGGCATCACGAGGTATATCCAGGGCTCGCCATGAAAATGGTTGCCCCTTCCCTCCGAATTTACGTACAATCCCTACAACCGGGCATCCCGAAACTCCCGAGGACCCTCCGGCACAAACCTCCGGGCATCCAACGGCGTCGATTCACTCGACCCTTGGGCATCACGACACTCCCGGGGCATCGTCAGCTCACACCTCCGACGGTAACATCCACATCATAATATACATTTCATTACAAAAATACATTTTGATGCAATGACGTCAAGGATTCCATGGATCTATAAGACTTTATCAAATTTTACAATGTCATGTAATATGCTGAATGTCACTGCATCTATCAAGTGAAAAACAACTCAAGATACAATGACTCTTAGAACAATATGAACAGTTTCATAGTAAAACAGTGTAAAGGCCAGAATGCACGCCTTCAGTAGAGATTTCGAAATAACCAGCAATTGACCATGAAAAATTCTGAAATTTAACACGTTATAATTGAGATCTAGAGGAAAAAGTTTCATTAAGGACACTAAGCCAGATTCGTTATGTATAATGAGTGGTAGTTCACACAACTCAGTTCAGGTTTCTTTTATCACAGAATAAAATTCAACAGAAAGCATTGCATATTAAAAGAGGTTTAAGCCATCGTATTGATTCCGAGAAGTTCTGATAAAATATATACTCTAGCTCATGCAATTCCTCACAACTTCCGTGAAGAAATCGGGATCAAATTCATATTAGAATTCTTCATAAAATTTCACAAAGTTACAGGGTTACACATGAAATTGCACTGGATTAAGCGAATCCCATAAAATCCCACTTCCACCGTAACTATCTTACTTCCACAAGTCTACTAAAAGTCGGTCTTTCATCAATAAATCAACAGGATCAAAATGTACACAAAACCAAAGTAATTCCTCAATCTCATGGTCCCGCTCTACTTCGATTACCCACAATTTAACATTCTACTTTCAGAACTCAATTGTTTCCAAGTATATTGCACCATACTGGACAATAACAGCATCACATTATATAGATTCATGGACTTTCACTTGCCTCGATGTCCTACGATTCCACGGCGTGTGGTGAGACGGTGAGGAGTGTGTAGCTCGACGACGGCGGTAACGCGCACGCACGGCAGGGACTAATTTCCTTCCTTCCCTTGCCGACTCACTCTCTCGCTGCTCACTCGCTATCTTTCTCGTTCACTCTCTCTCGATTACTCCTGGTTTCGCTCACTCTCTCGATTACCCACTTTCACGAGCACAAGATCACTGGTTTTGCTAAAACCAGTTAACAAAAGAGAGGCATGTTTCGGTGGTTGCAAGGGGAACGGACAGCTGGAATGGACGTGTCTTTAGCATGCCTCCCCGTGCATTTCGCTGGCTATCCATACGCCAGCAACGTGGCATCATCCAGCCAAGCTTTAGTCAACATCTCTTCCAATTAGTTGACTTAAATATCGACTATTAAGGGGTCTTCGGATTGTTTTGGGCTAGTAGGTTAGTGGACGTGTAGTCCTTCAATAACAAGGCCCAATTAAAAAAAAAAAAAAACTGATCCTTAAACTTGCACAAATATGGAGCATTCTCAGTCCCATGGTCTTGGTGGTTCAATAATTTATCAAGTGTATTTATTCATGACTCAGATTCTTGTATAGAAGAAGAACGAGATTGCACGGTGTTTCAATTTCTTTTCTTATCTCATGTGCACTCAAGTGGCATAATTGTGTCGAGTCATAAAAAAGAATATATATATATATATATATATATATATACACATGGTCAGCGAAGTCGATAGTCTATTCAACGATCGGACCCTTAATAAACATGAGATATTGGTCCGTCGATGGAATCAAACAATGCTCATGCAAAATACTAATGATACCATTCAACGATACTTTTATTGATCAGTCACTGCCGTCGCACATCACGGTTTGCGAAATTCTCGGGTACCACAATCCTCCCCTCCTTAGAGGATTTCGTCCTCGAAATTAGGCATTACTCACGTGTTTTCAAATAGGTGAGGGTATTTCTCCTTTATCTCGTTCTCACTCTCCCATGTGGCTTCCTCCACATCGTGATGTCGCCATAATATCTTAACCAATGGAATTTTCTTGGTCCTGAGAATTTGCTCCTTTCGATCCAGTACTTGTACGGGTTCTTCAATGTACCTCACTTTCTCATCCACTTTGATGGCTTCATGATCAAGTATATGTCCTGGATTGGGCTAATACTTCCTCAGCATCGACACATGGAATACATCATGTAGGTTTTCTAGCTTAGGGGGTAACGCTAGACGATATGCCACATCTCCTATCCTTTCAAGTATCTCAAAAGGTCCAACAAATCTAGGGCCCAGCTTGCCTTTCACTCCATACCGTGATATTCCTTTCATAGGGGATACTTTAAGAAATACATGATCTCCCACATTAAATTCCAGAGGTCTTCTACGCTTATCTGCGTAGTCCTTCTGTCGACTCTGGGCGGTTTTAAGTCTTTTCCTGATAATTTCAACAGTACCAGCTCAGGTCCCGTCAATTTCCTTTCACCTACTTCACTCCAACAGACAGGGGTCCTACATCTTCTCCCATATACTGCTTCATAGGGAGCCATGTCTATTCTTTTCTGAAAGCTATTATTGTAGGCAAATTCTACTAGATG
Organism: Eucalyptus virginea; assembly: GCA_014182375.1. Lineage (NCBI taxonomy): Eukaryota > Viridiplantae > Streptophyta > Magnoliopsida > Myrtales > Myrtaceae > Eucalyptus > Eucalyptus virginea. Next base: position 17,279,224 of record CM024517.1, on the reverse strand, counting down.
CAAACTCTTCATCCCAGTTTCCTCTAAAATCAATGACACAAGCTCTCAACATTTCCTCTAGTGTCTGAATTACTCTTTCTGTTTGTCCATCCGTCTGTGGATGAAAAGCAGTACTAAATTGGAGTTTAGTCCCTAAGGCGATTTGAAGACTTCGCCAAAAATTTGAAGTAAATCTTAGGTCTCGATCAGATGTGATCGTTACCGGAACACCATGTAAGCGTACTACCTGGTTTACATATATCTCAGCGAGTTTATCCATCGGGTAGTCCATGCGAACGGCTAGAAAATGGGTAGACTTAGTCAAGCGATCTACTATCACCCAGATAGAGTCGTGACCACTTGATGTCCTTGGTAGTCCTTGTACAAAGTCCATCGTCACATGTTCCCATTTCCACTCGGGTACATCCAATGGTCTCAATAATCCTGCGGGTTTGCGATGTTCTGCTTTCACTTGCTGGCATGTTAAACACTGGGAAACGTGTTTAGCTACATCCGTCTTCATGCCATTCCACCAAAATTGTTGGCGTAAATTTCTGTACATCTTTGTACTACCCAGATGAATACTATAATTACTCCTATGTGCTTCCGACAGGATTTCTCTCTTCACTTCTTCATTTTCGGGAACACAGAGTCGTCCCTGGCATCTTACTACTCCATCCTCAAAGATTTGAAATTCTGGTCTTTTTCCTAAAGACACAACATTTCTTATTTCCACAATTTCTAGGTCAGACTCTTGCAGCATCTTAACTTTCTGAATAATTTTGGGTTCAATCCTTAATGCAGTAAGCATACCGGTAAGGCGATCTACTTTCAACTGAAATTCTGAGTCTACTACAGACTTTAACAGATTCCACTCTGTCATTCTTAGACTGGCCATATCCATAGCTGACTTACGACTAAGAGCATTCGCCACCTTATTCGCCTTTCCTGGATGGTACCGTATCTCACAATCAAAATCTTTCAACAATTCCATCCACCTCCTTTGTCTCATGTTCAATTCCTTTTGTGAAAACAAATACTTTAAGCTCTTATGATCTGTATAGATTTCGAACTTTTCTCCATACAGATAATGTCTCCATATTTTCAAAGCAAAAATTATAGCTGCCAATTCTAAATCATGGGTTGGGTAGTTTAATTCATGGGGTTTCAACTGCCTTGATGCGTAGGCTATGACCTTGCCATACTGCATCAGAACACATCCCAGTCCCTTGTGAGACGCATCACTATATACCGTGAATCCACCAGATCCAGATGGTATAGTTAGAATTGGAGCTGTGGTTAACTTCCTTTTAAGTTCCTGAAAGCTCCTTTCACATTCTCCATTCCATTCAAACCTGACGTTTTTCCTAGTTAATTTCGTCAATGGGCCTGCAAGTCGCGAGAATCCTTCAATAAATCTCCTATAATAGCCGGCCAACCCTAAGAAACTCCGTATTTCGGTCGGCGTTGTCGGCCTCAGCCAATTTATTACCATCTAAACTTTTGTAGGGTCTACTGCAATTCCACTTCCTGATACCACATGTCCCAAAAATGTTATTTGGTCCAACCAAAATTCACACTTGCTGAATTTGGCATACAACTTATGATCTCTCAAGATTTGCAATGTTATCCTCAGGTGTCGCTCATGCTCTTTAGGTCCTTTAGAATATATCAGGATATCATCAATGAAGACAATCACAAATTGGTCCAAATATGGCTTAAATATCCTATTCATTAAATCCATGAATGCTGCTGGTGCATTCGTCAATCCAAATGGCATAACTACGAACTCATAGTGTCCATAACAAGTCCTAAATGCAGTCTTAGGAATGTCTTCTTTCCTTATCCTTAACTGATGGTATCCTGACCTTAAGGCAAGGGATACTTATTCTTTACAGTCACCTGGTTCAACTGTCTATAGTCAATACATAAACGCATTGACCCGTCCTTCTTTTTCACAAAGAGGACTGGTGCACCCCAAGGTGAAGCACTTGGCCTAATAAATCCCTTATCAAGCAACTCTTGTAGTTGCACCTTCAACTCCTTCAGTTCCATTAAGGCCATCCTATACGGGGCTTTCGATATTAGTCCTGTTCTAGGCATTAACTCGATCTCAAACTCAATTTCTCGTTCCGGTGGTAACCCAGGCAATTCTTCAGGAAATACATCTTGGAATTCCCCGACCACTCGAATTTCGTCGAGTTTAGTCTCTTCCTTAGTAAGATTCTTTACTACTGCCAGGTATCCTTGACATCCTTCGTCAAGTAATTTATGAGCTTCTACCACCAAGATAATGGCTATAGAGGGGTCTGTTCGACCTCCTAGAAATTCAAAACTAGACTGATCTGGAAACATGAACTGAATTACTTTCCTGTAGCAATCCACTTTAGCCTGATATTTATGGAGCCAATCCATACCTATAATTACGTCAAAGTCATACATAGCCATCACCACTAGGTCTATTTCCATATCCCTTCCTCCTATTGTTATCTTACATTTTCTACACACCAGCGTAGACAACACCATATTCTTTAAAGGCGTAGATACACAAAGAGGCATCTCAAGAGATGTTGTATGCGGTGGCAACAGCTTTAGCCTAGCAATAAGTAGGCACACCACATTTGATCATTATGGTTCTAGCCATTTCTTGTAGTGATTAATTTCCTCTTTCTGCCACCCCATTTTGTTGAGTGTAAGCAATTGAGAAGTTGTGTTTTACCCTATTTTCATCACAATACTCAACAAAACTTTGATTATCAAAGTTTTCTTCATGATTAGTTCTGATGGTGGTGATGTTGTATCCCTTATTATGACCTTGTCAAGCAAATTTATCAAAAGAGCAAAATGCCTCATTTTTATTTGATAAGAACATTATCCATGTGAATCTTGAGAATCATCAACTACTATAAGGTAATATTTTCTTCCTCCTAGACTGGTTATTCGAGTTAGTCCAAACAAGTCCATGTGTAATAGCTATAGAGATTTGTTAGTTGCAATAGCTTTTGTAGATTTGAAGGAATTTCTTACTAGTTTTCTCAATATGCACGCGTTATAGAAGTCACATTTGCTGTAGTTGATTTTTGGTAAACGACGAACTAGATCTTTAAAGGATATCTTTTGGATATGCTTTGTGTTGATGGACATCAAACAGTATGATTTCTTAAAGTTGATATCAAGCAAGTAGATATTATTCGTACCCATTCCTAGTGAAAGTTTGTGATTTGTCCTTGCTGATGCTAGTGCACTTACCTTTTTCAAATTTTATTTTGTATTCTTTGTCAAAGAGTTAGCTAATACTTAAGCCCTTGGACGTGTGAGACATCTTCAATAACTAAATTTCCCAACCTGATCTTTCATTTCCTGATGATTCTTCCTTTGTCTTTTTCTCCAAACATGACTGTGCCTCAATCTATGCTCGTGAGCGTTACAAACTTACTCCAATCATGTATCTGGAACCCCCATTGTCCAAGTACCACTTGTTTTTCTTCAATATTACCTGAAATCAAAAGAGAATCTTGATTCAAGGTTAAGAGACTAGCTAATTTTGCTGAATTTCTTTTGCTATTTTAGATAATCCATTTTTCATGTCCTTCATAGTTTGAGCACTTAGAAAATTTCTTGCCAGTCACTTTAGTGAAATGTTTATCAAAGTGAGACTTGTAATAGTCCATAGGAGGTCCGTGTTTTAATCTATCTTTTGTATTTGGAAGAGGATTCATCTCAATGTCGTTTCCTCCATGTCCTAATTAACTCTTGTTGTAGAGAAGAATTTGAATGGAGAGAATGTGTTGTAAAGTTTTTGAACCAAGAGAAAATTTGGTGTTGGTTTTTGAAATCTTATCCTCTCTCGGCTTCCTCTTCTCTCTCGCAACTCACTCTCTCTCTCTCCCTTTCTCTCTCTCTTCCTTTTTGGTGGCTTTTATATTGCATGTATCCCCTCTTTGCATGGGGGACACTTGTCCCTAAGAAGGAGACAAGTGTCTCCTTGGCCGAAGACACTTGGAGGCCATGCGGCTGCTCCTCCTCCCCCTCCATGCACCGACGATGGGCCGGGCTTATGGCCCAGTTTAGGCCCATCTCACTTGGGCCTAAGGTCCAAACTTAAATGGCCCAAAGTTTATTTTATTTTATTTTTATAATATATCTTAATCATCATTTAAATAAATATCTAATTGCATAAATAATAAGGCCATTAAACTTATAGTCACAAATCCATAAATTTCCAATTTATGATGCACATGGCCAATGATAGAATTTTCTTTCCTATCACATAATTATCCCTTAAAAGCTTGGCCATATATCTTATTGCAAATTATGGATTAAATGGCCATAAAATAACTTGATGGTACTTCCATCACCTATTCATAGACTTTAATGTGACTAGAGGTTGCCAAGAATTTTGGGATGCCACAGAAGTCTTCACTACTTTCCCTCCAAGCCAGGCCCTCAGTTTTCCCTCTACGCCTTAATTTGCTAGTTGCAACATTTTCTACCCAATTCACCCATGGAGAGAACGTGATAAAATTGAGTGAGTGAGTGTTAAGGACACAACCAATAAACGACGACGAATGAGGGCATAACTATGATGGTGGCTAAGTGACGATGGGAGAGCAAGTGAGCTACTGTTAATGTCGTGCAAGGATCGTACTTCGTATGCTACAAAGTGTAGCCCTAATTTCAATCCCCCTTCAACAATGTCGTTTTGGGCATATGAGCTATGCAGCATCTTTTTTGTAAGGTAGTTCACATATGATGGCAAGACGACATTGGTTATAGATAATCAAGACATATTTAGTGATAGCTGGATTCTTGATTTAGGTTGCTCGTACCACATGTGCCCTAATCGTGATTAGTTCTCCACATACAAAAAATTTAACAGTGGAGTTATTGTAATGGGAAACAATGCAATATTGAAACCAATCAGGATTGAGATTGTCAATATTATGATTTATAACGACATGATTAGGACTTTGGATAAAGTTAGACACATTCCTAATTTGAAGAAAAACCTCACTTCTTTTTGTATGCTTGATGATAATGGTTGTAATTTTATAGTTGAAGGTGGAGTTATAAAGATGATGCGGGAGCATTCAACGTAGCTCCATCGACCAACTCAGAACCTTCAATGCTTATCCAAGCCAAGAAAGAAGTTGGGCATTATGTGCTTCGATGGATCATTTTGAATGAATAATGTTAATTACTTATCGGTACTTTCTGGTATATCGATGGGTATCAATGGGAGGCCATTTTAGATGTCTTGTATGACCAATTAATGAAGTTTCAGAAGGATTATTTTCTGGTCAAGGGAGGAGCTCGAATTTTGGGAAGGCTAGAGGTTCACGAAAGCGGTTCAAGAATGTGGAAGGCCGAAGATTAAAGGGCATTTAGTTCCCGTGATAAAGGCTGCTCTTTATTAAGTTCCTAGCTGTTTTTATTTTATAGCTCAAGAGTCGAACGTTTCAGTTCAGGGCATTTAGTTCCCGTGATAAAGGCTCTTTATTAAGTTCCTAGCTGTTTTTATTTTATAGCTCAAGAGTCGAACATTTCAGTTCCTAGGTCATTAAAGTTTGTTTTTAATATTTCCTAAGGCTAAAAATCCTCTTATAAATAGGGGAAACTATCCAATGTAGGGGGATACGAATTTCATGAATGAGAATGGTGAGATTTCCTCAACTTGAGTGAACTCCTTTGGAGAGTGGATAACTCCTTTCGGTTTCTTTATCCTTGGAGCGTAGATAACTCCTTGGTGGTGAGCCAAGAAGCCCTTTATCCTTGGCTGGTGGAATCTTTAGGCCTTGGTGGTGAGCTTCTCCTATCCCGAAGTCCTTTATCCTTGGCTGGTGGAAGCTTTAGGCCTTGGTGGTGAGCTTCGTAGATCTCGATCCTCTTCTTCAGTTGGTGGCGTGGCCTTTATACCTTGGAAGGAAATCGTTCTATCTTTTCTTATTCCTTTTTGTTTCTTCACCGTATACTCCATACACTTAACCACAAAAATCCCCTCTGAAAAATCCGTTCTTCAATCACTCACCCCATCACGCATCAAAATATTGGTATCAGAGCTCAAGGTTCAACTCATTGGAGTGATTCCTTTCTTTCTTTTGTTACAAATTCCTCATGGATGAACAAGTTCCTAGAGGCTTGACTCTAGAGCAAGCGCACAACGAAAGGCGAGATCGTGCAATCCAAAATCTTCAACAACAAATGGAGCGAGTCCTCAATCTTCTAGAGAATCCGGCGAGACAAGGACAACCAGCAAGGCGTCCCAATGAACAGCATCAGCGTGACGATTCTGAATCTCGTCAAAATTTTGATGGCGATTCCGAGTCCACTGGAGACAATCGAACGATTCTGCACTCTAGTGATTCTGAATCTCCAATTCGAAGACGAAGACGGAGAGGGAGGCATAAGGAGGATGAAAGAGACATTAAAGTGGAGGTCCCCGAGTTTGACGGTAATCTTAATCCCGACGACTTTGTGGATTGGCTACACAAAACCGAACGAATTTTTGACTTCAAATCCTATTCGGATGAGAAGAAATGAAAGGTTGCTCTCCTAAAGTTGACCAAATATGCTTCTCTATGGTGGGAGAATCTAAAGCATCAACGAGCAAGGGAAGGAAAAAGCCGAATCAAGTCTTGGGAAAAACTCAAGAAGTTGATGAAGAAGAGGTTCTTGCCTGACAACTATAAGCAAGATCTCTTCCTCAAACTGAACTCCCTAAGACAACATGGGATGAGCGTTGAAGAATACATTCTTGAGTTTGAACAACTCAAAATGAGGAGTGAAGTTCCAGAAGTTCCCGAGCAAACCATCGCTCGTTTCCTTGGCGGCATGAATCGAGAAATTGCTGATATGGTTGAACTTCAACCGTATTGGTCCTTTGAAGACGTATGCAAGTTAGCCATAAAAGTCGAAAAACAATTGAAGAGCAAGAGGGTTTTCTCCAGAACCTCAACAAAGGCGACATCCTATTTTAAGGGTGCTTCCTCAAGCAAGGGCGAGAGTACATCGACAAAAGATAAAGGCAAGGGAAAGAATGCAGAGCCTTCCAAAGAAGTCCAAAAGAAGTTTGAAGGTGATGCAAGGAAATGCTTTAAGTGCCATGGTTTTGGGCATTTACAAGCAAATTGTCCAAATCGGAGAGTTATGACTCTTCAAGAAATTGAGGAGATCAATTCGGCGCTTCAAGAGGCTGACAATGAAGACCAAAATATTTCCGAATCTGATCGGGAAGAAGAAGTTGTGGAGAAAGCCGATGATGGTGAGCTGTTGATCATCCGAAGAGCATTGCACGTTGAAGTTTCTCCTAATAAAGAGCAAAGGGAGAATATATTTCACACGCGTTGCACTATTAACGAAAAGGTGTGTTCGGTGATCATCGATGGTGGGAGTTGCACCAATGTTGCTTCAACAACTCTTGTCGACAAGTTGAAGCTTCCAACAACGAAACATCCTCAACCATACAAGCTCCAATGGCTCAATCACGGGAATGAACTCAAGGTAACCAAACGCGTTCTTATATCATTTTCGATTGGGAAGAACTATCGAGATGAGGTTGTATGTGATGTGATTCCTATGGAGGCATGCCACTTGTTATTGGGTAGACCGTGGCAATTTGATATAAATGCTACGCATGATGGTCGGAAAAACACATACTCTTTTCAGAAGGAACAAAAATGCATTACTCTTTTACCATTGAGTCCTTATTAGATACATAGTAATCAACCTGGGGAGGGAAACACTTGTAAGGAAAATCTGTTCTTGAGTGAGACACGGGTTGAGAGAGCCATTAGCAAACAAAAGAATGTATTTGCTTTGCTTGTGGTCGAGAAAAAGAGTGAGATAGAGCGACCCATACATCCAAAAATACATTGCTTGTTGAAAGAATTTGCAGATGTGTTTCCGGAGGATTTGCCACTTGGATTACCTCCCATAAGAGGTATTGAGCATCAAATTGATTTGATCCCCGGTGCTCCGCTACCAAACAAGCCAGCTTATCGATGTAATCCGGAGGATACAAAGGAGTTGCAAAGACAAGTCAATGAACTTATCCTCAAAGGATATGTTCGAGAAAGCATGAGTCCTTGTTCTGTTCCGACTCTACTTGTGCCTAAGAAGGATGGTACATATCACATGTGTGTTGATAGTCGGGCCATCAACAACATCACCATTAAGTATAGGTACCCTATACCTAGACTTGATGATATGCTTGACGAATTATATGGTTCTTCTGTGTTTTCAAAGATAGATTTGCGGAGTGGTTATCATCAAATCAGAATGCGAGAAGGTGATGAATGGAAGACGGCTTTCAAAACCAAGGGTGGCCTTTATGAGTGGTTGGTTATGCCATTCGGATTATCTAATGCTCCGAGTACCGTCATGAGACTTATGAATGAGGTTCTTCGTTCTTTTATTGGTCGATTTGTCGTCGTTTATTTCGATGATATTCTTGTTTATAGCACGAACGAGGAGGAGCATATCTCTCATTTAAAACAGGTCTTTAATGTCTTGAGAGAACAAAAACTATATGCTAAAATGGAGAAATGTGAGTTCTTCTCTCCAAGCATTGTGTTTCTTGGTTATGTGGTTTCCAAAGAGGGAATCTCTGTTGATCAAACCAAGGTGGAAGCTATGAAGACTTGGCCAGTTCCGAAGTCCATTTCTGATGTAAGAAGTTTTCATGGACTTGTTTCTTTCTATCGACGTTTTGTCAAAAACTTTAGTACCATCATGGCTCCTATAACTGAATGCATGAAGAATGGTGGTTTTGAATGGACAAAGGCTGCTCAAAACGCAGAAACTTTGTGAGTCCCCTATTCTTGCACTTCCTGATTTTGATAAAGTATTTGAAGTTGAGTGTGATGCAAGCGGAGTTGGTATTGGTGCTGTTCTGGTGCAAGCACAAAAACCATTGGCATATTTCAGCGAGAAGTTATCTGATTCCAAGAGGAATTATTCAACTTATGACAAAGAGTTCTATGCCATTGTCCGAGCTCTTGATCATTGGAGTCATTATTTGAGGCCAAAGCAATTTGTCCTTCATTCTGATCATGAGGCGCTTAAGTTTATTAGTGGCCAACGCAAGCTTAATTCGAGACATGCAAAATGGGTAGAATTTCTTCAATCCTTTTCTTTCGTCTCAAAATATAAATCGGGGCACACTAATGTTGTAGCAGATGCTTTATCGAGAAGATATTCTATGCTTGCGGTTTTGGACTCTAGGATTCTCGGATTTCAATCAATGAAAGAACTTTATTCTGAAGATGCGGAATTCTCCTCTATCATCAACAATTGCAAGCAGGGAGTTCAAGGTATATATTCTTTGCAAGATGGGTTTCTTTTTAAAGGAAATCAATTATGTGTGCCGAAGAGTTCTTTTCGCGAATTGCTGATTCGAGAAGCGCATGGTGGAGGATTGGCTGGTCATTTTGGTATTAACAAAACTCTTGAGGTTCTTCAAGAGCATTTCTATTGGCCAAAGATGAGTGGAGATGTGCATGCTATCATCTCAAGGTGTGCCACTTGTCAAAGATCAAAAAGCCATTTCCATCAAGGTTTGTATACTCCACTTCCTGTACCATTGCAGCCCTGGGAGGATGTTAGCATGGATTTCATTGTGGCTCTACCAAGAACTCAAAGAGGAAAAGATGCTATCATGGTGGTCGTCGATCGGTTCTCTAAAATGGCTCATTTCGTACCATGTCACAAGACCAATGATGCATCTCATATTGCTGAATTATATTTCAAAGAGATTATCCGCATTCATGGAGTACCAAAGACCATTGTGTCATATCGTGATTCCAAGTTCTTAAGCCACTTCTGGAGGACTATATGGAGAATGCTTGGTACAAGGCTCTTATTCAGCACAGCTTGTCATCCCCAAACGGATGGCCAAACGGAGGTAACAAATCGTACTCTAACCACTCTTCTTCGTGGTATGGTGAGTAAATCGTTGAAAGATTGGGATTTAAAGCTTGCGCATGCTGAATTTGCTTACAATCGATCACCAAGTTATACTACTGGTCGATCGCCATTTGAAGTTGTGTATGGAATTAATCCTCTCACACCCATTGATTTGATTCCAATTCCGTCTAACTCTCAAGTGAGCTTTGATGGCAAGAAAAGAGCTGAATCAATGAAAAAGCTCCATGAGCAGATTCGATCCAACATTGAAAAGGCCAACGAATCTTACAAGAAGAAAGCTAATCAACATCGCAAGAAGACTCAATTTCAACCGGGCGATCTTGTATGGCTTCACTTGAGGAAGGAGAGATTTCCATTTCGTCGAAAGAACAAGCTCATGCCTAGAGCTGACGGTCCCTTTAAAGTTATTCAGCGAATTGGTGACAATGCTTACAAGATTGACCTTCCAAGAGAGTTTGCAGTTTCGGCAACATTCAACGTGGGAGACCTTTCTCCTTACTTGGAGGTTGAAAACCTTCTAGATTTGAGGACAAATCTCAAACAACCCGGGGAGGATGATGCGGGAGCATCCAACGTAGCTCCATTGACCAACTCAGAACCTTCAATGCTTATCCAAGCCAAGAAAGAAGTTGGGCATTATGTGCTTCGATGGATCATTTTGAATGAATAATGTTAATTACTTATCGGTACTTTGTGGTATATCGATGGGTATCAATGGGAGGCCATTTTAGATGTCTTGTATGACCAATTGATGAAGTTTCAGAAGGATTATTTTCTGGTCAAGGGAGGAGCTCGAATTTTGGGAAGGCTAGAGGTTCACGAAAGCGGTTCAAGAATGTGGAAGGCCGAAGATTAAAGGGCATTTAGTTCCCGTGATAAAGGCTGCTCTTTATTAAGTTCCTAGCTGTTTTTATTTTATAGCTCAAGAGTCGAACGTTTCAGTTTAGGGCATTTAGTTCCCGTGATAAAGGCTCTTTATTAAGTTCCTAGCTGTTTTTATTTTATAGCTCAAGAGTCGAACGTTTCAGTTCCTAGGTCATTAAAGTTTGTTTTTAATATTTCCTAAGGCTAAAAATCCTCTTATAAATAGGGGAAACTATCCAATGCAGGGGGATACGAATTTCATGAATGAGAATGGTGAGATTTCCTCAACTTTTCTTATTCCTTTTTGTTTCTTCACCGTATACTCCATACACTTAACCACAAAAATCCCCTCTGAAAAATCCGTTCTTGAATCACTCACCCCATCACACATCAAAAGATTATGAGAGGTTCACTTCTATTGATGAAAGGACAAAAAACTGGCACATTGTATTAAATGCAAAGTACTATAGTTATTGGTTCAACTGCAATCTCATCTGCTATGATAGAATCATACAATACTAAATTATGATATATGAAATTAGGCCATATGAGTATTAAAGGGATGGAGGAGCTGAGTAAGAGAGGTCAATCATGTAGTCAGAAAATTGAAAAACTAGATTGCTATGAGCATTATGTCTTTAGAAAATGAAAGGGATTAGTTTCAAGATAGGAACTCACACAATGGTTGGCACTTTGGATTATGTTCACTCTGATCTTTAGGGGCCTGTGGAAGTTTCTTCGAAAGGCCTTGGTTCAAGGTATTTACTCAATTTCATTGATGATTTTTCAAGGAATGTTTGGGTTTCAAGACAGGAACTCACAAAAGGATTATGTTCACTCTAATCATTCTCCTTGCACATCTATTGAGTGCATATGCACATGTTAGTGAAGGCAAATTAGAGCCTAGAGCAAAAAAAAAAAAAAAAAAAAAAAAAAAAAAATGCATCTTTCTTGATTATGCTTCTGGTGTAAAAAGGTTATAGACTTTGGTATGCTAATTCGTTTAAGATTATTATTAGCAGAGACATTACTTTTGATTAGTTTGCTATGCTTCATCCTATGAAAAGATAATCCATTTCTTGTGATGAAAATCTAGAACGTGTTGCAAAGAAAGTAGAGCTTGAAGTAATTTTTTCGCAACAAATTTAGTCATCTACAAATAATTTTAAGTTTGAAGAACCTGGAGAGGAACTGTTGCTGAAGATTTTGGATTGTGCAATCTCGCCTTTCGTTGTGCGCTTGCTCCAAAGTCAAGCCTCTTGGAACTTGACCAGCCATAAGGGATTTGTAATAGAAGAAAGAAAGGAATCACTTAAATGAGTTGAACCTTGAGCTCTGATGCCAAATTTTGATGCGTGATGGGGTGAGTGATTCCAGAATGGAATTTTTTTCTTTTTGGGATTTTTCGATTAAGTGTATGGAATAGTGTATACGGGGAAGAAACAAAGGGGAATAAGAAAAGATAGAACAATCTCTCCTTCCAAGGTATAAAGGCCACACCACCAATCAAAGAAGAGGATCAAAATCTATGAAATTCGCCACCAAGGCCTAAAGCTTCCACCAGCAGGATAAAGGATTTCGGGATAGGAGAAGCTCACCACCAAGGCCTAAAGATTCCACCAACCAAGGATAAAGGGCTTCTTAGCTCACCACAAAGGAGCGATCTACGCTCCAAGGATAAAGAGACAGAAAGGAGTTATCCACTCTCAGAAAAAGTTCACTCAAACAGAGGAATTCTCATAATTTTCATTCATAAAATTCGTATGTCCCTACATTGCATTATTTTCCCTTGTTTATAGGAGGATTTTAGACTTAGGGAATATAAAAAATAGACTTTAATGACCTAGGAACTTAAACCTTTGACTCTTGAAAACTACATAACAATAAAGACACCTAGGAACTTAGGGCGCGCATGACAACCATTCTGTTCCAGAAATAGTTTCTGGAACAGAAATAGATTTTTCTATTTCTATTTCTAGAAGAGTTTCTAAACAAAAATAACCGTTTGATAACGATACAAAATTTCTACTCTAAAAATAGAAATTCGTTTGATAACGACACAAAATTTCTTCCTTTCGGACGGCGGCGGCGATGACCGACGACCTTTAATATAAAAAATAAAAATAAAAATGATTTAGTAACAAAAAAAATAATGAATAAAATAAAATAAATCATAAAAAAATAAAATAAAAATATCATTTTATTTTAAAATAAAAATATAAAAATATCATTAGTGATGCGGGAACATCCAACGTAGCTCCATCCACCAACTCGGAACCATTGATGTTTATCCAAGCCAAGAGAGAAATTGGGCATTATGTGCTTCGATGGATCATTTTCAATGAATAATGTCAATTACTTATCGGTACTTTGTGGTATATTGATAACTATCAATGGGAGGCCATTCTAAATGTCTTGAATGACCAGTTGATGAAGTTTCAGAAGGATTATTTTCTGGTCAAGGGAGGAGCTCGAATTTGAAGGTTCAAGAATGCAGAAGGCCGAAGATTAAAGGCATTTAATTCTCGTGTTAATAAAGGCTTTTATTAAGTTATTATGTGTCTTTATTGTTATGCAGTCCAAGAGTCGAAGGTTTCGGTTTCTAGGCTATTAAGGTCTGTTTTAATATGTATTATTCAGTTTCTAGGCTATTAAGGTCTGTTTTTAATGTGTATTAAGGTGTCAGTTTCTAGGCTATTAAAGTCCGTTTTTAATATGTATTAACACTAAAACTCTCCTATAAAGAGGGCAAAACTATCCAATGTAAGGGATACGAATTTTATGAATGAAAATTGTGAGATTTCCTCTGCTTGAGTGAATTCATTTGGAGACTGGATAACTCCTTTGGGTGTCTTTATCCTTGGAGCGTAGATCACTCCTTGGTGGTGAACCAAGAAGCCCTTTATCCTTGGCTGGTGGAATCTTTAGGCCTTGGTGGTGAGCTTCTCCTATCCCGAAGTCCTTTATCCTTGGCTGGTGGAAGCTTTAGGCCTTGGTGGTGAACTTCGTAGATCTCGATCCTCATCCTTGGTTGGTGGTGCTGCCTTTATACCTTGGAAGGAGATTGTTTTTATCTGTTCTTATTCCTTTCCATTTCTTCCCCGTATACACTACTCCATATACTTAACCACAAAATTCCCCTTATAAAAAATCTCTGTTCTTGAATCACTCAACCCATCACGCATCAAAATATTGGTATCAGAGCTCAAGGTTCAACTCATTTGAGTGATTCCTTTCTTTCTTTTGTTACAAATTCCTTATGGATGAACAAGTTTCCTAGAGGCTTGACTCTGGAGCAAGCGCACAACGAAAGGCGAGATCGTGCAATCCAAAATCTTCAACAACAAATGGAGCGAGTCCTCAATCTTCTAGAGAATCCGGCGAGACAAGGACAACCAACAAGGCGTCCCAATGAGCAGCATCGGCGTGACGATTCTGAATCTCATCAAAATTCTGATGGCGATTCCGAGTCCACTGGAGACAACCGAACGATTCTGCACTCTAGTCATTCTGAATCTCCAATTCGAAGACGAAGACGGAGAGGGAGGCATAAGGAGGATGAAAGAGACATTAAAGTGGAGGTCCCCGAGTTTGACGGTAATCTTAATCCCGACGACTTTGTAGATTGGCTACACAAAACCGAACGAATTTTTGAATTCAAATCCTATTTGGATGAGAAGAAATGTAAGGTTGCTATCCTAAAGTTGACCAAATATGCTTCTCTATGGTGGGAGAATCTAAAGCATCAACGAGCAAGGGAAGGAAAAGGCCGAATCAAGTCTTGGGAAAAACTCAAGAAGTTGATGAAGAAGAGGTTCTTGCCCGACAACTATAAGCAAGATCTCTTTCTCAAACTGAACTCCCTAAGACAACATGGGATGACCGTTGAAGAATACATTCGTGAGTTTGAACAACTCAAAATGAGGAGTGAAGTTCCAGAAGTTCCCGAGCAAACCATCGCTCGTTTTCTTGGCGGCATGAATCGAGAAATTGCTGATATGGTTGAACTTCAACCATATTGGTCCTTTGAAGATGTATGCAAGTTAGCCATAAAAGTGGAAAAACAATTGAAGAGCAAGAGGTTTTCCTCCAGAATCTCAACAAAGGCGACATCCTATTTTAAGGGTGCTTCCTCAAGCAAGGGCGAGAGTTCGTCGACAAAAGACAGAGGCAAGGGAAAGAATGCAGAGCCTTCCAAAGAAGTCCAAAAGAAGTTTGAAGGTGATGCAAGGAAATGCTTTAAGTGCCATGGCTTTGGGCATTTACAAGCAAATTGTCCAAATCGGAGAGTTATGACTCTTCAAGAAATTGAGGAGATCAATTCGGCGCTTCAAGAGGATGATGACAATGAAGACCAAAATATTTCCGAATCTGATCGGGAAGAAGAAGTTGTGGAGAAAGCTGATGATGGTGAGCTGTTGATCATCCGAAGAGCATTGCATGTTGAAGTTTCTCCTAATAAAGAGCAAAGGGAGAATATATTTCACACGCGTTGCACTATTAATGGAAAGGTGTGTTCGGTGATCATCGATGGTGGGAGCTGCACCAATGTTGCTTCGACAACTCTTGTCGACAAGTTGAAGCTTCCAACAACGAAACATCCTCAACCATACAAGCTCCAATGGCTCAATCAAGGGAATGAACTCAAGGTAACCAAACGCATTCTTATATCATTTTCGATTGGAAAGAACTATCGAGATGAGGTTGTATGTGATGTGATTCCAATGGAGGCATGCCACTTGTTATTGGGTAGACCGTGGCAATTTGATATAAATGCTATGCATGACGGTCGGAAAAACACATACTCTTTTCAGAAGGAACAAAAATGCATTACTCTTTTACCATTGAGCCCTTATTCGATACAAAATAATCAACCTGGGGAGGGAAACACTTGTAAGGAAAATCTGTTCTTGAGTGAGACACGGGTTGAGAGAGCCATTAGCAAACAAAAGAATGTTTTTGCTTTGCTTGTGGTCGAGAAAAAGAGTGAGATAGAGCGACCCATACATCCAAAATTGCATTGCTTGTTGAAAGAATTTGCAGATGTGTTTCCGGAGGATTTGCCACTTGGATTACCTCCCATAAGAGGTATTGAGCATCAAATTGATTTGATCCCCGGTGCTCCACTACCAAACAAGCCAGCTTATCGATGCAATCCGGAGGATACAAAGGAGTTGCAAAGACAAGTCAATGAACTTATTCTCAAAGGATACGTTCGAGAAAGCATGAGTCCCTGCTCTGTTCCGGCTCTACTTGTGCCTAAGAAGGATGGTACATATCGGATGTGTGTTGATAGCCGAGCCATCAACAATATCACCATTAAGTATAGGTACCCTATACCTAGACTTGATGATATGCTAGATGAATTATATGGTTCTTCTGTGTTTTCAAAGATAGATTTGCGGAGTGGTTATCATCAAATCAGAATGCGAGAAGGTGATGAATGGAAAACAGCTTTCAAGACCAAGGGAGGCCTTTATGAGTGGTTGGTTATGCCATTCGGATTATGTAATGCTCCGAGTACCTTCATGAGACTTATGAACGAGGTTCTTCGTTCCTTTATTGGTCAATTTGTCGTTGTTTATTTCGACGATATTCTTGTTTATAGTAGGAATGAGGAGGAGCATATCTCTCATCTAAAACAGGTCTTTAATGTCTTGAGAGAACGAAAACTATATGCTAAAATGGAGAAATGTGAGTTCTTCTCTCCAAGCATTGTGTTTCTTGGTTATGTGGTTTCCAAAGATGGAATCTCTGTTGATCAAGCCAAGGTAGAAGCTATGAAGACTTGGCCGGTTCCGAAGTCTATTTCTGATGTAAGAAGTTTTCATGGACTTGTTTCTTTCTATCGACGGTTTGTCAAAAATTTTAGTACCGTCATGGCTCCTATAACTGAATGCATGAAGAATGGTGCTGTTGAATGGACAAAGACTGCTCAAAACGCCTTTGAGGTAATCAAGCAGAAACTTTGTGAGTCTCCTATTCTTGCACTTCCTGATTTTGATAAAGTATTTGAAGTTGAGTGTGATGCAAGCGGAGTTGGTATTGGTGCTGTTCTGGTGCAAGCACAAAAACCATTGGCATATTTCAGCGAGAAGTTATCTGATTCCAAGAGGAATTATTCAACTTATGACAAAGAGTTCTATGCCATTGTCCGAGCTCTTGATCATTGGAGTCATTATTTGAGGCCAAAGCAATTTGTCCTTCATTCTGATCATGAGGCGCTTAAGTTTATTAGTGGCCAACGCAAGCTTAATTCGAGACATGCCAAATGGGTAGAATTTCTTCAATCCTTTTCTTTCGTCTCAAAATATAAACCGGGGCACACTAATGTTGTAGCAGATGCTTTATCGAGAAGATATTCTATGCTTGCGGTTTTGGACTCTAGAATTCTCGGATTTCAATCAATGAAAGAACTTTATTCTGAAGATGCGGAATTCTCCTCTATCATCAACAATTGCAAGCAGGGAGTTCAAGGTATATATTCTTTGCAAGATGGGTTTCTTTTTAAAGGAAATCAATTATGTGTGCCAAAGAGTTCTTTTCGCGAATTGCTGATTCGAGAAGCGCATGGTGGAGGATTGGCTGGTCATTTTGGTATTAACAAAACCCTTGAGGTTCTTCAAGAGCATTTCTATTGGCCAAAGATGAGTGGAGATGTGCATGCTATCATCTCAAGGTGTGCAACTTGTCAAAGATCAAAAAGCCATTTCCATCAAGGTTTGTATACTCCACTTCCGGTACCATTGCAGCCCTGGGAGGATGTTAGCATGGATTTCATTGTGGCTCTACCAAGAACTCAAAGAGGAAAAGATGCTATCATGGTGGTCGTCGATCGGTTCTCTAAAATGGCTCATTTCGTGCCATGTCACAAGACCAATGATGCATCTCATATTGCTGATTTATATTTCAAAGAGATTATCCGCATTCATGGAGTACCAAAGACCATTGTGTCGGATCGTGATTCCAAGTTCTTAAGCCACTTCTGGAGGACTCTATGGAGAATGCTTGGTACAAGGCTCTTATTTAGCACAGCTTATCATCCCCAAACGGATGGCCAAACGGAGGTAACAAATCGTACTCTAACCACTCTTCTTCGTGGTATGGTGAGTAAATCGTTGAAAGATTGGGACTTAAAGCTTGCGCATGCTGAATTTGCTTACAATCGATCACCAAGTTATACTACTGGTC
The DNA here is from genome assembly GCA_014182375.1 of Eucalyptus virginea. NCBI lineage: Eukaryota > Viridiplantae > Streptophyta > Magnoliopsida > Myrtales > Myrtaceae > Eucalyptus > Eucalyptus virginea. Next base: position 17,261,266 of record CM024517.1, on the reverse strand, counting down.
GATCGCCATTTGAAGTTGTGTATGGAATTAATCCTCTCACACCCATTGATTTGATTCCAATTCCGTCTAACTCTCAAGTGAGCTTTGATGGCAAGAAAAGAGCTGAGTCAATGAAGAAGTTCCATGAGCAGATTCGATCCAACATTGAAAAGGCCAACGAATCTTACAAGAAGAAAGCCAATCAACATCGCAAGAAGACTCAATTTCAACCGGGCGACCTTGTATGGCTTCACTTGAGGAAGGAGAGATTTCCATTTCGTCGAAAGAACAAGCTCATGCCCAGAGCTGATGGTCCCTTTAAAGTTATGGAGCGAATTGGTGACAATGCTTACAAGATTGACCTTCCGGGAGAGTTTGGAGTTTCAGCAACATTCAACGTGGGAGACCTTTCTCCTTACTTGGAGGATGAAAACCTTCTAGATTTGAGGACAAATCTCAAACAACCCGGGGAGGATGATGCGGGAACATCCAACGTAGCTCCATCCACCAACTCGGAACCATTGATGTTTATCCAAGCCAAGAGAGAAATTGGGCATTATGTGCTTCGATGGATCATTTTCAATGAATAATGTCAATTACTTATCGGTACTTTGTGGTATATTGATAACTATCAATGGGAGGCCATTCTAAATGTCTTGAATGACCAGTTGATGAAGTTTCAGAAGGATTATTTTCTGGTCAAGGGAGGAGCTCGAATTTGAAGGTTCAAGAATGCAGAAGGCCGAAGATTAAAGGCATTTAATTCTCGTGTTAATAAAGGCTTTTATTAAGTTATTATGTGTCTTTATTGTTATGCAGTCCAAGAGTCGAAGGTTTCGGTTTCTAGGCTATTAAGGTCTGTTTTAATATGTATTATTCAGTTTCTAGGCTATTAAGGTCTGTTTTTAATGTGTATTAAGGTGTCAGTTTCTAGGCTATTAAAGTCCGTTTTTAATATGTATTAACACTAAAACTCTCCTATAAAGAGGGCAAAACTATCCAATGTAAGGGATACGAATTTTATGAATGAAAATTGTGAGATTTCCTCTGCTTGAGTGAATTCATTTGGAGACTGGATAATTCCTTTGGGTGTCTTTATCCTTGGAGCGTAGATCACTCCTTGGTGGTGAACCAAGAAGCCCTTTATCCTTGGCTGGTGGAATCTTTAGGCCTTGGTGGTGAGCTTCTCCTATCCCGAAGTCCTTTATCCTTGGCTGGTGGAAGCTTTAGGCTTTGGTGGTGAACTTCGTAGATCTCGATCCTCATCCTTGGTTGGTGGTGCTGCCTTTATACCTTGGAAGGAGATTGTTTTTATCTGTTCTTATTCCTTTCCATTTCTTCCCCGTATACACTACTCCATATACTTAACCACAAAATTCCCCTTATAAAAAATCTCTGTTCTTGAATCACTCAACCCATCACGCATCAATTAGCTATGGATGTAATAACTTTGGTGACTTATGGCACGCCTATGAGGATAGATGGCATTATATAAACTTTGAGGATCGAGATTCTGACCTTGTTTTGACTCGTTATATTTGTACTATATAAATAGATGATGGACACCCTAATCCTTTTCCTATGCGATTTGTGTCTGTATATCTCAACTTGAATGGGAGGTTGTTTGGCCCCATCCGTTGGTGATATTCTGAGCTTGGAGTAGGAGGCGCGCGTGGTATGGAGGGTTGTAGTGGATGAGGAAAACTACTAGGTAGAGGAGTTAGGCACCTTTTTGGCCTCTACCAGGTGTTTTGTCGGGTCATCTTGAAGAGTGTATTGCCATGATGTAATTGTCAAGATATTGTTTCCTCTTGTAATCCTTGCTTATGATGAATGAATGGAAGCATGTTATTATGAAATTTGTTCTTAAGTGAAATTTCTTTATATGAAAAGTGTTTTACTCTTCTGCTTGCTTAATAAAAATTAAAGATTATAAATGAGGGTCTAGAGTGACGGCCTGGGATGTCACACTACATCACACTTGAGCCACATCTATAGTTTTGTAACATTGGAAATTGGGAGCACGTTTTCAGGGCTTATATAATGCCCCCATCTAGGATTTGTGTGCTTGTGTTAAGACATCAAGTTTTGCTGCCTATTGTCTTAAGCCAAACGGCCAATCCATACTACCCAAGAAAATAAGAGAAAGAAGAAAAAAAAAAGAAGGAAAAAAGCATACAAAGAGAGAGGGAGTAGCTCGCACATTGCCTTACACAGATCCCCATGGCTTTTTTATGCAGAGATACTACCCAACATTCGCTTGGAGCTGAGCTCTTTTTATTCTCTTTGTTTTAGATTGAAGTGAAGGGAGCATCTCTCTCTATCCCCCCATATGAATGCTTGTGCTTGTTGTTTGGTAACTAGTAGGCATGACTTAGCAAGGGCACAAGTACAGCCAAGGTCTATCATTCCATGCGTGACTCTCACAAAAGGAAGGGAAAAAGAAAGTGAAATTATTAAAGGGCTCTGCTTGATTTTGCAGAGATTTCAGAGGGAACCAAGAGAGAGGGGTCAGAGAGAAGAGCCAAACGTGGTCTTTGTGAACTCCTGGTAATATTTGTGTGCGCCTGTGGAGTAACAAAGATATATTTTTCTTGACATATTAATTTTTATTCGATATGTGATCGGTGAAATCATTCATTGTGCGGCACTTTATTGACATAACAAAATTATTCTTTGAATAAGGTCACAATCTTTCTAATGGTTTATCCCGTGCCTGCTGTTTGTAGGATTGATATAGCCGTTAGCTTAGTTTATGATAGATAGTTATGATGCTAAGTTTCTAATCAAGATTTCATTCACTCAATTACTCCTAGCTATTTAAACTAAAGTCATAAAATACTGCGGGACTTATTGTCCTGCATCAGCTTAATAATGCCTAATTGAATGTACACAAAATTTTCAAAAAGCAATAGCAATACATCATCATCTGAGATTTTGTGAATGGAACTTCTCAGATTTAATGACGTTAAGTCGAAGTTTTTCGATAGATGACAGGGTCAAACAGAAAATTGGCCGTTTATGGTTGTTTTAATCGAGCTATGTGTAATTTTTTTGGTTTAGTTTCTTTTTCTTTGGTCCAGAACTATAACTAAATGGGGTTTCAAATTGATGAGTTTTTTTGCAACATTTGTATTGACTCGATTTTGGTAATATAAGATGGGGATTCAATAGTTCTTGACCTCTAGAGAGTCGTAATGTTGAATTGTTGGATCACTTTTTGGGATTTTTTTTTCCTTATCTCTTTTCCTTTTCGACTCTTAATCTGATTGTGTAAATCCTTTCTCATCAAGACACCAGTCGAAGGCCTTCATTAGCCTTCCATTGCTCATACATTAGTTGTAATGCGATCATTTTCTTTTATTCATGAATATTGTCTTATCTCCAAGTGAAAACTATATTTGTGCCAACTGGTTCACCTTTTACATTAGAAGTGTGCGCTCCACTTGTTGCAACAATAACTTTGCATAATTATATGCGACGAAACGCTATCAATGATAAATATTTGCAAGAGCAGATTTGAATCCCATTTATGAATATTCAATTAACCTTGATAATATAAATGAGGGGGCTAGTACTTCAAATGATAATTTATTTGCTGATATGACGCATTTACGTGATTGAATAGTAATGAGTTTAGTAAATACTTAAGGATGTAATTTTCGACGAAAACCTATTTCTTTCTTCAATGCATATGTAACCATGTTTATTATAATGAAATTACTTTTTTTTTATTGAGAAAAAGTCCACTTTGATGTATTTTTAACTTATGAATCTATTAATATCTCTTTTATATTACACCTCAATGCAAAAATATAAAATAAGTCATTCTTTTTATTTTCAATTTAAAAAAAATGAAAAGCTTAAATTGGTCACGCTAAAGGACTTCCCAAATATGTGTTTATCAAACGGCATTTTCCCAAAGTTGCTTCTCAATGCAATTTTCAATTATAGTTTATCAAACAGTTTTTGCATTTCATCAAAATTCTTTAGACTAAAGGCCTTTGCATTTCCTTAAAGGCTTTTCCCAAAAACCTTCCCAAACGCACCCAAAGAGTTTTAACTCAAGTCCCTAGTGGAGTTGTCAAGCTATCACGACCTTATCTTAGGTGAATTACCTAGGATTTGGCTAATGGATTACTAAGCCTAAACTTAGCTTTGGCACTCCCAAACCTATATCAATTTGCGACTTGGGTTCAAGTTTCAATTAAGAGTCGCCACTAATTTATTTTTAGTGAGTCAATTAGAAACATAAGTAAAGTAACGGTAGTATTACTTAGGCTGCGTTTGGTCGTCCGAATTTCTAAAAGGAATATGACTAGATAGGATAGGATAAAAAATCCATGGATTTCTTCATATCCCATAAACTATTTGGTGAACTACGGATTTAAAGTCGGATATCCTCATATCTTATCCAATCTATTGTTTAGTGAACTATGGATTTAAAGTCGGATATCCTCAAATATTTGAACAGCGTACTCAATCTATTGCTGAATGACCTTCCATCACAACATACAAAAGAACCATCCCTCAAAGAGAACTACTAAACAAACAATCCTCAAATTCCCAAATCTCAATAATACCATATAACAACTTAAAAGACTCGAAAGAGAAAGATAGACAAAAGCACTTCAGGAAGCCACATCTCATTCTCTGCATCGGCCATAACAATGACAACTTAAAAGACTCGAAAGAGAAAGATAGATGAAAGCACGTCTGTTCTACCTTGTCTCAGGCCGCCTTCTGGAAGACTCAAAATTTCCTTTTGTGATTTTATCACTAGGTCTGTCATCGAGGTCACTCTCAAGTGCCTCTTCGAGTTCAATCTCAAAGTCAGCATCGTTATCCTCATCTTCGTCATCGACGTTTCCAGTGTCTGGAGTTGGATGACCATTGCCATCTCCACCTAATAAAACAGCTGCAAGAAATTTTTTATACTCTTCTTCATCATCAACATTTTGAATGTCCTCATCATCACCCGTCTCTTGCAGGAAACTCTCCAGTTCATCAAGAGTAAAACTTGCTAGAGAATAACGAGCCCTCGTACGCTTGCAAACAACATCCTCCTCATCCGACTGCATTACCGCCTTCCGGCTATTCGTAGCTTCCACAACCGCAAGTCATCACCCTATCGACCCACTACTCATGAATGCCAATTTCAGCATATTGGCCTCTAACAAATCATGTTCCACTCTTTTAAATGCCTTCTTCATGTTAACCTTCAACACAACTTGAAATTTTTTTTCGCTTGCACTACCAAGATATTATCTTGTATTTGCCCACCTCCCATAAAGGCACTTTGATTTTTGGCTATAATTTCAGGGTGCTAAGGTTTCAACCTATTGGCCAAGACCTTTGAAAAGATCTTATAAACAAAGTTGCACTAGCTAATTGGTCAAAACTAATCTAAACTTTCCGAGTTCGGCACTTTAGGGACCAAGGATATGTGAGTTTTGTTAATGTCTAGGTTAAGGTACCAAGTCTCAAAGAAATTCTTCACTGTTGGATACACCCCCATTTTCAAATATTTTCAATAAAGCTAATGAAATTTACCATTCAATCCTTTCTAGTCTGGCACTTTCAAAACTCCCATTTGAAATACTGCCTTTTGCACTATCTCATCCATAACAAGGAAAGGGCATTTTTGTGACATCCTAAATTTCAGGTTCTGTCTTCGATTGAATAAGTTGGGCTTTTCATTGACGTGCCTATAGTTCTTTTCGCTGAACTGATCACTCACGGGATAACTAGTCTATCAGGTGAAGCCGTTAAGGAATTTTGACGCAATAGACTTGAGAATTCGATTAGGAATCAATTACTCAAACGTGCTAATCTGCAAGGGTCATTACGGTGCAGTTAAAAACCGATTAGAGATCGGAGATTGGTCGACTCGACAAAGCTATGTAATTAGTGTATAGATAATTCCACCTAATTGCAAAATTTCTGTTAATCGACACTAGACCGATTTTTCTGTTGTTTTGGTACCTTGTGTCCGTATTTGAAATCTCGAGATTTTCACGACAATCGAGAGTCGCTAATGTATCGAAGATGTACGTTGTGGCTTGAAAATAATCAACCACGGGTTAAATGCGCTAAAAATTCCTAAAAGCTACCCAGTAGATTAGATCACGCTAAAATCACGCCAAATTGAAATTAACTGCAAAATTGAACCCGATTTTAGAAATTGAAAGTTTTGTCATGTCACGAGTCATTTTAGGAACGTCGACTCATCCTCAAGAAGATTTTTCGGCAAACCGGGATTTTCGGCGAAAAATTCAAAGTAAGGGTATTTTGGACCAGAAAAATCATAGGCCCGTTTTTTGTCGCGTTTTTAGGACTCAAGTTGGACAAATTGACGAGGAAAAATGTTGAATTGGATGATGGCACTTTGGTTGGATTTATGGACATCAAATTGGATCCAATTAAAGGAGAATTGATTCAATTTGGGGGAGATTGGCCCAAAATTCGTAGGCCAAGGGTCCATCAACATTTTGGACCACTTGGTTGGCTTGCTAAGGAAGATTGAGGGCTGCAAGTTGACCTTGGATGACAGCCATGCATGGTGGGGCCTTGTCATGAGTGTTTGGATAAAGGATGAAGACTTTTGAGGCCAAAATGGGTCCTCCTCTCTTGAGCTGGCTTCTTCTTCTTCAAACAGCCACTTGATCCTCCTTTGTTGTGTCTTAAAAGCTCAAGAATTCCGGAGGAAACAGAGCAACTCCCTCCCCTAACTGTCAACCGGCACTTGAAATTGCCAGGACCGCCGTTCATGCCCTCATGTCGTCGCGTCGCCCATGAGTCTCGTGCCTTCTGTCACGCCTAGCCGCTCGTTCCAAGACTCCCTGGTCGCTGTTGGAGCCTCAGCACCGCCGTCCAGCCACTGTTTGCCACCGCCGTCGCCCGCCTAGGGCATTGCAACCACTGCCGTCCCTCCTCGCCGCTTCAAGCTACTTGAGTAGCTCCTTCAACCCAAGGACAGAAGAGAAGGCCTACAGGAGCCTTTGGACTTCAAGGCCCATTTTCAGGCTTGTCCAGTTTCCATTTGGTGTCACTACAAGCTAGGTTGTTGCCCACCTCCGCGTCGCCGTCATCGTGGACTCACTGGATCACTAACCGGTGAGTTTACTCGCTAAACTCTGCTTAAGGAGTTAATGATGTTTAAGGGATGATTAGTTTAGGTTAAGCATGGATTAGGTGGTTAGTTAAAATGGATTAGTGATTTAATTATTCGTTCGTGCATGTTAGGTGGTCAGAATATATTCATTAGAGACTAAATAGATCGTACTATTTATCTAGATAGGTTCGAAAATTTTCCCGGCCCGTTTAAGCGGTTAATTAAGCATTTTCAGCCTAAGTTGGTATTTTTTGTAATTAATTGTATTTATTTAATTATTTATTTATTTATTTATTTTCCAGAAATTATACCAGGATAGTCGAAGACCGGAATTTCGTGTTGATTGCAATGGTGTGTTTAGTTTCTGCAATTGAATGCTATATTGAGCAAAATTTAATTGTCAGCTTGTGTGAGCAATATTGTACGTCAGCTTGTGCGAGAATTGAATTGTCAGCTTGTGTGAGCAATATTGTACATCAGCTTGTGTAAGTATTATTGTCCGTTAGCTTGTGAGAGCATTGAATTGTCAGCTTGTGAGAGCAATAATCGTCAGCTTGTGTGAACATTGATTTGTTAGCTTGTGCGAGCTACCATCTATATATCAATTTGTGAGAACTATAATCTATTTCAGCTTGTGGGAGTAGTATTCGTATCGATTGATTATATCGAATCGATTGGGTTGAATTAAGTTATTCAGATTATGAACTGTATTGACATGCAAGATGGAACTGAGGCAAGGTAAGTCTTCTAACTGGTGTGCATAGACTGCCTCAAGGTGTATTTCCTTCCTAGTCGATGTTTAGGGGGTGAACTTGCTGAGACATTATCTCATCCCGTCATGGGCTCAAAATTTTTCAGGTCCTTAGATGGCGGTTCTTCCGGAACGTTTTGGTCAACCGATGAGAATTACTGAGCGAAGTTTTGATTACCATGCCCCAGGGGGTCAATGCGTCTATGAACTCGTGGTACCACCGTTTGGGTCGATGAGGGCCTACCTCAGAGGGTACCTTATCGGTTCAAAGCATGGTTTCGCTACGGTTTCAATGGATTCCTTGTAGGACCCCTCCAGGGTTTTGAAATTCCCGCTGTGATAGTCGATGCCACTCTAGGTGAGAGTGCAACTGACCCTCCTGATGGTGCTGTGGAGGACCCAACGCCCCCAGAGCCTGTGGAAACCAAAGGATTGGCGAATGTATCCGGTTAGTTGGTCATAGGATAGTTCCCTTTTTTAGAGTCTACGGTTGGTCTTTTGTAGACTCTTGACTTTAGTCTACTGTTATATATAAACTTGGGTGTTTATAAAAGCATGTTTTGGTTGTGATTTGTTTCTTACTTTTCTATCCCAAGCTGTTAATTGTCAGGGTATTTGTTCGCTTCCACATTTGTATTAAAATGAATGGGTCGTCGACACGTCTTGAGAAGTTACAATTTTATCGACCACCGAGGGATGGGCATGCGCTCGAGGATCGGGGCGTGACAATTTTTGTAGCACTAGATCAAAATTCCGAGTCCCTACGCTGCTATAGAGTTCTCAGAATTATGCTACCGTCATCTTCTTTAGCCTTCTAGGCTCTCGAAACCATCTTTCTTCTGCATTTTTCAATGCTAAAATTCTATTTATCTGCATCCTTTGTACGGTTGTAGCATGAAAGAAGTTAGTATTTTTATCTCCCCATTTCATCAATTAACCATTCAACTCAAACCCCAATACATTTCTCGTGTCTCCAATATTGCTCTATTTGATCAGTAACTAATTGTTTTTTTTTTCTCTCTCAAAATGGATGTCTTGCACATTTAACAAAACTGAAGTTCCTCTTTCAATGGTGTAATTTTGTTTATGTTGTTAGGAAAGGTCTTCTTACTCCACTTAACCAGTTTTAGAGCTGTAACTTTCAGATTTTTTGCTAAATTCAAAGTTTTAATGGTAGGGGACTGTCATATTTACTTAACTATCTTTCTACGCTCTTCAATTTTTGGCCAATATGCTTCAAATTTGAACAACGTAGCTTTCTTTATTGGTTCGGCTGAGAATGATAATAAAAGCAAGCAATGATCCAAACCAATGGTTGGTAAAGCGATGGCTTTAGCTTCAGCATACATGATTCTCCACTCGATTCTACATGTTATCCGATCTAGCCTCTTTCTAACAAACTACTCACCTTCATGATTATTTGCCCAAATAAACGCACACCCCTTGCTTTCCAAATCAATTAGATTACAAGCATTTAAGAAGTCCTGGAAAGCATTTAACCTGTGGTGCTCGACTATTCCTTTGCCTATCTTCTCCCAATGATAAAGTATTTCGTTAAAATCACCTAAGCATACATAAGGGAGTATTTCATGTAAGTTTAGTGATGGAGTTGTGGAGTATGATAGAGGAAAATAATGTTCAAGCGCAGAAACAACTTATTTTAGACAATCACCCATCATGTAATGTTAAAGTAGACAATAGGGATTTTATTGCTACTAATCGCATACATATAATTTCCATATTAATTATATATGCCCTATAATCCTGCTATATATAGGGCAATATCTTTGATAGTTGTAATGCTGAAACTTGTAACCCTAAAGCTTATAACATTGATACTAATAGTGGAAAGATTGTCCAGTGCGGCACCGTTGTTTTTCCCTTTTCATGATTTTGGGAAGGGTTTTCCACGTAAAAAAAAAAAAATCTCGCTTGTTTTCTTCTCTATTTTTTCTTTTCATATATTCATGTTCCTAACAACTAGTATCAAGGCCTGGTTTTAGCGAAATAGTGGGAGCGAATATGGACAAAGGGAAGGTGAAGATTGATCGATTTGATGGCAAGGACTTTGGTTTCTAGAAGATATATAGATCGAGGATATGCTGCACCAGAAAAACTTGCATCGGCCTCTATCTAGAGAGAAACCAAACTCTATGAAGCAAGAAGAGCATGAATTATTAGATCGACAAGCTATGGGTTTGATTCGTCTCACATTGGCACAGAACATTGCTTTCAACATTGTCAATGGGCAACAATGGTGGATTTGACAGTGGCATTGTCCGATATGTTCAAGAAGCCTTCTGCATCAAATAAGGTTTATTTGATGCGTCATATTTTCAATTTGAAGATGGAAAAGAGTGCTTCCATGACTAATCACATCAACAAATTCAAGGTGATCACAACTCAGTTGAGGTCGATGGATATCAAATCCGATGACGAGGTAAAGGCTTTAATTTTATTATTTTCTCCACTTAAAAGTTGGAGTGCAACTGTGACTGCAATGAGTAATGTTAGAATCCACGTGTGAGTGAGTTGTATTAAAAAAAAAAAATCACATTGAAAAATTGGTATAGTATTGAACAATGAATATATCCTAGTTAGCACATAATTTATTGACTTAAGTTTTTGAGGCTAGGTGGATTCAATTGGATATATTAATGGGCTTGGATTTGATCTCTCTTTTGATGATCTCTCTAGATAAAGGTATGGCAAATCCGCTGCGCACTCCCAACAAACAATCCATCTGGAAAGAAAAAGTTGAAGCTTCAAGCAATCTGAGATTTGATTCTTAACGAGGATATTGACAAAAAAGAATCGAGTGAATTTCCGGGTATTGCCTTAAATACTGAAGACAGAGGGAGAAGCAATCAATGAGGGCAGAACCAATATTACGGTAGATCAAAGTCCATAGAGAGAAGAAAATTGAGACCTCGTGGAGAAATAATGTGGTGGAATTGTGAAAAGAAAGGCCATCTAAAACTAGATTGTAGAGCCCCAAAGAAGAAATTTTAGTATCAAGACCGAAATCAAGAGGAAGGAAAATCTATGAATGCAACTCTTGAAGATACACATGATAGTGATGCTTCAATTTTAAGCACCGATAGTCCAATTGAGTCTTGGATTCTTAACTCAGGTGCATCGTTTCACTCTATTTTGTGCAAAGAATTAATGCACAACTTTATTGCTGGAAAATTTAGAAAGGTTTATCTTGTTGATGATGAACCTTTAGATATAATGGGAAAGGGTGATGTTTATATAAAATCTACTAATGGATATCAATGGAAGTTGCATAATGTCATATATGTTTCGAGACTTGAGAGAAATCTTATCTCTATAGGTCAATCAGACAAAACGGGATATAAAACTATTTTTGGGGATAACTCTTGGAAAATAGTTAAAAGTGCTTTAGTTGTAGCATGAGGAACAAAGTTGGGAACACTCTACATAACTAAAAGCAGTAGAAAAATCGTAACAATTGCTGGGTCCGAAGCCGATTCCAAATTATGGCACCACGGGGTAGGGCGCATGAGCGAACAAGGGACGAAGTTATTAGCATCTAAGGAAACACCGCCTAATCTGAAGTCCATAAATATTGGTCTATGTGAAGATTGTGTTATGGGCAAGTAGAAACGTGTCAACTTTTTGAAGAATAAGAGAGAACCAAAGAAAGGAAAATTAGAGTTGGTGCATACAGATGTGTGGGAACCAGCTCTTGTGAATTCCCTTGGAGGCTCACGCTATTAACTAATGTTTATTGACGATTCCACCAAAAAAGTATGGGTTTATTTTTTGAAAAATAAATTTGACGTATTTACTACTTTTAAGATATGGAAAGCTGAAGTGGAGAATGAGACCAACTTGAAGATTAAATGTGTAAGGTCCAATAATGGTGGTGAGTATGATAGAAAGGAGTTCAAGCAATTTTGTGCAGAGAACGGAGTCAGAATGACGAACTGTTCCCAACAAAGTGCAACAAAATGGAGTTGCTAAAAGGATGAACAAAACTCTGAATGAGAGTGCAAGAAGTATGAGGTTGCATGCAGAATTACCCAAGACGTTTTGGCCGGATGCAATTAACACTGCAGTATATCTTATTAACAAAGGACCTTTAGTTCCACTTGATTTTAAGCTACTAAAAAAAGAATGGAGTGGAAAGACTATAAATCTCTCGCATCTGAAACTTTTTTGTTGTGTTCTGTATGTCCACATAGATTTTGAAAATAAAGATGAGCTTAATGCAAGAGCTAAAAAATGTTTTTTCATTGGATATGGTTCTGACTATTTTAGTTATCGATTTTGAAATGAACAAAATAGAAAAATAATAAGAACTGCTGATGTAACATTTAATGAAAACATGTTGTATAAGGACAAATCTGCAGCAAAATCTAGTGTGAAGAAACAAATGGTGAAGAATAGAGAGATTAAATTAGAAGAGGTTTGTAAAAAGTGTTCTGGTTGAAATTTCTGAAACTGTTATTATAGACTCTGATCAAAAACCTGAACAAGAATTACATCTACCTAAACCTACTTTGAGAAGATCTAGTAAAACACCAAAACCTATACAAAGATATTTGTCATTGCATCATTTGCTTTTGACTAACGCTGGCAAACCAGAAAATTTTTCGAAAGTAGTACAAGTTAAAGATTCTATTAAGTAAGAGTTGGCAATGCAATATGAGTTAGATTCACTCAAGAAAAACAAAACTTGGGTGTTAACTCAATCACAAGATGAGAAGAAAGCATTGCAAAACAAGTGAGTGTATTGGATCAAAGAAGAACTTGATGGCAGCAAAGGTACAAAGCAAGGTTAATAGTAAAAGAGTTTCAGCAAAATGAAAGAATTGATTAAATAGAGATTTTTTCTCCAGTTGCGAAATTGACTACTATTATATTAGTATTGAGTATTGTTGCCGCTAAGAATTTACATCTAAAGCAGTTAGATGTTAAGACTACATTCCTCCATGGTAATTTAGTGGAGAATATTTAAATAATAAATCCGGAAGGTTTTCAAGTTCCTGGAAAAGAAAAATATGTCTATAAATTGAAGAAAGTCTATATGACTTGAAATGGGCTCCTAGATGATGGTATAAGAAATTTGACACTTTTATGTATGGTAATGGGTTCACTAAAAGTGATATGAATCACTGTTGTTATTTCAATAAATTTGATGACTATTATATTATTTTGTTGTTGTATGTAGATGATATGCTCATTGTAAGGTCTAGCATAAGGGAGATCAATATACTAAAGTAACAATTGTTGAAAGAGTTTGAGATGAAGGACTTGGGCGCAACAAATTAGATTCTCGGGATGAGAATCACAATGGATAGATCCAAAAGAATTCTAAAATTATCTCAAGAAAAGCACATTGAAAAGGTACTAGATAGATTCAAAGTTCAAAATGCAAAGTCCGTGATACTCCTTTAGGAAGTTACTTCAAGCTCTCAAAGAAGCAAACACCAAAGGTAGATGAATCAGCTATTAGTAGTTTAATGTATGCTATGGTAAGTACTTGACTAGACATAACTCATGCAATAAGAGTTATGAATGGATACATGGCAAATCCAAGAATAAAGGCATTAAGAAGCTGTAAAGTAGTTATTAAGGGCGTGCTTGACAACCATTCTGTTCTAGAAATAGTTTCTGGAACAGAAATAGATTTTTATATTTCTATTTTTAGAAGAGTTTCTAAGTAAAAATAACCGTTTGATAACGACACAAAATTTCTTCCTTTCAGACGACAGCAGACTGGTGGATGGCGGTGACGGATGGTGGCGGCGGCGGCAGCGGTGACGGCCAGCGACCGGCGGCGGCAACGGGCGGCAGCTAGCGATTGACAACGATGGCGGCGCGGCGCGGGGGGGCGGGCGGCGGGCGGTGAGCGGTGGCGACGGCAGGTAGTGAGCGGTGGCGACGACCGGCGACAGGGGGTGACAGCGACAAGGGCCAATGGGCGGCAAGTGACCGATGGACGGTGGTCGACGGCAACGGATGAAGGACCGGTTGACGAAAGATGAGAAAAAATTTTATTTCTCATTTCTGTTCTAGAAATAGAGAAGTAGAAAATTTTAGCTTCTGATTTCTATTCCAAACCTATTTCTGAAATATAAATATATTCCAGAAATAGAAAAATTGAATAAGTTTATCAAACAGATTTCTATTCCAGAAATAGGTCTAGAATAGAAAATTTGTTTCTGGAATAGAAATTCTGGTTTGTCATGAACCCCCTAAGATACTTGAGAAACACTTCAGGTATGTCATTATATTTTATGAAAAACGGTGTAACTTTACAAGGCTTTGTTAATACAGATCTTGGTAATGACTTGGATAATAGGAAGACCACCTCAAGTCATGTTTTACCTTAGGTGGTACTGCATTCAGTTGGATGTCTAGATTTCTGACATTGTATCTTTTTCAACCACTAAGGCAGGGTATGTTGCTAGATCTGAAACTGGTAAGAAGATGACTTTGGTTTAAAAAAATTTGAAGGAGATAGGCAAGGAACGGGATAACGGTGTTATTTTCAATGACAGTCAAAGTGCTATTTGTCCTGCAAAGAATCCGATATTTCTTGACATCAAGTTGAAATATCATCAAATTCGTCATTTGATAGATTATGGGCTTTTGTCATTGAAAAAGTTCTTTGTACAGAAAATCCAGCAAATATATTAACAAGGGTTGTCACCACTGAGAAAGTAAGGTTGTGCATTGCGTTAATTGACCTCCATGGTGAGTGATGAGGGAGGTAGCCTATCAGCCTTCAAGTGGAAGATTGATGGAGTTATGGAGTCTGATATAGGAAAATAATTTTCAAGCATGTAAATTATTTATTTTAGGCAATCACCCGATGTTAAAGCAGATGATAGGTTTTTATTACTACTAATAGCGTAATTTTCATATTAATTATGTATGCATGAGACTCCTGCTATATATAGAGCAATATCTTTTATAGTTGCAACATTGAAACTTACAACTCTAGAGCTTGTAACACTGATATTAATAGTGGAAAGATTGCTTAGTGTGGCACCATGATTTTTCCCTTTTCCTAATTTTAGGAATGGTTTTCCACATAAAAAATTCTCACTTGTTTTCTTCTCTATTTTTTCCCTTCATATATTCGCATTCCTAACATTTAGAAGTTGAATCCTCTCTTATAACACCAATCAATCTTGGAATGTTGCAGAAGCATGGATAAAGGTCAACCTACTTTTGTTCCCCTTTGTAGTATCTTCATAAATGACATCCACAAACTCATCCGTAATTGATTCCACCATTATATTGCTTCTTCATTCCAAAAAAGAGCCATCCCCCCCCCCCCCAAGGGATTCACCACAAAGTAGTAATGAAAATTCAGCCATCAAATTGGGTCTTTCCAGAGCCATAATGGCTCTTAAAGCATTGATTGTTAAAGGTGTGCCCAACCCCTGACAGTTCCAGCAAGTAAGCCTTTTTTGTCCACTGATAGATTATTAAGGATAGCTATCAAAGGCCATTTTTCAGCATATGCTACCTCATGAATCGGTGTCTCCATAAGTTGACCCCCTTCCAGCATATTCCGAGGATTTGTATGCTAATCAAAAGGACATAATCTTTTCCCTTTGTTGGATCTTTTCCTCTGCTTTATCTGTTGTTTTTCCTCGATCAATTGTGTTGAAGGAAGCATTGGGAAGGGATTTCATTTGAATTTGGTTCAGCCCTTAAGCACAAAAGTCTATATCAGTAAATTTTCTCTTACCTCTTTCCTTTTGTGAAGAGCTGTGATGGCCTTACGAACTGCTTGGTTCCTTCACAACTAGAGTTAATTGTTCTTGATTTTCCTGAGTTTCTAACACCATTTCGTCCAACTCTTCCTCCCCACTAATTTCTCCATAGGAGGCCTCCCAAAAAGGGCTATATATATTTGCTTCAACTTTTAACCACTGACCATAGAGTAGTTTAGCGTTTGTGGAGGAAAATTGACTCATCATAAGGCACCCATTCACAGTTCTACACACATTGGCCAATTCTTCTACACGAGAAACAAAAGTGTGGGAGTCGTTTATATCTAAAATACAGCCTGTGGCATCCTAGAATTTCATGACAATCCCTAGATGTGCTATGAACCATGGATAGGTGATGGAAACACCATCAAATTATATTGTAGCCTTTTGACCATGATTTGCAATAAGATTAAGGCCAAGCTTTTCAATGGATAATTATTTGATAGGAAAGAAAATTCTATTCTTGGCCATGTGTTTTATAAGTTGGAATTTATTGGTTTATGTTGCAAGTTTTGTGGCTTTATAAATTTCAATTAGGTATTTATATAAGTGGGGATTTAGAGTAGATTATTAAAAGAGGGAGTGGGCCGAAATGTTAAGCCCAAGACCAGCCCACAAGAGCCCCACCGTTCGACCGGCCCAAGAAGCCCAATGGGCTGTTGACCATGGGAAGAGAGGAACGGATGGAGAGGCCGACCTTGAGAGACCGACCCAAGGAAGGCTCATCAGCTTGCATGGCAAAATTAACAAGTGGCAAGAGGAGCTTGCCAAGTGTTTTTCCCTTAAAGCCAAGTGGCATTAGCCATGCAAAATCAAATGATTGCTAATCATTGAAGGGAAGAAAAGAGAGGAGAGGCGGATTGATGAGGGGGTTATCAACCGAGAGAGAGAGAGAGTTGTTGTGTGAGAGAAGGAGAGAAAGAGAGGAAGAGAGAAAGCGAGCGTGCGAGAGAGAAAGGAAGAAGGAGGTCTGTTGCTACCGTGCGTGTGCCTAGTCCCGCCGTCGAGCCGCCTTGCCTCACCGTGTGTTTGCTGTGATTCTCTTTAGACTAGAGGCAAGTAGAGTCCATTGATCTACCCTTTGCTTGTTGTGGTTGTGATGTTGAATGCTGGAAATGCTTGAGTTGTGATGTTGAATGCTGGAAAACTCGAATGAATGGTGGCAGTGTTCTAAGTGAGTTGCTGCATGTAGAAACAGTCCGACCTTTGGTGATTTCGTGAGCTGCATGCGATTTTTTAGTTGGAATCCCACTTCGACTTCTTGATAAAAGTTGTAGAGGACTTATTGAAGATTAACATACTAAAAATTGAGATGAAACGGATAAGTATTGGTTGGTGAAATGATTTCCCTTTGAAGAAACTAGATCTGGAAACTGTTATGTTGGCCTATTGTGATTCTCTGAATTTTGTGAAATTATCCAGTCCGATTTTGATCTCGTGTTCTTGATAAGAGTTGTAGAAGACATCTTGAGGAGTAACATATTGAATGAGAATAAACGGACAAGAATTGATCCGGGAAAACGATTTTCTTTGAAGAGGATGAATCTGGACAGTGAACCGAGAGTTAGAGAGAGTTATAAAAATTATAAATTTTAATCCAAAAGGAATTAGACTTCGATTTCTTCATGAGACTTTTACCTTTAAATCTCATCTATAAAATATTAAAATCTCAGAATATTCGGAGTTCATTTATGGGCTTAATCGAAATTATTTCCGAAACTGTGCAAAAGTGGTGCTGGAATTTCTTTTGCTGTGATGTGTGGATCTATGTGATTGATGTGAAACTTTCTTGACATGGTGTTCTTCACGAAATATCTTCCTCTGGATCTTGTTTACAACATGTTAAATTTTCAGAATTAATTGAGATTGTTTACTAATTTTCCAAGAAAATTTTCCAAGAATTTTTACTGAAGAGGTGCATTCTGTTTTACCCGAAAATTGGTTCTATTTTCAAAAACCAATGAACTGCTTTATGAAATGTGATATCGTGGGTGTTATGTGCACTACATATATGGTGACATTTGGCATATTACATGACATCAAAAAGCTGGTTTAGACCTTTGATATTGTTGCATCAAATGCCATGTTGAAAATGAGACATATATGTGATTATAAATTGTGATAATAATGATACCGTCGGAGGTGTGAGCCGACGATACCCCGGGAGTATCGGGATGCCCGGAGGTTTGTGCCGGATGCCCGGAGGTTTGTGCCGAAGGTCCTCGTGAGTTTCAAGATGCCCGATGGTATACGGTACGTAATTCCAAGGGGAATGCCTGGTGGTATGTCAGTACATAATTCCGGAAGCCCTGGAGGTTTATGCCGAGGGGATTTCTCGTGATGCTAGTTGGGATGCGAGATGACCGGAGGTTTGTGCCGGATGCCCGAAGGTTTGTACCAGAGGCTCCTCTCGATGCTAGGTTGGGTGCAAGCGATAAATTGAGGGATGCAAACATTGGTCCCTAGATGAAAAATGATGAGATCCTCTTGAAAGATAAAACGGGAAATTGAATCGTGCGCATGGGTGTGTGCATATGGCATGATGCATGATCTATTTACAAAAGTAAGTTGATGCTATATGACATTGAGAATGCGATCGTAAATGCTTGAATTTATCTCATGGGGATGTATACATGAGTGTATGGATGACATGAATCATGCGTATGTATGTGCATATGGCATGGGATGAACCTCATGGAAATACAAGCATGACTGCATGGTGGTATATGCACTACCGCATGGTGATGTATACTTGATAGCATGGATGATATATGCTTTACTTGTGATATCTTGATTGTCTTGCTTGTTGCATTGTGTAGTTTGGTGGATCTTTACTGCTGAGTGGTTGTATTCACCCCTTTGGAGACTAACATTTCAGATTGAGAGATGCATCTAGCACCTGTCACGCGTGGTACGTTTTATGGATTACCATCTGATGTTGAGGTCGAGTACTCGGAGCACCCCTACGTTGGTGTTCATGGTCTGGTGTTTATTCGCGTCCGTGTTTTGGTTATGTACGATGTGGGCCTACCTGATGGCCCCATAGTCTAGGAGTTTTTATCTGTCCATGTTCGTCGAGATGGGAGGATCATGGGGATGTTGCCACCGCCACCGGCCGATGCACCGGGATGGGTATGATAGGAGCGTGTGACTGGTGAAGGTTGACACTTTTTAGGATGGCTGACACTAGCTGATGGATAGATGTACATGTCTGATGTATAGCCGAGTTCTTTTTGAGTTTAGCCGAGCTTACTTAAAGTCTTGGCCTTTTGTAGCACCAACTTGTGAAATCCATCTTAGTATGTAAATAAAAGTGGTTCGGCTTTAGCTTTTATATATATATGAAAAGTTGTAGTTGGTGTGTGTTGCATCGTATTATTTAGATTGTGTATGGGTTAGGGAGATGTTGAGTATGCTTCCGTTAATTTGAACTACGCTGGGACCGATCTAAATGATGTAAACCCCCAGGCTGCATGGACCCACTACAATTGAAATGGTATCAGAGTGGCATGTTATTAGGTCAAATGAAAGGTAAGCGGACTGTAGCGACCCTAGCGAATCGGGGGCTGTGTCGAGGGGTGCCACACAGCCAGTGTTCCTTTCACTAAAAACTATAAATTATTCCATATACCGGCTCTTCCTACTACAATAGAGGCAAAACATTTAGTTTCAATTCTAACCTACGAAACAACACCCACGCGTACAGCAATTTTTTTAATAGCTTCTTCGGACCTTCCTTCTATAGGTAAGCCATGTATTTGCATCCAACACACGAGTTAAATGCAATACAATGGGGAGGGGTGGTCGGCTTCCGAGGCTTGAAAACCAAGAGATGACTGTAAATAGACCATGGCCTTAGGCTCCATTTGTTTCACGAAAAATAATTTTTGAAAAAATATTTTCCAAATTTTTAGGCGTTCTTTCCATGGAAAATGAATTGCTCGAGGAAAACATTTTCCACGAAGGGAAACAAGCCTTCTTAACTAGGGAAAAATATTTTCTACTTTTGAAAAATGGAAAACATTTTCCACACTTGATCTATTTTATCTTGCACCCCTACAAGCCCTCCTCCTCCTCCTTCTTTTTATTCGAATTATCTTTTTCTTTTTCTTTTTCTTTTTCTTTTCTTTATTTTCCCTCTTCTTCTTTGTTTTTATGTTTTCTTTTTCTTTTTTTCTTTTTTTAAAAAAATTGAGTTTTAAAATTTCTTTCTTTTTATTCCCGTTTCTTTTTCTTCCTCCTTGGCCGGTCACCGGCCATGGCGACGGCTAGCAACCAGCCATAGGCCAACTCTAGCCTCGCCCAAGACCAAATCTAGTGAGGGCAAGGCTCAAGCTTGCCGTATCTAGCAAGCCACAAGCTCGTTGGCCTCGGCGAGCTCGAGCTCGCCTAGATCGAGTCTGCAGTGGAGGAAGGAGGAGGAAGAAGAAGGAGGAAGGAAAAGAAAAATGAAAAAGAAAGAAAAAAATGAAAATAAAAATTTGATTTTAAAAAAAATAAAAATAATTAAAAAATCAATTTTATAAAAATATATATTAAAATTAATTTGTTTGGTCAATAGAAAATATTAAAAATCAATTTTTTTGGTAATTTTTCCCATAAAAATCAAGTTAGATAACGAACAAAAAAAAATATTTTCTACTCAAATTTCAGGTTCTAGCTTAACACTGGAAAAATATAGTCATTTTTTTGGAAGATGACTTCTTGGAAAACATTTTTCGGAAACATGATATTTTCCGCAAAACGAATAGACCCTCAACTTGAGAATCTTGTTTTTTCTTTCTATTGACATAAACTCAAAGGAAAACAACCCAAGTTTTAGGTATTTGCAAACTAAACTTGCCAATTTCCATGCTTTAACCATTGTAGATTGGAAAGCTTGGAAGTTCATGTTGAGATTCCCGTAACGACGGCCAAATAAAGTACATTCGCATTCATCTAGTTTCTCCCTTATAACAACCTCATCCAGTCTAGCTGTCTTTTTTCCGGCCATAAATGCGCTAATCTTCTACAAAGAGCGGCCATACCTCAAGCAGCCTCATTTTCAGTTACTCATTTTGTCTTACTAGCCTCGTATACACCAGGAAGGCGTCGAATACTAACCGCCAGAAGATCCTATCTTGGGATGCCACGGGATGAGAGTCATATTCGTCCGGGACTCCTTCAAATGACTTCTCAACAGATTCGATTAGAGGGGCATGTCGATTAGAGGGGCATTTACATGCCCCTCTAATTTGTATTTTATAGTGAAGGCTGTAAAAGGATTTTTTTTTTTTTTTTTTGGTAACTCAGGATCCGCCGGGCCCGACTCACTTACGCTCGCCAACCTACGGGCCGTAGAGTGCACGGTGCACCCCGAACCAAGCGTCAATACCTAGGAGGAAGCTAGCACGGGATCCCACCACCATGACCTCCACTTAAGACGTGTTAACAACTTCGAGTTTCGACTCTGGGATCTCTGCGATGAAATGCTCAAAGCCGAAGCAACTCAGCTGTCCACCAGTGGGTCTGTAAAAGGATGTTCAAACAGCTCGTAACTGATAATGGGATAAGATATGACTTAGGGTTAGGGTGAATGATGGGTGAAAGGAAGGGATTGATTACCCAAAAAGTATGGGCAAATCAATTGCATCAACATGTTCAACTGGAAATGGGTTTAGTTAGGGTTTCAAGCAAAGAGAAGCTAACATGGAGATAGGGAAAAGCTCTAGAAAACGAGACACTGAGTGGGAAAAGTGGACGCAAATTGGAGTTTGTAGCTTCCCTTTTCACTATAGATTTGGCATTAAATCTATACCTATTTGATTACATGCTTCTCTGATAAGATTGTATTCGTCCCGCTGTTTTAGTTTTCTTTTTTTTAATTAAATACATGAGGTGTATTTTTAGGTTACACGTTGGACTAGATTCGTCCCCACTTTCCCATTTAGAATTTAGAATATACACGAAGTATGTAGATTATATGTATTGATTAGACTAGATCCATCTTCTTTTTTTCTTTTTGAATGCCATTAAATGTGTCCTGTTCAAAAAAAAAAAAAAGAATGCCATTAAATGTGGAATTGATTGGATTAATCCACTGAACTTGCTTTGAAAGCAGGTAAGAATCACTTCATGAGCAAATCTTTTGTCAAATTGTGCCTTGAGTATCTGGTACCTCATGTCAAAAAATTTCTTGACTTCAGGAAGCCAAAAGGATTATAATATAGGGGTGTGTAACCGGATCAGTTCTACACTGAAACTGGATCGGATCACTCGGAAAACAGGTTCGAGAAACCGATTCCCATTGAAACTGGTTGTGGAACAGGTTTCAAATTTTTGGAATTGTCTGAGAACTAATCCCGAGTAAATACCCACCTAGGAACAAGATTAGACAACCTTGATTTGGAACTGGTTTCGGAACGATTTTTTAAGCTAAAAAGCCAAAATCCTAATTTATTTTCCCTTTACATTCTAACCTCAACACTCCCTCTCTCTATCCTTCCTCTTTCATCTTCCTCACACGGCGCTGTCTAACTCCGCGCTAGTTGTCACCATCACCGCAGCTTTGCCTATCAATTTTCTCTCAAAACTCCAACTCTCCCACTTCCGCTCTCGCTCACAGCAACCCAAGCTCCATCTCTCTCGGTTTCTCTCAATACGCAGCAACCCAAGCTCCGCCTCTCTTTCTTTTGAGGTTTGCTAACTCCAATTTGCAACCTATCTTTGCATCGACATGCATAGCCGGTCTTTGTTGGAAATAAGGTGAGTGTTGCTCTTAGTATTGAGCTAACAAGAAAGAGAATCCGATGGCAGTGGACATGAGCGCTACAGAGGAGATGCTGGTGATGGCAAGTCGGAGAGATGGTACACCGGCAACAGCCCTAGGTAGAAATGAAAACACAAAGATCTCAACCATCTTGTTAATCAACGAGCAAGGGAAGTACCATATGGGAGCTGAGAGAGACGAACTATCCTTAACTGAGGGAAACGATTGAACAGAAGTGAATAATGGCAAAGATGAGAGTAGAGAGAGACGAATTGCCCTTAGCTGAGGGAAACAACTGAACAAAGGTGATCTATAGCAAGAAGGAACACGAATGGTCACCGGGAGAGTAGAGCAACAGTGAGGGTGAGGGACGACGGCGCTGAGCTACCAACGGAGAGCAGGGAAAAAAAAGCATATCTTGCTGTGGCCGGGGAATAGCATGTCGACGTGAGAGAGAGAGTGAAAGAGATAGCTGTGTGGAGACTGAAGAGAGGGTAACGAAGAGAGTTGATTGAGAGCAAACTGAGACAAATTATATAGAATGAAATTCCGAGAGTTTGGGGAAAAAAAAAGATTTTCAAGTAGATCCCAGAGTCGATCCTCAAAAATGAATCGAACTGGAAAAATAAGGTAGATTTCAAAATCAATTCCAGACTAACAAGCTAGATTTCAGGATCCAAATACTAGGGATCCGATTATAATAGGGTAAGTTCCAAGTTCGAAATTGAAAATCCACCCACCCTAAAACCAATCACCCTTCCTATAATCGACTCATACATGCACAGGTGATTAATTATAGCTTACAAAAAACATTCTATTCTGTACCAAAAATATAATCCTCACAATAATGCTCATGAGGGTAGGTGCACCAATCGCCTCTCCTCACCCTTTTGAGGATTGCATCATTCTTCGCATATAAATAAGGAGCATTCTAGATGAATAGCTTAGCGCGCAGAGAGAGAGAGGAGGAAAATACTTGTAGACTTAAGGAGGCCCTGCTTCCTTATTTAAACTCTGTTTACAATACATGCAAAGAATGAGCTGCTTCTTCCTGTAATTAACCCAATATATAGAAAACGACGGTATCAAATCTACCCTCACTTCCCAACCCCTCCCTTCTAACTTTTGTGTTGGCAAAAATCCGAATATCGAGTGTAGTTGGCACTTCATGATGGGGGTTGTGTTAGTTTCCTAATATTGACTCTCGCATATGATGCTTCAAGCAGCCATTCTAGATTGTTCCATACCCGTTGCGGTGCGCCTTTTGCCATCTCCATGCAATACCCAAGCTCTCTTGAAGATCAGTGTATTTCGCCGTCCAGTTTAGCTCGAGCTTGACCTTGGTCGGGTCACTATACACTTCAGCATAATCACCAGGCCTGCGCGGCAGGTAATCAACTTTGATGTCCACTCCAGTTGCCTTCTTGCAAGCCTCCACAAATTCCTTCACTGATCTACCTGTTTGCATCAATTCCAACATATCTAAGATAAATGAAAGCATAAACAGATATATCCGTTCCTTCTCATAAAGCATAAATAGATAAATTTTTGGCATATCTAAGATCTTCATTCTCATAAACAGATACATGTGTTTTTATTTTCTACCTTCTCAAGAAAGTGACTCAAAATTCTGTCAATCCACATTATCTCCTACTTTATCAATAATATTTCTCCATTACAGTTAAGGTTTTTACAACTATAAAAGGTACTCGTAAAATTTAAATTTTCAAATTGAAGTGGTTGGAAAGCATAAACACAATTTTTGTATCCTATTCTACTTTTCCCAAAGTTCGCTTTTTAAGGGATGCCACCAAAAGCAGAGTTACCTCTCTAACATTTAAATTAATACAAAAACAAGAAAATGGAAAGTTGCCTCTTATCAAAAGAATCGTTAAATTCATTTCCCCATACCTTTGCCGGTGCCAACATTGTATATTCCCACTTTCTTGGGTCTTGCTTTTTCAAGGGCTTTCACATGAGCATCAACAAGATCAGTGACATCAATATAATCCCTGACACAAGTACCATCCGGTGTGCTATAGTCCGTTCCTTTAACCTGCGAAAACCACAAACTTTAGATTGGCAAATGCTCTGTCCTATTTCCTAACTAATCAAAAAATTAAAACAAAAGGACCTTATTGCCAAGCTTAATACCAGTAGAGAATAGTGCAGAATTGGACACAAACAACAAAACCCCAATTCATCATACCTTCAACCCAGGCATGATACCACGGGCAGCATCAAAACAAGCACCTGATATTCGCCCATGCTCACGTAATTCAGGTCGTGGTGCTTCTCCCAGTCTACCATCAGGGTCTGACCCGATCACATTGAAGTACCTGGAAGTATTCACCCAGAAAACATTTAGAAGAAAAAATTGGCAGAATTATGAAAACATAAGACTATCATGTACTGATGATTCTAAATCCGTATTAATCTAGAAGAGATAAGTCCACATGAATTGAGTAAACAGTATAGCACTGTCATAAATATTTTCAGGTCATCTAGTGCTGTAACATGAAAATCATAGATCAATCAACAAGCAACACTTCACATGTGTACAACATGGATGGCAGTCAAAACCTACAATACTGTGACAGCTTTACCGAAACAGACTGGCATATTCCAAAAACATATATATCATAAAATAAGTAACGAGTATGAGAAAACCATTTCAGAAATAAAAACAACTAAACAGAAGTGTTTGATTTCGACTAATAAAAATTAGTCTTGGTGAAAGAGAAAAAAATGTCAGAGCAACAAAATGACATAGATAAGGTCATCTCAATTCCATGCGACCATATTGATAAAAAATAAAAATAAAAACAACCAACCAAATGGAAAAACATGATAACATTATCACGATTACTGTCTTGATTTTATTAGGCTCAACCAAACCAAATTTGCATTACATGTACAAGACATACCTTAGTATCATGATGGCTATGTCAGAATTTTTAGAGAAATCAAGAATGATATCTTCTGCCATCTTTTTGGCCTTTCCATAAGGATTAATTGGAACCTGAACTTACGCCAGAATACAATGCAATTAGCCCCAGCATAAAAAGAACATATCAAGAAGCATGCAAAGACAGATATTCCAGTAAAGACTTGCAACAAGTGATAACTTGCACCTGCGGAGTGTCCTCGGTAATAGGCATCTTGTCGGGCTCTCCGTAAGTTGCACATGTGCTAGAATATATCAAGGTCTTGACACCATGCGCAGCCATAGCTTCTAATACTACCAATGTATTTGATGTTATATTATGGTAATACCTGCCAAGATCATGAAATGATGATTTCAAGCCACATTCAGATCATCAGAACAAACGAAAAACAAGGAATGAGCACTCAGTTAAAAACGGCCAAGATAGAAATACACAATTTAGGGTAAATATAACTTTTGATCACTGAACTGTGGGGCACTTAGCAAACAAAAAACTACACTTTGATTCCAATCACCAAATGATACTAAACTTCCATTTCTTCTTCAATCACCCACAAGTTTAATCACCCTCGCAAACTGTTAAGGTCTAACTTTAAAATTATATTGGCAACACCATTCCCTAACAGCTTAAACTTTTATGAAGACAATTGCGCACTCTACTTTAGTTTGATAGATTATAAATATCTGGGTCTCCCTTTTTTATACGTCTTGTTTTTCTACTCTCACCAACAGCTATCGGATTTACATACTTTAAGGCCTTCATCATCCTGTCAATTCTCCTACAAGGGAGAGTCTCAAGATGTAAAATATATACGCACTTTCTCTAATAGCTTAAGGTTTAGAAAAACAATTGCACAGTCAAATGTAATGCTAACATAGTATAGCAATTCATGTACATAGACATATTAAGAAGTAGCATGTTAGTGTTAAAGGTATTGGGAAGGTTCTCATCCTAACATTTCGAATTTTATCTAATAAGTGTGATAATCCACAAAAACTTAAACTTTGATCATCTTTTAAAAGTTTCCTCACTTCTTTACCCACGTGCTGGCTGCTACCTACTTGGACCAGAACTTCTAAGCACAGGAGGAAATTTACAACAAACAGCCAGAGCCCCAATAAGCAATAGAACCCTTTTTCACACTAAAGCTTACAAGCATCCTTGAAGGACGGCTTAATTTTTTAAATCATAGAAAAGTCACGAACCTTTTGAAAGTGATATTAGTAATTTGGTGCTGAATCCGGATTCAGTAACTTAGAGAATCAGTCACAATTGGCAAGGTAGGGAGCACATCATCAATGGACTAAATAGTGTCAAAGAATCAACCTTTTATTCACATTCTTTAATAAAAAAACTAATATGCACCCAATGCCAGCTGGATGAATGCAACCTCAAAAATATTACCTACTCCCAAGTCCTACTTGAGTATGCTATCTTTAAAAGTTTTAGAGGGAAAATAGAAGACATGCTCAATCATCCTTCATTTTTCAATGTCATAGAGTAGACCATCCTATAATGTTGAACAATAAGATGAATAAACACCATGGATAGTGGAAAGCCTATCTCTCATTTCAAAACAGTAAAGGACAAATTTGCAGTACAACTGTGTAACTTAATTTTTTTTTCAAACACGATGTTAGACGAGAAAGGTATATACATCCATTAAAAATAATTATGGCATCATGCACCTAAGCTGATATACTATGTGTCATGTGAAATGGCCTCCTTCTGTACTACAACATGCATCCAAGTTTTAATAACTAGACATGAGTCGTTTGCTAACCGATCAACATATCTCTCCTCCACGAGTGTAAGTTTAAGTAGAGCGAAGAGTACCAAGATTGTGCAGAAACAGTTGCCATACTCATACCCAGGATGATCAGGCCAGTTATTGAGAAGGTTTTAGATAACTAAAGTTTGCCACTCAGGATGTGTAACAAATTAGCGAGAGATGCTCCGAGACATACTGCAATGTTGCTGGAAAATTCACTGCTCCAGCAACTGCAATGGTGTTTTGCTTGGTATAGAAATCCACTAGAAAGAAACGACACATCGCTCACAAAGAGAACTTTTGCCATGGCAGGTCAGACATGAAACTACAGTTTACATCTGAGGAAATTCACTGGATTTGCCATCCCATGAAGAAAATAAGTGGGGATATAAAATGACAATCACGACAATTAGAGTATAGTAAAGCCTCAGACGTATGAGAATGCAGAGTACTTCGAACCATGATAACGAGCAAACTATCAAAATTGTCATCTTGAAAAACAGACATGTCAGAAGAATAAGTAACTCTCAATCAAAGTTTTCATCTTGTCAAACAGACGTGTCAGAAGAATAAGTATCTCTCAATCAGTTAAAGTTAAATGCCAAAGCCAAAGCATGCTGGCTGAATACCTAAGAGCAGTAGAATGCAGAACATAACAGAATAGATAAGTGCACTACTATGACCTTTCCACGCAGAGGTCTATACAGTCTCAAGCTACAAGGCAAAAAAAAATCTCAATGTATTGCATATACATGAAATAACAAACTAAACATGGTCGTCACCTGTGTAATTCCTAATCCATAATATTCTGTCTAATCCAATGTAGACAGAACATATTTGTAACCAATTAGTGTCCTCATTCTTACCATTTTGCATTAAACCATTCACCAATCAGTTCACATCAGCAAAGCAAAGGGCGGATCTGACATACTACTTATACTGAAAGACCTATATGCAGACTCTCTAAAGATTCAGGCACCAAAAATATATATGAAAGGCCAAATCTACCAGAAAAGAAACATACCTCAGAGGTTCTAGAGTGCTTTCTCCAACATACGCCACAGCAGCAAAATGCATCACGGCATCAAATGCATTTTCTGAAAAAATTTTGTTGACCTAACAGCAAATCAAAGAAAACAAATCCACAGCAAATTTCCAAATAACAATGTTGCTAATTTGGGAGGGGACTTTTGCATCCAACTAATGGCTTCTCCTGCCAAACATTTGGTTTAGCAGATAAGTTAGGCATGGGTTTCAGCTGAAGCCAAACACATAAAGCTATGAAATCCAACTTCAGGCTTTTGGTTTGACGGTTTATTTTCAAAAAAAGTGTAAATGCAAAACATTATACAAATAATCTTAGTCACTATAATTGCAAATATTTACATTTTATTCAAAATTTGAGATTGAGTTGCTCAACGTAATTCACAGTAAAACAAAGTCATTCATTAGATAAAAGTCAAATGCTAAACATATTTTTCTTGATAGAACATAAAATCAAATGTAAACACCGTAGCCAAAGCCCAAAAGCCTCAAGCCACCCTAACCCCTTAAAGTATCCCAATAAAACAATCTAAAGGTAGAATAGATGATTGTGCATTAAGGATACACTTTTTGCATCCCCCAAATCTGCATAGATAAATTGCAGCCTTCCAGGCTCTGGAAACAGTTCCTGCAAAATCTTTACAGCAGCTAGATTTCCCCGAGAGAGATTATCCTGTGGGAAGACAATTTTCCTTAATGCTTAGTACACAAGGGGAGAAAAGAACAAATGATCCCAACTAGAAATACAGATTTTAGGAAGTTGCGTACCACTATGGTCACACGATATGAGTCCTTCAAAAGCCGCAATGCTGCATGAGAACCAATATAACCTGCCCCTCCAGTCACTAAGACATGGGTCACTCCTTGCTCATGAATGGAGAACTACAAGAGAGACAGAACAGATAATAGAAGTTAGACATCAAGTTCGATACTTACAATCCTAGCATACTAACACTCTTAATGAGGAAAAGCTTCCGGCTTGCAAGATTAGACATAGAGGAAGTCTGAGGCAATAAGTCAGTCACATGAACAGTTATTTTTTTGCATGAGGTCAGTCGCATCCACAACTATGCTTGTGGGTGTTTCTTTATTCCCCCCTCGGGTAGCTTACAGTTCTTTTCCTTCTGTCCACATGGGGGAAGGTGTTAGGAAGGGCAGGCATGCACGATGAATTAAAGAGCCATTAAAACAACAGGAGATTAACAATGTTCTTTTATCCATTTGTTGGTATGGTAGAGGGTGTTAGGAAGGGCAAGCATGCAGCAGAATTAATAAGCTTTTAAAATCATAGGAAATCAGCAAGTACTGTTCTTGACATGTTGTCGGTAATTACCCGGCTTGGTGTACTGAAATTTGGAGATTGCTTCAGCATTATTATGCATAATGCAGTAAGGGTAGCAGCCAAAATAATTTTCCCTACAAAATTGGTCTTCTTTTTTGGATCTGTATACTCCATGCCTGTATCAAATCAACATACCCATGTAAACAAAGTTATTTCTCATCTATAAGAAACAAAAAATATGTTAATATGACCAAATGCCAATCGTTAACCGACAATTGGTGATGCCTCTCTTCTCTATTTCTGAACTTTCAAAACCCACAGATAAGGGAAAGAATAGATTTCAAGTTCAAAATAACAACATCAGAGCAAAAAAATATAAGGGTTCATTCCAAAGCAGTATTAAACATCGGACTCCTTCACACTAGAATGCAAACTGAAATTCATCCATTCAAATGAATGTTCGAATTGACTTGACCAAGGCAATGCATGAACTTACTTCCCATTCCCAAAGACATAGATCGGTTAGACCTGCCCTGATTTCTATTTCTGCCAATGTTTAGCATTTGAATGCAACCGTCTTAATGAATTAGCTGTCTATATATAACAGACACAATAATTCAGTCCCTCAGCAGCAATAAGCAAGAATTAGTCCTCCTTGATATGCTCCTCTTGCAACCTGTTGCAGCAAAAAACCAAATTATATCAGTCATTTTGCATAGCAGTAATGTTCCAACTGAAATGCCATAGAAAACAAAATCATTAATGGCAGAATCTAGCAGGCCCCATCAGTTTTTTCCTCTCTTTTCTTTTTTTTTTTATTTGGGGGGGGCGCGCGCTAAAGACCCATTAGATTAAAAGGGAGACAAAACTTCGAAATTCCTGAAATTATTATCAGAAGGATAGCATCAATCTGAAAACCCAAAAATTACATAGCCTCCAACTGACAATTCACAGCTTGTCCCGTGGGATTATGGGCTGGCGGACAAGCAGAGAAGAGGTCAATTCAGCGACATGACAGAGAACAAGCTCATCTCTCAAAGATGCTAAAGAGTTCCCAAAGATCAAACCGTTTCGAAAGCATGTTGTCGATTCCCGAAGCACTCCACATTCAAAAATCCCGAAGATCAAACCTTTTAGGAAGGAAATTCAAGAAAACCGAAGCGTACATACAATCAGCAACATCAAGATCACAAGGTCATGACACGACGAGCGTCAAGCATTTCGAATTCGCAAGATCCCGACCAGGAACGACCTCAAACCACGCGAATTACAGCGAAGGAGGAAAAACCCAGGATTCTTTTTCCCTCACACGACCCGATCACCTCGTCTCTCGACGAAATCAGAGGAAAAAATCACAAGGAAGAGAGCACAGTACAAGCGAGATAATATCAGGAGCGCTCGAAAACAAGGCC
The DNA here is from genome assembly GCA_014182375.1 of Eucalyptus virginea. Taxonomy (NCBI): domain Eukaryota; kingdom Viridiplantae; phylum Streptophyta; class Magnoliopsida; order Myrtales; family Myrtaceae; genus Eucalyptus; species Eucalyptus virginea. The sequence goes on along the minus strand of CM024517.1, from coordinate 17,230,457 downwards.
CGCGGCACAGTTGCCAGGAATTATTGTCCGGCACCTGAAGAGAAGGCGCAATAAATGCTTTTCGGTCGCAAGAAAACAGGACAGATGGAGAGAGGACAGGACTCACTGTTCCGCGAGCGAGCGAGGGAGCGATCGATCCGACGGTCAAAAGGAACAGGAGATTCCGGGGCTCGGAGCGAAGAGGGTCTCGACGTGGGGGAGGCTTATAAAAAGCTCTAGACCGCGCGAGCTTTGAGTACAGAGCACGACGGGGAGGAGGAGGAGGAGGAGGAGGAGGAAGACGAAAGGAAGGTGGTCAAAGCTGTAACGTGAGAAAGAGAAAGAGAAAGGGAGGGGGAGCGGTGAACGAACGATGCGTTCGACGACAGCGGGAAGAGAGAGAGAGTGGACGAAGACTGGTCTCGTGGCTGCATTTGAATCGATGGGGAGAGAGAGAGAGAGCTGTAATAGGCGGAGATTTCTCTGCGTCCATGTCCTTGAGTGCAGGGGAAGGACGAGAGGGATGCGTACACTACAGAACATACTATTTCATATTTTTATTTTTTTACATGAATTTGGCTAAAAAAAGGGCCAAAAATAGAAGAGAAATAAGCTGGTGCTCTTTTTTCTTTCTTATTCTCGTAAATTATTTCCCTATAGGATTCTGAACTTTAGTGCATTTGCTGATTTAGTAACCGAACCTTGGTCTTAATCACCTAATTGATAGAATTTTCATTTCTAACAAAAAAATAAAACACATTATCCCTATGTGTATGATCATATATGAAACGGTTATTAATACATTCATTGCGTTTGAGGTGTGTCACGTTCTTCATGATTTTTTTATTATTATTCTAATTTTAAGTGGGACACGAGATACTTCATCAACCCACATGTTTGTTAAAGTAAATTAAAGTGACATATATGGAGCCATGCTAACTTTCTGTCCGAAATTTGAGTGGAAAATGATATGAATTTCTCATGACTTATCAATTTTTTTTTATAAGACAAGTACTATTCATTTCATAAAATATTTAATTTTTTCACAAAATATATATATTGAACTCGCAACTCACGCCCTTTAACATTCTTCAAATCTAAAGTATTTGAAACTTTCATAAAATGTAAATAATGACAAATAAACTCACATATATAATCTTTTTTTTTTTTAAATTAGATAATATTTTAAGTTTTTAAAAGCCAATATTTATCTATCATAATAAGATTGGGACTCATTGATATATAGTCCCTCTATTCAATTTTCATTATAAATCGCCAACGTGTTGTTCCAGTTATCTTTGACCATCCTATTTAGTAAATCGTTATATTAATGATTTCTAGTGAAAATTAACCGGAATGATTATATTAATGTTTAGGACTAAATCAGTAAAATTGAAAAATTTAGAATTAAATAGTATCCGTACACTAAGTTTAGATATGATTGGACAATTTTTCTGATTATTTCTTTTTAATGTTAGTCTTTCACTTGTGAGAATTTAGATGGGAATGACGTCTAGATACGAATAGAGAAAGAAAATCAGCGATAGGCATACATTATTCTCACGAACGCGATTTTTAAAATTTGAGATTCACTCTATTTGCCAAGTGTCCTTGTACCACTAAGCTCAATAACTTCAAATATATTAATTGCATTTATGAAAATTATAAGGCTATCAATGTTACATATTAATTCCAATCAAAAGCTTATCTTCATTGCTATAGTTGCCACGCTAAAATGTTTAATTTAGTGATGATCATTCTGAAATCCAAGTTACTCAAATTGAGACAAAAAAAAAAACAAAAAAACAAAGTTTTAAACGAGGACTATTTCGTGCGAAAAATTCTTTAAAAAATATTTTCCTAGAAATAACCTATATGCTACTTATAAATATGAAAAAGTGAAAATATTTTCATTGTCAAAAAAAAAATTTGGACATAAATTATCGTCTATAATAAAAACATATTCATTAGTTAATTATTTTAAGTCATACAAACAATCATTTTTAATAAAATTTTGAAATATTTATTTTTCAAAAAATAAATAGAGCAAAATGTATTTCACAACTTAAATTCTATCTTTCAACCAAAAGAAAAACTTAAATTATATTTGATTGCATATGACTTATTCATTCATCCACCTAGTGGGCTAGTAGTAATAGTACCACGCAGATTGTTTCAAGACTTTATTTACATTACACTACTATGTACTAGTTATCATTTTCTTTACATAAATTGGTTAGGTGTATGTCAACTTACTATCAATTTTTACTTTTTAATCAATTTTTATGGCTCATACATATTAGGATCTATTTGTTTATGTTTTTCCCAAAAGAAAAAAGAAACTTCCAGCCAAAACCCCAAATATCATATAATTTTTTAAAAAATTATATAAGAATCTGTATGTCAACATTTATATATTATGAAAGTATCGAGTATTTCGGATTAATGAAGAGTTAAAGTGCAAAAGCCACAGGACTTAAATTAAACCAAAAGAAAAAAAAATGAAATGTTATCAAAATAAGTCTCAATTTACTTTTTTAGTCTTTCAAAATATTCAGGACATTCAAATATTGATGGTAGATGCTGCCAAACCTAAGGGCCTACATCGGTAGCCTTGCCCTTAAGCAAAAGGTTTCCTTTTTGTAGAGTAAAAAATCTTTACTATAGTCAGAGAAATTCTTTCCCCAACCTCGAATTTTCGGTTCGCCGTGGGAAAATATGTGTGATTTCTTGGCTTTATGGTAAGTATATTTGATGACAAATTGACAATTCCTCGCTGGTGCCAAAAAGTTGACCATGAATTACGCGCTTAGAGCCTGAGCTGTCCTCTGGCGTGGACCCCGCAAAAGCCCTGTGGGCCCCCCATTTTATTGGTGAAAAAGGTTGACGTGGTCGCACGCATCTCGCGCGATTCGCACCTGCAACTCCGGATTGCGATTGGTGCTTGATTTGCCCTTTTCTTCTGCAGCGCCTCGGCATTAAAAGAGATCTCGTCAAATTGGACAATTACTAACATAGAAGAAGCCTATTGACCAAAAAAAAAAAAAACATAGAAGAAGCCTAATTTATAATTAGAAGAGAAAGATAGGTGAAAATAGAAAATAAGATAAGCTTTGTCTTACTTAACATAAACTATCAAGAATCATTTGAATCGTCACAAATCGAGAATATGATTCTTGAAGCCCATTGAACCCTAGAATCTTATTTCAAATTTAAAGTTATTAATAATGTATATTGAATTTACAAATCAATAAGAACATATTTTTGAAAGGTTTCAGGCTTTAGGGCGAAGTAAAGGTAGTAAAGCATACTTGCAAAATTTAGGGAGAGTAAAGAGGAAAGGTTGGTATTATTTTATTTTTTATCAAATAAGATATTACATGCCCAAGAAGTATTCATGCTTACTTCTTTGGTTTTCTTTTCTTAATTCAACAATGGTTTGATTTCAACTTTGCTAATGTTTTGTTCATTTAACAATTGGCATCTTCTTGCAAAGCATATGCCCTAAAGTACACTCTTTTGCCACATGATCCTTCCATCAATGATACAATAACGCACCACCCAACCTACTAATTTTTCTATTTCTATGATGATACGTCACAGTTAAGCAATAATTTGATGTAATCCCTCCACCTAGGAGAGATGCATTATGCTTGGACCCTTCCTTTTCTTTTTTCAATTTTTTTGGTATCTTTTATGAGCTTGATGATTAAGATATCAATTCAATTTATCAGAATATTCGCTAATTGATAAAGGGACATGTCCATGCATGTTCCTCTAGGGAAAAGTCAAACGGGATACTTCCAAGAGAAGGGTGGGGTCCCTCAACTTCAAATGAACTTCCCAATTCCAAATTATTTTATTTTTTATTTTTTGATTTTTTTTCTTCTCCTTTATATTGATTCCTAGAAAGATAAGTTGCCCTCATTGCAAACCTTGCCCTTTGTTAGTGGGACAACTCATGCATCTGGATGCAAAGTGTGGCACCCGGTTAATGTGCCAGTCAATCAAACATGTGCATCAGTTTCAATAATAGCACTAACGTATAAGCAACTATATTGGTTAATGCCATTGATTAATTGGAAAGGTTAATTGAATAGCTCAATATCGAGAATTTATTAAGGCAATAATTATGGCAAACAAAAACTAAGAATTTTTCGACATCCCATGACAAACATGATTTGGGTATCGATATAGAGAACCCAAAATAAATCTCCTTTTCTAATTGGTAAAAAGCCCAACTCATGTGCATGCTAGTAAAACTTCCGAGAGTGTGTTAGAGTTGCCTTCTCTTCACCCATTGATAAAATTGAGAATTGAAGCCTTGTCTTTTTTGGTTTCGAGATTTGTCCATCATCAATAATGTCATCATCTAATAAAAGATAAGAATCTAAAAGGACCTAGCCGAAGTCTCGCCTATATCTAATTAATTAATAAGTTCATTCCATTAAAATCAGTCTACGGATGGGGTTTCAAGTGCGGGGACGGAACAATGGTTTTAATACTTCATGTGCACAATCAAACAAAATAATAATTGGATTTTTCACTGGGCTACATCCTTCATTTCCCTAATTTCGTTAGTAAATTTGTGAAATCCTCTATATGTAACTCTTTGTTAATGTAGCAGTTCCTATTGAAGTGGAATATTCCTATTGGACTAAATTTAGTGAGTGAAAGTGCGAGTCCTACAGCGTCAAAATAATCATCGGACATAATCACATCAATCTACATAAATCAAAGCTTCCATTACTCTTGTTCTCGATGTCAACAAAATTTTGGATTTTGGATTTGAATGCCAAAAATAGAGGGCCTCCAGTCTTCGTAGGCCTTTGATTTTTCTCTCTTTTTTTTCCATGCTTATCACCTAGCTTCTGATTGACTCCAACTTGAAGCCGCCCAACCTGTCAGGCCTCTCGCTTGCCTACCTCAGTCAGCACCCTCCACATGCTTTGACTTTTCCAAGCCAACCCATGATAATGATTAAGTCCTAATCCAATGGGAAAATGCCTAACTTGGATAATCACACTCAAATATTGTTTTTTTCTCAAAGTGTACTTGCCCTCCGTTTGCCGCTTCCAATGGTCAATCTTTTGCGGGCACAATTCTTCATAAGATGATACAATTTGAGGGTGGACTTGGTACTTTAGATCCCAATGGATACATACTTAGAGCATTGCACATGGTATTATGCAATTCAAATGACTGTAAGTGATCGCGGAATAGTGTAATGACCCAGTCCAAGTCATTGCATGAACTGAAATCCGTAAAAGAGTATTAAAGCAATGATCGTTAAAACTAGAATAAACGATCATGGTCCGTAGCAATGAGAGCAAATCTACGCAAGAATTGACTATTGAGGCAATAATTTGCATACTATATTTTTAATTTCTGTTAGAGCGTTGGCCAAATCGGTTGAAGAAGTGGTAAGTTTAAAATAGAGAACAAGTCTTTGTTGAGTTTGTAAATTTGATGTTTGTTGATATACTTGTAGTCATCTAGTTTTGAACTAATCTCTTGAAAATATGTAGTGACATGTGGTCAGTGATCCTCTAGCAAGGGAATTAGAGAGTCTTTTCATTGTGGTTTGGTTTTGTTTGAAAAGAGGACATCTTATATATATTTCGAAAAAGATTTGTATAAATTCATAGTCTTTCACTCCAAATAGAACAATGTTTATTCATATATTAGCTATAGTTATAGTTTATCACAGTATGGACAAGATCAGTGATTTGAGTCAAGTATTTTCTTATTTCCCTTTTGAACACTCATATTAGAAAGTCTTTTAAATCTTTTGCATTGAAAATTCATTTAGATTCATTAACTCAAAGAAATCCACAAAACTTCTCTTTTTTCATACATAATAAGTTTTATTTTGATAATTCAGACACATGGGCACAAAAATTATATCTAGAAGTTTATGATATATCTATAAGGCATATAAACTAATAAACTCTAGACCTTTAATCTGTGATAATAATCCTGACTCAAAATAGTTTGCAAGCAATTGATGAATTTTGAATTGTGACATCTAATTTCTAAAATGAAATACTCCAATTAACTGCTTCATCGATAGCGTTCTAACTATTTAATTTAATTTCTTTTTATTTTCTTTCTTTCTTTCTTTCTTCTTTTTTTTTTTTTTTTTTTTTTTGGAAACACCTAGCTTCAATCACGGCCTAAAAAGTTCCCTTGGAAAGATCTGGTTTACACGTGTACAAGTAAAAGGGAAGTTCCTCTCTCTTACCCGGCTGCTCTGTCTTAAATGGACGGCTCTCCCAAGATCTTCTTACCCACCCAAATTTTTTTATTAAGTGTTCCAATGTTCGTGAGCTAAATGCTCTTCAATCTTCAATTTTTCGAATCCCATATGGGGTCCGCGTGATTTAATGGTCGGGATACTCGAGAATGCATCCACAAAAAGTGTCTCCTTGCCCACCTAAACATGACACGCCCCTCACAAAAGAAGCTACTTTAATGCCTTGTCGTACAAATTTGATATCTTTCTTTCAACAAAGCCGTCACTCATAACCCAGCTTCAACAACAACGTTAAGAGTGAACTAAATTGCTGTTCTTTTTCAGCTACAAGCCAAGTTTACATTTACTCACTTCACAGTAATAGTTAAATCATATGAAACTTACATCAAATCATATAGGTCCCTACATAGGTCCCGATCGATCAAACAATTCTTATAAAGTGAGTTAATATAGCTTAAAACTGCATAATAATTTTCCGTCTCCCAAAGTGCATGAATCATGCTAGTCTAATGCTTTCCAGTCCTCATCGTTAGTGGTGTTTTTGGCATGATTGTCATTTATATAGATGGAAAAACATGAGGAAAGATGTCAATATTAAAGTTGAATTTAAAATTTTTTAAATATTCTTACAAGATGACGGACTTTTTTATTAGATTCGAAACCTTATGGAATCTGCGTAGGTGGATGAGGCATCGAGAGATAAAAACACAGTGAAAATTGCAAAGAAAATCGAGGGTAAAGTTCGTGAAGCAAAACGCAATAGAGAGAAGGCTGATTTTTTTATTTATTTTTTGATGGTCGAAAGAGAGAAGGCTGATTGATCCTTGGCAATTAGCAGAGTCGGCAGACGGTAATTTTCAGAGGTTGTCTTCTTCCATCAGTCCAGTGCGAGGTGTTCCGCCAACGGCGAAGGGCCACGACAACGAGAGTTTTCAAACGCGTTGTCCCTACCAGACTGATCAATGATTGTTTCCCTCGTGTTTGTCTATTGGCTAGTCAAGGCCAATACCTAGAACAACTCAATAATCAACAGGTGGACCAACATCATAAGTCCTTGGTCTCGAATTCGTACATGTCACTTTAATATGTTTTTGAAGTTGTTGCCACCCCATCATGGACCGATCGAGGCTCCAATATTCTCTTTCCTTCTTTTCCTTTTTAATGAAAAATTCCGAAAATCCTCTGAGCCGACACCCGTTTTTTTTAAAGTTATTAAAACTTTTAACTCTATTCCAAACTACTCAAACTTGATCATTTTGACTGAATAGCTTCTAAAGCGGCATCTCTTCTCCTAATTTCCCCCCAGACTTGATTTTATATAAAAATACCTTGTGAACTCAATCACTTTGATCCAACAACCCTCTTGAGCTCATCACCGGATGGCCGATCGACAAACTTGTGCTCATTTTGTGTAAACATTGGCATCTTTCCTAAGGTCTTTTTGGTTCAAAAATACCACCCCTCAAACCAAAAATCAAAGTAAAAAAAAAAAAAAAAACTTCAATTGGCTTTGCTGCGTACTTCTTGCATGCAAGAAAGTGCCTCGTTGGGTTTTCTTCGGGAAAAATTGTCTAAAAAGTCCTAAATCTATTACATTTTTATCAATATTTGTTGGATGAACTCACTTAGCAAAATGTAAAAGAGTTTAAGATTCAATTAACATAATTAAAAGATTTATGATTGAACTATTAAAAGTGCAATAAGTTTAGAATATTTTGAACAATTTTCCTATTTTCTTCGTTCCACTACGTTCTCATTACAGCTTTCCTCCCACAACTGCAATGATTCTCCATTTTTAAATTTTCAATCCATTAAAGAAACTCCATGCCTTTCTTTCTAATCTATAAAGTTGGGGCAAATTAAATTTCTCTTTTTTTTTTTTTAACTTTTTATGTGCACATGGGGTGACATGGGAGATAATACAATTTTTCGGACTAAAATACCCCCGAAAAGAGGGTGAAACATGCGCATGTTGTATTGGTTGGCCATCAATTAAAATAGCTATTAGGTTATGACGGTTATTGGGTCAGACTGATTACGTTTAGGAATATTTTGAAATAAAGTCGAGTCTCCCGCATCGAAGGTAGCATTTTTCAGTTGTTTGGGCTTTTTCAATGACTTTGGCTCTCCATTCTTGATAGTTCGCTTTTGGAGTGGGATTCACCCCAGGTTTGCATAAAATATAGCTATTTCGAGAGTGCGATTTTCTCAAGATCTGTACCAAAACACTCGATATAGTTACTGTGGTTGGACCATTGACGTTTTTGCTCCCATAGACCATCATAGACTTCCTCATTGCATATATAATATACTCGGAAGAGATGATCAAGCGGGCAGCCCGATGGGACTGATAGGCCCGCTCATCATGAAGAGAGAGAGAGATGATCCCTTCTTTCCTCACAACATGGACTCCTATCTTAAGACGATGAAACAGAGATAGGTCGATCCAGATAATGTCCTTCGCAGAAAAAGAAAGTCAATTTACATTTGGAGTCAGAGAAGTGCAATCCCAGGTTCTTTGCAAGAGAAATGCGCATTGACTTGGAGTAAGAAACTGATGCAGAATATCTGAAAAAAGAAGAGACTCAGCCCTCAGCGGTCCATAAATCAATGTCTTATGAAACATCCACAGAATAACAGCGACGAATTACGATCGTTGATGGCATGCGATAAGCTAGGATGTAGCTGGTTTGCACTGAAGATCTACTCGACCAATCTCAAAGGTTACCACTGAGAGTACCCAATTTCAAAATTCACATGTCTATTTACTTCGAGTAAATCACAATGTATATATCGAACGTTATGACTAAAAAGCATTTCTTTTTCCATCATTTCATCCTCAAAAATTCTTTACAAGACATCACTAGAGTCTGCAAGCCTGCGTTTGGTGAGTCCCCTGAGGCCAGATGAACTGTAGCATGATGAATCAATCCCTCGAGACTTTCCCTCCGAATCCTGTAAGCATTGTGCTTGAACAGCTTTAACCATGAAATCCTGGAGAATCCTTGTGATTCACTAGTTGTATGGTTGACGAGGCAAGAAAGAGCAGCAGGATAGTCATCTTTCTCCAACATCACGCAGAAGCGCTCTTTTATGAGAGGAAGAGGCAGCGACCGATCTGCCCAAACCAAGTGATTCCAAGTTGTTTCTAGTAGGCCATACTGCTAGCAAGCATCAAATAATTAGTGACAAGTAGCTTAGTTGAGAGGCATGAGGACGAGTAGAAGCTTCATTAATTATGTTTATTATCTAAAGGTTATTTTTTTTTTTTTTTGGTCGAAACAAGTCTTCTTATTTCATTCGAACAAAAGTTTATTGAATTTCAGCAAATTTTTTTTTGTTTTGCTTTGTGACATGCAATTCTTAAGTGTGATGCTTAGGAAATCCTTGTTGCGATGCTCAGGAAAATTAGAGGAATTGATGAGAACTAGAAGAGCAGTCACAATACACAAAACTAGTAAATTCCTCCAAGCATCGTACTTAAAGGTTGCTAAGCATCAAACTTGAGAAAAGAACCACATCTTGGAATTTAGAAGCAAAGACATACTGAAATTCAATTATCTCCATTCACTAGGAATAGACAGAACTACTCTTATCATGAAGACTTTTCCAATAATCTACTCCAAGTTCATGTAGGAAAACTAAAGAGGAAACAAAATTGAAAAAAAGAAGTCTCTAAACAAGAATCATGACTGAAATAGGACACCTGTAAACAAAAACCATAATGTCCTTAGAATGGACAAATGAAACTACTCCAGAATCAACAAAGAAAAAGATTATACTCATTACCCGATCTTGACTCCTAATTCAAAATGAATCAAGTCTTCAAATTATGTATGTGGGATTCTCACCGTTTTATCTGTCTCCTATTTCATATGTTCAATTTTCTTTCCCTCTTTTATTATCCTAACATCGAAAGAACATTTAGGCAGTATGATGCATATTGCTAGCATGAGAAACAGTTATCTACCTGATGAATACCCAAATACACATAAACTTGGCACTTACAGAAAATTCAAGTTAGCATTCAATTGCTCTGAAAAGTTAACCCAATTACCAGATGCAAAGAGCAATGATTTATTCAAGAGGTGCAAGATTTCAAGTACCTGTCTGGCTCTTGAAGAGTCCAATACTATCCGAAGATGGCGTTTCTCATTGAAGTGGTGCCCATGGTGCAACATCTTTTGATAGACATATTGTAAATCATCCCACCTCTTCCCTTCGAAACATGCGTCCAGTATAGTGTTGAACGTATAGGTATCTGGTATTACCTGAAACTTGTAATCAGATTTACTGTTAATATGAATGGCATCTTCCAGCATCCTGTTAAAGATCTGTTTTGCTTCCTCAAACATCCCATGGTCAAGGTAAGCTTTTAACATGACATTACAAGTAACAAGATTTGGGGAGCAGTATTCCTCCATCTGCTTAAAGATGAAACTCCCACTTTCAATGTCCCTGGCCTCCAAACATGCTTGAATCAAGCCAGTGTATGTCACCACAAGAGGCTTATTAGCCACTTTGCATATCTTCTCAACCTGTCATGTGAGTAAAATGTCAAGCCACTGATGTGTATTTCACAAAACATACAGATATAAGCATAGTGCTCCACTTCCTATCACCAATGAAGACTTTACTAAACAGTCTCCATGAAAATTCTGACAGGATAGACTGCTTCCTAAAGTTCAGTAGCGACAGCAAAAGAACTGCCAAAAAGCCCCCAAGCTCTCACTATTCATCTCCTTGCAGGTGCTTTCATTTGGAGATCCACCATTACCGGTCTATAAAGGAAAAATCTAGGTCATAAGCAAGAAATTTTCTCTAGTTGCAATGATGTTTTAGACTTAAACATCGCTCCCCATGCTACTACAGTAAGACAGAGATGTATCAAATGCAATGTTGAAAACCCAGGCCAAGCATACTGCTGTGAGATCTCACCACATACAGAAATTACATTTTCAAAGTTCATCACATCTAGGAGACTGTTGCTCAGATTGTAATATGGTTGGATTTCAACTTTATCTTTATTCTATTCATAAGGTCAACTGTTTATAGCAATGGATGAGATCAATAATTCAGAAAAACTTCACTTCAATAGTAGGAGTTGGATTTTATCTTAATACAGACAGGTGAAGAAGACAAGTTTGTGGAATTTAAGGAGATGAAAAGAAAATAGAGAGAACAAGTGTTATAGTAAAGGAAATGCAAGACGAAGTTCAAGTGCGGCAGATCTATGGCCTCTTGCCAGAGAGAATTTCTTAATGTGAAAACTAGATGTAAGTGCACCAAATGTGGAATTATGTTCCATTGCATTGTGCATATGGTAAGTGCAATCTCAAATGAGAGTGAAAGATGTGTCTGATGAGACACGTGACATTGGACAACATTTTTTATTCATGCTATGCAAATGAGGAAGTCAGGGTCTGACATTGAAAATTTCTTGAGATGCTTGATGTTGCATTATTATGCATCATCTGCCACTGACTCTGGTGTGATGGATAGTTCAAGACGAGGGCAATAAGACTCATGGTTAACAACTGAAGCAACAAGCAACTCACAACTTTTTAAAGGATAAGATTCCCTCTTCATCATTGATATCGTGGCTAAAAATAAGCCCAATGTCATGTCTGGTCTAACATAACTTTGGCAATATGTTCAAGGTTACTTCTATCACACAATAAAAAATGAACATCATTCCACATTTCTTGATTTATATCTAGTGTCTTTGGAAATTTTCTCTAGACTGCTACGACAGAGATGTCAACTTCTTATTGCGCCTCCATTGCCTAACATTTTATTTGCCACCTTTATCCCCTGCAGTCATCATTTTGCCAATACAAAAAATTTCCAAGTGGTGACAATCAATTCAGTTTAAGTTCAAATTCTCAGACCTCATCTGTCTGGGACAATGGTATTTAACATTGGTAAAATGGACACACCACCGAATTACACCACAAGCAAAAATCAATGAAAAGATGGAACACTTTAAAGTCGTATCACACTAAATGACAAGCTCTTACTCCATCCAATCGGCTAGGTAGGAAGCCAGCAAGAAAACTAACCAAGCAGCCCATCAAAATAACTACATTAATATGAATGCCTCAAAACTCTTGACCATTTTCCTTTTTCATAAAAGAAAGAGAATGTCTCAAACTACATGAATCTGCATCAATAGAATTAAATAAAAGGAATATGTAGTATCAAAACAAAGCAGGTATCCATACAATTTTGCTAAAATGTGAGGAGGTATTGGAGTAATTCGCGCGTCTCATAAATTGAAGTATAAAAATAGTAGATCAAGCATCAAAGAATTACCAGCCTCAATGATTCCTGGCACCTCCCAGCACTGCAAAGACAGCGAGCAAGATCATAATAGAGAGCAGCAGAACCTACTATTCCTCGTTTCTCCATTTCCTGAACCACTAACACAGCCTCATCTGTTTTGCCTTCTCTCCAGAGTGTATTCACAAGAACTGTAAATCACCAAACTTCAAGATCAAACCAGCATCAAGACCCATGCCATGCACAAGACTAAGTTTATGGCATATTTTGATACACGAAAACTTGATAATGACCAATAAACAAAACATAACAAATATATAAGTCCGTTGGTCAAATGAGGTCTATAGACTGAAGATTACATTAATTGATCAATCTCATCTCAGCAAAAAACAGAAAAAAGAAAAAGAAAAAGGGGAACTTGCTTAATATTACAAATTTACAGTACATGCCCTGGATATGATAAATCTTCAAGTCCTCGTATCAAACACAACAGTAACTTTCTAGTATCAGAATCGGGTTGATATAGGGCCACAAATTAGCTTCATGCACACTTGTAGGTTGACTATTTGATTTGAGTACCTATTTTATACCGAAGCCTCATGCCTCTTTACATGATTCATTGCTTATTATCCTTTATTTATTTATTTATTTATTTATTTATTTATTTTTGCTTTTTGCTTAATCTAAATTTCAAAACTAACATACTATTACTTTGTTTAAATCCAATACCATTGAAACCTTCACAATACTCGAAAGTTGACAGGTAAACTCACATAATTTTTTCATAATTTTCTGAAATTTGAATAATATTCTAAATTTTGGCAGAAAAAGCAAAAAAAAAAAAAAAAAAAAAAAACTTTGCATCTTTGCTTAAGTGTAAACAAATCTGGCGAGGCCGAGCTCGCCCACCCGCCAGCGGGGCTCGACCTTGCCAGATCTGGGCAAGTTCGCCCAGCTGCCGGCGAGGCTTGGCTAACGAGGCACGGCCTTGCCGAGGGCCGGTGAGGTCGCCAACCCTCGTCTGACCGGTCACCGGTCATCCCAAGTCCGGCGACCGGCCACCTTGAAGAAGAAGAAGGGGAGAAAGAAAGGAAAAAAAAAAAAAAAAAAAAAAAAAAAAAAGGAAAAAAATAATAAAATTATCTATTTTAAAAAAAAAAAATGATTTGATTTCTTTCTATTCTGAAATATATATTTGCTATATACAAAATACATATTCAATTTTGTATTTTATTTTATTATTTAGTATTTATATTTATTACATATTTTAGGTATATTAGTATAGTTTATACTATAGTTTATTATTTACTATTTAATAAAACTTTGATTAGTTAATATTTTTATTACTTAGTATAAATATAATTAATCATTAGAATTTCTATGATTTGATAGAATTTTAGAATGGAATGGAATTCTAAATTCGAATTCTTTTGAAATTGAAAATATAATATGATTTTTTTACTCATAAGAAGACAATTATATTATATTCAATATCAAATTTGAGTAAAGGTAATTGAAAAAGAATTGGAATAGAAATTTTATGCAGTTACCAAACGCATTTTTGTTTTTTTTTCTATTACGTAATCAGAAATTTTGTGCGATTCCAAACACGTTCTTTTCTTTCGTAAATTGTTCCCTAATGAATAGTTACCAAACGCGCCCTTAGCTGCCACTTCAGTTCACTTTTGATTCTGTTGTGAGCTTTGTGTATTGGTGGATGACAATTTGAGACTCCAATTGCGAGATGAAATTTAATTACAATCATTTAGTTTTTAGTCCTGTAATCTCTTGAGTTCCATTATATTTTTCAAACTGGAAATATGATATAATTCTTTATCAAATTTTTAAGTACTTCATTTTCAACTGAAAGATCGAAAGATAGCCTCTAATTTTATGTTTCCTTTTTTTTTTTTGGGCCATTTGACACTAGATGATCGAATAAATTTTTGCACTGGACCTTTCAAGAGACCGCCACTTGTCATCATCTGATGAAAGTTGTCAAACCTTCAAATCATTTTATTTAAGGTGATGTGAGCCCACAAATAAAAGAATTTACTCGAGTACCTTTATATGTCAAGGCATTTGGAACGCACGAGCGCTGGACCTTCCTGAAGAATTCATGAACCAAATTGTACTTCTCACATGCAAACATCACCTGCCAAGGAATAATTATGGAAAATGATATAAGTCAGCCTAAAGAACAAGCCCCACTCCTTCTCCAATCCCAAAAGATATAAGGAATTAAAAAGCAATCTGGAAAATACTTCACGAGACTATATAATAAGACACTAACCTGACAATTGTGTTACATTCTAAGCAAAAAACATGAACTATATAATTCAAGCAAAAGTGGTGATTTACATCTGAGATACAGGCCATGGACATATGAGACGCAACAGCCAACCTTATACAGTCTACTGCAGCTTGGAAGTATAAAAAGCCAAAGGATGGTCAAGCTGTGAGTCTAATTCAAAGTAGCTCTACGAAAACATTTTCTTGGTTTACTATAGTCAAGCAAGCTAGTCGAGGAGAATATATTCCCTATAAGAGAGGTTAGAAATATTTCTAAGAAAATAATTCATTTTCTCTAGTCATTTTCTAGGTGAAGGTTCTCAAGATACAGTAGGATTCATGGACACATAAGGGTTTGGCCTTGTGGTGGTCCAACCCATCCATGATCCAACAGAGTCCGGTCCCATCTTTCCTCCTGACCATACTTGTTAAAAAAGACCACTGGCCTGCAGAGGTGAATTGAATTCTTAAGAAATGATTCCACAAAGTAGTTTAACAAATGGTAGCTATATGCTCTAGAACATCCCTTTTCACAATCAATTACTAATTTTTAATGTAATAGAATACTGAGTTTTAGTCCACAAACGTTTTTTTTCCATAACCTTTCAGTTAGCATTGATACGGGTAATTATATCTTCAGAAATTAACTAACTCTTCAAATGAATGGTGCTAAAGATGGCTTGTTAAAGTAAAGAAACTCACAAACATCCTGTGTGACATCTAACAGTTCAAACAACAATATATCCATTATAAGCTAAAAGAGCACGGAAAGCAAAATCTCTTCTCGCTCCATTTAATGTTGATTTTTGTAAAATTCTCTATTCTCTTTTAGAACACAAACATTTCATTGACATTTGCCACATTCCCAGTCAGTTCTTGGGCCCAAATTTTAGCAAGGGTATATTAGCCCAGAGGATCACACTAAATTTCCAGCCAATAGCAGAAGTTTTATGAAATCCTACTCTTCATATGAAAACAAATATATTCTTCCAACAAGAAATAAACAAAAGCCAGAAAAAAGTTACCTCCATGACAAGTCCATATGTTGTTAAAGATGGGTGCTGGTTATTCTGCTTTAACTGTTGTAAAACCCAGAATGCCCCTTCCCATTGTTTTCGTTTGACACATGCATTAAGCACCTACATGCATCAACCATATTTAGGACTTGATTACTTTCACGTTTGCAGATTCATAAACACCAATAAGATGACAAAGGAATAATACTTTCAAAAAAACTGCTTGGTCTTAAATGACCTGTATACATAAGTGAGATGAAGTACTGAAGTGCTTGGCTATGTCCAGTTTCACAGATGTCACTAAGATTGTGAAGAAGCAATTCCTCTAAATAGGAGTAAAGAAGCCCTCAGTTTAGTCTCTGATGGCGTGTAATAAAAAATGCAACCTAAGTCAAAGCCTTATCCATAAGCAATTCAGAGTTATGATTGCTAGATCAGCAAGTCAGCCTCAGAACAGAACAGAGCAGTCCCAAAACAGCATAGTGGATCACCAGTATCGCATGTTATCAACAGTCTCGCATTAAACATTTTGGGACAATTTTCCCCCAAGACAGGTAACATACACAGAAAATCCTATAATAGCCTCAGTAAGTTATTCTGCTGATTTTCTCAATGATTCCTTCCTTTCACACTAAGTCAGGCATGCCATATGACGAGTCCTATGTCACTACACTTTGTCCTGTATCCAGTTATCAAAGAGAGATATTACTCTAGATCTTTTGTGAGGTTTCTCTCTACTTCTCTTACTTCATCCATTTTAACCAGCATCCCCACATGGAGGGCCATGTTCTTGATGGACCTTTCTAAAGCTGTTCATGCGTCCAAATAACATCATATGAGCTTATCTCTTATGATTTTCAGTTGAACCCGAACCAATTTTGAATACGTTAATTTTTCATCCTTGCTTTTCCTAGCACATGAGGAAAGAACTCTCATCTCTACTACTTCATTATATGCACATGTCGATTGCCTAGACTTTCATGCATAAACAATTTTGAATCTTATTTTGATTGCACAGAATGACTCTTAAGCCCAAATAACATCCAGTAATTGCAGAGAATAATAGACATGGCACTCAAACCTATCCATCCTGCTTGTATCCTACGGGGTGACATCTCAATTCAGTACTCATACTTTTGCAACCTGTACACAAGATAACGGAATTGCTATCTCTGTAAACGGAATTGCTATCTCTGTAGTATTTGTCTCCAATTCTCACCATGCCTTCAGTTGGACCTCCTTTACTGAATCTATACTCCACAGGCCCCATGTTTAAAAGTCTTAAATGAAAACCTCAAAAATTGCAATGTTTCCCTTTGTAATCGAGCTTCATATCTAATGATGCTATCCAGAAGCATAATTAGTATGACTTACTTTATTAGAATGCTTTCATCTGCCATGGCACGGTAATCTTCAATAAGGCGACTCATAAGTTTTTAGGCATAGTATTTAGATCATATTCATAATTGCAACGACAGCTTATTAACCATCACCCTTATACATGAAAGTTTCATCATTGTAAAAGTGAGACATATAACAGGATTAACACCATATACGACAAAACTGGAAGATAATTAGTGAAAAAACATCAGAGTGAAGCTACTTATACAGGACATCCACCGAAGCTGGATCAATAGCATATATAACTCACTGCATTGTAGACAATAATATCTGGTTCCAATCGTGGGTCCCACTTCACCAAGGTTGTTGTTTTAAGCTTTTTCTTT
Organism: Eucalyptus virginea; assembly: GCA_014182375.1. Classification (NCBI taxonomy): domain Eukaryota; kingdom Viridiplantae; phylum Streptophyta; class Magnoliopsida; order Myrtales; family Myrtaceae; genus Eucalyptus; species Eucalyptus virginea. The sequence continues at coordinate 17,212,905 of CM024517.1, read as the reverse complement.
GGAGGAGACCGCATAGTGTCAATGACATCAAAAAGTTCTTTCATATGCCCTGCTTGTCCAAGGGTCACCGCAATGGAGTGATAGGCCACTAAATCGGGATAAGTGGACATCTGATTCTGGAGAGAGAGAGAGAGAGAGAGAGAGAGAGATTCAGTCAAGGTTTCCTGCACCCCAATGTTTACATAAAGCAAGTGCACATATTTATCAAGGATTATTCTAGCTACATCTGCCCCAAAAAAAAACGAAGAAGAAAAACAACCCAAAATAAAAGTTTAAGCACATTACTTGCATCAAATGAAACAAGTTTAGCGCTTCAACAGGCCTCCTTGCCTTCCCAAGTACATCCAGTGAAGCAGTGTAAATGTGCCTGAAGATGACAGATTGCTTAGTTCAACAATTTTCTAAGATATGCAGTAGTTGAGAGAGAATGATTTTGGAGTTTAAGACAACTTTTAAATACCAGGATCCATTGCTTGCAGATAAAGTGGGAAGTCACATTGAAGAAATTTTTAAAAAATTCCCATGCCAGGAGCATGACAAAATTCTTATTGATTTTAACCCATGATAAGTCCTATAAATCACTCAATTCTGAAAACAGCAAAATCTTCAATAGGTATAACTAAAATAATATCACCAGTCATCCATCATTCTAAATTTTCACCTCGCTATCCACTCCTACTGCGTGCATTCTCTTTTTTATTTTACTTTGTGAAAAAAATATGACTCAAACAACCTGAAACTATGCAGATACTAAGACTGTAAGCTGAAACTGCAGTTGCAAAACCAGGCATTAAAGCTGAATTCTTTCAAAGGCAAAGCTTGAGGCGAAAAATTTATCATGAGCACAGTGACCATGTTTCCTTCATCCAACTCCAAGAAATTAGTAGATCTATACAATTACAACATTCAGGTCCTCAACAATCAAGAAACATTGACTTAAAGTTTCCTTTTAGCCATAAGTATGAATAGGATCAGCTTTTTGCGTTCCAGGCTGCAGACCCCACCTCAGTTTCCTGTGTGTAATGGGATAAGAGACTTTGTTTCATCAAGCTGAAAATTCATTGATCTTAAAAATTTGTCATGTAGAGATAGTGGCCAAAAATCAGGACACATTTTGCTTTTACTTAGTGAAGAACAGCCAGGACCAAAAACTCCCCCAGCAGAGATAGCAGAAACGGCAGTCTCTGAATCCAGTAAGGCAAAATTTTATAGAAACAAGACAGTTTCCTTCTTTTTCTTTATCAAAGTAGAAAAAGCTTATTGTGGCCCCTAAGTTGCAATGGTCAATCGGGAAAGAAGTTTCTACATCATATAAACTTTGACTGATTATTCATCAACAAAATATATCTAAGTGTTTATGCATACCTTAACTAAACTTCAAATCACCTATGTGCTGGAAATTCTTTTCAATTCAGAGAAGTAGAAGAGCATTAAGATAGAAAAAGACAAGGTGAACGAAAATGAGGAACCATCCCAAAGGTGCCACATGACATCGATTCTTTCAAATCAAGAGTTATTGGCATGGTTTTGAACTGCCTAATAATATGCATCTTTCCTAAGGAGGCCACCTACTAGAAATGATCAATTTCATGAATTTGTATCACTGCTACTGTGTTAAAAAGTTTTTAACAATTGTTCAAGAAAGTTCTATTGCACAGTTATACAAGGAGCCATGAAATCCATATTTGACAATGAGAGCAACATATTAAACCCTGAAAGGGATTGTAGCAGAGATACCACTCCATAGAACTTAAGATAAAGGAAATAAGACACCAAAAGGGGTTGTAGCAGAGAGACCACTTCATAGAACTTAAGACAAAGGAAATAAGACACAAAGCTAAAATTCGTGGCCATCAAGGCAACAACACTACCATAGGAGGAGAATGCATTAAGTCCATCACCACCATCGAACTAGTTATTTCCATTCACGCCATTCCTTTACAACCAACACCACATTACTGCCATTATCTCCACCTTAGAACAATGCGCTGACTAGACAACTCAAGTCACTTAGTTTTCTTATGAGTTATTAAGCTGAAGATTATCTCGTCTTTTTGCAGCATCTACTTTTCTCTCTAAAATGACACAGCAGTAACTAGTAGGATTTTGGGGATAAGAGGGATAATGAGTGCAAATGATATTTATCATTTCAGAATTATCTATTCTTTTGCCAGGCTGCAACAAACAAAGGCCTAAATCGTTATGGTTACCAATCAAGCAAAGAGAATGGTAGCACAATTTTGCACCAGTATCAAAGACAAAGCCAGCACCTGAGCTTGTTTGACTTGAAGCGCTCGCGCATTTGGAGCCACTCCATGACTTGTAGTACTCGCCTCCAGTTTCCTAATTTCCCAAGTATCTGGATAACCCTCAGTACAGAATAATCACAAAATTTGATTTTTGCACTCCGCATAATTTTAGAGAACATCCATTCTGGCATGTCAATGTCTGCACCATTCAACCTGTTAAATTAAAATATCTAAACTGAATCTGACAATAAAAAGAACAACTCAATGAAGATGCCTCATAATAACTAATAAAGAGATATGACAGATAAGCTGAAAAAGATACAGCAAACACACCACTCCAGTCATAATCCATGGCATTACAGGACGAGGACATCATTTATCAGCTTATAAAGCATATTAAACATGGACATCCAACAAACAACAGAGGATGAGGCAAATAAAACAAAGAAGAAATTGACTCTCCAACGGTACCCAGAGCCAAATGCAATACAAGAATTTCTTTATCTTGCTAATAAAGTTCAGGGAAGTTTTTCCCACAGATCTTCTTAACAAAGTGATAAATTCCAGCACTCAATGCATGTGCATTATTCGGTTCTGTTAAAGTATTATCTCATACTTGTTTACAGGATTTTACCATGGCCTTCGTATATAATCCCCTACCAAATAGCTTAGACTCGTGGGTTGGATTTGCTATCATGGTTTCAGAGCCAAGTTCCAATCTGCCATTTACCATTTAAGTTTATTTTTCGTGTGATTTTCTGTTCTTCAGTTCAGCATGCATTCTTTATACTGCTTCAGTCCGGTTTGCATGTGAGAGAGAGAGGGTAAAAGTGTTAGCCTACATCACTTGTTTACAGGACACATCATGGTACGTATGTAGTCTCCCTCCATTTGATAGCTTAAGTTTTGAGTTAGACATTCTAATAAATTCAAATGGAAAACAAGATCAAGTCAAATCTGTTTATTCAGATTTGTTCTGCTTTAATACATGATGGGACCTGGGAACTTAGCTAGCATCTACTATCACTCTTCCACAAACATAAAGCACATGATAAAGTTTGGTTCTTGCATTATGCAAGATATTAATTTTTAGAGTATAAGAAAGCACTAAAATGAACCAAAAAAATTCAGCTTGGGTCTAAGATTTCCAAACCAAACCACCATGCTGGTCAAAGTGAACAAAACAAAAGCATGGGCACTCCTAGCATTAGTCATCGTATGAAAGTGACCGTCCAAGGTTTTACCAACCAAATTTTTGTTATTACATTGATTTAGATGAAGTGAAGTTTACAGAGGATTGTGATAAAGGTACTGCTCCCTCCTATAAATGAGAATATCTCACAGGAGTTCGCAGGATCGTCAGCAAAGATCCAACGCCACCTAAACTTTAAGCATGTCCACTAATACATGTGCATGTAATCATGTTTTCATATCAACTGCTCCTTAGATGTCCATTTTCTTTTTCCCTTTTTCAGCCTGTTTCCTTGGATGTATGAATCAACCTAAGACCAATGGTAACTTTCTCTTTTCAGGTCCCCCTTGGGACTGCCACTATGCTCACTAATGCTTTGTCAAGACTTCATAAATTTACAACATGAAAGCTCGGTCTTACTCCACATTCAGCACAAAGGCAGGTCCAGCGACAAAATCAGCGAATACTAATATATTGGTATTTAGAAGGAGAGCCAAAGAAGAAGTAGAATACTGACCATTTTGCTAGCTTCTGGATTCTATCCTCCATTTCCATCCGCGAAAGTTTTGGCTTATCGACAACATCACTGAACTCATTCAAGGTCCTGAATGCAGCTCTTTCTTCATCGAAATACTCACCGTCTTTGTTATAGTTTGAAGCCCTCCTGGTTTTCATTAGCGAAGCATTTTGTCCATTTAATTTATCATCAATACTTTTCTCAACTCGTTCATCTTTCCTCCACAAACTGCCGGGTATTTCAGTGTTTTTAACACCACCTTTCCATCTAAATTCCACGCCTTTATCATTTTTAATAACGTTGTGATTGCCCAATACTACAATGCTAGCTTTTGTATGCCGAGCCTTCGAATCCTTATTCAAAATTTGCTTCTTCGTAATAGGAATCTCTCCCTGAACAGCCCTCTTCCCCTTGCCATTCGCGCGACCCTCTTTGGTCTCCAATTTATGCCTTCTCTTCCTCATACCATCCCGGCTCAATCCATCTTTACCTGCACTGGAATCCATTTCTCGGCCCGAATCGCCATCAAGTTTTTCCCCTCTCGCATTCAGCTGATCCGCTTCAGGTTCTCCACTCAAACTATCGTCCGATTCATTCGAACTGTGCGCACGCCTTTTCTCCCTAACAGACTTCACAGACTCCATAGCCCTCAAGTACTCGTCGAATGAGGGCTTAAACTCGAACTCTTCCTCGAGCAAACTGCCTCCATCCGGTTTTCTCAAAGACCCTTCTTTCGACAGAGCATTGATTCTTCTGTAACGAGCCCTGGTTAAGCTCGAGACGCGAGGCATCGGACGCCGAGATTCGGGAAACCCGCATGGGCAAAACCCCTTCTGGGTTTGAACCGGACGGTGGGAAGCCGCATTCATCTCGACGAAGGAGATGCAGATTTGCTCATTCGCCAGAATTATCCCATACATTTTTCAGTGGATGACGCCTTCAGCTTCGGAGAGAAACCCAGAGAGCATCCCCGCGCAAGCTGCTTCCAATTTTCGCTGAAGAAGAAGAGACGATAGCTCAACGGCAGAAGCAAAACAAATGAATATCGGTAACGACGAGACAGGGTTTTAGCCATGCGATGCTATTTGCTTGATTAACGTTCGGAAAATCTCAATTGAATGAGAATATCTAATACATTACACTAGGATTAGGAGTGGTCGGCTCTAGACCGCCTTCCACAACACATTTGCATTAGGATACCTTCCGCAACACATTTGCATTAGGATATGTTCAACAAAAATTCTAAAATTTATGACGAAAGCGTAATTGAATCCTAAAATTTATAAAAAAAAAAATGCAATAAAGTCTTGAAACTTATTAAATTAGTACAATCGACTACTTCGTTAACTGCGTCCACTTAAATTAACGAAAAATGCTAACGTGACTTTTTTAATATTTTCTCACTCTTCCGTGATAATGACATGGATGAAACATAGAACACTAGAATAAAACGACATCATTTTGAATTTAATTCTAATTTTTAAACCATTAACTTAATTAAATAAAAAAAAAATATTTCAGAAAAAAAAAAAAAAAAAAAAAGGTAGCAAACACAAGGGCGGAAGTTACCAACCCTAGCTAGGGCACCAGTGATCCCCACCGACCCTCGCCGAGCCCCCACGACCCTTTCCGACAATGGGGTGGGCGACGGCAAGGACCTCTGCCCTTGCCTTTAGGTTGTCAACCCTAGCTAGCACGTCAACAACCCCCACCGACCCTCATCAAGCCCCTACCGACCCTTTCCGGCAACGGAGTGGGCAACGGCCCTTGCCTTTGCTACTTTTTTTTAAATATTTTTCATTTTTATTTAATTAAGCTTAGGTTAAAAAATTAGAATTAAATCCAAAATGACATCGTTTTAGCCTAGCGTTCCATGTTTTAGCCACATCATTGCCACATAAAAGAGAGAAAATATTTTTAAAAGGCCACCTCAGCATTTTCTTTTAGTCTAACTAGACGAAATTAACAGAATGACTCTGTATCAATTTAATAAGTTTTAGAACTTAATTGTACTTTTTGTAAGTTTTAAGCCTCAATTGTACTTTTATAACAAATTTTAGAACTTCCAATGCACGTGTGACCCTTTGCATTTGTTGTGTTTGTCCTTTAGAATGGTTCAAAAGATTTTGCAAATGTATTTGGCAAATATTTTTTTGGAACCTTTTTAGCATTTCCAAGTTCCCTACAATGGCCTTTAGATGTTTTTAGTGGTCAAAAATGCCAAGGGCCTTTAGATCAAGATCAAGGGAAGTGGAGAGGAATTTTGAGAAGGAGATTTCTTGGCATCGAAAAGGGGTCAACTAATTAATTTTTTAAATTTCCAACTTCCTTGGTAATAACATGAAATTTACCCATTTTAATTGATTTTTCAGTTTTTGAAACCAAGAACCAAATTGTCACCCTTGGGAATGGCCTGCAACTGACTGGTTCTTGGTCAATCTAGTTTTTTCATTTCATTTTTCGATCCCTTGTGTGAAACCATTATATGCAACTAGTTAGAGCAAGAAAGATTTGATTACATCCCCGAAGTGCCCACATGTTTCACGTCTTGATGACTATGATTTTGCTGAAAGAATGAATTTCAATTGAGGAAAATAAGTTTGAAGCTCAAATGACACAGGAACAATCATAGCCACTTGGCACATGCTTAGTAGTAATGGAATTAGGTGGGGTGAGCACATTTAATTTTAGACATGGAGTTCGACTCCTACATTTTGCAAAGAAGCAAAGTAAAAGTCTAACAGAGAGGCAAGAGCTAGAGTATGACAAATTTAAATAAATAAATAAAGTACAGTCACAAGGACACTATCAATTCTCCATATCTCGGAAACACATACCAAGATTTGTCTTCTAGCGGATCTTTAGGCTCTATTTAACCCACAAAAAGTATACACAAATTCATCATTCTCAATTTGTTAGTTATTCGACAATTTTTTTGCCATACAACATCATGATCAAAGCCGCTTCTCAAATAGTACCAACTTTGAAACGAGTTCAAGGTCATAAATTGAGAGCTAAACTGATCAAGACCTATTCCAAATTTTTTACTCGAGAGTCAAATCAGTCTCCATGTGAATTAGCTTGGATTATTCGATTTGATATTTAAGTTGAACTGACCAAGTTGCTCACCCTTAATTTACACTATATTTGCATTAATTATGACTTTATTATATTAAAACATACATATAAAAAAATAGAATTTTAGTTATAATCGAACAAAGTTAATAGATACTTTTAAGTAAACTACAATTATATGTTACTTAATATGAATCCTATGGTTAATTAACTAAAAGACAAACTAATCTATATCATTTGTAATAGATTCCTAAATATTATTTCAATTTGAAAATAACCACAATCTAATTAAAATTACTAATCATGATTTAGTATTGAATAGTATATTTAATAGTTCAAATATTAATTACTACTTAGTGTATGATCACATCAAGATGCGAATTTGGAAATTGGAATATCAATTTTCGTTTTTCGATAGGCCATTGAGATGAATTGGAACGCCAAACCTGAATTCTTGTACTCCATTATGAATTTCAAATAATATGTGCATTCCTAAACTCCCCGATTTCATTGCCTCCCTTAATCCATGGTTTACTTAGGGTCAGGTCTGGAGCAACATGATCAACCAATTAGAGTAAGATATGGCAATAACTTAATCTGGGGTTTTGAGAAGTTTGAGCACGCCCATCTCTCACAAGGTGGCAGCAATGCAAATAAAATAATTGGACAAGTGTACTGAAAGTTTTATAACTTATTATAAAAATATAATTGAATCTTACAACTTATTAAGAGGATTCGTGATTTATAGGTTAGACTGTGCTTTAACAATACAAATTTTCGAGTACCATGCAGGTTTCAGTCATCCCAACTCTTTAAGTAAGCTGTCAAAGAGCACTTACTAGCAAACCTTTCTCCGGGCTTTTATATAGTTTGCCTTCTGTAACATGGATTTTGCTGGTTGTTCGGTATTGTACTTCCGTCAAATAAATGTTTCCAAAACCTTTATAACTAACTTTTGATTGATGTTATACAGATGTTCCTTTCTTTTTTCCTTTTTGTCGATGTTGTTACCCCAAAAGGTTTTGTTCTTCTTGTGGATGATTGCCGAGTGGAAGTGGGGATACCTATTATGTAACCGGAAGCCTTAGAGGGCTATTAACTGAGAGATGAGCAAGATGATTATTTTTGCTTCATTCATAATGTGAGATTTTATCAACCCACCAACTGTTTTAAAAGTTTAAACTGTTAGAAGAAGACATGATTTAATATATAATTATTCTAATACTCCCTCTTATGCTTAGTCTGGTTTTTTTCCTTTTTACTAAGTGTGGACATATTTAATTGGGAGTTCTATTATTATGTGAGATTTTGTAGAATTATCGTCAACTATTTTAAAAATTTTAAGCTATTAGAAGAATGCCTGATTTTAATTATTCTAACAGATAATGACAACGTAGCATCAAATGGAAGAGCAAATTGGTCGGAGGCTTCTCTCATGTATCATTCGTTAATGCAGCCAGTTGTTGCTTCATGGGGTGGTTTCACAAAACCTTCCAAGACAAAATAACAAACAGAGTCGGAATCTTGCTATATGGCATCGGTCATCAGGTCCCGAATGATGATTGAAGTATCATCCAACTACCATCACTCTGCTCCAAATTTCGTCCTCTTCCATGCGAAGGGATCGCCCGTTGGCTGGGACACGACGAGGCAGCGTATGCGTTCTGCGACCCTTCATAACCCCATCCCAACCCTTCGCAAAAAGAAAGCGGACAGATTTTGTTTGCTTGTGAAAGGTTGACTCGGCTTTGAATTGCAATCGCCGACGATGATGAGGTGATCCTGTTCGGGTTCTGGGCGAGCATATTCGGGATTCGGTACAGGCTAGCGCTTGCCGTGAAAGGGATTGAGTATGAATACAAGGAGGAGGCGGACTTGTTCAACCCAAGCCCGTTGCTTGTCCAGCTGAACCCGGTCCTCAAGAGAATCCCCGTGCTCGTCCACAATGGCAAGCCTGTGTGCGAGTCCCCCATCATTATCGAATACATCGAAGAGACCTGGAACAACAAAGCTCCGTTCTTCCCATCCGATCCTAACGGCAGAGCCCAAGCCAGATTCTGGGCCGACTACATCGACAAGACAGTACCTATGCTAATGTTCTATCTATGATCCTCTTTCACATACGCATTTCGTTAACATGGAGGACACTCTCAATCGATTGAATAGCAAAAGTATGCAGTTTTCATATACTGTGCTTTTCTTATGTCTTGCTCGATACCTTTCGTGAATTCAAAAGATTAAGCCCCGACTTAGTGGTGAATTCTCATGATTTTGAAATGTTAATTGATATTTGACACTACACTTATGTGAGACGACAGAATTCATAATGCAAAGTAGACCGTTGTGGGTGTTTCACAATTCGTTAGGCAAATGGCACGTCGACTCGACATGAACATAAACACTCTTAACTGGTAAAAGTTAACTAGCATTATACAGGACTCAAGAGTAGATGAGTAGATCTGAACAGTGAACATACATGGATTCTTTTGAGATTTAACGAATTGTTCTGGTTTTGTTTACAAGTATTACTCAGCTCTAGTTTCGAGTGCTTGCTCAACAGTCACCATTATTCACTCCTCAATACTTCAATATTGCTTGGCTTCGATTCTCAACGGTCACGCACACGACTTCGAAGGAAATGGCCAATGAAGTGACCCTCCTGGGCTTCTGGCCGAGCACTTTCGAGATGAGGTGCCAAATAGCGGCGGCCAAGAAATGGGTCGAGCACGAGCATGGGGACGAGGACTTGTGGAACAATAGCGAGCTCCTCCTTCAGATGGAAAAATCCCCATCCTGGTCCACAACGCCAAGCCCGGGCACGGGCCCCTCGTTATCGCGGAGCACATCAATGAACCCAGAGCCACAAGGCCCCTCTTGCTCGCGAGTCCCTCACCATTGTCTGTACAGTCAGTATTATGAGGAGGAAGATGCGTCGAAAGCGAAGCAGTACCAGTTTCCAGACTATCGATCTCTTCCTCTGCAATCGTCTCTAGCAATTGAATAGGCAGTAGACGCCTTCTGGCTGATACAAGCTTGCTTGGCGCGAATTCGACTGCAAATCTCATGACCTGCGGCTCATCCATGTTCTTTGAAGGATTGAATCTGAACTCACCGGTAAAACATCACTTACGTCCCAAAAACGATCAGAATTCATGAGCCAAATATAGAGCGGAGCCGGAGGGTGTTGCGATCGCCATCGAGAGCATTAAAAGGCAGAGCAACCGTGGCACCGCCCTTACTTTTTGCATTAATTCGCGTCGAATAGACAGAGCTCGTCTCGTATTTGGTACCGTGTCTCCCTTTCATATGTCCAAAGAAGTCTATTGGCAAATGCACGATTACATGGCCCTTGAGCTGCGCGGTCACTATCCTCGTTTGCCGACCAAAACAATGTGAAGGCTTGGGCTTAGGGATTGCATTTATACATGCTGATCATCGGCAAGCAAGCACCTACCTGCTATTCCTTCTGCACTAGAGAGCTGTAGCTTTCTGCAAAAAGCGCGCCGTCACATCGCAATAATCTGCCGACTAGTATATTGCGAAGCCAATCGAGAAACGCATGGCTTTCATCGAAAAAGAAAGCTGCTCTCCATCCAAATGATGGGAAAAAATCATCACGGGATCCAAGGCGATACGTAGCAAATGAGTAAGAATTCCACCAAGTTTCACGGCATGGATAACTTTGATTGCATGAAATGATATCTTGAAGCGATGTCACAATGCTCGATTAGAAGTGAGTTTTGATTGAAAAATGCTTAACCGATGGGTCGGTCACTTTTAATGGAGTGATGAAGTAGGGAGAACTACTCGTATTTTGGTATCATTTGTACTTAAAAAAGAAAAGAAAGTAAGAGCTCACCCAATGCTAGTATGGAAATTAGTGGTTCTCCCTGCACCGTTATTGTAAGAGGATGACGCTACAGTTATGCTAGCATCCCTCCTTTTGATTTATAGATCTTCGCTGCAATTGAATTGCAAAAACCAAAAGCCTCATCTTTGCAAGTCAAAGCTCAAAAGGTCAGGTTGAAATTATTCCACGACTCTTTTGCGGGCCCTCTGATGGGTCTGTGACAGGTTTTTCTTGGTCTGTTTTGCAATTTGTCTTAAGGTCTGCTAATACGCAATTGGGCTTTCAGTAGTTTAACCCATTCAATTCCTCTTGATGGACCATCCCAGGCACTAGGTAGAGAAATGTGATTGGACTCTCTGCGTTCATTCCTGCATTACTGGGTCCTCCAAACCACACGTTGGGTTTCTACCACTTGTTTCAAATCAAGTTTAAGAGGAGAGGGATAATGACACTATGAGTTTGGCAGCCACTTTGCCAAAGGCCTTTGGGCCTTTAAAGGCCCTTGGCTAAATGTTAAAGCATTTAGCAAATCTTTTTAGAGAGATATGGGGAAATGTATTGCATTCCAAATCCCCTTAAAGCCTCTAAACCCAAGACAGATACGTAGAAGCTTTGAACTTTAGCATTTCCTGAATACTAAGATTTTTTTTCTTCTTTGCGCTCTTTAAATTTTCAAAATTTCAAAAATGCCCTCACCATTTTTTACCCTACACAATGTTGTCGACGACACTAAATCTGACCACTAGCGAGCCAAATCTCACTCCTACAGTGGTACAACCTTGGCTAACTACCATAGGAGCGAGATTTGGCTCACCAACATCAAGTAAAGGGTTTAAGTTCAGTTTAACAAAAAATAGTAAAAGTCATTTACAAATATGATTTTTCCAAATACCATCTAAACCAAAGTTGATTCCCAATGTAGTTTAAGATTACGCTTTATCAAACAGTATTTGCATTTCGAAAAACTCTTTTAATCTAAAGTCCTTCGTGTTTCTCAAAAGCTTAACTAAACGCAGCTAAAGTCCCTAATTTTAGGTTAATGGCATCCTTGAACTTTTTCTAAGCACCATTTACGCCAAAGTTGCTTCCAATGGTTTTTTCAGTTACACTTTATCAAATACTATTTCCATTTTAGAAAATCCATTTAACCTAAAGACATATCTCCAAATATCCAACCAACGTAGCTTGAGTTTCTAAACTTTTATTCAATATACAATGACATTCTCGAACTTTTTCCAACTACCATTTAAACAAAAATTGCTTCTTTATGTACTTTAAATTACACTTTACCAAACATATTTGCATTTCGAAAAAATCTATTTAACTTGAAGTTCTTTGCATTTCTCCAAAAGCCCAGCCAAATAGAGCCTAAGTCCCTAAACTTTGGTTTAATGTACAATTATATCCTTAAACTTTTTTAATTCATATAATGTGATTCTTGAACTATTCATAACTGTTTAATACAATCTTTCTATTTGATCAAACAAGGGGGAAAGTCACCATTAGTACTTGACATGCAATCTATCCATATACATTGCAAAATGCGCAGTCTAGTCCCTCAACTTTTAGTTTGTTCAATCTAATCTATTAACTTTCCATAACAAAGTCAAATGAGTCCTTCAATAATATTTACAAGATTTCATAACTACACAATCACTCAAATGATAAAATATCTTTCAATTTCAATCTATATCCTAAAGTAACAAAAGATACGTTATCTTCTTATTACCTTTTTAGGTTTTCTGTCTTTATAAAATTACAATAGTTCTACTTTATTTTCTCTTTCAACTTTTTCATCTGTCTCTCTTTTCCCTTTTCTTTGTCATTAAAACAATCATCATTCATTTTTTACCAATGCCGGTGTTTATTGTATCTTGTTATAGAGTGCATTTCTTTTTTATATTATTTTTCACAATCTTACAACTCTTGCACTTTGGTTTTACAAACCTAAAATTTTAAAGCTATCATAACACATATTTAGCACTAGATTCACATATATGTCATATTTTCAGTATTTTTTGAAATTTCAATAATATTTCAAATACTTAGGGCTGTCTAGAATGATTTTTGCTTTTCACATTTTGCTCTTTTTATTTAATAAAAATAACACTTCTCACGAGAAATGCTTTGAGTTTTTACAACAAATCAATGTTGATATATAGATTCACATACACTTTATAATTCTATTCCAAACTTTTTTAAACAGCAAAATAATACTTTTAGAAACATAGATATGCCTTAAACTATATATTAGTTTAAATATAGTTTCAGTACAATTGATCGTGGCATAAATTGATGATTCTTTAGGAACTATAATCATTGTCAATTGGTTCAAAAAAAAACCATCGTTTGAATTATAGACCATATCAAATATATTGAACTTATGCACTTTTTGCATGTATATTAGAGCTTGTTGTAATATAAAAGAAATAATTATTACTTCTTCTTATGACTTTTCCTCCAAAAATTAATAAATGAAAAAAATGATAATTTAAAAAAAAATAGAAATCACTCTATATGTATGAACTTAAAGAATCATACTTCGATTTTCAAAATTGTATATCTTGAGAAAGACTAAAGGTTGAAAGTGAAAGTCACCTAAAAATGAATCTATTTTGCACTTAAATACTTACTGTTTAGTTTTTGGAATAGACACACAGGTACTTTGATTATCCAAATTAACAAATCAAGTTTAAGAGTAGACGGATATCAACACTATGGCAACTTTTGGTTGTCTGTATTTTTAATCAGGATATGACTAGATAGGATATGATATGAAATCCATGTATTTTATTATATCTTATCTATTGTTTGGTGAATCAAAGTAATAAAGTCAGATATATTTACACCATATTATATATATTGTTTGGTATAAACAACAAATAGAGATGATAAAAATCTCTCACTCAACTCTTGCCTACTTTTTTTATTTGCTTTTTATTTTATTATTCCTTTCTTTTTTAATTATTTTCTTTTTGATTTCTTTTTTCCCCTTCCATCATTCTCTAACAAAATTTTATTAAATAGTAAATTGTACTAATATACCTAAAATACTAAAATACCTAAAATATGTAATAAATATAAATATATTTCTATATTTATAAATTGAATTTATATTGTAAGATTAATTTGAATATATAAATAAAAGTAAGATTAAATTAAAAAAATAAATTGTTATTTTTCATTATTTTGACTTTCTTATATTATAATTCAAAATATTATTTTATTGAAATATAATTTTAATTTTGTTAATTTAAAAAGTTTGTTATTAAAAAAAAAAATTAACTTTTATATCATCAATATCATAGATCCTATCCATATTTATCCCACCTTCCTCATGAAATAATTTTATCCAATATATCTACTTTATATTCAACTTTATCCTGTCTTAAGGATGCATCAAACGTAAAATATGATAAAATTTAGCTAAATTTTATCTTGATTCCTAATCACAACCTATGAGTTTGGCAACCACTTTGTAAAAGGCCTCTGGGCCTTTAAGCCTTTGGCTAAATGTCAAGGCATTTAGCAAATTTTTTAAGAGAGTCTTGGGGAAATGCATTGCATTCCAAAATCCTTTATGCCTCTTAACCCAAGACATGTCCGTAGAAGCTTTGAACTTTAACATCTTAGAAATACTTAGGCAATTTTTTCCAACTTTGCCCTCATTAAATTTTCAAAATTTTGAAAATGCCCTCACCACTTTTTATCCTGCATGACATCACTTGGTGACACTAAGGGTGCGTTTGGCTGCACCCTATTTCTGTTCCTGCGAAGGTAATTTCTGTTTTTTGTTCCAGGGAACAAAAAGGAACAAAACGCGTTTGGGTGCGTTTGTTCCTTTTTTTTTTCTTTTGTTCCCAGGAACAAAAAAAAAAAAACAAGAAACACAAATTTTGTGTTTCTTGTTTCAAACACTTTTGAGAAACACTTCTTATTTTCTTTTTCTTTTTCTTTTTTTCTTCTTTTGGCCGGTCACCGGCCTCGGCCATGGCCGGCGACCGGCCGGCGAGGGCGGCGGCCTCGCCCGGCCACGGCGAGGCTCGCCGGCCCCCGGCGAGAGCTCCCAGTGCCGGCGAGGCTCGGCCTCGCCGAGCCACCTCCCGTCGGCGTCGCTGGCGGTGGCCGGCGAGGCCGAGCCTCGCCGGCCGCTGGGCGAGCTCGGCCTCGCCGGATCTGGGCGAGCTCGAGCTCGCGGGGCGGGCGAGCTCGATCTCGCCCGCCAAGGCGGGCCGAGCCTCGCCCGGCCACGGCGAGGCTCGGCCTCGCCGGGGCCGGCGAGCCTCGCCGTGGCCGGGCGAGGCCGCCGTGGTCGCCGGCCATGGCCGAGGCCGGCGACCGGCCAAAAGAAGAAAAAGGAAAAATAAGAAAAAAATACAAAAATAAAAGAAATACAAAAATTATACAAATTTTACCAAACGTGTTTTTGTTCAAAATTGTTCCACTGGCAACAAAACACTTTTTTCTATTTCTTCCCTGGAACAATTTTTAAACAAACGCAAACAAACGCACCCTAATTCTAACCACCAACGAGCTAGATCTTGCTCCTGTGGCAGTCAGCCGAGGTCGTGCAACCTTGGGTTGCTAGACGTCGCGCAACCTTGGCTAACTGTCATAGATGCCAAATTTAACTTGCCAACATTCAATGAAGGGTTTAAGTTCAATTTAACAAAAAAGAGTGAAAGCCCTTTATAAGTGTGATTTTTTCAAACACTATTTAAGCCAAAGTTACTTCCTAATGCACATTTAGATTAAGCTTTACCAAATACTATTTGTATTTCGAAAAACCTATTTAATTTGAAGTCATTTGCATTTCTCAAAAAGCTTAACTAAATGTAGCCTAGGTCCCAAAGTTTTAGTTTAATGTACAATGGCATTCTTTAACTTTGTCCAAGCACCATTGAAACTAAAGTTGCTTCCGGTGCTTTTTTTCAATTATACTTTATCAAACACTATTTGCATTTCGGATAACTATTTTACCTAAAACCTTTTATGTTTCTCCAAAAGTCCAACCAAACGTAGCCTGAGTTTCTAAACTTTGATTCAATGTACAATGGCATTATTGAACTTTTTCCAAATACCATTTAAACCAAA
This sequence comes from Eucalyptus virginea, assembly GCA_014182375.1. Lineage (NCBI taxonomy): Eukaryota > Viridiplantae > Streptophyta > Magnoliopsida > Myrtales > Myrtaceae > Eucalyptus > Eucalyptus virginea. The sequence continues at coordinate 17,196,928 of CM024517.1, read as the reverse complement.
GTTGCTTCTCAATGCACTTTTTCCAAATACCATTTAAATTACACTTTACCAAACATTATTTGCATTTCGAAAAACCCATTTAACTTGAAGCCTTTTACATTTCTCCAAAACCCACAACCAAAAGAAGCCTAAGTGCCTAAACTTTGGTTCAATATATAATTACATCCTCAAATTTTCAATTCGTGCAATATGGTTCTTAAACTATTCATAAATGTCCAATGTAGTCTTTTTGTTTGATCAAACAAGGGAGAAAGTCATCATTAGTCCCTAAAATATTGCTCGATGTGTAATCCATCCCTACATATTCCTATATATTGCAAAATGTGCAATCTAGTTTCTCAATGTTTAGTTTGTTCAATCTAATCCATCAACTTTTCTTAACAAAGTCAAATGATTCCTTCAATTATTCACAAGATCTCATAACAACACAATTACTCGGATTTTAGAATATCTTTCCATTCAATCTATATGTTAAAGTAACAAAAGATATGTTATCTTCTTGTTACCTTTTTAAGTTTTATGTGTTTATAAAATTACGATAGTTCTACATTATTTTATCTTTCAACTTTTCCGTCTGTCTCTTTTTCATTTTTCTTTGTTTTCTTTAAAACATTCATCGTTCATTTTTAACCAATGTCGGTATTTATTTTCTCTCATTATAGAGTGCATCTCTTTTTTTATTTTATTTTTCACAATCTTACGACTCTTGCACTCTGGTTTTATAAACCTAGAACTATTGTAACACATATTTAGCACTAGATTCACATATATATACACATATATAATATATTTTCAGTATTTTTTTAAATTGAATAATATTATAAAGACTTAGGGAATTTAGAATGATTTTTGCTTTTCGCATTTTGCTCTCTTCTTTAAAAAAAAAAAAAATATATATATATATATATATTTTTCATCTCACAAGAAATGCTTGAAGTTTTTACAACAAATCAATATTGATATATAGATTCACATATGTGAAATAATACTTTGGGAAAATTTCAAATAGAGGCTTGAAGTACTCTCATTTTCTCAAAGGCATGAAGTGGACATTATTTCAAATAAGGGTCCGAAGTACTCTCATTTACTCCAATAAGGGCCTAAACTCATAAGTTGTTAAGGGCAATTTCTTCTTTCAAAATTTTTAAAATTTTTCTTTCTTTTTTCTATGTTTTATAAAAAAACTAAAAAAAATTAAAACTTAAAAAAAAGAAGAAGGAAAAACATATGCCTGCGACCAACCACTCCATCACCAGTGGGGCCATGGCGATGGTCGACAAGGTCATTGGTGCCTAGGCGAGAGCTACCAACCCTCGCCGACTAGAGACAAGGCAAGGGTTTGGCCCTTGCCAAAGACGAAAAAGGGTGGTGACTCTCCTATATCTAGGCAAGGCTCGCCTGCCTTTGCCCCGGTCTAGGCCCCTTAAGCAGTCTAGAGGCATTGGGCAAGGGCTGCCAGGCCTATGCAAGGGTAGGTGACCTTCGCCCAAATCTGGGGAGGGCTAGTAAGCCCTTGCCTCTAGTCAGTGGGGGTCGCTAGCCCTCGCCCAAGCATTGACGACCTTGTCGGTCATCGCCACTACCCCACCAGAGATGGGGTGGCAACCATAGGTGGTTGTGTTTTCCTTTTTCTTTTTGAATTTTAATCTAATTTAATTTAAATTGTGTTTGGACAAAAATATCCCTAATCGGCCAGAATTTTTTGCGGACTGGTGAAATTAGGCTCTTATTTGAAATAACCATAATCACTTTAGGCCATTATTTAAGATTGATATAGCCATTTCGGGCTTTTATTTGAAATAAAATCAACTCTAGACCTTTATTTGAGAAAATGATGGCATTTCGGGCCCTTAGTTGGAATTTTCCCTAATACTTTTAGAAACATAAATATGCCTCAAAACTATATATTACTTTAAATGCTTTTTCAATAAAATGGATGGTGGCATAAATACCATGATTCTTTAGGACCTATAATCATTGTCAATCAGTTCAAACAATCATTATATGAACTGTAGACTATATCAAATATATCGAACTTATGCACTTTTTCCATGTACATTAGAGCTTGTTTGTAATATAAAAAGAAGTAATTATTACTTCTTCTTATGAATTTTCCTCCAGAAAGTAATAAATGAAAAAAAATGCTAAATTAAAAAAAAATAAGAATCACTCTATATGTATACACTTAAAGATGGTAGTTTGATTTTCAAAATTGTATATCTTGAGAAAGACTAGAAGTTGAAAGTGACAGTCCCCTTAAAGTAAATCTATTTTGCACTTAAATATTTAATGTTTAGTTTTTGGAATAAACACATAGGTCTTGCTTGATAATCCAAATTAAATGCTTAAACTTAATAACTCAACACTTAATGTAATTAAGTTTGTCTAATAACCTTCATTAGCAATGATTTTAAAGATTCAAATAAGGGAGGGCTTACGTAATTGGTTCACTAGAAAGTAAATACTGGTAATAAGAATCTTGTCAATTATATTTATTTGGTAAAATTATTATTATTTGATGAACCATTTTCAGTTATCATAAAATAACTTCTTTTTTTTCTATTTTCTCTACTTAAGATTGTTAACACCGTAAAATTCAATGGTTTCAACACATACTTTTTAGTTTTACCAAACAAGCCTTTAGTTTTCCTTTGTATCATGTTCTAAGTAGAGTGATACACCTAGCCTATTTGCCATTTTTCAATTATTAGTTATTTGAGTCCCAAATAATGAATGTCAAACTGATCTTTCAACTTGATGTTTTCTATCTTAATGATATTGCACGTTCAGACCTAAACATGTCCTTGAAAGGCCTACAGGGAAATTAAGGGGAGGATCCTCCAGAGAAGGGGGACCCCTTATGCCCCTATTGCAAAATGATGGGGCTCAACCCTATGGTGGGGGTGAGTCAGCTAATTACCCCCAGCCTCCATTGGAGGTATCCTCGAGTGTAAAACTCATGGGAAAAAGGCAGCTCTCATGCCTTGAAAAAATATAGTGGCTGGGGAACTTCCTCATGAGAAAAGATCTTTGTAAGTCCTAAAATTGCTATGTCTAAACTTTGAGATGTAAAAATTCGAGGGTAATCCCATCTAGGTGGGGAAGAAAAATATTTACCCAGGAACATGGAGCCCTCGATAGGGAAGATGGACTCTACGTCACTTTCTTTGGAAAAGTGGATATCTCTGGATAGGCTAATATAATAGACGCTTGTGCCTACAGTAAGGAGGCAAAACTCGCAAGGATTTCTACTATGTTGGCAGTGCTTTGCACGTCTCATAATTGACAGCTAACATAGTACCCCCAATTATGAGACAAGTGCTAAGATTGTTAATAGTGCAAAATTCAATGCTTAAATTTTCAACACATATTTTTCAATTTTACTATACAAGCCTTTAGTTTTCCTTTTTATTAAATGCACCGATCATGTAATCATATTCTAAGTGATACGGCTAACTTTTTTGCCATTTTTCTGAAAAGGAATTTGGCACAAGAACTCAAAGTCCCGATCATAGACAAGACAGGGAAATATCTTGGCATTTTGACGGATTGGGGCCGGTCAAAAAAAGAGATGTTCGCCTGGATCCTAGCTAGAGTAAACATGAAGATGGAGGGTTGGAAAGAGAAAATTCTGTCCAAAGCAAGTAAAGAAACGCTGATAAAAAGTGTAATACAAGCCCTTCCTTAATATGTCATGTCGATCTTTAAAATACCCACCTCAATATCTAAAGCAATTGAAAGAAGAATCGCATCTTTTTGGTGGAAACAAAATGATACAAGCAGCGGATTGCACTGAAAGAAGTGGGAAGTATTGAAAATGAGAAAGGATGAAGGGGGGCTAGGATTCAGAGATTTAATAAATTTCAACAAAGCAATGCTGGGAAAACAAGCCTGCAGGTTATCTTAATCCCCCGTAGCCTTATGGAGCAGAATTTTCAAAGGGGTTTACTTTCCAAATGGAGATATGTGGAAGGTAGGAAAAGGGTAGCGTCCATCATGGGGTTGGCAAAACATTCTGGTGGGGAGAGAAGCTATTGAAAAGGAGGTACAATGGAGGGTAGGTGACGGCAAGCAAATCAGAATACGAGAGAATAAATAGCTGGAATTCGGTGTGATAGGCGGTCCGGCAAATAAAGACGACCCCATAACCGTGGCTAAACTTATAAGTGATGAAAACAGGGGATGGAAAGAAACAGAGGTTCAAAACCTTTTTGAAGAGAGAATAGTAAATAAAATTCTCTCTATCCCAATAAATCCCAATCAGAAGGAAGATACCCTAGTATGGAAAGGCAACAGATCTGGAAAGTACACGGTTAAAAGTGGATACAACAAAGCATGTGCACAAACTACAGAAACAGAACAACACAGAGCATCAATCTCATTTCAACCTCCTCGAACATTGTGGACGAAGCTCTGGAATTTATCTATTCCCCCTAAGATGCGCATCTTTATTTGGAGTATTTGTCATAATGCAATTCCAACAAGAGAGAATCTATACAAACGAAAGGTGTTACCTGACCCAATTTGCTCGCTCTGCAACACACATCCGGAGACCACAGAGCACTTGTTCCTACTTTGCAAATGGACAAAGAACATATGGACAGATCCACGGATCAATCTTAATTGTAAACCTAACTTCATATCCCGGTTTGATAAATGGCTGATGGAGAGTTTCGAAGGCAACAGAGACCTACTCGAGAAGGAGTTGGTGGCGACGGTGCTTTGGTTTGTTTGGAAAGCTCGAAACAACTCGATTTTCAGAGCTAAGCAACCGGATTCGAACACCATAGTGGACTTGGCGCAAGCACATCTCCAAAATTTCAGTAGATGGCAGAACAAAAAAGAGGTTGAGAAACCCACAGATCCGCACTCACCGAGAAGATGGAGACCGCTGGAGGGAGGGTTGATGAAACTGAATGTCGACGGCTCTTGGGTACAAGGAGAACAGGTCGGATCAGTCGCTGGAATCTTGCAGGATCAAGCTGGGCAAGTCATCGATGGCTTCGTGCGACAGGTTCGAGCTTCCTCCCCTGTTCAAATCGAAACACTAGCAATTTTGCACGGGTTGGAGTTTCTGCAGTTCAGAAAGGAACTGCACGTGGGAGAAGAAGTAATCGGTAAAGTACAAAAAGGAGAAGTGGTGTGTGAAACAGACTGTTTAACTGCAGAGCAAAGCATCATGGGCTGGGCCGAACCTCCTTGGAATGTGAAGACCATTATTGAGCAATGCAAAAGCCTTTTATCGCATTCAAAATCGATGAAGTTGGTCTATTGCTCGCGGGAAGCCAATAAAGCAGCAGATTTGATTGCAAAGATGCACAGAACTAAATCACTACCTCAAAATTGGAGATCCTTCCCTCCTCCAGCTCTTTCGGAAATTTTATGTTCGGAATCTTACCTATCGTCTTCTTGTAATTCTCGTATTTTATGAATGAAAGAAACTATCATTCCCAACCAAAAGAAAAAAAATTATTTGATATTCGAGTATCAAATAATGAAATTTCAAACCGATCTTTTAGCTTTATTTTCTCTATCTTGATGATGCTGCACGTTAACATGTCCTATTCGTAGATCACAGACAATTGACATCACTAATTCAAGGACTTATAAAAAAAAAGTCAATTTGTCAAAGCCTCGATCGTATCTTATACACGTATGCATATAAAATTGGTTATTGTACATTAATGAGGTGGGGCGTTTAGAAATTAGTAGTTATCATAAAAGTAGTTTCTCTTCTTCTCTTCTTGTATATTATTATTGTTGTTGTTATTATTGTTATTATTATTATTGTTGTTGTTCAATTAAGTGCACGTCATTAATGAATAAAACCCTCTCATATAATAATAATTATTGTATTATCATTATTGTTATTATTACTACTGCTGCTACTATTATTTTCACCATCTTCCATAAAGTGGGTTTTTGCAATTGATGATTTTGGTCAGAACAATTGATGACTTCATTAATGAGTGTTTGACTGATCTATCTTCTCCAAGCTCAGCATCTAATGTTTAACTCTTTACTAAGGCATCTTGACCATTCAAATCCTTCCCTTCTTCATCGACGCCCGTTGAGAAATCTCAAAGTTCCGATCGCTGGGGCGATGTGTTCTACAGTTTAGATTAAATTCCATATAAACCACCAGGCACCAATGATCGGATCACGTGGATTGTCATTGCTTCTTCTTCACATAGCAGGCCATTACAATTTGCAGGCATTCTAGGTAAACTCGACCTTCGTGCATGGAAAATATATCTTCGATCTAATAGTGTGAGGCATTACACACATTTTTTTTTTGTGTGCCTTTTAGAATGAAAGAGTAGATTCGATAATACCTACATTGTGTGCAAGTTTTTCATTTGGCATCTCTACTTTGGTCATAATTAATTTAGATGAGGGTTAATATCACGAAAAATCTCACATTAGTACACAAGTGGTAAATTTACCTTAAATTAATTTTTGGATTACCAAAAATTTACACTTATGATAAATTTATTCAAAACTAATTTTTGAGTTACATAAAACTCTAAAATGGTACATTTGTGACATATTACTTCAGTTAGCTTTCGTCAAATTTTTCTATAAAATTGCTGAGCCAGATGTTACCATGGCAAGTCCACGCGAAAATCCATACCAAATAGAGGTATATTATTACAGGCGTACCAATTTGGGTTTTTGGTGACTTAAAAATTAGTTGAAGTGTATATATCATGGACATACCAGTTTGGAGTTTTTGGTAAGTTAAAAATTAGTTTTGGATAAATTTATTATAGGTGCACTAATTTTTTTCGTGGTATTAAATCTATAGATTTAATTGTGTTTATCATCTTTAGGTCGTAAGCATATTTTTTTCCATATCAATTACGAGAAAGGAAAATCGTAAGGAAGCGTTTTTTTTTTGGTAAAAATCGTGAGGAAGCGTTTTTTATAAGTCATATCATACAAATTGAATTTAGAAAACAAAAAATTAGTTTTTTGTATATATTATTAATTAATTTTTTTAGAGATAAATCCACGCCTCGCTTGTTAAGAGTCATGTAAATGGGAAGACCCCAAATAAAATTACAAAAAGGGAATTTTTCCCACCTTTTTAAAAGAAATTACTCGCTTTCTCCTATTGTTCTCTCTCTTCCTTTTATAAGGCTTTTCAAAATTCTATCCTCGGGGCTTGTTTGTTTAAAGATGTATTCATAAAGTTGCACAGGCGTTGAGTGTATCCAAGAAATGTCACAGGCGTTGGGTGTATCTAAGAAAGTGACATTTCAAAAATTAAGTAAAATCATCCTATTGAGAACTATTTGAGTCAAAGAAACTAATAGAAATACAAATTGAAAAGTAGAATATTGCTGACATACATATGCACAGAGAAAATCGTTTCAAGAATCTATTATTTTGGGAAGGTTGTTCTAATACAGAAAGTACAAAATTATAAGAAGTAAAGTATTTGAGAGATAATATAACATCACACTTTTACGCATTTGTCTAAGGATAGAACACTTGTAAAATAAGTGGAAGGAGGACATTTGAGAGGAAAAAAATGATTGATATCCCATAAAAGTGGGACGCCCTCTTTACTTCATTTTTTATAGTATAGATATAAAGAAAGCAAAAGCACTATTTTCGCCAAATTTATAATAATATCTGAATTTGAAAAGAGTGAACATTCATATGAATTTCAGATGAATTTCAGATGTTTTCCACAAAGAATAAGTTAACATGGGCACTTTGCAATGTTTATTCCCTTGTGTTTTTTGCTTAATCAAGATCTTGCAATATACTTGTTTTGACTCCTTTTTCTAATCCCGAAAACTAAAAAGTTTCACAATATATGAATATTGATAAATTTTCATAATTATCTGAAATTTGGTTAATATATTTTAGATTTTAACATAAAGGAAAAACATTATTCATTGCTTAAACTTACTTCTAAACAAACAAATTTGCAAAAAATAGATGATTTGAAAAATACTTTTCAAAAAACAACCACTTGTGTCTCTTACAAAAATTAATGAGCATAAAATATTTTTATCATTCACGAATATGTCTAAATATATATTGTTGCCAGTAATGAAAAATATTTTTTGTTGACTAATTATTTCAAGCAATAAAAATGATCATTTTAAAAATATTTTTCCATTTTTTTATTTTTTTAGAAACAAATGAAGAATAAATATTTAACCAAAAAAAGGAGGATAAATAAAAAATAAAAAGAAAGTCAGGGTGCGCATGATAATCATTCTATTCCTGTTTCAAAACTATTTTTCTATTCTAGACTTTTTTGGAATAAAAATCCGTTTGGTAAAACTATTTCATTTTTTTATTTTTGAAATAGATTTCTACTCAAAAAATAGATTTGGAATAAAAATCAAAAGTAAAAAATTTATACTTTCGTATTTTTAGAACAAAAATGAGAAATAAAAACTCTTCTCATTATTTGTCATTGCTATTAGTAGATTGTTTATCCATTGTTGTCGGCCGTCATTCGCCATCCATTACCGCCACTCCCTGCTGTTGGCCGTTACCGCCCGCCATTGCCACTGCTGATCACTAACCATTGCCGAAAGTGAGAAATTTTGTATTATTATTAAACAAATTTTTATTCCAAAAATAAAAGTTTTGTATACTTATCAAATGTGTATTATCCAAAAAAAAAATTATTTCTCTTCCAAAAATTAATTTCTGACCAGGTTTTCATTCACGCAATGGATATAATGGCACCGTGCTCTTATGAACCGAAAAACCCACGCGCACGCACTAGTGTGGGCCCCGGGCACGGAAATCGACCGTTGCTTCCGCACGCTGCTCCTCCCCTCGTCCGCCCCAGAAGCCCAAGCCCCTCCCATTCAAATTCGAAAATTCAAAAAGACAGACGGCACACTGCTCTGCAGCAATAAAGGAAAAGTCGCCACCTTTCTCGCTTATCGTCCTCTCGAAATCGCAGCTCCCGTCTGTAAAAAATTTTCCTCCCTTTTCCGGGATGAATCCGCGACCACGACGACCAGCTCATCTCCATTCTCAAACTCGCTGAACCGCTCGTTCGGGCTTGGCCATCGGGCATTGATCAGACCCCGCTTCTCTCGCCCGGCCCAGAGTTTTTCGCAGCTGATGATTCCGTCGAAGCTGGTTCATTGGTCGTTCTTGATTTGAATATCCAGCTCGATCTTATGTTGGAGTTCATTCCGAATGGCTTTTAATGCTTCCAGATTATCGAGTTGCTATTCTGGGTTTCGCTGCTTTAGTTTGAATTTCATCCAAGCTTAGAGCTTTCTGGGATCACAACGGACGCAATGAGGAAGGAGAACCCACTGGAGAACCCCGCGAAGGTCCTGCGGTATGCCGATCAGAACCAGATGCCGAGGGCTCAAAACGCCAAGGGAAACGGCCATTCTTTGAAACTTCGGTCGGCCTCTTCATGGGGTTCGCACATAGTGAAAGGCCTCACTGCTGACAAGAAAACCAAGGTCTTGACCACCACCGTTCATACGAAGAAAGTGCCCCTCTCGGGCTCCGACGTCGCCAACCAGAAGAACCAGAGCGCAGTCTCGCATTCTCGGGTCAAAAGGTCTCTGATCGGGGACTTGTCCTGCTCGGCGAATTCGGCTCAGGTCTATCCTCAGCTGCAGCAGACTCACCGGAGGCAAGGCTCGCGCGACCTGTTCGTTGAATTGGACCACCTGAGGGGCTTGCTTCAGGAGTCCAAGGAAAGGGAGTTCGAGCTTCAGGGAGAGCTGACAGAGTGTAAGAGGAACCCGAGGGTATTGGACCTCGAAAGGGAAGTAGAGGTGAAGAAGAGCGAAATTGACGAGCTTAGGAGGAGAATTGAGTTGTTGGAGTGTGAGAAAGGAAGCCTATCGGGGCAACTGCCGTCGGTTCCTGCAGAAGAGGCTTTGAGGCGAGAGGACCGTGAGAATTCGGCGACTTTGTCATGTTCGCGTGATCTGGGAATGGAAGTTTTGGAACTGAGACGGTTGAATAAGGAATTGCAGCTTCAGAAGAGGAATCTTGCTTGTAGGCTTTCCACCGTGGAATCTCAGCTGGCTACTCTTGCTAAGGGTTCTGAGGTAATTATCATGGATTAAACCTTTTTTGTTTCTTGATTCGACATTGGTGAGGATGTGTTTTTTTAGTTATGAATGGATATCGCAATTGCTGAATTATTCTATTACTTGAGTGCCCCTGAATAAGATGTTCGCAGATAACTCAATTTTTCATGGTTAAATAGAGGAAGTAAGCAATAGAATCACCAAGGCAAACATCTAAAGTGAACCCAGTTCTCACGCCGAACATGTTCCGTTTCTCTGGCCTCTGTATATATTCTAACTCGGTCGAATGTTGGGACAAATACAGGAGACTGCAATTTTTCTAATTAAGAAAAGAATCTTTTTATATTGCCATTTCTGCTTGTGTTTGCCCTATTTATCTTCTGTTACAAGTACAGAGCTTTTCTTCTTTTTACTTGACTCCTGTGATGTGCTCATCATGCTCTTGTTGGTTTATTTAGAGTGACATAGTGGCAAAGATTAAAGAAGAGGCTTCTTTACTTAGAAATACAAACGAAGACCTGTGTAAACAAGTGGAAGGTTTACAAATGAGTCGGTTAAATGAAGTCGAGGAATTAGCCTATTTGAGATGGGTAAATTCCTGTCTACGAAACGAGCTACGCAACACTGGGGGAGAGATTAATTCTGATAGAGCATCAAGCCTGGACTCTGGTGAAACAGATAACGATTCTATCAGCTCGTTATCATGTCAAAGCAGCGAGTCTATAGAGTACAGTAATGCCAGAAGGGCGAGTCTAATAAAAAAGTCGAAGAAATGGCCTCTTACCAGTGAGGACTTGTCAAATCAGGAGTGCGCTGATAACAGTTTACAAGAAAATTGGTTTACCTTGGAAGAAGAAAGAAGCCCTAGGAGGCATTCCATAAGTGGGCTAAAATGCAGTGCAGAAGATATTGTGCTGAACAAGAGGAGGCAATCTGATGGGTTCATGTGCTCAAAAGAAAATGAAAAGGGCATGGAGCCACTTATGCCGACAATATGTGAATGGGGTCTCCCTCAAAGACCACAGTTGTATACGAACTGTCAAGAAACTAGTAAATTAGTGGTTTTTGAAGTTGAGAAAAGGACTTTGCGTATTCCAAATCCCCCGCCAAGGCCTTCATGTACATTTCATACTGAATCTAAGAAAGGTTCCACTGTCCCAATTCCAGCACCTCCGCCACCTCCGCCTCCGCCACCGCCGTCCAAATTATACGGGAAAAGAACTTCTGGAGCAGTGAAGCGGGCTCCTCAAGTAGTTGAGTTTTACCATTCACTAATGAAGAGAGATTCTAGAAAGGATTCTTTGAGTGGAGGAGCCTGCGACGCTTCAGATGTTGCAAATGTCCGCAGCAGCATGATTGGAGAAATCGAAAACCGTTCCTCACATTTGCTTGCCGTAAGTAGCTTTTAAACAGCAATTCCTTTTCAGCTTTGTCTAAGTGAGATGAAAGAGCAAATAATCCTCTTTCTGTTGCAGATGCATCCAGCATGAGTCTTTTTTTATATAAACATAATCATGCCTTATTTTGGTTAGCATTGCTTATATAGAAATTATTTGGTTCATACCAGGCATAATTAATAGTTGTCTTCTTATACTCAGATAAAGGCAGACGTGGAGACCCAAGGAGAATTTGTCAATTCTTTGATAAGAGAGGTGAATAATGCAGTTTATGAGAACATTGAAGATGTTGTGGCCTTTGTGAAGTGGCTTGATGATGAGCTTTGCTTTCTTGTAAGTTGATTGTACTCTAGATATGTCAACCAAAATAATTCATTATTATATTTTTCTGTTAGGTCAGATTCATGGACACATTTGTTGGAATTTTTGCATTAGTCTTTTGAGATAATACGCCTCCCCAAAATGTAGTTGTATTTGATAAATTTTATATATAATAAACGATTTCTTATATGCAAAGTAAATAATGCACACATCAAGCATTTTAAGTGCTTAAGAAGTAAAGTATATAAACTCTCATGAGGTTATGAGTAAACTGATCCTGATAGTTCTTGCTGTATACCCACTTAAGGTTGATGAGAGAGCTGTTCTGAAGCACTTTGATTGGCCCGAAAAGAAAGCTGATACATTCAGAGAAGCAGCTTTTGGCTACAGAGATCTCAAGAAGCTGGAGTCAGAAGTGTGTTATTACAAAGATGACTTGCGGATTCCATGTGATGTTGCGTTGAAGAAAATGGTCAATTTGTCTGAAAAGTATGAATACATGATTTGAACAATATTTTTCTGGAGAACCTACTGTTGTCCTATGTAGTTATGCTTGCATATATGCTTTGCCACTGCCAGGATGGAGCGTACTATTTACAACCTTCTCCGGACACGAGAGTCTTTGATGCGTAATTGCAAGGAATATCAAATTCCAGTTGACTGGATGCTGGACAATGGAATCATAACCAAGGTACCACTTGTGACTTTAAAATGCTTTTTTTTTCAGTTTTCTGTAGGAAGATGAGTGTATTGAGAAATAATTCAATGAGACTCTCCTTCAAATTTTCAGTTGCTTCATTTTCATTTTATATTTGCGCCACAATCAAAATCAGGTGCCATACATGGAAGCCAGCAACAGTTTAGTCAGTAGAGCACATATCAATTGGATAGACTCCAAAACTTTCCCCGCTATCTATTTATTGATCTCGTGATTTTTAGTTAAACTCACAGAAAAAATTTGAGATGCATGGATGATGAACTCATAAATGTCTTTATGATATTGGAGATGAATATAGTGCTGAGAATTGATATGGTGCAATTTCCTTAAATGTTGAATTTATTTTGTGAACCTCACAACAAAGCCACATTGGTTTTCGTCATCGGTTGTGAGTCATGCTCATAAAGCAGGTGCAATCTGCATCTTCCTATCAGGGGATGCAATGCATCAGTAACTTAAGTGGTGATCAACTTTCTAGACTTGCATTTCTACACATCTCAAGTCCTTATTCATCCTGCGAATGCAAAAAATATCATGATTAATGGAGAATGAGCCATCCATTTTATGTTGTAGATAAAGATTGGCTCGGTCAAGTTGGCTCAGAAGTACATGAAGAGAGTGGCCATGGAACTTCAGCTTAAGGCTACAGCTGATAAAGATCCTGCAATGGACTATATGCTACTCCAAGGAGTGAGATTTGCTTTCAGAATTCATCAGGTTTAACAAATTAATGAGTTCCCTTACCCAAAATATTTACATTTCAATTTGCAGTACATCTGTGGTTTGTATATTTATTGCTTCCTGTCCAAATTAAATTGCTTTGTTGCTGCAACTCTTGACACTTGAGAATTCAATCACAGTTGCTGAATAGCTGCAATGACACAACAGAATTCATGTAACCAGTTGCATTTAGTGGGTAATATGTATCAATTGTTATTGTTGGTAAGATCACGAACTATGAGAATCAGAGACCTTGTTTCTTAAGAGTATATATTCTTTTTGTGTGTGAATTCCCCTAGATTTGAATCAGGTTTGATCTAGACAAATTATCGGGTTCTCTCACCATAAGGTTGGTTTCTTTTGATGATATCTTGAGGTCTGCATTATGGGGTGCGAGAGGAAGTCCGTGTGTACTAGACTACACTAGGTGATACTGATGAGGGGCTACTTAGACTGGGTGTAGCTTACTGCCTAATTTTGAGATGAACTATCGGATGACTGTCCATAGATCTACCGTACAAGGATGATCAGTGTTCATAGATTGCGCCCATACATGGATTGAGAGCTCTAGTCTCAGATGCTTGTATTTGTATGCTGAACTAGTATGTTAATATGGTTTTGTGCCGACTGAAGTATAAGCTTTATATCACTTAAATCTTCCTCATTTTTTTCTCCCAATGACAAGCTTTACATTTGTGATTTATCATGTTTCTAAGCAGTTACGAATTTACCTGTTTCCGTTGAAAAGTCGACCAAAAACTAATTCCTCAGTAGTTTGTTATCACATGTACCATAAGTAAACTAGTCATTGGATGTAGAAGAATGATGTCTGTTTCTTTTCTGTCCCTATGCAGTTTGCAGGCGGATTTGATTCAGAGACAATGCAAGCGTTCGAGGAGCTCCGCAACCTCACCAACTTACTAAACAAGAAGTGAAAAGGGGGTGGATGATGAGGGCACATTCCTCACCCTATTGCAGTTTGCGAAGGACTACATACATGGGGCTTACCTCCTCAGTAAGCCTGCAAAGGCACACATTGTACAAGTTTGATACTTGAATATACTGCAGATTTTTGTGTGAGAAGTGGGTTTTTGGTCTTAGTTTGGTTGTGTTTAGATGGAATAATAATGTTCTGAAAAGGTTTGGTGTGAGATCGAAAAGGGTTGCTTCCTGTGTGATTGTGGACCATAATTCAATGATGGAAATAGCAAAAGCATGTAGGTTGAACATGCACCGAACGAACATGAACTCAACATAGACCTATTCAAAGATGAAAATGGAAAAGCAGTTGCCTTGGAGCTAGACTGGCGACAATTGAGGCGACCCTGTAAACCCAAATGAGCAGTGATACGAGGAATAACACGAAATATAGTTAAAAAAGAAGAAGAAGAAGATATCCACACGTGGCATCACATGGCTTGATATGATGCATACAAATAACTATATTGATATGATTAAATATATCTAACCTGCTACAATATTAATTCGCTAAATAAAATTGGCACTAAAAATAAACTATGATACATGAATTTTTCCAAAACTAGATATATTTAGGAAAGCAATTTCCAAAATAGAATAAAAAATTAGGGTTTGGCTTGCTGCTATCCTCTTAAAAGAGTGTACCTTTGGGCATGCGCGCATAGGTGGTGCATGGCTATTGTTAGCTTATGCTGCTAGATGTTTGGGTAAAGTTCCGCAATAGGTGCAACCCATGTGCTTAGTTGCCATCATTGAATTTGGAACCTTGAACAAATTGTTGATAATAAGTTGAGAAAAGTTGAGGATGATGTGGAGTGCTATAATGGCTAGGATGGTCGAGACAAAGGGTTACAATTTTGTGAGTGATCTTCCAAAAACCCATCCTCATGTTCGATTACAGGCTATAGCTCACTTGTACAAAGCTAGAATTGCTAGTAATCATTGATCTAACACTATGGGAAGTTGGCCATGCCATTGTTATATAGAGAGGGATGCCGAAGATAGAGCCGATGATTAAAGTGAATTTATAACAATATAGTAACATTAGAATATGTAGACAGATCATCTCTTTTTCAAAGCTAATGCCAATTGGGTAATTTGACTCGAGATTACTTTACATTGAAAACTAAGGAAGCTATCATTGAGCTCAACTTAGATATGGAGTTCAAAATAAATTAAGATTACAAGGGTATGATAACTTGAGCAAGTATTGATTTTTAAATATTTTCAATCAAGCTTGTATGGCTTTTCCCATGAGCTTGATCGACTATGGTGAATTTCATTTATTTTATGTTGAAACTGAGTGTGAATATGTCATGAACTAGCGTGCCAAAATATAGTGTTATCTATGTTTGGCATGTCTAGCAACGATATATAGTTTCATATGGTAATAAAAGTGAAAAATAAAAAGTTGAGAGAGAACAAAATTGAGCAATTGAGAGTCTAAGTGCAATATGAGAAGTTGAGAGGTAAAATTACAATCATACTCTCGTATTTGTAAGGTCAATAGAAAAGTCAATTATGAAAATGATAAAAAAAAAAAAAATCTGGCGTTTGTTTCAATTGACAATACAGTTGTTTTACGGAATCGCCCTTTTCTATTTGGAATCATAGTGGCCAATGATTATATCAAGGAAGGAGAAAATTTCGATTTACTTCCATTTTTTTTTTTGGTCAGTCCTACTCTATTCCTACTTTACACTCACTTCAGCAGACTTCGCGCCCGCTTCGCGGGCGTGGGTCGCAACCCACGCCGAAACTTACGCGTCCCTACCCCCATCCCCCGAAGAGGTGGGGATTTGAACCCCTCACCTCCCCCTTCCATGTTGAAAGGGTGGCCACTGGAATTTACTTCCACTTTCATTTTAAATAAAAGGTGAAGTGAATTTTTAAGTTCATGCTAAATCAGTTTTTTTCCTTTTGGCCGGAATATTATTTATTATTTAATCGAGTATTGATTATAGAAGGGTTTTTTTGGTCATTTCCCACCTTTTGTTCTTTGGCACGAGCCAATATTCTTCCTTTTCCTTCCTAATTCTCGTTGCCCCCAGAAAATGTTTATTCTGTTACTCGGGAAAAAAACAGACGACCTGAGGAAGATCTCTCTTTCCTGATTCTAGGGTTTCCTTCCCCTTTCGTCTTCTTCGTCTTCCGCTCCGTCCATCGGCTCCGACACCCGCAGGCACCGAGGCAGCTTCGTCGCCCCCGCGGCCGAAGAGGAAGAGTCAAGGTTGCAAATTTCGCCAATCCCGCGCAGATTCCGCGCCCCTCGCCGGCGTCGCGTCGTGTCGGAGGAGGAAAATGGCGCGTCCGAGCAGGGCGGCCCGGAAATGGGGAGCGTGCTGATCGCCCGAGAGGGATCGGGCGCGGCGGCGAGAGCTCGATTTGGGTTCCCTCGCAGGAGAATTGTGGATGCATGAGGCTGCTCCGAGGATATAATGAGGGGTGTCTCGTGGCCCGAAGACGGCAATAATCCTTCGACCTCGAGTTCTTCGCAGCGCAATCAGCAGCAGGCGCATGCGCCCCGAGCTGTTTCTGGGCACGCTGCAAGTCATCCAAGGTGAAATTGAGCTCGATCGTTTAATTGGTCGCGGGTGTGTATGTTTCTCTTTTGGATTTTGATGATGCCCGTTGAGGCTACGGACGGCTGTTCAATTGTGGCGCATGTTGAGCTCCTGAGAGATTGTGGGCATTGTATGATCTGGATTAACTTTAATTTACGCGTTAGGATCTGAGCGTGAGGAATTGGATCTGTATGTGTGATTTAGTGCGTAGCTGCGTTTCATTTCGAAATTTTCTGGGTTAAGCAAGATGGGTTCTTTTCAATTGATCCAAATTCTTCTGAAGAATTGTTTCTTTTAATTTTTTTTGGGCCATTATCACTGATTATTTGGTTATAATTCTCAAAGTCAGTCTTGAGTCATGAGGTTTGTGTCTCTCAGTTGGATTTGGTAATCTGATCATTGAAACAATCTTGCCATTCTATTGAATCACGCATTCTAGCCCATTTTCACCATTTTCAATTCAGTGGACATCTAATTAGCAGAGCAATTGACTCTTGTATGTTACGTGCCTTGTAGCTTAGGATTTCAACAACTATGCTTGCGTGTATTTTGTAAGTATGTAGTTGTTCATTAGCATGTCTTATAACCTAGATTAATTATTACAGATTAGGATGACACGGATCATATTCATTTTGACAATTTCAAAACAATGACCTTTTCTTTTTGTGCATGGCTGGATTCTCTTTTCAAGCTCTTGTGTATGGGGTTGGCACCCTGTTGATATATTTTTTTTTGGGTAGAATTCGTATCTCTTTTATAGTAATTGATTAGTTTAAAAGACACCAAGGGGATGACAAACCATCTTTAAATCCCAGCACTGCAGGGGACTACTCTGGTTAGTCTAGAATGGCATTCACATCAGGACTCATTTTGTGTTCATACCAAATATCCAGAGTAAAAAGCCAAGAGATCACTCTCCGAATTATAAAAAGTCATCTGGATTCTCTCCCTCCAAATCAGCCAAAAGTCTTCAGAGGGATCATCTGAATCTTGTTTCTCTTTTTTTTGTCAATGCGTATATCTCACCAAGCTCTCAGCTCTTCCTGCATGGTCTTTGTATTGACCCACTGAATGCCCATGACCGACCAAGCCAAATTCCCAAGCATTCTTGACCAACCATATTGTTGCAATAAATGGTCAATAATTTCTGCTACGTCTTTATAGAGCCACCACCTCTTTGCCAATATTTGACTTTGGTTTTGCAAGTTATTGAGAATCAGTATTCCTCCTCCAGACACATTCCATGCGGATAAAAAGGGAATAATTCTTGGTGCTCATCTTCCATATCAGTCTCCAAGGATAGAACTAATATTATTGACTTACTAATTGTTTTAACTTTTTAATTAATGTGATATGTCTTTCTGTTATTAGTATTTTAGAGAAACCCCCTTGCTAATGGATCTTGTTAAATTTGAACATGCAATAAATAGTGAACATCTGATTAATTGGTAAGATGTAATAAATGACCTTCACTAGTAGAAGTAAATAATTAATAGACACAATATAATTCATTGATCCTTTCTAATTATAGGAGTCAAGTTTGTAATAATCATGGATTCATAAATTTTGTTTATCATTAAAACAGATTGGTATTTTAAACAAGTAATTTGCTCATCATGCTTCAAATTTAAGTGCTTCCAGAGCTCTGGGTGATAAGTTCAGTATTTTTCATTATTCATGTTTGGGGTTAAAATGATGAATACTTGAATGTTGTATTCTGTTGATCATTCAAACAAAGAAGTGATTATTAGCAAGTAATTTGCTCATCATGCTTCAAATTTAAGTGCTTTCATAACTCTGGGTGATAAGTTGAGGTGTTTTCCATTAATCATGTTTGGGTGAAAATGATGGAAAGCATTTTGATTGAATCTTTGAATCGGTTAGTCTCATTATTTCTTAACGTTTATTTTGAGAAGAAAGGGCAATCAATCCAAACTTGATGATTCCAAATGCAATAATCCTTATGTATGTCTACATCTATTATTGTCACAGCCCAGTGGTTTAAGTACGATAATTTTCCTTAGCAATGATGTATTGACATGTCTCTTAGTATGTAGAGGAACCTTTCTTTCTCATCAAGTAATGATTTCATTAATGGAAATTGTTAGAGATAATCGTTCTCTCCCAGTCTCCCTCTGATTTTTGTTTTTGGAATAACTGAGTAAGTTGCTAAAAGACTGCAAAGCATGATAGCCAGCCCTTCAATGGGCAACTATGCAAATGAAATTCCCCAACTACAATAGATCAGGCTTTGGTGATTGGACATGGAAACTTTTTTTACTGAGTAATTCAGTACATTTTATGCCTTACTTTTCTATCTCTATCCTTATGATTATACCAAGTCAGTCTTTTTTTTCCCCATGCAATATTGCTGCACATATCTCCTCATATGTATTTCTTATTTTCCAGTGCTAGCAATATCTTTAAACTCCTAGTGCAAAGAGAGGTCTCTC
This sequence comes from Eucalyptus virginea, assembly GCA_014182375.1. Classification (NCBI taxonomy): domain Eukaryota; kingdom Viridiplantae; phylum Streptophyta; class Magnoliopsida; order Myrtales; family Myrtaceae; genus Eucalyptus; species Eucalyptus virginea. The sequence goes on along the minus strand of CM024517.1, from coordinate 17,177,734 downwards.
CACGATCAAAACATTCGTCAAAGAAATTGTGGAGAGAAGCTTCAAAGTGCCAGCCCTATCCATTCCAGCAAAGTTGTGAAGCAGTGAGAGATGTGAGACAGGGTCTCATATCATGGTATTTTCTTGAACTTATTATGTGATTCTATTTGAAATTTGGGTTGTGGTATAAATTTTTTTGTCCTTATTAATTTTTTCTAATGAAGATGAATGAGAATCAGTGGCAGACAGCCTTTTTGCCAACGTTTTATTGACTGGTTTGAGCATGATTATTTTGGCAGGGTGGAGTCAGCATCACTGCGGCATTTGTCTGCCAAATATTGTCCACTTGTGCCTCCTCCAAGATCAACAATTGCAGCCGCCTTTAGTCCTGATGGAAAAATACTTGCTTCTACACAGTGAGTCAAATATCCTTATATGTTTGGATAATGGTGGTCACTGTTAATATTGAGTCTTATTCTGACTTAGAGTAGGCATATGCCATTTATGAAGTTGGATTTTATTTTCTTTATTGCAGTGGAGATCATACGGTGAAACTCATTGATTCTCAGACAGGAAGTTGCTTGAAGGTGTTAAGGGGTCATCGGAGGACACCATGGGTGGTGAGTCTCTGTTATAGGGCTCCTGAGTATACTAAATATGATTTAGTGCTCTACTTTTGCTGTATCTCAGTTGTTTCTCAAATTTGCAGGTAAGATTCCATCCGCTGTATCCGGAGATCCTTGCAAGTGGCAGTCTGGATCATGAAGTTCGCCTGTGGGATGCAAATACCGCAGAGTGCATAGGATCACGCAATTTTTGTAATTGTCGTTCTGATTTCCCTTCCCTGACATATCTTAGGAAACTATGTGGATTGTGGGACTTACTAAGAAGATTTGTCTGTTCTGTCTTTTCTACAGACCGTCCTATTGCATCAATTGCATTCCATGCTCGAGGAGAGCTTCTTGCTGTTGCATCTGGTCACAAGGTGGGGATTTTGCTTTGAATTTTTTGTGGATTGCTAAATTTGGATTAGTTTTGGAGGCTTTGACATTGTATTTCTGTATTAGTTGTACATATGGCACTACAATAGGAGAGGAGAGACATCATCCCCAACTATCGTTCTGAGGACACAGCGATCTCTTAGAGCCGTGCATTTCCACCCACATGCAGCTCCATTTCTTTTAACAGCTGAGGTGAGGTTTTTATTTTTAGCACTTTGTTTCTTCAACCATAGCTTTTATTAATGTTAGCATTTTATTTATCTGCAGGTCAATGACCTTGACTCGGCAGATTCAGCTATGACTCTTGCAACTTCTCCTGGTTATTTGCACTACCCTCCTCCTACTGTATATTTTGCAGATGCTCATTCTCATGAAAGATCTAGGTTGGCGGATGAACTGCCTCTCATGCCTTTGCCATTATTGATGTGGCCTTCCTTTACTAGAGACGATGGAAGAGTACCCTTGCAGCGCATAGATGGGGATGTTGGTCTTAATGGACAGCAAAGGGTAGATTCATCTTCTTCAGTGCGCCTTTTGACATATTCAACCCCATCAGGGCAGTATGAACTCCTTCTGTCTCCAGTTGAAAGTGGCAACTCTCCTTCCTTGCCTGAGGAGACAGGAAATAATGCTTTCTCAAGTGCAGTGGAAGCTGAAGTAAGTCAATCTGCAATGGATACTGTGGAGGATATGGAAGTGCAACCTGAAGAGAGAAATACTCAATTTTTCTCTTTTAGCGACCCCAGATTTTGGGAGCTGCCTTTATTGCATGGATGGTTGGTTGGTCAGACCCAAGCTGGTCCACGAACTGTACGTCAATCAAGTCCTGGAGATATTGAAACTCAATCTGCTTTTGGTGAGGTTGCAAGTGTTTCACCAATCACGTCTGGAGTGATGCCAGTTGGCATGGACCCGTCACGGTTTGGTGGAAGATCTGGGTCTAGATATCGCTCTCCTGGGTCTCGGGGGTTGCACGCGACGGGACTTAATAATGATGGACCACGAGATGAAAACGATCCTCAATCTGTTGTTAGTAAACTCAGGTCTGAACTTGCAGCCTCGCTGGCTGCAGCAGCATCTACAGAGTTACCCTGCACTGTGAAGCTTAGAATATGGCCACACGACGTAAAAGATCCTTGTGCACAGCTTGATTTAGAAAGTTGCCGCTTAACTATTCCACATGCAGTTCTATGCAGGTATATCATGTAACTTATATCTAGACAGTGCTATTAGGTCTCAGTGCAGCAAGTATAGGCAACAAACTACCTTTTGTGCTCTTCCTTTTTTTTTTTTTTTTGGGGGGTTGTTTGGAGGCTAATTGAGGGACTTGGCGGGTAGGAAGTGGGAATTAAACTTAAGACCTCTTGGGTCTTTGTAATTGCTTGTTACTAGGTGGATCTTTTGTTCCTGAGAAATAATGCTTTTAGTGTCCTGTGTGTGGCCATACACTTGCCTTAATTGCTGGCTAAGTTCCTTTTGCATTTGTTGCAGTGAAATGGGAGCCCATTTTTCTCCATGTGGGAGATTTTTAGCTGCCTGTGTGGCATGTGTGCTGCCTCATTTGGAATCTGATCCTGGATTACATGGTCAAGTCAATCAGGATGTCACAGGAGTGGCAACCTCACCTACAAGACACCCAATTTCTGCTCATCAAATCATGTATGAGCTTAGGATATATTCCTTAGAGGAGGCAACGTAATGCTCTCATCTTTCACCTTTATTCTTTTGCTAGTGGCATACGTGTGTACCTTTACATATTATTGCCATTATCTTGTGATGTGGGATTTGATATGCTTTTCACTTGTACAGATTTGGAATTGTGCTTGCTTCACGACCAGTAAGAGCCGCTCATTGTTTAACCTCCATTCAGGTTAATATCTTGTTCTCTTGATTGAGTTTTACAAGATTGTCTGATTACTGTTGTGATTATTCCTTAAATATTTAAGCCATCCCTTCTAATTCTATCTGAGTTTCCTGAATATCTAATGCTTAGTATTTTCATATCACTCTTGCCATTTGTTTTAATATTTTACATGTGTCCATGCAGAAATGTTATTCCTATTCATTTGTCATGTAATTAGTAAAAACCTCAACAGTAACTCTGGGCCTTTTAATCTGCTGTCTTTATGGGAATAGGAAAGGCTTGGATATGTTTATTTCATTGACAGATTCTTTGTTTTCTAGGCACACTTCTTCACTAGCATTTTAAACAAGTAATGTATGGAGAGTTTGCAAAATCTTTGTTTTCTAGCATATTATTTTCATTTGTCAACGCCTATTGATTCAATTTAATTCATGATTGTGCAGTTCTCTCCGACATCTGAACACTTGTTACTTGCCTATGGCCGTCGCCATAGTTCACTTCTTAAGAGTATTGTCATTGATGGAGAGAATACGGTGCCTATTTACACCATTTTGGAGGTATAAGTTTATTGTTATTCCATATTCAGTTTTGAGCTTCTGCTGTCATTCTGAATTTAGTTCATCACTTAATTGGCTATTTTTGTTGAAGGATAATATGCCATTTTTTTCTTCTCTGTGGCGTGAATTAATTTTCTGCTATTGATATATTTTGGGTCATGCCTATTTGATCCCATGCTAAATTCCTTTTTGGTTTTCTCCTCTATAGTTGGTATATCTGAGCTCTCTTTTGCTATTTTGTTGTCGGATTGAATTTGCAACCATGTACAACATAAGATTGCATCATATATTAAATCTATTGGGCCCCATACTACCCAGTTGATGTATCTGCTTTGAGCCCACTCTGCCTCTATAATTTATTTTTTGAATTTACATGAGCATGCTAGAAGGAATAATGCGCGACTCCCAACTACCAGATAGGATCGTAAAATGGGGAAGTAACTAAATGATAAAACGTGTGCAAGGAGGAATCTGTGAAACAAAAGGTGGGAGATTCTGTGTCCTTTTCCCTGCAACAAAATTATCTCTTCTTTCATATGAGTCCTAAATGGGTGATTAGTAGATATTCCAATTTGATTAATGCTGTTGGAACGGATAACGAGAATGATATGCTAGCTATTAGGGATGAGGACATGATGAAGAACTCAGAGCAGCGACCAGATTTGATCCAGTTACATTGCTCTGTAATTTAAAATGTTACGGCTTCATCATCTTGGGGGAAATACTTAAGTACCATCTGTGATGTACGTTGTTTGCAATTGTCTTGAAAAATCTCTTACTGTTAGTGGTGTCAGCTTGTAAAGATGTTCTTTGCTTCCCTGCTGTCATAGATTTTAGATAAACATCCTTTATTGTTGACAAATCACATGAGCTTATTACAGTTTTGGCCAATCAAAGTCAATATCTTATGCATTCAACATATATTCCATGATTTTTTGCCTTTCAATCTGAATGTTAACTGTCAATTCAACCCAAGGTGCGAAAACTTCCATTTCTTTCTGGATTAACCAAATCCCAGGGTCCAAAATCCAAGATGCCATTCCTAATTTTTGACAAAGTCAAGATAGATGTCTTGTTTGCATGCATAGCCTGACTAAGATATGTTTAGATACACCTTTGGAGACACTTTTGTCTCTTTCCAGCAACATCTGCTGCTTTTCTTGCAGCTCAATTATGTCAGTGACTTCTAACCCAAAAAAAAAAAAAAAAAAAAAAAAAAAAAAAAAAAAAGTTATGTCAGTGACTGTCATTTCTGATGTGATATGTCATCCTTCCCCTCAGCACTGTGCCAAGTTACAGTTTGTCTGCTTTGCCTGCTTTGTGATATCTTCGGTGATTATCATGGCATTGCATAGAATTAGGGAACATCATATGTTATTGTTGAGAGATGAGATGCAATTGGGATGCCCTCTGGCAGTACTCACTTTGAAGGAAAGCTACGGATGATTGAAACTGATGACACGAGATTTTTTTTTTTTTCCTCTCTCTCTCTCAGTAAAGATATAGAGTAAGAAGTGTAATGTCTCTAGGGATGATGTCCCATGTTGTGCTTCCGGTTTCTTCTTATATTTTCATGCTTTACCTGATGTGGCCATTTATTTCCGAAAATGTATCTGCTCGGTGACTTTGATTGCTTGCAACACAATTTATTTCATACTAACTGGGGGTGATGTGTTTGTTCAATCTTATACTTGGTAAAATCTGGTGGGAACTTATCCATATCTATTAATTGAGCCCTCTTTCGGTTGATGAGCGAGATGATAAAATATTCCATACAGCCATGAGAAATGGGGTCGTATATACAAGTGTTTACTCTTAATCTCCATTTATCTTCTGGGAAATTCATGGTGGCTATTGCCACTTAGCCAAGTATAATTGAAAAATCACTTCATAGCAATGGCACTGATATTATTGGTATTGGTTGCATGAAATGTTGCAGTAGCCTTGTATTGCCCTAAAAATTAGTGACATGAACTGTTGAGGAGCAGCTTTTCACAATCATCTTTTTGTACATTTGAGACAGGTTATTGTCTATCTCGATTGTTTTGTTTGCATCATTCCTGTCATAAATTTGTTATCCATTAGCTTGTATAGGGCCTGATATACCTAGTAGTTACTCTAAAAGAAGTGTATCATTATGTGAAGTGCTATTATGTACTGCTGTGACTTAATGCATTTCTCTAACTCATTTACTTTACACAGGTATACAGAGTTTCTGACATGGAACTTGTGAGGGTTCTTCCAAGTGCGGAGGATGAAGTCAATGTTGCATGCTTTCACCCTTCAGTTGGAGGTGGCCTCATTTATGGAACTAAAGTGAGTGCATGTGCTCCAGGATGACTGAATGATCATGTGACTAGGCTTACAAGCTGTTCTTTTATACTTACATTTCTTTCTTTTAAACTCAGGAAGGCAAGTTGAGGATTCTCCACTATGACAGCTCTCATGGCTTGAATCTAAAGTCATCTGGTTTTCTTGATGAAAACGTGCCAGAGGTGAACAAATTTCTGTTCATAATTAGTGTTTGCTTATGCGTATACAGTTATTTGCGAAACAAGGCCGGTCCTTTTGTTTATTATCCACCTTTTATTTTTAGTAGAACTCCTTTAGTATTTTCTTAGTTGGAGTATTTTTGTATGTGGTGATTGGGACAGGACTAAAGGAGGGTAATAGTAGTTTGATCCTGTAAATTGTACAGGAATATTCATCCATGGCGCTAGAAGGGCTTTCCTTTTAGAATTTGTATCAATTCTGCTTTATGTCTCTTCCCTTGGGCCCACTGGTTCTGAGCTCCTGGCTGTTCTCCCAGGTTGTTGCTGATAATTTTCCATAGACCCCTTTTTAGGCTTGATGTGAGACAACATATTCTGACTTTTATCTGGAGAATATCCAACAATAGCTTCCATTGAACTGATAAGATGTTATACAGGTCTAGAAGTACTGTTTCTGGGCTGTGAACAGTAAAGTTAGGGTTTGAGCTGAAATATGATGATTATATGGAGTAACTGATGACGTTTCGTGGGGAAAGCTTTTATTGGAATTATTGGGATGGAGTAAAAGGAATTTGGAAGAAAATTACCTTCCTAAGCTTCACAGCTATGATTTTTGAAAGCTTCATACTAAAGAGGAGAGTTGTGTCAGATGATCCAATGGCAAACAGTTGCTGAAAATATAACTTCTTTAGTTAAATGGACAATGACCAATCCACAGCAAGTGCATGGTATTTAAAGACTACTGAACCCTACTTCAAGTTGAAATAGGAAACTCTTACTTGTAAATTCAACATCCTAATACCCTAATACAATAAAACTTTGAAATGTAATATTCAATTCCAAATAGGAAAAGGGAACTTAATAAATTACTAATGTACTCAAAACTCTTAAAGACTCCCGACTTAATAAGGGAAAAACCTCTAGTCAAGGCATTCAGTTTGTTCTTGATCTGTCTCTTCTTTTCAAATGTTTTTGCCACGTATCACCATCAAGGCTGTGTGTATTATTTCAAATGTATAGGTGGGCAACTGTTAGTTCTTTGATATGTTCTTTTCTTTTGGTCCTACAGTGTTGGAGCTGAAATTTGCCCTAACTATTGCTTTTCAAATGTCTCCGTAATAAAGTGTCCTCATCATACATCTTGGTTCTCTTGGTAGTTCTCACATTATCCATTTCTCTTGGGTTACTTTGTTAAACTGATAACAATACCAGCATTTCAGTATGTACTCGAGTAAGTTGTCGGTTGCTGGAGCTGAAAGAAGTTAATTGCACTATGTGGGAGAATCAGTGTGTTTTGCAGGTTTAGGTCGCTTTATCAGCTAACCTTTTTTCTTTTTTTTTTAAATAACAGGTGCAGACTTATGCTTTGGAATGTTAGTAGCCAGCAACTGCAACATGTTTGTGATACTTACTGGTCAACCTCAAAGGTTAGGTTTATAAAGTTTCTGTATTTCTGCATATTGAATTTCCAGTTATTGGTCAAGATTATTTAATCGTCATGATAGGTTATTTGGTTTTATTGATGTGTGGTGGTGTTGAGGTTGCAGCAAAAGTTTCAGATTGGCATAGTCTATTGTGTGTAATCTGCTTTTATACTAAAAAAGAAGAAGCCGGCTTCCATGATAAGCCAAAAATGGAAATGAATGTTTGGATATTTAATTATTTTTTTTCACTTTGTTCCAATCAGCCATAATTGTTCCGTGTAGTGTTTGAGTGCTTGCCCCATGGGAACTTGTAGCCTGTGTCCTTTTAGGAGGTAATAATTGGATATGCCTTTAGCACAGTGTAAAATGAATCGTCAATAACGTTAATAAGAAAACTGGGATATTTCTTGCCAAAATAAAAAGATTTCTAGCCCAGTTCGGAAGTGGAACCAGGTCTCTTGTTGGGCTCAAGAATGAAATTTTTTCTTTGAGGGCACTTTTTCGAAGCATATTGTACTGAAACAGGGAAAAGTTTCTAGTGCCTGCTATTTTTCTGAGATGCTGATCTGAGTTGTTACTATTTGATACTATTGTGAATAAGATGATGCAATGTCATGGTTAATTTTGATGCAGATCTTGGGTCGAGGGCAGCTGTACCTATATCTTCACAACTGTAGACCCATCTGTGGCCAGGCTCTTGGTTCCTCGATCAATTACTAGTTAAACGCAATTCTGTACCAACTACCATTCTTTGCTGTTTGTGGGGATGTATGTTATCAACTGCAAGAGCATTAGGAAGTTCATCTAACTTGAGATAGATGGGTTAGTGCGAGTTGGAAGTGTCGGGATTCGTGTTGTATATTTGTTTGTCCGCTTTGATATTTACGGACTTTTGTAAAAAAAAAAAGAAAAGGAGAAAATTGATGGATGGAAGTTTTAACATTGGGAGATTTGCCGGGTTCTGTTGTTTCTTACCTTTGTAAGGATGCTGTTTATAAATCAAATGAAAAGTATTTTTCTCATATGTTCAGTTGTGCAAGTGATCTTGCCTCTCTTTTGGCTTTGTTCTCACAGGATGAGCCCTGATCTATCGTTGGTAATTATTGCTGTACTTAAACCTTAGTGGTTTCCTATTGTTGAGAAAATCTGTGCGGTACCTATTTAAAGTCATAGTTCAGTGTCCCCTTTTGTTCTTAAAAATGACCCGTAGTTACCAGCTCTATAACAGGCTCAAGCTATGTTTTCATGTCATGTGAGAAGTTATCACTAGAAACATGATGATAGTACAAAGTTATAATCAATTGTTGCCTTGTGCCACGTGGCACATGAATTGTTGCCATTATTCAGTATCTCGTAAAGTTAATGTTGTTGCCTGCGAACCGGTTTCGAGGAATTTGTCAAAGTTCACACCTCGTGAGGAATGACAGCAACAATTTCGGGTTAGGACATTCGGGTTTTTGATTTGGATTGGTCCTCAGATGCTGAAGTTATCAACGGGAAAAGTGCCAAAAAAGTCCTAAACCTTTTGTCTTTGTATTTAGTCCTAAATCTTTTTACGTTATACTAATTCAATTCTTTCCGGCCAATTTTGATTGGATTTTTCTTGTGACTGCACGGTCGGTCACTGACGTGGCACGATCAAGATTGATATGACAATTTTTAATAATATTTTAATATTTTTGAATTTTTTTCTCTTTTTCTCTTTTTTATTTTAATTTTTTTCTTTTTTTATTTTAATTTTTTTCTTCCCTCTTCTTCCTCCAGTCGGCCACCTCGGCGATCGGCCGGAGGCGATCGGCTAGAGGTGACGGCTGGTGAGGTCGACCTCGACCTTGCCAGCCACCTCGCTAGTGGTCGCGAGGGTGGCCTCGCACTGGGTGGCGAGGCTCGACCTCGCCAGATCCAGCGAGGGCAAGCCCTGCTAGCTCGGCGCAAGGCCAACTCTCCCCACTCTGTTCCCCGATCCCAATCTCGCCCTAGAAACTTCCTCCCTCCGCTTGTCGTCGTCTCTAGGGTTTTACAGGAGCTCAGGGGTGTCCTCGGTCGCGCAGCTCCTAATGCGTGATGGGGTGAGTGATTCCAAAACGGAAAATTTTTCAGAGGTGATTTTTGTAGTTAAGTGTATGGAGTAGTGTATATGGGGAATAAACAAAAAGGAATAAGAAAAGATAGAATGATCTTCTTCCAAGGTATAAAGGCCACGCCATCAACCGAGGATGAGGATCGAGATTTACGAAATTCAGCATCGAGGCCTAAAGCTTCCACTAGCCAAGGATAAAGGATTTTGGGATAGGAGAAGCTCACCACCAAGGCCTAAATATTCCACCAGCCAAGGATAAAGGGCTTCTTGGCTCACCACCGAGGAATGATCTACCCTAAAAGGATAAAGAGACCGAAAAGAGTTATCCACTCTCCAAAGGAGTTCACTCAAGTAGAGGAAATCTCACCATTTTCATTCATCAAATTCGTATCCCCTCCATTGGATAGTTTTCGCCTGTTTATAGGAGGATTTTAACCTTAGGAAATAGTAAAAACATACTTTAATGACCTAGGAACTTAAACCTTCTACTTTTAAACTACATAATAATAAAGACACCTAGGAACTTATGAAAAACCTTTGACTCTTGAACTACATAACAATAAAGACACTTAGGAACTTATGAGATGCATTTAGTAGTATGTGAACTTGCATTCTTGAACCTTTGGCTTTCTGCATTCTTGAATCTTTAGCTCTCCGTATTCTTAAACCGCATTCTTGAATCTTTGGCCTTCCGCATTCTTGAACCGTATTCGTGAATCTTTAGCCTTCAAAAATTTGTGCTCCTCCCTTGATCAGAAAATAATCATCCTAAAACTTCATCAATTGGTCATGTAAGACGTCTAAAATGGCATGTTATCGATATACCACCAAATATCGATAAGTAATTAATATTATTCATTCAAAATGATCCATCGAAGCAAATCATGCCCAATTTCTTTCTTGGCTTGGATAAACATTGATAGTTCTGAGTTGGTCGATGGAACTACGTTGGATGCTCCCGCATCAGCTCCGGCCCCGGATTTTTGCCTTGTTTCCCCTACGATGGCGATCCATCGGGCGAGGCTCGACCCTCGCCAGATCCGGCGAGGGCAAGGCTCGCCACCCAATGCGAGGCCGCCCTTGCGGCCATTGGCAAGGTGGCCAGTGAGGTCAACCTTGACCTCGCCGGCCGTCGCCTCTGCCCGGTTGCCGAGGTCTGTCACCTCTGGCCGGTCGCCGAGGTTCGGCAACTGGCTGGAGGAAGAAGAGGGAAGAAAAAAAAATTTAAAAAGAAAAATAAATAAATAAAAAAATAAAAAAAATAAAAAATATCATTAAAAGTTGTCAATGTCAGCGCCAATTAGGCCATGTCAGCCGGCCGGTGTCCAATCAGCAAAATTCGGCCAAAATTAGCTGAAAATGATGGAATTGACACAACGTAAAAAGGTTTAAGATTAAATCAGCATAAAAACAAAATGTTTATAACTTTTTTGGCACTTTTCCCTATAGGAATGTGTACTAGGTGCAGAGAGCGAGGAAGAAGCAGCTTAACTAGGTGAAAATCTTTTGTTCAAAAAAAAAACTGGGTGAAAATCTTGATTTAGGCCATCCATTAGTGGTCAAGAGGTGGCTTGTCTAGTCATGACAAATGGCAAGCGATCACATGTCATGAGAAATGGCATCAGTTGTTAAATTGCCCTTCGTGCCATTGGCTGCTTAGCTGTTGGATATTTAGTGGTTTCGTGATGATCCCTCCAATAGGATAGGATGAGCTTCAAGTGATGGTCTTGTCGGGAGGCTTCTCGTCTGGGGAAGGTGACATAACATGCTGTCCAAGGGGCAATATTTGCTTGGTGACGCTCCTAAGGTATAACTGTTGACTCGTCTCTCAGGCTTATTGGACTCCATCCTTCTCGCCAGTGCTTGTCGTCCAAAGAGGGATGTCGCTGTTGCCTTGCTCATACGTGGTGCTCGAGAAGTCGCCGCTCCACGCGGACCGCGCATTGTGAAACAAATGCACGAGCAGCAGGATCAGCAAACTCATCACTAGTCCTTTTCAAACCATCCATACGATGATCTATAATAATACCTTGTTGACAGGATAATGTTTACCTAGATCACTCACGATTTAGCCAGCTATCGCCCCTTGACTGGAATTACATCATCCTCCAGGAATCGGTCTCTAGCCTTTATTTTATTTGTTAGAAACATCAAATCATCAACAGGGCAATTTAAACAACAGCGGAAGATAAGTTTTATAAACGTATAAAACTCAACTTTCAATTAAAAGGCCAGCCCGAGCAAATCTCACCTAAGCAAATTCTTGGTTCTATCTGAAGAAATCAAATCCTCGGTAAATAAATAAAATAATTTGAACAGCTACTGAAACTATACTACCAAAATCTATTTCTACTACCAGTTCCTTCAGTATCTACTCGAGCCTTCAAATGGAAGGTGATGTAAATCAATGTGTGACAATTCATTAGCATCTCGTACCACTGCTACTATTATGATGTAGAAAAGGAAAGAGAGAGAGAGAGAGAGAGGAGGGCAATTAGAGAGTTGGTAGACAAAAGAAAGAGAGTGTTGGGATATAATACGCAGAAACGACATGGCAATTAGAGAGTTGGTAGACAAAAGAAAGAGAGTGTTGGGATATAATACGCGGAAACGACAGGATCTTGCAATTTACGTTAACGCGAAATCGCTAGAGAAATAAATGAGAAAATCAGGACACCATAAATTTACGTGGTTCGGTCCAAGTATCGGTACCTACTTCCACTTGAGCGGCGATAAAATAATTCACTAAAATCGGAGAATCGGAGTTCTGATCGCTCAATCACTCAAGTGTTTCCCACACCTAAATTTAACCCCAAACCCTAAGTGTATAAATAACAACTCGCTTGGATATAAACTCACTGCACAAAATTACCATGCGACAAAACTCTACGTATAACGCACGTGGCTTCAAGGACTTGCGGCTTCAGAATCCTCGCGGATCGTGGACGTGCGCTTCGTAGGTTTTCGTAAAGTTGCAGCGACCAAAAGAAGGAACCCCTCCTGGAGACATCGGTTTTATACATGCATGTGTGGGCCCAAGGTCAACAGTTTGACCTTGGGCCCCACTTTCTTTTTTTGAGTCTTCACGTGCAGGGCTTCGCAGACTCCTTTCTCTCGTAGGCTTTGGCTAAATGAAGAAAGCCCATGGCGTGGGCCCCACCGTGACCAACAAACGCAGGTAAAGAAAAATTTCGTATCTTCCTTTTATTTTGTAATCCTTCGGAGACCGACGAAATTTCTTCTTGGCTTGGGAAATCTTTATCGATAAATTCGATTTATCCGAATTCAAAATTGAGATATTAATTTAACAATTCTCCACTGGCTCGATGTTTGAAGCCAAGTTATAGTGTTCATCATCCATGCTGCTCTCCCAACGCCCCGATGGGCGCTCACTCTTCACAGACGCCAATAGAACTCAAGCAGAGCTTGAGCTTCGTCACAGGAACAGACTTAGTCATCGTGTTTGCTGGGTTATCTGCTGTAGCAATCTTTTTAACAATAACAATACCCTTAGCTAAGACATCTCAGATGAAGTGGTACCTTATGTTGATATGTTTCGTTCGCTCGTGATAAACTGGATTATACGCCAAATATATCGCACCTTGGTTATCACAGTGTATATCCACACTTTTCTGTTCTAATCCAAAGTCCGAGAGCAAACTTTGTAACCATATCGCCTCATTCGCTATAAAGGTTAGTGCCATGTACTCTGCCTCAGTCGAAGACAAGGTAATGTGATCCTGTAAGGACGCTTTCCAACTAACTGCATCACCCGCTAGCGTAAACACGTACCCTGCTAAAGACCTGCAATCATCCAAGTCACCGGCATAATCCGAATCCACAAAACCAGTGGTCTCACTGCCATTGCTGTTCCTCCGGTATACTATATACCCACGTCTGTTGTCCCCTTCAAATATCTGAGGATCCACTTCACAGCTTCCCAATGAGCTTTACCAGGACGCTTCATATAGCGACTAACCACGCTCACAGCTTATGAAATATTAGGCCTAGTACATACCATAGCATACATAATACTACCCACGGCACTAGAATAAGGAACACGAGACATATGTTCCTCCTCTTCCTCAGTCTGCGGTGATAATTTATTTGAAAGTTTAAAGTTCTTCGCTAAAGGTGTACTTACAGATTTCGTTGACTGCATGTTAAAACGTGCCACAATCTTCTCAATATATTTCTTTTGAGACAAATGTAAAACTCCTGCAGTTCTGTCATGCAAAATCTCCATACCCAAAATTTTCTTTGCTGCACCTAAATCTTTCATCTCAAATTTAGCATTTAACTGCCTCTTCAGCACATCAATATCAGACAGATTCTTAGCTGTTATCAACATATCATCAACATATAAGAGTAGATAAATCAAAGAACCATTCTCCAATCTCCTAAAGTAAACGCAGCTGTCCATCTGACTTTTTGAATAGTCTTGACTAGCCATGAAAGCATCAAAACGTTTATACCACTGCCTAGGAGACTGTTTCAGCCCATACAAAGATTTCTTTAACAAGCAAACATGATCTTCCTTACCCGGAATAGCATATCCCTCTGGCTGCCTCATGTAAATCTGCTCCTCCAATTCACCGTGAAGAAACACAGTTTTCACATTTAGCTGCTTTAACTCGAGATCCTGCGAAGCCACTAAGGCAAGTAAAACACGAATAGAAGTATGTCTTACCACAGGAGAGAACACCTCATTGTAGTCAATGCCCTCATGCTGTGTATATCCCTTCGCCACAAGTCTCACCTTATACCTCGTTGCCTCGACACCAGGAATGCCCTCTTTCCATTTGAAGACCCATTTACTTCCGACAATCTTTTGGCTCTTTGGTACTTTGACCAGCTCTCATGTCTGATTTCGATGGAGTGATTCCATCTCTTCACTCATAGCCCCTAGCCACTGCGATGACTCCGAACTAGCCATCGCCTCAGAGTAAGACGAAGGCTCATCTGTCTCCACCTCATCACCTACAGTCAATGCATAAACAATATCTGTATAACCATAACGTACTGGTGGTTTAATTTGCCTTCTCTCTCTATTTGCGACTATAGTCTGCTGCGGCTTTGCTGGTTGTTCACTATCACCGACTTCAGGAACTGTGGCTTCATCTGCAGTCTCAACCTCTGTTACCTTCGAGGTCTCCGGAGTCTTCACCTAAAGCTCCACCTCACTAATGACACCATGATCTGTCTTCTATGCTGATTGTGTTTCATAACTCCTCTGTTGAAGCATTGCAGTCTTGTCGAAGATCACATCTCTGCTGATTAGAAAACCGGGTGATATGGGATCAGTGCACCACAGCCGGTAGCCTTTCACCCCATGTGCATAACCCAGAAATATGTACTTCTTTGCTCTCGGCTCAAGCTACCATCACTCGCATGAGCATACGCAGGACATCCGAATATTCGTAATCCAGAATAATCAACAGGTTTCCCCGACCATACTTCCTCAGGAGTCTTCCACTCGATAGCAGACGATGGAGATCGATTTACCAGGTAACATGACATGTTCACTGCTTCAGCCTAAAATTCCTTGCCAAGTCTTGCATGCGAAAGCATGCATTGAGCTCACTCAAGCAAGATTCTGTTCTTCTGTTCTGCCACGCCATTTTGCTGTGGTGTCCCAAGTATTGTGCGGTGTCTTACAATACCTTCTTTCTAGCAGAATTCGGTAAAATCTTTACAACAGAACTCCATGCCATTATCGGTTCTCAGGCACTTGATTTGCTTATCTGACTGCTTCTCAATCAATGCCTTAAATTTCTTGAATCGATTAAACACTTCATATTTGTGCTTCAGAAAGTATACCCATACCTTCCTCGAATAATCGTCAATAAAAGTCAGCATATATCGGGCACCTCCTTTCGAAGGAACTGAAGACGGGCCTCAGACGTCTGAATGAATATATTCAACTAGTCGTTTGGTCGAATGAATAGCTGTTGTAAACTTAACTCGGTGCTGCTTCCCATAGATGCAATGCTCACATAAGTGCAGCTTCCCTGTTTTCTGACCTTTCAACAACCTTCTTTCACTTAGCATCGTCATACCTGCCTCACTCATGTGCCCTAAACGCATATGCCATAACTGAGTTAAGTTAGAGTCTGACTCACCTAATGAAATAGCAACACTTCCAGTCACGGTCTCTCCCAGTAGATGATAAAGAGTATTCACTTTCTTCCTTTTCATCACTGTCATAGCACCTCGAGAGATCTTCAGTACTCCACCTTCAGCGGTGTACCTACACCAGATGTCATCGAGTGTCCCCAGAGAAATAAGGTTCTTCTTGAGCTCCGGTACATGCCTCACATCTGTCAATGTGCGAACCACCCCATCGTGCATCCGGATCCGAATTATCCTTATCCCCACAGCCTTACAGATTACATTATTCCCCAAAAGAACCCTACCATCATCTGCAGCTTAGTAAGTAGTAAACTAGTTCTTATGAGGCGTCACATGATAAGAACACCCCGAATCTAGCACCCATTCGTCTCTTGACGAAGTAGCAGTCACACATAAGACAGCTTCTGCATCCCTATTGCTCCCCTCAGAAACGTTTGCCACACTACTTGTAGCATTTTGCTTATCAACCTTATTTCTTCGCTTTGGACAATCTCTCCTGATGTGCCCCTTCTTGTGACACTCAAAGCACTTCACGCGTCCCTTGGACTTTCTATTGCGTGATTTCGATATGCTTTTACCTCTGCTGCTACTAGGCTCTTGATGTTGTTCTCTACCCCGAATCGTTAGTGCTTGCGCTGCTCCTTTCGCCAGACCGTCATCTCGCAACTTTCTCTGCCACTCCTTAGAGAATAAGGCGGACTTTACCTCCTCTGAGGTAATAGTAGTATGCCCCTGCAACAGTGAATCAGTAAAGTGCTCCCATGATTCTGGTAAAGAGGCTAACAACATCATGCCCTATTCTTCATCATCAAGTATCTTACCGACGTTCTTCAAATCCAACATGAGTTTATTAAATTCATCTAGGTGGGTTCTGATAGACGTACCTTCAGTATATCTAAATTGAAACATCTTCTTCAGCATATACAAGCGATTGTTCAAACCTTTCTTCACATAGAGTGCTTGAAGTTTTGCTCGTAATGCTGCGGCATCCTTCTCCTCAATAACCTCTAGTAAGACCTCATCCGACAAATTTAACAGGATTATGCTCTTTGCTTTTTGCATAAGCTCTACCCTCTCCGAGGCTTTCATTATAATCGGCAACTCATCTTCACCATCCAGTGCCTTGGCCAAACCTTGTGTTGTCAATAAAGCCCGCATCTTGATGCTCCATAATACAAAATTGTTTCTCCCATCAAATTTCTCAATCTCAGATTTCCTCTCAGACATAATTGCAATAACAGAATTTCCAGATAATAATCAAACAAGCAAAAGCCCCAAATCACAATCAAGAAATCCAACCTCACGCTCTGATACCAATTGTTGGGATATAATACGCGGAAACGACAGGATCTTACAATTTACGTCAATGCGAAATCGCCAGAGAAATAAACGAGAAAATCAGGACACCAGAAATTTACGTGGTTCGGTCCGAGTATCGGTACCTACGTCCACGGGGAGAGCCAGCAGCAAATAATCCACGTAAATTGCAAGATCTTGTCGTTTCCGCGTATTATATCCCAACAGAGAGAAAACCCTACAAGGAGGAGATTGCACTCTACTCTCTCCACAAGGAGGATCTTGAAAAACCCTCCTTTCACCATACCCTAAATGACTAGCATGATGGGGACATGATCATGCTGAAGACCTCAAGTTCTATGGAACGTCGCCCTCTTTTGATGCTGAGATTGTTACAGAGAGGGAGAAGACTTAGTTGCTCTTCTGTCGGTGATTGTATCTCTGCTCTCTTGCCTTTCTCTGGCAATATTCCCTTTAATTTGCAAACTCATCCAAGACTCTGTATTTAAAATAGTTATTAATGAGGTATCTCTCGTTTGTTCTATCAAAAGGACAGTATCGGTAGATAGTATAACAATGTGAAACTTATGGATAATAAGTTACTTATGAAACTTCTGTTATTAATGGATAATGTGCATTAACTTTGCTATTACTAATAATTTTATTGATTAGAGCATAGAGTAGGTTGCCTCCCGGTAACTCATACACTAAGAGGTTGCTCAAGTGATAAGCGTGTTTGTTTTCCTTATTCAGTTCAAGGCTTGGGTTCAAATTACACACTTGATTCTACTGAGGCCACCCTATGAGTGTTAATTGTGTCCGTCGGATAATTTCTAGGTGTATGTGGGACAAGAGAACCATCACACCCGATATGGATTAGACGTGTGATCAAAGAATCATGGATTTATTAAAAGAAGAACACTCATTAATTTTGCTTAAGTGATTGGCACGAGCAATTTGTGATAAAAATGAATAAAGAAAATAAAATAAAATACATTAAATTAAAATGAAAATAACTCAATAGGTTAGAATGGTTAATTGGACATCAAGAGTTTTCAACTCAAAAAATTTGAGGTCACTTGTTCATATACATCCTTTGCAAAGCATTCTAAAAATCACTCGATAGTTGGGCCTTCATGCTTGTGCCCCTAGATTATAAAAAATGAAAAATATGATAAATTAAAAACATACCGCAAAGCATATTTCATTCAACCAAACTCATCAATTGCTGGGAAAAGAATTTTCTGCAGATAATAGATCTACTCAATTTAAGACTGTAACAGCATTAATGATATAGAAAATCGAAAACACATCAAAATAAGACAAGAAAAGCTTAGTCATGGTGCATACGACGACAGTTCTCATTTATTGCCTATCTAATAATAGGCAAGAAAACTTTTTTGGCAATGGAAGTTTTGATTTAGGTCACCAAAACCAGAAGGATTTTTCCCGCCCATAATTTTTGTGAAGAAAATTTTGTTTACGTCCCAAATATTCAAACAAAATGTTTTGGATTTAAAATTGTAATTTCTTACTATTATATTATCCGAAATTAAAATTTATATCATGAGAATTAAAAATTACATTAACTAAAATTGTAACACTTATTTGTCGTTTTGAAATAGTTTTTACTTACTATTAGGAAATAATAACTTACTCATATATACTGAAAATATGTACTTATTATTTTTAAACCGGTGTAATTGTTAATCATAACATTTAGTTGTTATGCTTGTCAGTATATACTCGAAGTGACATATATTGTCGAGGTGCAGAATCGAATTATTATATTTCATAAATTATCAACAAGATTAGTTAATTATTATTATGTTCATGAATAAAATTTTAACCAACGTACAACATTATCATGTGATGATCGTTAACAACTTGTATCAGCAAGAGATATGTTGAAATATAAGAATGGTCGTCAATTAATAACGATGGTTGTTAATCTATCTAGTCAATGAAAGGATAGTATAAAAGGAAATCACTAACGTGGTGTTACGTCAGTTATTTTCGCCAAAAATTGATTGGAAAAATTATATTAAAATTTTGCACAAAAGCTTAGAACTAAATTAGCAAAATGTATAATAGGTTCATGACCGATTGAGTGATTCTTCCCAAAATTAGCTATTCTCGCACATTCAATAATTTGCTATCTTTAATTATATATGATCGATAGACATGAGATGTGATAAATTTGTAGAAGGGTTACATAATTAGTATTTCCTAGCAGTGAATTTGACAATGACAGAGTCATTCTCAGTGCCATAAGTTTTGTTTATTGTCACAAAGAAAACGAATTACCAATGGCCACGACAATTTGACCATCGATTGAAACTTGTGGCTACAGATCATTACTTCTGGCCACGAAACATGTTTGGCAATAAGTCAGCTCTTTAGCGACGAACCAAGCTTTGTCGATAAAGACCTCACCTACTAGCACTACCATAAAACATTAGCCACGAAATAAATTCTCTTTGCAAAATGTATGATCTATTAGCCACAAAACTTGTTTACATAGTTAAATACGGGACAAAGTGTCCCAAAAAATTCGCCACGAACATTATTTCATGGCTAGAAATGTATTATATTGCCAAGAAAGGTACTTTCATACCAGGTATAACTGTTTTCCCTGAAAATTGGTGGCTAAAGATCCGACCTATTGCCACGAACATGCGGCCACAATATACTTTTTCGTGATACAAGATCTGACATGTTGTCCTAAAAGCATTTTTCGTGGCATTAAGTTTTAACTTCTCTCGTTAATAATATTTTCGTGGTTAGATATAAGATATACCAGCACAAAATGTTTGCCAGAGAAACTTTGTTCGTAGTCAAAATGCAAATCATTTACCACAAAATTGTTGTCCATCGTGACTAATGTCAATTTAAGTTCACATTTTTTGCCAAGAAATGGAATAATTCGTGGCTAATAGTCAAATCTACTATCACGACTATTTTTTTCGTAGTGACACGTCTAATCTTCCAACACGAGATTTATTTTCTTGGCCGAAGATGAGAACTATTGCCACAAATAGGTCATACCTTCAGCCACGAAAAAATTGCATTTCGTGGCTATTTTACGACACTTTCGCCCCGATTTGAAATTTTGTAACAAAAAGCTGCTTTTCAGTCGCAAAATTTCTTTCGTAACAAACTTTTCATAGCCAAATTTTTCATAATTGAGAGGATTGAAGATATACAAAATGCAAGATATACGATCTATATAGTTTACGTTAATATCTTTGCTTACTCAGAATTCATGTAGTTACGATTAGACTCTCGAAGCTCACTCAATTAATAATTTAAATTCAAGAAAATTGAACTATGAAAAAACACGTGTACTTTATTTATGAACTCACTTCATTCAAAGTTCAAGCAACAAAATTTCGATGAAATTTGGAAAGACATTTTCTCAATGTCTTCCCCATAACTTCCCTTTGAGATCCCAAACCCTCTATAATTAGTCCCAAACTTTTATCAAAATCCTGTTCACATAATCTATTGTTGGTGATCTACTGAGTAGGAACTAATAGGAATGATAGCGCTCCAAACTTGTTTAATTACCCAAAGCTTTTGGAAAACTCAACTGAGTGCACGAAAAAAAAAAAAAACCTTTGCATAATAACTCCATATGTAATGTAGCGATGTTATATACATAATAAATTTTTCTTAGAGCATATTTATAAAGTAATGTTGCAATTCGGATCAAATGTTGCATAGTCTTGTCTAAATATTCAATGCATGAATCAAATTTCTTCCACACTTAGCTAAAAACCTATGTTACATCATTTGGAAAGAGGGGAATAACATTCTATTTCGCAACCAAACCCTCTTCCTTCTGGCGATGAAGATGCATCTCCAGAAGGCTATTAAAGATATAAAGCAACGACTCTTAAGCATGTCTCGGACATTCCCAAGAACAAAAGACTTCAACGGAGCTGAGATTTACATCCGTCTATCTTTGATTGATGGAGGTTCTCTAGCGTTTGTTAGTCCTTTTGTTCTTGCTTTTCGCTTTTTTGTTGGTTTCTCTTTTGGGAGCCATGGCAGCACCCCTACACTCGCATTAGACTTTTGTCTTCTTGAGTATTTGTCTTTTGTTGGTGCCAAGCCCTCCATCTTGTATTCTTTATAGGCAAAATCTATACATCTCTTATCTTCACCAAAAAAAAAAAAAAAAAACCTATCATTTCCCTCGGTCAATTAAACATTCGCAAGGTTTTCTAATGTAAGCACTGAGCAGATGCATCGGAAGCTATCTGTTATCTCTTTAGTTCTTTTTCTTCTACCTTTCAGATTGCCCAAGAGGGCCAAGACAACGTTGAGGTTCCACAAAAACCATTATATTAATCAAGAAAGCAATGACTGGTGCGAAGTGGTATAGGATCTGCAATGATAATTTGAGTTACAAATTCCAGCCGCATAGACATATAGGGTGCCACAACATTAAATTACTCTCATCTTCCTAACCATACCCACATTCTAGATGTTGCACATCAATCCCCGGCTGCCAAATTCGGATGAAGATCCTCTATCTCGAACGGTGCTCGCTTGATACCACGACAGCAGAAATCAATGGTTGAAATTCATCGAAATACCAAGGAATGGATCGTGTTCGCGATCCATCTAGTAATAGCTAACGCAAAACCAGAAAAAAGAAAGCCACATCAAATTAATTATTCTTGAGAAGTCTCTCTAGCGTCAATCTCAAGCAACTCAAAACATCACTGTAATCGTCAGTGCCGAAACATTATTGCGTCCGACTTCGGCTCGTCGTATTGCTTCCTCCGCTTCTTCTTCTCGTAAACGATCCCCCTGGCCTTGGCCTGCGCATCCCTCACCTCCCTCAGGTACAGCCTCACGGCCCGCGTGCCGAACGGGTTCGTCTCCGGGTCCCCGCCGGTCTCCTCGAAGGCGGCCCTAAGCCGCCCCACGAGCGCGTCGAGGCTGCCCCAGGCCTGCCGCAGCGGGCACGGGCACGCCGGTGACGGCTGCGGGCACCCGAACAAGGGGCAGCCCTCGGCGTGGACCTTGGTCTTCCCGAACTGGTCGAGGTGCCTGAGGAACTCGAGCACGTGCGCGCCGCTGCACCGCGACAGAACCAGCGGCGGCTTGTGGTCGTGCAGGTACTGCAGGAACGCGCTCCAGTCGCGCCGCTTCTGCGACTCGTAGCGGCTCAGAGCGGGCGGCAGAAACACCGGCGGCTGATATATAAACGACTGGTGGAGATGGGAACTTGCGTCGTCCGGGGCGGAGGTCGTGCCGATGTAGTTGCACTGGCTGCTCAACGCCCCGGCTGCTGCAGCGGCTATGGCGGCTGACATGTTGAGATAATCAATATGACTAGGATCTCTCTCTGTGTGTCAGTACTTAAGGATTCTGAGACGCAAGAGTCGGTATCGCAAGAGATGAGTACAAGATCAGGTATAAATTCCTCGAGTTTTTGCTTCAAGTGGGTAGAAAAGATGATTCCGTTTCCTGATCTTGACTAGTCTGTTGAGTGCAGACGACAGCTAGTGGAAGAAAATAAGTACCATGGTAGAGAGAGAGAGAGAGAGAGAGAGAGACAGGGGGCGCGTGTGGGTGAAGGGACCAAGCGAGCGAGGAATATAAATAAAAGGATAAGAGAGCGTGGAGGGTCATAGGATAGGCAAAAAATCTTGCGTAGATCTCGTCCTGAGAAAAGACGAGAGGGACGTGGATCGTCCGAGTTCTGTGACCCTTTCGAATGATCTGTGACGACTCGTCACCCTGCATTCTTTTTCATTAATGGGCTTGAAACATAAACCAATTTTTTTTTTTTTTAGTTAAGTTTATATGTGTTATGATATTTATAATCATAGCTTGTTAATACACAAGAGAGGACATCCGATTTCAAATAGGCAAAGAGGGAGAGATCCTATAATTCATTCTCATGATGTGTGAAGTTTTTTTTTTTTTTTTGGTAGAAGGTAAGATATATATTGACTTTAAATCAATAAGCTATACAATTATACAGTAAGGGAACCCAGCACCAAAACTTACACTTAAAATGACATAAAAGTCAATCCGAGTGAAAGGGTACTGAGAAAAGGAAGAAAAACAGAAGAGAAGAAGAAAAACAACCAGTAAAAAGAGCAAACAGTCAAACAGTGGCCACAACCAAATGGAGAGGAGGGGTATCCACAACCAGCAAAAATAGTTTATATCTTATGAATATGATGTATTTATTAGCCGAATGTAAACCCAAAATTTCAAATATATATTGCACGATATTACACTTTTAACATATGTTAGCTATAGTGATTGTTTTTCATCCACTTCATCTATATTTTAAGGACTCTCTCTCTCTCTCTCTCTCTCTCTCTCTCTCTCTCTCCCTTAATGCATCGTTGCCCCACCACCAACGCCTCATCCTGACAGTTGCTATCAACTTTCGTCGTGCTCGCTGCCAATGTCCAATTCGTTCCTCAATCATCTCCCCCCACCCTAATCTCTCTCTCTCATTGCCCTCTCCCCAAAGCGCATATGATCCTTTGCTCTCGCACCTGGCCTCTGGATTTGTCAAGGTCTCATCAAGTTTCGATGCCACCTTGGAGACTTAAATGACCACATAGGAGGTGTCAAGCCTCTAGGTGAAGGCTCCTTGCCTCCAAATATAGAGAGGCTTATTAATGGCGACAAGTTGGAGCTCGAAACTCCGTGATGAGCTCCATTGAAAGCAACAACCTCAATTCCAAGATCATCCATTATAATGATAAAAAACATGATAAAGAGAGAGAAATGAAAAACTATAGGAACATGGATTCTCTATCCCACATTGTGAATAATGCTCCATAATACTAGGTGGAATAGAATATTTTTATTTATAAGGAGCATTAGATTCTGATTGTCTAAAATGTCCATAATAAAATAATTTGATTAGGTAGACGTCAAATTAGAAAGGTTGCTCATTCGAATTTAGTGAAGGAGACAACCGTAGAACATGATTTGGGGATATACAAGATCTTCGTCCTTATCCACGAATCGATCCTCTTTATCGAACATACATGATTAAATTTCTTCATAAGTGAGACTCCATGTGGTGCTTATGACAGCATGAGGGCCAGAAAAGTTATCAGCCACGGATATGAGAAGAGGTGGAAGAGGAGACAAAAGAGGGACCCATGCATGGACTGGGACGACACCCACGTCCTGTCCTGAAGTGATGACATTTCGGATGTCACTTCATTTCATCAAACGTCACCTCAAATTGCTTTTCCAACTTTTCTCTCTCTCTGGTTTCCCACGCCATTTCGTCTCTTTTTGTGCAAACATGCTCTTGTTTTTTTTTTTGGTAAGAAAACATGCTCTTGTTTATCCCCTTCTTTAGTAACATCCGCTATTTCATCCGGACTTGTAGAAATCAAGAACTTAGGTATGTCAAAGATAGATATCATTAGATGAAATGCTTATCATATTGGATTTATCTTATTTAATTCATGAAGTTAATTGAATATTTTTAAAGTCAGATATCTATCTATTTAATATCGATCTTTTCATCGTGAGTTAATATATCATGAAAAATCCTAATTTACTATATTTAAAATAACTTTACATTAAATTATTTTTCAGATCACCAAAAACTTTAAAATTTATAGAATTTTGATAAATTTATATGAAATTAATTTTTAAATTATCAAAAATCTCAAACTAATATATTTATAACATATTTATTATCTATTAGCTTTTACCAAGCTGGATGATATCTAAATGGAAATTTAGCGATAAATCCTTCGCATAAATATTAATTTGAGATCTTAATAATTCAAAAATAAATTTAAAATAAATTTATTTTAAATTCATGATATTAACACTTTTAGAGAATGTACCCAAAGCTCTCCCTCATGATCACCATCTCATCTTCACTTTGGGCATGATAAGATGTTGTTTCGTGAGATAATGATGCTCTCATTTCGTCTGTGGTGTGTACTGCCTCAGCCATCACATCCATGGACGTCGACGGTAACACCAATCGAGGAATGACTTTTGTGTGGAAAGCAGACAATGGGGTCCCATGACACGGCACTCCCCAATCAACTCAGCTTTCGACGAGTCGCTGGAAAAATTTGTGGTAGAAAATAAAAAACGTAAAAATTTAGAAACGACAAGAAGAAGCGAAGGAAACGATCTTTTCAAAGCCATAATTTTTTCTTAATTTTTCTTCCGATCAATTTTGCGATTGGCCAATTACAAATATAAAAATCCGGAGAATTCGTTTTTAAATGATGGTAATGATTTTATAACCTACTATTGAAAGACATGGTTTGAGGAAATTTTTATTAACAGTAAATAAGGGGAAAATATGACTTTTTTTAAAAATTTTGTTAAGATGAATTAAAAGTGAAGGTGGAGTTGGCTTTATTTGAAAAAAAAGTTAGAAATTAGATGAATAAAAATTCTATTGGGAGTGATATTTTTGCCCTTGCAAATTTCAATATCAAATATCATATGAGCGAGAATAAATATAATGTCTTATACAATACTAAAATTTTGAAAATGATCATCCTAATCACACGTGACTAAAGTAAGTCTTATTAATGTTCACATATAAAATATTTGGTGTAATTATTTTGAATAAAAACATAAATTAGTTAAAGATTGAAATTAGATTAATATCATGAAAAACTCTAAATCGATACATATGTGACAAATTTACTTCAAATTAATTTTTGAGTACCAAAAACACTAAATCTGACGTTTGTGATAAATTTGTCCTTTGTTAGTTGTTAAATTAGATTAATACTACGAATTGATACATATGTGACAAACCGAGGATGAAACTTCAAATTGGTATACCTACGCAACTGTCACATGTCATTTAATTCAGCAGTTTTACAGTAAAATTTAACGGAAAATAATGAAAGATGAATTTGTTATAAGTGTATCAATTTAAGATTTTTTATAGTGAAAAAATTAATTTGGGGTAAATTTATCACATGTCTACCGATTTAAATTTTTTGCAGTTGATCTCTTATTCAAAATATTGTTGTTCAGATCTTGTCTCCACAATTAACTAAAGACATGAAATAGGAAGAGACAAAATAGAAAAAGAGGTGGATTTCGGAGTTGACCTTGAAATGAAATGATCAATTTGGTTTCAGGCTAGTTCTAGGGTCAATTGGTTTGGTTCCTCATTCCAAAAAAATGGGAATCGGCTCAAATGGAATAGTTTTTAGCTTTTTGATTCAGAACCTATTAACCTTAAAATCGATCACTTTTACTGTAGATGGTATATTCTAACATCAAATTTGTCCTTCTTGGCATTCTATTAAGCTTAAAACATCCGAACTGACACTGTCGTTTTTGGAAAGAAAAAAAAATTGGCTCTATCTTCCACCACGTGTTGGGTCGAAGATTGTCTTCACTCTTTGGTCGGGTCTAACTTGACCCAACTTTGGTTGGATTCACCAAAATCAAGACACAAGTTCAATGGGTTTTGCATATCTGGAAGTGTGTAACTTGATTTTAAATGGATATCCACTAAAAAACCGTTTATAATGGATATCCGCTGAAAAACCCTAAATAGATATTTCATCTCAATTTGAAGCTAGAAAAATTCATCCAAGCCGAATTAGTCATTTGTATGTGTCGTAATACATGATAAGAAATATATAAAATATTGAAATATAATGTATCTAATTTTGATAAAAATGACGAATTCTCTTTAATTTGAGGTAAGGTAAATTGGGTAATCAGAATGCTTGAAACCAAAAATGGAAGCAAAAGAATGTATTGAATTACACTTGAAAGATGAAAATAATTGAAAATGCCCATAAATCCATCTGCAAATAGATTTCTCAATTTGGGGAAGACTATATTGAACTATGTGTTTATGATGTGTTCAATTTTTTAGGAAGATTTTTCCAATAGCCATGTAGAATTTTCAAGTGATATAAATCGTCAAAGGTGCTTTATTGAGTCGCTCTAAAAAGTTTTTGACTTTAAGCGATCATTTCAAAAAATTGTGACACTAAAGGGTTCTCCATATAATATTTTTGGAATTTCTACGGTCTTTATTTCAACTTTAATATCAATAACAAAGAAAAATACTTTTATTATGCCCACTACCGATAATGGTATTCGATTCCTAATCATATTACTTATGGTGATACATTTGAGTAGTAGATTTGATTTTGCATACTTTCAGCTTGTAGAGTAATTTAGTACATCATTTTATGCATCAACGCATCATGGCGTTGCCATGAAATGGTTAATCATGAAGAGGAATATCTTTATGTTTATTAAAGTGCGGTACCAAGACGATAAAAAAAAAAGTGCGGTGCCAAGAGTGAGTCCAACGCAACTTTTACGATTTGTCTCGTGTCAGACCTTTTAAACATATACTTATTGCGTTGGCCTATCATGAAGTGAATATTGCATGGCCCAGTAATAGAGCACTCAATTTGTGGTGCGGTTGGGTAGGTTCAATTCTTGGCTCCCACAACCCAATATATATTATAATTTCTCTCTCTCTGGTTCTTAATTCTTTTTTTTTTTTGTTCATCTTTTCGTAATTTTAATTTCCATTTCTTCTACAGAAAAACTTCCACTTTTATTTAGCTTATTTCTTGAGCCATCTTTTCATCGTAAACAAATTACATAATTTCTTTTCTTTTCTTTTCTTTCTTTTCTGTCAATTTATGTATCCTTTCATCAGCTAAAAGTTTCTTTTTCACCTCTCAATCGGTCCTTTTTGTAATAAATTCAAGTAAATTCAAATTTTCACATGGTTTTCATGTCTTAGATAAAAGAGAATGTCTTGACATATTGTTTTATTTTTTTCTTATTGATTTATTTAGGTGTCCCTTTATAGCTCAAGGTTGAGAATAATCTTAAAAATCTTTACTATAGGTATATTTTCAAATTAATTCTTAAAAACCTACATTTAAATTAACTTGAGAATAATTAAACAATCGTACCTGAAATAAAATGGCTCGACACGGCCTCCGGGTTCAATGAACACAATCTTTCAACTAATAAAATCCAATAGCAGAGAGAGAGAGAAGAGCGAAGCCAACAATCAAGTGAACTTTAGCCTCTTTTTATATAAGGGATAGATATATTCAATTCAATAAGATCAAATGGCCAGTATCAATATAATCACGCATGCTCATGTAGAGAGAGAACACTATAATTTTGTAAGATCATCATACTAGACTACAAAATTAAACATTATGAGCTGATTATCTCTGCAATCCAACACGTTGAACATGTAATTTATTGATTAGAATGTCAAGGACGAGGATAATAATGTGTTGTTATCTTTTATAAGTCACGTGTCGTCTCTAAAATATTATGATACATGGAAACTATGTAAAATAGTAATGTTAGATAACAGTAACTCGAGCTTTGATATTTAAAATTGACCACATGATAATATATATATATATAGGGTTGATAAAAGGTTTTCATTACAAATTTGTTGCTGAGACGCAACTAAGTTCGGAATCATTACATAATAAAACCCATAGTTGATAGGGGGTATAATACCCAATTATGAGAAAGACGGTTGTTTCAATGGGCTTTTGCTACCCAGTTGGCAGACTTGTTAACTTCTCTAGGTGCATAAGATACTGAGACTCCTTTAAGTTGGGCCAGCAAGACTTTGCTATCTTCTTAATTGTTTCCACCGTCCATGGGCTCGATATTAGGTCCATTAAACCCTCCGCAACTACTTTGCTGTCAGATTGTACTTGAACTTGCAGTTTAGTTTAGGCAAAGCTGAAGACGACTTTCTCTCTCTTGCCTCCACTAACCTCGAAAGAGCCGCACGAAGGGCCAAAGCCTCGGTTTTTAGGGCTAATCGGCTGTAATCTTCTATGTGAAGCCATCTATAAGGATGCCTTCTTCATTATTGCATATCTCGGCCATTACTCCCTCCCTACGTTCTTCCGTCCATGATCCATCAACGTTGTACTTCAGGGAACCCTTTAAGAGACCCACTTCGTAGGTGAGTCCGTGAGTTCTTGGCTTCACTTTCGTTTTCTTGGGTTCCACCGGTGGTAAAGTTGTAGACTTGCCATTCCTTTGTTCACAGCTTCGCTTGGGTGCGGGGGTTCGCCTTTGAAGACCATGTAGTTTCTTTTTTTCTAGGTCTGCTAGAGAACTCCAGTTACCAACTCCTTTGACAGAGGCTTCGCTTGGGTGCGGGGGTTCGCCTCTAGTGATGTATTTGGGGGAAGGATTTAGTCTCAGTTTCCGGTTTGACCATAATTCGTTCGTCCATAGATAGAGGAGGAAAATGTGTTCTGTCGTTTCTGGCATTCGATGGCAGATTGGGCAACTTTGATCATGTAACATCTCCCTCTTATAGAGGTTTTCCTTCATTGGTAGCGCAATTGCACGCAAACTGCATATAAAGAACTTGATTTTTGGGCGGGTGTGGAGCCCTCGGATCAAGTTCTATAGTTTTTTGGGGGTTGGTATGATGAGGATGCATTGTCATTCTCGTTGCTTCTATCACATAGAATTTGTCAAATTTAGGTAGCATCATTTCATTTGTACCAAGGATATTTTACTTAACACATGGGTCAACTAGACCCATTACAAGCCAGCTAGCATCACGGTTGTTATAAATACAAACTGTTCAATGGATAAAAAAATCCACTCTGCACATGCTTTTCCGATCAACCTAGAAGCTTTACTTGAGCATTGATTAAAAGCAAAGCAAAAAGCAAAGAAGCAGCATGGAATGCAGTGAACAAAGAACACCGAGAGAAATGAGTTATTGGATTTTAGAGATGCGCAAGATTTTGGAAGCACCAACGTCAATGGAACTGCACAATTAGTAAAATTAGGAAGTTAGGTAAGCCATTATTAAAAGCAAGGAAACAAAGAAAGCGGAGAAGATGGCGAAATCCGAGCTCGCTTGAGTGAGCCCTTGCCCAGAGCGAGGGTTAAGGATAGCGGCGAGGGTGTCCGCCAATTTGGGCGAGGGCTCGCTTGAGCGAGGGAGGGTTGAGGATGAGGGTTGCGAGCGAGCCTTTGCTAAGATCACCCAAAGTAAGGGTTGAGGACGACGGCGAGGGCTCACTTGAGCGAATGAGGGTTGAGGATGAGGGTTGAGAGTGAGCCCTTGTTTAGATCGCCCAAAGCGAGGGTTGAAAACGATGGTGAGGGCGTTTGCCGATTTGGGCGAGGGCTTGCTCGTGTGAGCCATCACCCAGACGATGGACGACGGCAAGGTTGTTAGTTGATCTGCACGAAGGTGTCCGCCAATTTGGGTGAGAACTCGTGCGTTGCCTAGACGATGGACGACGGTAGAGGCGTTTGCACTCTAAGCGAGCCCTCGCCCAGATCGGCGGACGATGACCAAGATCGATGATGGCGACCCTCGCTTGACGGCGGCGAGGGTGTCGTACCCATAGTTGTGAGTCAAGCAAGATGGGTAACTCACCTCGAACGAGCAATTTCAGTCGATGAAGGAGCATCAGTCATCATGAAGATCAGTAGCTTGAGGAGAGAATGAACATCAACGGCTTGAGGAGAGAATGGGTTTCAGTGGTTTGCAGAAGAGTAACACACGAGATTGTGAAAAAATGATTTGTTTCTCTTCTGATTCTTTTTTTTTTTGGTTCCGAGGAACAAGAATCAAAATTTTCTTTTATTTCTCGATTCTACTCCAAATCTATTCTCAGAAACAAAAAATTCACCAAACGGGTTTTTGTTCTAAATCTCACCGGGAACAAAATAACAAAATCAAACACTATTTAGTTAGTTGCCAAACATGCCCCTAACCCCTTCCCTCTGGCCTTCAAGAATCTTATGAAGGAAATGACCAATTGTGAAAGAAGTACACAACAAGTGTTAAAACTTGGCCCGGATGGATACATAAGTGCCGAAACTATAAGACGCAAAAACGCATCCTAACATCTCCGTAACTAGAATCACGAACATATATAATCAAGTAAAGAGATTTACGCATCTATTTTGGAATCTATTGTTCTTGATTCAAAATATCGACGATCTAAACTCAAGAGCTTCCTTTATTGCCTTCTGTATTACTAGCTCAATGAGATTGCCTCTCCCTTTTAGCGTTTGGTAAACGCTTCTTATATGAGAGTAATTGTGTATCGGTGTTAGAGGAGAGACTTAAGCACTATTTATAGAGTTTTTAGTCAGGTCGTCTTATTATGGATCGAGTTCAACTCGGCTCACACTAGCCAACCCTTTATTAGACTAATTAAAAAACCTTCTATCTTACCTTATTAGACTAATTTCGTAAAACGGTAAATTACAATATCAATTAATGTAGCCAACGTAAGAAAAACTCTTACATTTTTCAACTTGAGCTATTTTAATCGAAATTGTACTGTATGTGCGCATCTTGGTCTAGAGATAATTCTTAATAGTCAATTCTATCCAATGAAATCTCAAACACTAAATTATGGCAGTAACTGTATATATACACATAGAACCTTCCATGGTCACAAATGCTTTTAACTTTATTTATATGGATTTAATATGGTAGTGTGGTAAATGGATAACACCTCTCATAGAGAGTAATACTATATGTGTGATTTTCTTTGTTAGTTACCATTCTCTTACTTTAAGTATCACAAAACTTATGCCACTAGAGAATATCTTTATGGTTTCAATGAACCAACATATGTCTTAGCCATTATGTCTTATTCTTATGGCTAATAAGATATATTCTTAAGGCTAATAACTAGATGTCCTTAGCCTTTACTTAAGGTTTACACAATACCTTCAAATTTTCAATAGATATGTATTCAACTCAACAACAATGCATTCAGAATCACTTCATTGAATGCAAAAGAGTTGACATATATCACAATGTTACTAAATATAACAAGCACATATATAAACTTTATTAGAGTAAAACCGAAACAACTCCCACTAAAAAACAGCATCTCATGATGCTTTTAAGCCCATGTTAATGATATGTCGTTCAAGAACACAAAGGCGAAGGCCTTTAGTTGGTAGATTTGCAATTATATTATATGTAAAAAATATGCTATATTGTAATGTCATAGTTTTGTATCATTTTTTTACGGTAAAAAATTTGACCGCTATATCTCTAGACCATTTGAATTCTATGTTGTTTTTAATAAACAACACTACAGAGTTATTGTCTTGATAAAACCGTATGGGTCTATCCACAAAGTTAAATACGGTTAATTCTCTAATGAGGTTATAGAGCCAAATAGCTCGCGTAACAGCTGAAAAGTATGCTACTAACTCTGCTTAGATGGTAGAGAATGATAAAGATATATGTTTCTCATTCACACCTCTTGCTAATATAAATATGTTTTTCGTTATTGATTGCATGTCATTCTAATAGCCAGCAAAGTTTGCATCCAAATATGCTACTAGCTGTAGGACCTGAACATGTATGTAAACCAACAGTGTCTTTTGTCCTTTTTAAGTGCCTCAAAACATCCTTGGTAGTAATTCGGTGATCATGTCATAAATTTAATTAAGATCTACCTAGAGATCTTGTCATAAAAGCGATGTCTGATTTAGTGCAAAATTGAGCATTAACACAAGGTACATCATTTAATTGGGTTTTCTTAGTTTCTGAATGAGAACATTGTGAAAGATTCAATTCATTACTCTTAGGGCGCAAATGATAATCATTCTGGCCAAATATTGATTTTTGAAAGAAAAATAGATTTTTCCATTTCTCTTCTTCGATGAATTTCTAAGCAAAAATACGCATTTGATAATGATACAAAATATCTATTCCTGAAATAGAAATTCGTTTGATAACAACACAAATTTTCTCTCTCTTGGGCGACGAACGATGGCGATTGACAATTGACGCATGGTGGACGGGCGGTCGGAGATGGGTGACGTTCGACGAAATGGGCGGACAGTGGATGGTTGTCAACTAGTAGTGAGGACAAACAATGAGAAAAGTTTTTATTTCTCCTTTATATTTTAGAGTAAAGAAGTAAAAAAAAAATTTACTTCTAATTTATGTTCCAAATCTATTTCTAAAGTAAAAATCT
Source organism: Eucalyptus virginea (assembly GCA_014182375.1). NCBI lineage: Eukaryota > Viridiplantae > Streptophyta > Magnoliopsida > Myrtales > Myrtaceae > Eucalyptus > Eucalyptus virginea. The sequence goes on along the minus strand of CM024517.1, from coordinate 17,144,908 downwards.
ATTCTAAAAATAGAAAAATAAAATAGTTTTATCAAACGGATATCTGTTCCAGAAACAAGTTTGGAACAAAAAAATAGTTTTGAAACAGAAATATAATGGTTATCATGTGCGCCCTTAATGATAGGAGTAATTCTTGGCTTGCAGTGTTGTGTACTTAATCTTTCCAAAATACGATCAACATATGTTCTCCTAGATAAACCCAATATATGGCAAGAACAATCCTTATGGATTTCAATGTTAAGGACAAAGACACCTCATCAAGGTCCTTTATGTTAAAATTTTTCGATAATATCTGTTTTATTTTATGCAGTAATTCAAGATCACCTTTTGCAAGCAAGATATTATGTACATAGAGTGTGAGAAAAAAAAAATTTCCTCCCACTGATCTTCTATTATATACATTGATGTACTTTGTTATCAATAAAACTAAACGAAATGACAACACTATGAAACTTCAAGAACCATTGTATATAAATTTGCTTGAGGCCATAAATAAGACTTTACTGTCTATACACAAGCTTACATGAATCATTTACTGCAAAATATCTGGGTTGCACTATGTAGACGTCCTTATCAAGGTATTTATTTAGAAAAACAATTTTAACATCAATTTACCGTAACTCCATATTAAAATGAACTATAATGTCATGTTTACTTTGAAAGAATTTTTAGAAGAGACTGGAAAAAATGTTTCTTCACAGTCCACTCCTTCTTTCTGAGTGAAACACTTGGCTATTAGTTTGGTTTTAAACTCCTCAATCTTTATTTAGAGTTCCTTTTAGTCTTATACACCAATTTGCTGTTAATGAGCTCGTGATTTTTAGGCAACTCAATAAGTTCCTAAACACTATTATGTTTCATAGATTTCATATTGTCTTTCATCGCATCTAATCACAGATCTGATTAAGGACAAGAAATAACATCTGTTTAATCACTAGATCAACCATGTAGCAAATATCATAGTCATGCTCTCACAGATAGACTATATAGTGTAGTAGTATAACTAATCATCTCTCTCTAAGAGATATCTTGAGTGGAGCTACAACCACTTCATCCTGCACTCGAGAGGTTTGATAAACTTTATCAAGAACTATCTCAATAATAGTATCCTGAATCTCAATAAGTTTAGTCTGTAGTGTAGGAAACTTCATAATTGTAAGTATAAGTAAAGACAAAGACATAGTGGTCTTCACTGGTACTATTATCCTTAATAATTTGAGAGCGGTTATCCTTTGCAATTACGTCGAATTCCAGAAACTTTGTTGTTTATGATTCCACAATTCTTGTACCTTTCTTGTACCTTTCACATAAAAATGACACCCTTACGAATAATATGGGTAAGATCAAAGTAACGCCGATTGGTTTCAAATTCCAACTTACGTGATGTTAGATTATATAACTCACTTCCATAGGACAACCCCAAATCTTAAGATGATTCAAGTTAGATTTATGTGCAGTCCATAACTCAAAAAGTTAATGGAACGGCTTTGGTAGAAACACGATTTTGTATGTGAAAGGTTGCATTCAAAGTGTCACCTCATAAAAAACCGGGTAAATTAGCTCTACTAATCATACTCATCATCATGTCTACTAGGGTGCATATGCACCTTTAGGCCACACCATTATGTTCAAGAATTCCAAGTATAGTAAACTGAGCTATTTTCTAAGAATTCTTCAAGTATTATGGCCTTCTAAGCTATCTAGCGTTGGCATGTTTGCCAAAATACTCACTACCATGGCAAATCTGACAACTTTTATGACTTTTCTCAACTATTTTTTGATTTTAATCCAAAAAAAAAAAAATCTTGAGCTTATCAAGAAATTAAGACTTTTCCTTAATCAAATACAAAAGAAATAATCATCAATGAATGTGTTGAAATAAAAATATCTACACAAAATTACCTTATAAGGTCCATGAAAATCATTATGAATGACCTCCAACAAGTTATAACTTCATACTGCATTTTTTTTTTTTTTAAATCTTAGTCATCCTACCTCTACAACAGTCTACACAATGCATAAAATTGTTCCTTAGACATAGATCTTTTGGGGGATAAATACATTATCAGTGCCAAAACTTGTATACGGTGCTCACTTTGGTGCCAAAAGTTTCCGTCGGATCACTTAAGTGCCAAATTGGAGGAAAAACGATCACTTTGTTGCCACCGGCGAAAAATTCCGGCCAAAATGATTATGTGGCTATTTAAAAAAAAAAAAATCGACAGGGCCTTTTAACAACGTCGTTTTCGGTCCTCCTTAAGAAAACGTCGTCGTTTTGCCGTTCTACATGGATGGCCTCACAGAAACGACGTCGTTTAGCTCACATGGGGATTGAAATTAGGGTTTTCGCCACTCGGCCACCGTCATTCGCCCATCGTCGCTCGACCGCTGTCGCTTGGCTACCGTCGCTCAGCCACCATTGTAATTGCTCGACCGGGTGAGTGAGGAGAGACTGAGATTGTTGCCTGAGCAATAAGTGGCAAGAAAAATCAAAGGCGAGGGCGGAGGAGGAGGAGGAAGAAGATGGGTTGAAGGTGCCGCTGGTGCACTGCTGCTGCTGGTGCGTTGCTAGTGTCGCTACTGGTGCGCTGCCGGTGCTACTGTTGGTGCCGTGTTGGTGCCGTTGCTGGTGTGGGTCTTCGAGGAAGAAGAAGACGAAGACGAGCCTTTCGTCTCTCTCAATTTGGGGATTAGGGTTTCTAAGTTGGGGGAAAGATGCCAAACGGTGTCGTTTTGGTGTTTGGATGCTGACTTAACTCTCCGATGAGCCATGTCGGCTTCAAAAATTAATAAAAAAAGGCCACGTTGGATTTCCGGCCAATTTCATCGGCATTGGCATTGAAATGATTGTTTTTCAAAATTTTTGGCACTTAAGTGATCCGACGGAAATTTTTGGTATCAAAGTGAGCGCCGTACACAAGTTTTGACACTGATAGTGTACTTATCCCGATCTTTGGGAAATAACATTTTTAGATGTATAAGCGACATATATATCATTAGAAGATAAACATAATTTGTACAATCCATTGGACAAATTGCAACACCCATCCTTCTTTGAATATTTTTTTTTTAAAAAAAAAAAACATAGAGATAATATTATTATTTATTTCAAAAGAGTAGCCGCACATGTCTAAATATAATATAAAAACTAAGTCCTATGCTGAGAAAGTACATAAATGTGTTTCTTTGTATCAGATTAAAACTAGAATCTATAATTGAAATGATATCTTGCACGAACTCAACGTCGATGTTATCATTGTTTCCCATGGTTAGCTATGATTTATCATGATTTGGTTTCTTTAGACTTATGGATCCCCGTATGGTAAACGTATCAAATTTGTTGCACCATTATCTAGCTATCAAGAATTGGACGGGGCTTCTGATAGAGATTTAATTCATAAACGAATGCCAAAGAATCATTAACTATAGGCTCATGCTGGACAACCAAGTTTTATACATTTGCTATAGTCTATCTTTATGTGACATTTCTTTTAAAAAAATAAGTAATGGTCACCAATCCTTCTCGAACGATTTTATCTTAGAACCCAGATTGTTAGAATGACTGGTGGCTTTAAGAGTTTCTTATGAGTGTGATACTTCAAAATTGCCATCTTTAGGATGTAATCCATAACCTTATTAGAACCAGCATACATTGTATTGAAGAGTCCTTGTAGATGTGTCTCAATCTTGGCATTAGACGAAATACAATTTCAAGCCACCAAGAAGGCTTCTTTCATCTTTTTAGCAGTGCAGTCAGCTGGTAAACCACTTTTAATTGTTCATGAATGGAATGCTTAATGGAAAACAAGCAAATTCGATTGTTCTTTTCCTAAGCGGCAGAATGTGCCTTCTAGAATTTTGCACCGTTGGTAGTGTGATCTACCGGCCTATCATTTATAAGAGCAATTCCAACTCTATTTCGAACCGAAAATCCTCTTTCCACTACTTAAGTTTGAACTAGTAAGAACTTCAATAGTTATGGAGTTATTGATTACAAATAATGTGGCTAAAATATAATTGGTATCATGTGAGTACTATGTAACTTGAGATCACATAAATACAAATCTAAAGAGTTATATACATCATCATATAATCACATTTGGGTAGAATACATGACATGTAGTTGTGTACTTTTCACATGATAGCGGTCATGAGAATTTATTCCAACCTTCATGAATCATCACCTTTGGGTATATGAACCACTAGGATCAGTTACTCTTCAACCATATGTTGTACATAATCATCTCATTTGAAAGTATGATTACATATTAGGACATGAGACATTTTGCTATAATACGAGACTGATATTTCTCAAACCCAATTAGATGTGCTACTTTGGCGATCACAACTTGATTGAATTCTTGAAACTCTCTTATACTAGAGATATAAACTTCATGTCTCACATTTATCTTATACATGTGATTTTAGACTTGATAACACTAAAATCGCATATCATGTCAATTACATTGTTCCATTCATTGATACATGTTGAACCTTATACATGTTATCAATGAATCAATGTTCTACACGTTCTTTATATGATAATACACACGTGAGCTTGCATCAACATTTCCAAAATCATAAAAAAAAAGATAAGGAAAATACACAAAAATACCCTAAAAATACATGTATTTAGGGTTCCGTACGTATTTTCAAATCCATAAAATCATCAAACATAAAAAAAAAAAAAAATACAATATAGAGTATCTCCATCGAGCACATAGGTATCAAGAATGCCCCAATCGAAACTCGAATGCGCCCATATACATCATGTAAGTGCGCAACGCATGTAACACATGTATGAGTGTGTTGGACTGGTCTAAATCGTTGGTTCGACTGGTCCAACCGGTCAACGATCAACCATTAGTCCGATCGGTTGATTGGTCCGATCAATGGAGAATTAAGTTAGGAGGGCCAATGGGTCGGGTCAACGGTCAATTAGGTCGGGTCGGATCCGGGTCGTGTCACTTGATCACTGATGTCACTAATACATCAGCCCTAGTGCATCACCGCGTGTGAGGGCACGTGGGAGCACGTGGCGGTGCTTGTTCGTTGCGCGTGGGGGTGTGTGCGGCCTTCCTTGGAGGTGCGCCCACCCACTGATTTGCTTGTCTCAACAAGTTCTTTCCATTTATGTGATCAACATCGATTTTTTCTACACAAAAAAGAGCAAAAACTATATGTTCGAGTCCTAGGTTATGGTTGCTCTGATACTACATGTAAGATGCGAAAACGCACCCCAAGATCTCCATAGCTAAAATCAAGATCATATATGTAATCAAATAAAGAGATTTATGCACTTGATTTGGAATCCACCGTTTTTTATGCGGAATAGCGACAATCTAAACTCAAAAGCTTCTCCTCTATTACCCTCTGTATCACTAGCTCAATGAGAATGCCCCTAATCCTTAGTGTCTAGTAAACGCTCCTTATGTGAGAATAATTGCGTATTAGCTTTAGAGAAGAAACTTGAGCATTATTTATAGAATTTTTAGCCATGCCCTCTTATTATGGGCCACGCTCAACTCAGCCTACACTAGCTAGCTCCATATTAGACTAATTAAAAAACCTTCTATCTCATCTTATTAGACTAATCCTGTAAAATGGTAAATTATAATATCAATTAATGTAGCCCATATTAGAAAAACTCTTATAAAAACTTTCAAAAGGTATACTTAAGTGTCATTTAAAAAAAAAAATTGGACATTTAAGTGCTAATTTCAACAAGACTTGTCGGAAATTTGATGTGGCATTATTTTATTAATAAAACCATCTACGTGGCTTGTCGGAATGTCCATTTAGCAATTCTCGTCCTAAAACAATGTTGTTTTGGGCTTGTCTAGCCACGTCAATGTCATGTGAATAATATTTTTTTAAAGAAGTGCCACGTTATTTAAAATTATTGTCAAAAAATACCATGTCAGTTGTTTGGCTGGAAATTTTCACCATCAACACTTAAGAGTTCCTTTTTTCTTTAATTTTGGCATTTAAGTGTACTTTTTAGAAGTTTTAGCACTCATGTGTCTACCATGCCAAGTTTTGGCACTTGGGGTATTTGATCAATTGTGCTCTCAAAGCTCTTCCCCACTTCTTATGGTAGATGGACCTCTGTTTATATCATATTATGTTTTAATCATTGGTGGTGTGTTTCACTTTACATAAGAATGACATTTTTTTTTTTTGGTAAGGGTAATAATATATAAAGCTAACCAAAGAATACACAAGATTCGGCACCACAAAATTTACACTCAAAAGACAACAAGTCAAAAAGAGTGGAAGGGCACTGAAAGCAAAAAGCCTTTAAAAAGGCGGCGAGAAAAGCAGGCATTAGCAGCACTGCAAACAACAAAACAAGAAAGAAACCAAAAGAAGCCAGAGCTCACTACGACCCGCATCCAATCCAAGCTTCAAGAATGGCAGCAAAGATAACCGGGCGAGCAGACTAAGAAGAAGCAGACGACCACGTCAAAAACCTCCACCCGAAGGACATCTAAGGGCTCGTAGGAGTAGAAGAGAAAATACAAGGATTAATCTCCCATTTACGTTGTAATCTTCTATTTCTCGGGTTGTCCTCGACATTCTTGAAAGTTAAGGCCTTGTCTTTAACAACTTTAATGAGATGATTCTTTACGGCCGGAATCGCCAACATATGGCTTCTAAAGAGGATGTCATTTCTGAACTTCCAAATGATGTGGCATAAAGCACCAAAAGAAAAACGGGTAATTGAGTGATAAAAGTCCTTACCAACAAGAAATTTCATCGCTCATTGAAGGTTTTTAGACTAGGTCCCGTTGCGCCATGGAAGGTTGCATCTGGCCGCCCAGAAATCAGCAAAGCCGGTAGTGATACAACATCTAAAAAATAGATAATCGATTGAATCTAGAGTCAGCTTACAAAATGCCAAACTACATTACCAATCCTGCCATATGATAAGAGCAAGGCTTGGGTGGGAAGACGATTCTTGGTAATAAGCCAGAGATTAAATTAATATCTCGGATGTATAACTTTGTTATAAATGAAGGAAGCCCAGACGACCGTAGCCTTTTTCCTTTGGATAGAATGCCACGCCGAGGCTATCGAGAGAAGACCTGAAGAGCTATCACCCCAAATAAAACGATTCGGAACCTGGGAAAGAAAAGGAAGCGGTTGATTCCATGAATCTAACACTGTCCTCATAGACTCCCCAGACGGAGAGAAAAGGTCAGCCACTGTAGCCTACCTGGAAAAACTAGATCTATAAATCATTGAGTCTGAAAAAAATGATATCTAATGGACCTCTTGGGTGCTAGTGATCAAACTAGAAAGAAACTGATTGGTCATCCCCTATTCTCCAGCGGAGAGATAAACGGAACTACGTTTGGAGGTGGAGGATTCTCTTCCAAGCCCAAGAGCAGCAAGTTGGCTCCATAGCCACCCAGAAACTCTTACTCTTGAGGAAGGTGGAGTGAATCCATTTGCACCATAAGGATTCCTTATCCATAAATAAAATCCAAATGTGCTTGAGTATCGCCGTTTTTTTACAATCCCTCAGCCTCCAGATCCCAATGTCACCTTCTTCCCTCGGAAGGCACACTTCATCCCATGAAACTTTGGCTCCACCTTTCCTAAGACCCGGACCCTTCCAAAGAAATTGTCTGAGGATCTGTTTGATGCGGTCTAAAACGGCAAGGGGAATAGTAAATACACTTGCCTAATAAGCTTGGATTGCATGCAGGACTGACCTTATCAACTGAAGACGGCCAGCAAAAGAGAGAAAGCGCTGAGTCCAAGATTGGACCCTGGCCATTATCTGCTCCACTAGAGACGCACAGTCCGCCTTGCCAAGTGGAGAGGATATAATAGGAACACCGAGGTAGCGCACCGGTAGCTTCCCTTCATGGAAACCGAGGGCAAGGGTTATCTCACTCCGCAGCTCATCCGAACCTCCTGCAATAAAGATCTCACTTTTGTTATTGTTTGGGTGTAAGCCACTCCAGGCCGAGAAGGTATCTAGCCCATCCTTAAGAAGAGAGATGGAGTCCATATCAGCTTGGCAGAATAGAAAAACATCATCCGCAAAGAACAGATGAGATAGCTTTGTGGCCTTGCATCTCCAGAAGAAATTAAACTCGGGTCGCATAGCACGAGCACTGAGGATCCCAGAAAAAACCTCCATAACCAAAATGAAAAGATAGGGAGAGATGGGATCCCCCTGGCAAATACCTCGGAAGTTGAGGAAAAACCCATATAATTCTCCATTCAAAGAAATAGAAAACTTCGGGGTGCGCACACAAACCATAATAAGCCGTATAAAATGGTCTAGGAAGCGAAACACTCGAAGAACCATTTCAAGAAAGTCCCAGTCCACCGTATCATAAGCTTTCTGGAAATCCACTTTAATAGCACACTTTGGACTATAAGGCTGAAGATGGAAGCCAGCAAATAATTCCTGGGTAAGCAGAATATTGTCTCTGATACATCTCCCTTTGACGAAGGCATTCTGAGAAGAGCTAATAATATCATTAAGGACAGTAGCTATCCGGTTAGCTAAGACCTTAGTAATACATTTATAAATAGTATTACAACAGGCAATAGGCCTATAGTCATTGACCGAAGTCGCATTGGGAACCTTCAGGATTAGAACAAGGATGGTATTGTTGATCTCTCTCAGAAGTTTTCCAGTGGTAAAGAAATCCTTCACCGCTTCTATGACCAAAGGCCCAACCAGCTCCCAATTGCTTTTAAAGAACTCAACCCCAAATCCATCCAGTCCCGGAGCCTTTCCCTTAGCAAGGGAGAAGAAGGTATCATGAATCTCCTCTTTTGAGAATGGACGAGATAAAAGATTGATCTGATCCTCATTGAGAGGGCAACGAATAACCTGTTGCAAGTCATGAAGAGAGGGAAAGGATGATCTGGTATGCAGTGCAAAAAGCTTCTGAAAATGAGAGACGAATGTGTTCTGTACTAGGCTCGGTTCAATGACTAGATTACCAGAGGCATCAAGCACCGAAATAATCCTGTTTTTGAGATGTCTTGAAATGACTGAGTGATGAAAGTACTTGGTATTCTTGTCACCCTCCTGGAGCCATCTGATCTTGGACTTTTGCTTGAAGAAGGATTCCTCTTGTGTCCTCAACTCCACAAAAGTCCTTTGGTGAGACTTCTCCAGCTCTGCCAGGGATTCGCTAGTTGGGTCCTGTTGGAGGGCAATCTGGGCAAGCCTGAAAGCATTCCTGGCCTCAGTTGCTCTCTTAGAGATGTTGAAGAAAGAGTCTCTATCGAGCTGCTTCAGACGCTTTCAAAGCCTTTAGCTTGGTTACCAATTTATACATAAGAACCCCTTCATCAGTCCTTTCCCAAACTTCCGACACAATGTCATGGAATGACGGGTGCTCCATCTAGAAATCGAAGAACTTAAAAGGCTTTCTTCAAAGATCTGGTTGAACCACTTTAGCTACCATCGGTGTATGATCAGAAATGCCCGGTGTCAAAAAAGACGCTTCCGAGTAAGAGAACTCTAAGCTCCATTTAGCATTAACCAACACACGGTCAATCTTTCTTGCTTTTCGGTTGGCCCTAGAAGATGTGGACCAAGTAAAGCGAAAGCTAACATATCTCAGGTCCTCTAACTCCGCTTGCAATAAGCATTGATTGAGGTCATCAAAGGAAGGTATCCAAGTGTCAGAACTCTCGATTCGATCAGATGGGTCCCTGATGGCATTGAAATCCCCAGCCACCATCCAGGGCATGTCCTGGAAAGTGGTACTCATTTGAACCAGATTCGCCCATAACAACCTTCTAGTAACAAATGTATGTTCCGCATAGATCACCGAAGTGCAACACCACGAGCCAGAAATAATGAGTTTGACTCTCCCATGGATCGCCTAACTGTTGGAAGAAATCACCTCAAAGTTCACCAAGGAAGGGTTCCACCCAACCCAAATCCTACCCTTAGGAGAAGAATCATAGTTGGCAGTCTACTTCCACCCCGCCAAGAGCCCAGCAAAGATGGAACAAAACCGAGACTCTGGTACTTTAGTCTCCGATAGTCCAATCAAATAGAGTCCATTGGAAAAAACAAGGTTTCTAACCTTAGCTTGCCTCAAAGGGTCATTTAGACCTCTTATATTCCAAAAACCAAACGACATATATATATATATATATGTATCTATATAAAATAAACCAACTATTAACCAAGGAAGAGGAAAAAGGAGGCCTACCTCTTCTTGGAGGTCTTCCGGCGAGAAGTTGCCGGTGCCGTAGGTGTGATCTCAGGAGGAGGATCTGGGGCAAGTGAAAGCAATCTGTCCTAGATCGATTCGAGCTTTGAGGAGACAGCCCTTGGGGATTGGTCAATAGAGAGTAAATCATCATATGAATAAGAGAATGATACATCGGATTCCACTCCTCGCTTGTGGACAAGAATTGGGGCTTCCATCGTCTTAGGATGCTCAACTAGCGGGCTAGAGGTAGAGAGAATCACTTCTGGAGGCACACTCATACCCCTCGACTTGCGAGAAGAAAGAGGAAGCGCGGTCTTCATTGGAGTAGGGATCTTCAACCTTCTATTCTGTCCTTCGTCTCCCGAATTGGCTTGTCGGGAAGACTCTCCAATCTTCAGTGGCTGTTGCTTCTTCTTTTTGCCTTTCACTTGCTTCCAAGGTTGCTCCTGCACTACAAGCGACTCAGCTGCAACCAAATTGAGGATGGGTGCTTTACCAAGGGCCGCCGGCTCTGATCTAGCAGGGGAATGTTGTGGGCTTCTTTCCGCCTCAGCCGGTTCTGAGGTAGGCGTGACAGCAGAGGAAGATGGAACCGGATCAGGATGGGCATTCCTTTGGTCTCTGACAGGCCTTGCGATGGATGGCTCGCGAGAAGGCGAGTCTGGTTGGGAAAACCTTCGAACACTCGCATGCCTAGCAACAACAGGCTCGTGAGGTCGGTTCGCAAAACTATGGCCGAAAGTCCCACAATGTAGGCATTTTGGAGGCAGCCACTCATAGTCAATATAGATAGATCTCGATACCCCCTGCAATTCCACTTCAACAGATTTACATCTTGGTCGGTTTATCTTGATCTCTACACACACCCTAGCAAACGAGACCATCTTCATTTGGTCGGTTCGTTCATCAACATAAAGTGGCTTGCTTACCACACTCGCAATGGCACTCATTGCCGGCATCGACCAGCAATCGAACGGTAAATTCCTCAACCAAATCCATACCGGGACCGAGGTTTGGTTCTCCTTCTTGAGATCCATGAGCGGTTGCCATTGACGGAGGATAAAGGGAACCCTTGCCACCGTGATGGGTCCTTCCTCTATGAGCTTTCTCCGAAACATTGGGTCCGGTATGTGAAAGAAAAAGAATCCTTGGTCATTGGCCAAGACTTCAACGAGCTTTGTACCCCAAGCTCTCTTCAACGATTGCTCGGTGAGTCCGAACGGGAGTCTTCTCCCTACATAATACCCTACTAGGCATTCATGCCACTTAGGGTCTATCGCTTCCAACACCTCATCGGCTAGTTTCACAACCGCCTTTCCATCCACATAAGTCGAAGGGATGTAAGATAAATTGGAGCCTTTTGCAGCCAAACGAGCAACATTTGACCATGTATGAGCTGGATTTGGTCTCGGGGCACTTGGACGAGGTGCGGGGACCAGCGGTCTCTTGGAGGCAGACCTCATATGACTTTGGCCACGGGATTGGTGTGAATGAGCAGGGGTTTTCAACTGTGCTTGTTGTACTCTAGTCGGACTAGCATGGCCCATCTTGGGATTGAAGGGCTGAGCTGAGCCATTAGAGAGTTGTCCACCCCCATGGGAAGTGGATGGATGGCCCAAATAAGATCTAGCATGCGTCTGGACCTCTCGAGAGGGGTTAGCAGCCCCAATAGTACCATAATCCATATATCAAACAGTTGGTGAGTAGCCCAACGACATCAACAGAAAAACTATGGAAATGAAGAAGACTTACTCGACCTAAACTCCACAGGTATAATGTAGGTAGGAAAAGGAATACTCTTGCACAGCTCAGGTTTAGAACGTCACATCAGCAGAAGATGAAATAGGAATATGAAGGAGCAGCGAGGTGGGTATTTAATCAGCAAATTCCGGACTTAGAGGCCGCCTGAAGGGTCAAGGCTTCGAAGGTCTGCTCAGCAAGATCATACGACCTTGACCTCCAAGAAGGGCCCAGTCCACTGAACGGAACCACACCAGCACGTGAAGACAGTCCGGGCAAACCAGACAACGAACCTGAGGTCGGATGGAACTCTGGATCTAGTGTAGCCCACAAGGATTCCTTCGGTGGAGATGTAGATCGATGTAATAAGAGCTTTCCTTCCAAAAATCAGCCCAATCCCATGGCTGTACCACTTGGTACGGGCTCGATGGTGTCGACTGGAAGGAGATCGTCAGAGGAGCTTGTGCTGCTTAGGATCACCTGCACAAGCTCGTAGCCGCTCCACCGTGCGGCTCGATTCCACTAGCGAGCCACGGCGGCGCTCAAGAGAGGGAGAGGATGGAGCTTCGTCTCCACCGACGAGCTGTGGCGGCGCTCGAGAGAGATAGGACTGTAGAATGACATTTGTGGCATCTAATTTCATGAAATTGCATATCCATGATTGTTCTTATCCTATCTACTATTTGACAACTATTTGATAATTGTAGTAGTAAAGTCGGATATATTTACATCATATCATGTACATTGTTTGGTATAATTAGTATATTAGTATAAATGAATAAAAAAATTTACAAACTGAGATGACAAAGATCTATCAAGACACTCTTGCTTACTTTATTTTTATTTGCATTTTAATTTTATTTTTATCTCTTTTTTAATTAATTTCTTTTTTATTTCTGTCTTCCCCTTCCATCATTCTCTAATAAATTTTATTAAATAGTAAATTGTACTAATAGAACTAAAATACTAAAATACCTAAAATATGTAATAATATTTATATTTATATATTGAGTTTATATTATAAAATAGAATTAAATTAGAATATGTAAATAAAAAGATTAAATTAAAATAAGTAAATTGTTATGTTTGGTAGTTCTGAATTTCTTATTTTATAATTCAACTATTAATTAATTGAAATATAATTTTAATTATGTTAATTTAAGAAATTTGTTATTCAAGATTTTTTTTTCCTATTATGGATGTTAGGAACACTATCCACCTACATAACATGGACACGCAACACGATACGACACGTCGACACGTCATTTCTAAAAACTAGAGAATTTCGACACGTTCCGACACATTATATATTAGATATATTTTTATATATAAGTTTACAAATAAATAAATAATAATAAAAGATTCTAGAATTAATTTACACTAAAAACATTAATCAAACATTTGTTAATATCATTCATTATTTTAATTTGACATATTCAACTATATTACATTGCAACAATCAATAAAACTTGGAAAAAAAAAAAAAAACAAGCAATCCATATTTTACTATCAAATTTAAGATATGTGTACTACAGGTTCTAAAACTTATCACAAAAGTACAATTGAGTCTTAAAACTTATCAAATTTGTGCAATCGAGTCCTTCTGTTAACACTGTCAATTTGTTTAATCGAAAATGCTAAAGTGGTATTTTCAAATTAATTTATTTATCATACGTGGTAATTTTTTATTACTTTTTTTCTCTAAATATTATTTAAAAAATATTAAAAAGCTAAAATAATTCTAAAAAAACAAAACTAGAAAAAAAAGGTAGGGTCGTAAAAAAAAAGGCAGGTGGGCCAAGTGGGCAGCTAGGAATAATTCTAAAAAAATTGGAAAAAAGGCAAGGTCATTAAAAAAAAAAAAAAAAAAGAGGTAGGGTTGTGGGTGGTTGGGCATGCCGCTGCCCCGTCGGAAGGGGCCCCGACCTCACTAGCCCTAGGTAGTGGAGGGTGGGTGGCCCTCACCTACCCAGCAAGGCCCGGGCGAGGCTCGCCTATATCTGGGTGGCACTGGCCCTCACCTATGTCCGATGAGCCTCCTTAGCCCTAAGCAAGGCCTCGCCAGACCAAGAGAGGGCGCAGTGTCGCTTAAATTTGGGTGAGCCTCACTCAGGCCTCAGCCGAAGCATCACCTAGATTTAGGCAAGCTTCGTTGGCCCTTTGCCTGACTAATGATGGCATCACCTGAGCTAGCGAGGGCCAGCCCTCGTCAGCCACCTAGGGCCGAGGACCTTGCCGGCCCCCTCCGATGGTTGCAGCGACGCCCAGATCCGTGCTTTTTTTTTTTTTTTTCATATATCTACATTTTGACCCATTAAGTATTGAAAATTTTTAAAATTGACCTCATGCGTGTCAAAATCGCGTGTTAAAATTTCGGACTCGTGTGTCAAAACGTGTTAAAAGGTGTCGAACATGACACGAATGCTCTTAGAGAGTGTCGATATTGCATATATCCACTTTAATCCCACATCCCTCATGGGATAATTTTATCTTATTTGTATTCCTTTATATCTGACTTTATCTTGTCCTAAATAGACACCAAATGCAGGGTAAGATAAATTTCATCCTACCTAAATTTTATCCTAACTGTCAAATGCAACCAAAGACCTAGGAAGTTTGAGACTCGACCAATCTATTTGGATTATTTATAGTTCTTTTTCGAAAAACCTTTGAATTGTGACATTCTCTCCCACCGAATCTAGTGCCGCCTTCAAGTATTTTGATGGATCATGCTGCATTTTTGTATTTAAGTCTCTAGTCAATCAACATATCTTGCTGAACTGTTGGGTGCATTTGTCTCACAAAAGACTAATAATTTAGAAAAATTTTTCTAGAAAATGATGGTTTAAATTACTTATAAAAATGAATAAATGATCATCGCCGCGAAATTATTTAAAATATTAATCGTTATTGATTACGAATATGTTTTTTTTACTGAATAATAATTTCAAACGAAATAAATGATTTTATATTATAAAGTATTTTTTAAATCAATCATTTTTCAGGAAATAAAGGGAGAGTTTTTTTCGTTTTTGGTCGGTAAAGAAAGGGAGAGTTTACATTTCGTCAACTAGCTATTTTTATGAAACGATGAGGGTTAAGAGAATGGCAAAACTAGAAAGTGAGGTGGAACTTTAGAGAATGGCGGAAGCTTTGAAATTAAGCAATGGGAGTTTCTTCGTTGACAGTACGTGGATGAGGCTGAGCCATTTCTTTCTTCCTCTTGAACTTGTTCGTTCGCAACCCCCGGCTCTTCCTAAACAGAGCCTATTGCTATGAGCCTCTGGGAAAGAGAAAGATAGAGGGGAGTCCGTAGAGGATGAAACTGCTTGCATTCACCAAGCACGGGTCGATGGCGATTTCTCGTTGTCTCCGCCCCGCGCTTTCGACAACGATTCGCTCTTCTTCTTCTTCTACTTCCTCTGATGCCGTGAAATGGGAAGGCGGGGTTTCCATGGTGCAGGGCTGTTCCAGGGGAATCGGGCTTGAATTCGTGAGCATCTCTCTTCATGTAGTGGTGCAATGTGGCTTATAATTGGATGGTTTCTGATTGATTATGGCCTTTTCCTAATGGGTTTCGCCTCACTTCTTTATTCTTGCCCTTGATTTGTTATACGACGTGCTATCTCGTAGGAATTTATCATTTATGTGATACAATTCTGGTTAATCTTCTGGGTTCGCTGACGCCTCTGTAAGTGTAAGTTCATTGCTTGAGCAAGTCGTGGGACACTATCTTAAAGTTTCGGAATTGATAGCAGTGGAGTGACCTTGTTAGTAATTTGGCAGTTCATAGGGTAGGAGATAGGATTATTCGATTGTTCGGGGCAATGATGTAATGAGGCAAGAAGATTTCAAGTTTAATTGAGTATTTCTTTTATCATGTTTCCGTGGACAGCATACATAAGTCAAGCAAATGCCTTCCTAAATTTCTACAGAAGGCTACAAAAATCGGACGCATAATGAAAACCAGGAAAAAGAGATACAAAAAAAGTCAGTCATACAAAGCCCTTGGTATGTTTTTGCATCTAGACGGTTGTACCCTGTTTCTTTATCATCACTACTTCACACGTTTCTTATCATGAATTGGTAGACATAATTTTCACCTTTCAAAAGCAACAGAAATAATAGAATAGTCACCTCTTCCAATGCTTGATGAGTCTACATGTCTAGAGGGGTTGTGACAATGCTTCTTCACTATAGATGCTTCGGGAGATTTGTTTTGGGGGGATGGAGGGGTGTTTGAAGTGATGGAGCAGCTGTTGCTAACTGCAATGTCAATCCATGTTAATCAAATGTGTTTTCTCTTAATGTACATTGCATCTTGTTTTGAAGCATCTGTTATTTATTTCTGTCGATATGAGTTTTTCAAACTATTGCATATGCAATATTTATGTGTCAAAGTGTGTGAATTGAAATGGCTAGAAGGCCCAAATCCAAAGTTCCTTCCAGCAGATCAATTTTTCTTAGAAGAAGTATGATCAGATAAAATGTTTTTAAAGTTAAGTGGGCAATTTTCCCAGCCACTTGTAATGCAGGCTGTGGTCCAATTACCCTCTGCCCAAAAAAAAAAAAAAAAAAAAAGCAGAGAGAGAGAGAGGGAACTTCGTATTGTGGTTTTTCTTCTATTTCTTTGGCTTTCATGGCAACATCTCTTGTAATAATTTTCTTCCATTCGGAGACCATCAGTACTGCAAAGTAGAGCTAGTTGATTAAGAATTTGTGTTTCCATACTTGCATTGTAGCTTGTGCAACTTAGCAGTCCTTGCACCAACAGTGTATAGGTACATCAATAACATATGCAACTTCATTTATATCTTAAAGGCCTCTTGATAAAAATGAAAAACAGGTACTGAAAATTTATGTTAAATTCTAACGGTTGATATCTTAGATGCTGAAAGAAAAATAAAATTTCGTCTGGTTAAATGTTAAAAGTGATTAGTTTTAACTAAACATGGATGTGGATATAAGCAACAAGCTTTAGCAATATAACTGTAGCTTAGTTCCACAATCTTACTTATCTAAATGAAAGTTGGTCAACCGTGGTTGAGTCCTACTTTAGATGGGGTGCACAAATGAGGTGATATATAACTCTGGGTTCCACGAAGTGCCATTCTCTTAACCCTCATCGTTTTGTCATGCTAGCTCTATATGCACTCTCTTCTCTATTTATTATCTTTTATCTGGACTTTCCTTTTTGGCATGCTGGGCTCTATACCTACTCTTGAATTCATCGCTCATTTTAAGTGAGTATAGTCTCACAATCTTTCTCCTCAAAAAGACAGTAAGCCTGTGGCGCCTGAATTCCACACTAGATGGGTGTTAAAAATGAGATGTTATATAACCCTTGGCTCCAGGAAAATGAAAGAATTGAGTATCCATTCTCACCTCTATCCCTCATCTTCTAGTAAGCTTAGTTACACGATCTTATTTATCAATATAAATTTACCATTCTAAGTGTCATTAAATGTGTTTTTGTTGAACGAATTAGGTAATCCCTTCCCTTATTTACAGGCTTGGTGCATTTTTTTAACTGAAGTTAACTTTTTAAGTCAACGTTAGTTCGTATCATCAGACTCGGTCAATCTTAGTAAGTGCTGGTTTTTCTTTAATTCTCCACTTAATTGAGCTAATGGAAAAGACAAATCTCTGCCCTTTATAACTCATTCAAATTGTTATACCAACCTTATGTTGATCATGTTGCTCTATTTGGCATGTGTCTTCTATTAATGACATAGTAGGGGTGCCTAAAAATAGGTAATTTGTAATTCACCTGACTCCTATGAGATCTAAACTTTAGAATTTCATCTTTTTTTTTTAGTTGTATGTTGATTTAGGTTTTTTTGTGCTGTATATTAATGTGATTTGTATGTGTATGTTATCCCATATGTCCCACGTGCATGTAAGCAATTTTTCATGGTTATCAGTAACGTGTAATATAGGCACTTTTGTGCTATATGCATACAGAATCAGTGTTCAATTGTCACATTGTTGTCGACAAAAAAGTCTGAACTCTTGTGGTGGGCCTTCATGATCACGGGCATTATTGCCATCTTCAGTGGCAAAACAAATTCCAAGAATGTCACCTGTCAACTTCTTCCATGGTACTGTGGTTTTGTTGCTTTACAAATGAAGTTGGTGGTTTCTTCAAGTAGTTGAGCTTGGCGATGCATGGCCACAGCAAACAACATAAGAAAGTCCTAGAACAGTACTTGCTGTTCTTGCACTTTTTTGCTTTCTAATTTGCTGATAGATCCTACAGCTTCAGCAGTTAACCTTACTAAAAGGTTGATCTACTGCTTCATCATGAACAACATCAATCTTGTTTCACCAGATTTAGCTTTACTCAAACCCGAGTCCTCTTGATTTAACCCATTATTTTGCTGCCACCCTGCAAAACCTTGCACCGTCAATTAAATACAGTGTAAATTGAAATGCTAAAGCAATGATCACTGCTTTTCAGTGTATTGATTCATTTGGAAGTTCTACTGATTTGATTTTCTGCTTCCTCTTGTCTTCAAGTTTGAGTGGAATTTCCAAATCTGCTGCAGCAGAACATTTGACTTAGCCTGTACAGGACTTTATTAATTATGTCCCTGCTTCATTAGGTCAAGCAGCTGCTGCAAAAAAGTGAAAAAGGGCATGTCATTGCTACATGTCGCAAACCTAATGAGGCATCAGGGCTTCTTTCGCTCAAAAATATGTTTGCTCAACGCCTTAGCATTCTGCCAATGGACGTGACCGATGAAAGCACCATAGAGGTCATTTTTCTCCATCTTAGCATTAATTTCTCAGTGAAGCTTCGAAAAAATAAATCTGCAAGGTTTTGTGGATTATCTGCAAGCATTTTATAATTAGGTGTCCTGTTTAGCTGGGACAATCTTGTTCACAGAAAATCCAAATTTAGAAAGACCGTGATTCTTTGTTTCCTGGTTTTGAGGGCAAAGAAGTTAGGAAAGTTGTACCTTACCAATAAGATATATCAGTGCAATCTGAAGATGTACAGTCTTTTGGCATTGTGAAATGCAATTATATAAACTAATGAATGAGTTACTCATATGTTTTTGACAGATTCATCTGACACAAAATTTCTTTTTAGGCATCTGCAAAGTCCATAAGAGATAGATATGGCTCCTTGAATCTTCTGGTTAATGCATCTGGAATTCTTTCAATACCTGATGTACTCCAACCAGGTAAAGCGACCTAGACCAATTCACTTTAGAGTTATAAGCTCCTTGATATTGAATGGCCTTGAGCTCTATGTATGTGGTAAGGTTAGGTTACATTATTGACCTCCCCCTGCTGTTTGATGACTTAGTAACTTTTTATTCATTGTTTTTCAGTGCAGAAACGACACTCCTCAGAGTAGAGAAGTCATCATTGCTGCTCACATATGAAATCAATGCTGTGGGCCCTATCCTTGTCATCAAGGTACTTTTCTTGGGTTTTTACATTGGCATTTTTTTTTTTTTTTTGCTAATGAGTTGGCTTGACATTACTAAGATATTCATCATTGAGCCTCTAATTTCTCAAGGTGTTTCTTTTCGTGGTGATGTTTATATATGTTGTTATGTGCTAATCATATGAGTAAAATGAATTGCTAGAGGGGCTGGTATCACTGGTTTAGGTATTGCCTTTGATTTGTGGTTCTGAAATAGCAGACTTCCATAGTATCTTCTGAAGTTACTGATAACTGTCAGTGCATTTTAACCCATGCCTGAGCTTCTTTACTTTTCTAGCATTACTTGTTCTAGAGCTGTCCAATTCTTGGCCGTGATGTGTATACTCTTATAGCTTGTAACTGTCCTCTTATAGTTCGTAACTGTCCAAACTCCTATTTTCTTCAGACAATCGACTTAGCAATGGATACTTATGCACTTAATGCATTGTTTGCGCTTATTTGCATAATACACAATGACACTGCACCTTCTACTAAACGAGAATGTTGAAACTGCTAATTCAGCCTTCCCATTTAGGTATATCTCCCTTTTTGTTTAGATAGAGGAATTTATGCATGTGACATGTCACAGAAAATCGTTTGACGGTGGCACTGGAAATTGAACAAGGCGGATAGAGGTTTAACACTTTCTATAGTTTAACTCTGGGTCATTTCTATTTCTGAGAGGTTTTTTGATACTTCAAGTAATTATGGGTCTTGTTTTCTCGGAAAGGTCATAGGAGGTCTTGTTCATAGCCTTCCATTGGTCCCAAAGTATGGCAACTGGGAATTGTCTTAACCAAGTTGCAGAAAATTCTGGAAACAATTGAAACTTCTTTTCAGTATGCAATGGAGGCACTTATCCAATTCCATAATAAACAAGTTAGTAAAACAGAGTCAAAGAAAGAATTTTCAGATGAGATATATAAAAGCTTGAACTTCCAAACTATGTCTCTATCTAGTGGTTCCGGCCCAAATGTGGCTGTATCTTTTATTTCAATCGACTGTCTCTTGGCTTAAGGAAAGGAAACTGGGAATTCAGTCTATAGTAATAGAAGAACTTCCCTTGTCCAGACAAACTTCTCAAGTTTCTCATAGAGTTCTACCTACTCAAATTAATGTAGGAAGAATAAAAGTCTGCGGTAACAAAAGAACTTCCCTTGTGCAGACAAAGTTTCTCTAGTTTCTCATAGAGTTCTACCTTCTCTAGTTTCTGATGTTATAAACTCCATTGCTTCCCACTCTTTTGGAAATCCAAGGCTCTGATGTTATTTAGTTAAAACTTGGGGAATTTTCATAGTTATTTATATTTTTTTTATGTTTTAAGTGCCGCCTTCATACCATGGCATGTGTCTTGAATGGAGTAAATACAACATTGACTCCCAGTGGAGGGGCCGTCCTGCACAATTGAGAGTTGGAGGGATTGATTTTAAAAGTTAATCTTTTGACACACAGAAATGACTGGACTGAAGGTCAAAGCCAGTTAGTTTTCCTTTAAAACTGTGGCCACCAATAAAAATGTGTATTCTTCTTCAGTAAGAGAATCAATTAGACGAGGTATCAGTTTGATGTCGTGGAAAACTTCATTTATGTATCACTAACTCATGCAATCTGCCCTAGCAGCACATGTGGCCCCTTCTAAAGGCTGGTGGAGGCACTGGTACTGATAGAGATGTTGCTGTTGTGGCCAATATCAGTGCCCGGGTGGGGTCAATTGGGGACAATCGCCTTGGGGGGTGGCACTCTTATCGATCCTCCAAAGCCGCATTGAATCAGTGTAAAGTTCCTTCCTTTTCTCGTCTTCATGAAAGCACTTAAGTTTGTCCTGACAATTTGCTAGAATGGTCTGAGGAAAATTGTCTAGACATACTATGTACTCTGGGGCATTTGTGAGTGATGTCCAGTTCTCTAGTTTTAGGAAGTTTCGACTGTCTGCTTTTTGTATGTGTAAAAACAACCCTTCCTTTCATCTTTCTTTAGGTTTCTAATAGTAACCATCCTGTGTGGCTGACCTTAGAGCGGCCAGGTGACGAGTCTGAGAATACCGACAGATGATGAACAGAAACACTCTTTTCACTTCATGGTCTAAAATGCTGACGGTAAAGTATGATAAATCACTTGGCTGAATGTGCCCAAAATCCAAGGGTCTGCACATTTTTACCATATGGTTGGTATGCCTGATCTTTTGGCCAAAATTATTTGTGTAGATCTAGAACTACTTTTCACAGAACTCTATGGACAGGCAATCAATTTGTTTTTGCATGTTCCTAAACATTGAGTTGATTCTCGCAGTGACAAAAACGGTGTCAGTAGAGTTTGCGCGTAGAAAGGATCCAGTTATCTGCATTTTGCTGCACCCAGGCACAGTGGACACAGATCTCTCGAAGCCGTTTCAGAGAAATGTTCCGGAAGGCAAGCTTTTCACCAAGGAGTATTCGGTGCAGAAGCTCTTGGGAATTATCGACCACGCAAAGATTCGAGACAATGGCAAATTTTTTGCCTGGGATGGTCAAGAAATCCCATGGTAGGCTTAACAATTACAATTACATTGCTTAATTGTTTATCTATCTTGAGAGAGAGAGAGAGAGAGAGAGAGAGAGAGAGAGAGAGAGACTTCACAACGACAATTTTCTTCTTCTGTTCTTTACTGTGATGATGCTTTTCTCGTACCCTTTTTGACCTATAACTTTTTCAATAAGATTTATTTGTTCTATTACCCTAGGAGTTCCTTATTCTGCATTGCGAACCTTCCCCTCTGTTGCCGTAGAGGAGCCTTGTTGTATTCATCGGTAGTTGCCACGTTGCAATTCACTGACCTTTTATTTCCTTCCCCTCTGGAGGAAACCTGGGTGGCCCGCCCGCGGGCGTTTTATTATCAAAACATCAGCTCAGTGCTTGTTCGCTGAGGTTCCTCCTTCATTAATGCTGCGGTACTTACAGCTGGTGCAGCCTCGGTCGGAAGGTGTCACGGAAAAGCTTCTCAAGGAACCTATGAAGAGACGTGAGAAATATGGGGTTTATAATTACTCTGAACTTCTTGGATTTGATCGAGTCTACATGTTTATCTTCCCCTTGTTCCGCTTCTATCAACCCCATCAATCAATCCCTCTTGAGCTTGACAGTTCGAAACCCATAATGGTTGAGAATGGTTGTGATGATCCGACCGCGATTCTTGGCACTGTCGGTGCTCAATGAGGTGGTTGTTGAATCTAAAATTTACCCTATCATAAACTGTAGGGTTTAAATAGGAGGAAAAGTACCAAAAAGTCCTAAACTTAACATCAACTTAGTTTTAAATCTTTCAATTTAACTAATTTAATTCCAAACCCTTTTACATTTGTATCAATTCAATTTATGTGGCCAATTTAGGTCAGAAAATGCTGATGTGGACGTCGACCGTCCTATGTGCTATAACTAGTGTTGACGTAAATATTTAAAAACAAATTTTTAATTATTTTTCCTTTTTTTTTTTTTATGTTTTCTTTTGGATTGTAGTCGATACTTGGCCATGGCCCGCGCCCGACCATGGCAAGGGTTGGCGAGGGTTGCCCTCACCCTTGCTGAGTTTGGTGAGGGCTTGCACCTTGGATGAGGAGGTTTCCCTCGGTGGGTCTTATGAGGGTTGCCCTATGACATCCTAAGTTTTACTCATTTGACAATCCTAAGTAGATTGTGGAGTCCTAATAAAAATAGTTCAAGATTGAGATACAAGCAATACGATATAAACTTGTGGTTCAATATCGAAATGATCACAATTGGTAAAGGATGACACTAGTTATTAGATAGTGGTACTAGGTCATGTATTGAGATTGAACAATTCTTCAATCTTTGACAATTGTTAGATTAATATTATCGTTCAATTTTGTTGTTAGTGACTTCATGGCCTAAGAATAGTTAAGAACAATTGTACTTGTAATCTTCACAATGTAGCACTAAAGAAATGACCATCAAACTACTCTTGGCAATTGGACAACCTGTTGCTCTCATTGTGGCCGAAACCTATTAGGGTATAAGTGACAATTAGCTATTTTAAAACCTTAATAAATGGATAATAGTTTTGCATGAGAAGAGACAATGAACCACTAATCTTGCCCCACTAATCTCCCTCTTACAAGACAAGTGTCATCACTAACTATTACAACTGCTCAATTCCATGTAAAGAATTGAACAAGTGTCTTCAATGTCAATATACTTGGCAAGTGACATGCAAGGGAAAGGTTTAAAGGACTAAACCTCAATCTCCCTTCTCCTTTTCCTTCCTCTCTTGGCCGAAACACTCTCCCTCACTCTCTCAAATTTTCTCTAAAAAACTATCACTCAAGAAGCCTCAAAACCTCAAAGCACACAAGGAGGAGAAGGGAAGCCACTCTACTCAAGCCATCAAGTAATTGAAATTACTAAGAACTAGGCTATTTGATCTTCTTGTTGTTTGGCAGATGAGCGCGGTCTAGGTGTATTAGTCGTTCTAGGTCCATGGTGATTCAATGTGTTTAGCAATCACTCAAGCATGCAAGAATCAATTCCCTTGTGAAGTTTTGGTATTGTTAGATCTAAAACTATGCAGTGGAATATAGTGAGACTCGCGAATGGTCTTGTGCATGTAAAATGAGGTTATGTGATGGATTTTCTTAAAATTGATGTAATGATGCTTCACTGATAAATTTCATTGTTTAGAGTGAGTATCATCCTCGTATGTTCTCAAGTACCATTTGTATGAGTGTGCATGTGCATGCACGTGAGCCTAGAGATGTGTCGTACTAATGAGGCGACCTAAATTGTAAGATACGAGTTTCGCTATATGTTGATTTTGTGTGAGCTGTGGTACTAGAGGGATTGGTGCCCAAGGAGTGTTTGTTTCACCAAATAATGGTCCTATATGTTTGACATAATGTCCGAAGGGTGCGGGTTTTGTGTTCGGTTCTATGTGAGCCGCAAGTGCTAGGAAGTTCCGGCGCCCATAATGCGTTCATTATATGATTTAGTGTGATGAGACTATGTCATCTGCTTGTAGCAAAACATTTATATTCTAGTCGTGGAAGACTGTGTAATATAATTCAAAGGTTATGTCGTGTGAATCGTGTGAATTGCGTGAATTGTATCAAACGTCATAAATAACCATTGGTGAGTGAACCGGTGATGCCTTGAGGGATTCAAGATGCCCAAGGCTAGTGACCCTTGAATTCTTTGGACAATGAACCGAGATGTCTCGAAGTGAGATGCCCATGGCCAGTGTCCCATGGAAGTCTGGCCGGTGACCTAGAAGTGACTTGAGGGCAAAAAAAAGTGATCACATGAGGAACTAAGCAACAAAGTGTGTGAATTCGTGTGCGATGGTGTGCTTGAATTGTGTGCTTGAACTCTCGTGTGTAGTGCTGATGATGTGTGAATGCGTTTTGCTCGTGCCAAATTGATATTGCGTGATTGATCTTGCTTGTTTTGGACAACTTTTGACCAGGTGGTAGGTGGATCATGTAGTCTAGAGCTTAGTTATTTCTCTTATTAGGGGTTGCTCATCCCATTATATTTTTCAGATTTTTAGCATGGACGTTGCTCTCGTCGCACGCTGCGGGGTGCCGGTCTACATAGAGGTGTGTTCGAGGATGTGGTTTACCCATATACCACTTTGTCCTTCACTCCTTATAAGGCCACATTATAAATAGATGTCGGGAGTTCAGAGGGGATCCCCATGTGCTTCGTCTCATGGTTCCTCAACTACGAAGGCGAGCTTTTTGGACCACTTCACTTTGGGGACGACGTAGTGGACGACGCATAGGTAGATGGAGCATCGTGGGTTGAAATTTTTTTTTTTTTGATAGAATGGGGATCGCAGAGTGGCGAAGAATAGGCACTTTTTGGCCTCTCCAAGGCATATATGTTAATACCCCTTAATCTAAGAAAGAAAGATGAATATATGAATAGTGACGTAAAGAATAACCTAAGTGAATATGAATATGAAATGAAATGAAAGAAACATGTTTATGTTACTCACGCTTATATTTGTCTTCCGCTTGCACCGTTAAAGGAAAAGAAATGAAAGAGAATGTGCAGTAAGTGACGTTCTAGGTTGTCACATGCCCTCATGACCTTTGGCGAGGGTAACCCTTGCTAGATCAAGCAATGGTTGCAACACCCTCATCGGCCCTTATTTATGGCCAGTCCAGCCACCGATGATGGCCAGGACTGGCTAAGTCCAAAAGGAAAAGGAAAAAAAAAAAGAAGCAAAAATAAGAAAAAAGGAAAATTTTTATAAAATAAAAAATAAAAAATTTTAAAAATATTTTTAAATGTCCATATCGGTGCCGTCAGTGCCACATAAGTCGGCCGGCGTCCACCTCAGCATTTTCAGGCCTAAATTGGCTCGATGAACTAAATTGGTATAAACGTGAAAATGTTTATGACTAAATTAATATAAATACAAATAAGTTTAAGACTTTCTTAGTACTTTTCCCTCCAATTAGGAAATTGCCAATTTCTTTAGTTTGTTTTTATTTCATTTT
This sequence comes from Eucalyptus virginea, assembly GCA_014182375.1. Taxonomy (NCBI): domain Eukaryota; kingdom Viridiplantae; phylum Streptophyta; class Magnoliopsida; order Myrtales; family Myrtaceae; genus Eucalyptus; species Eucalyptus virginea. The sequence continues at coordinate 17,119,031 of CM024517.1, read as the reverse complement.
TAGGTAAGCAAAATAAAAGTAAACACAATAATAAAATAAAAAATTTTCATTTGTCAATAGTAACAATTCATAAAATTCAACCCGTAATATAAAATAAACAATAAAAAGTTTGAAAGACGTGACATGAAATTTAAATTATAGAATTCAGAGTGAAGTGTCGTTTCACATTACTCCTACAACCTATTTATTCTCCATCGGTTCCACCAAAAGCGACACGGCCTGTGTGAACAGAGAGGATGGAAGCATCCGCAAGCCCTCGAAGCAAGCTCAATGGGAGAGATCCATCTTGGTTGCCAAAGTCCCCACTCCTTAAATGACCATGGTCCAACCCCTTTTTACATTGCCCTTCTTTCTCCATGGTCCAGGCCAAAAAGACTCAAACTCCTCATAAGACCACACCGGCAGATGTCTTGTTCTTCAAATTGTTTATTGCTCAGGTGTGACAATTAAAGTCAGCTTTCGCATCAAACTAACAAGAACTACAGTAGATGACATAGTCACAGAACTAAAATTGTTGATGGTCGTGGATTGATTATGAGCCTTCTTGAAACAACTAAAGAGTACAGAGAATGGATTGCTCGGCCATGGCTGGCGGTGGCTGGCGTCAGAAAAGGAAGAAGAAAGGAAAATAGAAAAGAGAGAAAAATAATAAATAAAAAAACGAAAAAAATCAAAAACATAATAAAAATAATAATATATTAAAATATAATTAAAAATTATCCACATTAATAACAGCCTATGTGGCACTGCTTGCGTTGATGTGGATATTCAACCAAAGTTAGATAAAAAGCAATAAGTCAAAATATTTAGGACTAAATTGACACTATTAAAATGTTTAAATCTAAATTAATACTAATATAATAAGTTTAGAACTTTTCTGACATTTTTTTCATTTTCCAATCCATTTACAAAAAAGAGTGCAAGAAATGTATTTAGATATTTATAAATGCACTTAAGTGAGATACATTGCGTTTTTTTTTTTTTAATCAAAAGAGATACATCATGTTGACATGTATAATATGTGCAACCATTCTCAAATGAACTTGCATGATATTTAACGTGGCTAATTTGACCACAATCATAAATTTGTAGAATTTTGGTTTGGTTTGTCGCATCAACCGAGCCGAAATAGATGAAGCTTCTTCGAAACAAACGACTAATTTGAATAGGATTTTAGCTCATGCTTTTCAGGTAATGAGAGAGAGAAGAGAAAGTTAAGCCCCAAATTGTATCTGCAGATTGGAAGGCTAGGGTTTCAAATTCAAGGAAATCAAGCAAATGGTGAAGTTCTCTTGGGGTTTTCAAGTTTGTAAATTAGAGTTTCAAACCGTTAATTTCAAAGTGATATGAGCTAGTCATACCTTGTAATTAAAAAGAAAGGTGGTTACACTAGCTCAACTAACATGTTTGTAATACATATCGTCATTATTATTTGCGTCGGACAAAAACATCTTTGCACTGAAAAATGGCCATCATTAATTTTATCCTTGGAGCAAAACATCTGATTTTTCGAGTTATTTCAAAGTGAGATTATTATTATTATTAAAGATGAGCGATTTCGGCCTCGGTCCAAGCTCCACCTAGAACTTGGAATGGACCTTTTCAAATTGGGTTTTCTAATTTTTGAAACTTAAAACCTATTTTGCATAGTTTGAAACTCAAAACCTACATTATCAATCGTTTCCAAAATCGATTCCAAGGTCCACTTGGAAACGAGTCAATCTCTTTTTGTTTGTTTCATTTTTTTCCTTTTTTTCCTTTTTTAATTTTATTTTTTGTTAAACAAAGTGAAAATGAAGGTGACAATAAAATCCCCATTTGTCAGTATAACATTTCATAAAAAGATGAACACATAAAATAAAATAAACAATAAAAACTTTAGAACATGTAAAACGGTTCATTAGTTCCCAGTTCAGTTCTTAGCCAGGAAGCAACCAAAATGCTTAGTACTGATTCCTCTTGCCGATTCGATCGAGTTCCCGATTCCATCGTGAACACATGCTCACTCCAAATTGTTGAACTCCCGTAATTTTTTTTCTTTTTTTTATTCAGATGGATAATTTTGTGACTCGAACAAAAGTTCGTACTGTCTAAACTAGGCCTGGGAGTGGGCCCACGTCATTCATTGGTCCATTTTCATCCCGCATACTGTCGAAATCGGCCCAGCAAAAATATCACCACTCACCACCCGCGCAGATAACCTCCTGAGTTCGCTCCATCTCCGACGAGAATCGAGCTCGCTCCCTAGGGTTTCTGATCGCACCAAACCAACCATGGCGAACCCCGCTAAGTCGGAGGGGCTTCGGAACCTCAGCGAAGTCGTTGGTTTCAAGAGCAGGATCGGCCGGATTCTGACATCAGTCCGCAGATTCGCCGTCGATTCCGCGATCCTCGAGTCCCTCGGGGGCAATAATGGTAACCAATACCACCACCTCTTATTGCTAATTTTTCATTTTAGATGATGGGGTTTTGCTCTGCGTGGTCTCTGTGGTCTGCGTTGGATGATTCATGGAAGATTAGATTAGGTAACTTAGGTATTGTAGCCGACTGCTTTGATTTCGTTTGCCTGAACAGAGGGCGATGAAGAATTCTGCTATGTGCTCGGTGGTCGAATCGACTCTACTAGGAGTGGGCGCTCATGGCGAAGATGTGGAATCATGTATTGGTTGATGACTTGAATTGGGTGTTTCGTTGTGGTCTGTTGGATCGCTGTATGAGGCCTTTATTGAATGGTCTGCTTTCCATGGAGTTAAATTAGAAGTTAAAATCTGGAAGTTGCCACCAGTCTCGCACCAAAAATTTGGATGATTCTCCATGTTTAGTGTTTCAAATCTTGCGATGTCCATTTCTTTTTGTCTAAGTAAGTTGGGGCCCTGTATTTTTGTGATTTCAAATTTGGTTCACTAATGACTCATCTGCCAAACAATGGCAGTGTTTTGGTTATTTTACTTGGTTGACATGAAATTCTGGTTATTTGGTGGATGCGGACAACATCTGCTTGCAAGTGCCTGCACAATGTTGCTTACTTTGCATCACCTTGTGTAGTTTTGAGTTGCACGGTAAACTTGAATGAGGTAGAAACAATGAAGATATTGAAATAAGGATGCACTTGGTTTGGATGGTGTGCATATGAGACAACATTAGGGCTTTTGCCAAATTTGTGTTGGTCAAAGATTTCTATGCTGCATCATGTGACATCCCATTGTAATAGTCGCATTTGTTTGAATTTCCTTGCTTATAAGAGCTGTTCAAACCACTTCCACCGGTGTGGATTTTATTGGCTCCTCTTGAATTGCGTGTCCTTTGTCATCCAACGCCATGCATCATCACTTTGATGTTACCTTTTCTGAGCTTCAATTTATGTCCATTTTTTCCTGCAGCAGGAAAGAAGACGGCAACTAAGTTAATGTATGAAGGCATGAAAGATCGAGCGCTTTGTCCCTCACTTAATGACGATAACAGACCTGGAGATCTCAAAGTTGGGCTGAATAATATACATGAAATCATGGAGAAAAGGCAAGAAGGATCGAATAAAGTGGGCCAAGAACATGAGAGGTCGGCTAAATCTGTTATAGGGTTGGAGGTTTCGAAGAAGACGCCAAATGAAGTACCCAAACTGATGGATCTCCCGAGAGCCACAGAAAAGAGACTCTTTATTCGCTCGAGATTATGAAATGGTATTTATACCAAGTAATGTGGTCGGGGAGATTTTCAAGGGGTTGATAATGCTTGTTGCCTTGTTCCTTAATTGTATCATGCTGTATCGGATCGTTTCGCTGTGAATTTCTCTGTATGTTTGTATTTTCTTATCTTCTTTGGCAGATGGCATATACACGCGTAAACATTGCCCTTAGCAAGGAAGGAGATCCTCTATCTTAGGGTCTTTCATTTCGTGGAAAATATCACGTTTTTGGAAAATGTTTTTGAAGAAGCTATTTTCCAAGAAAATGGCATATATTTTTCAATGTTCTACTGAAATTTGAAATTTAAGTGGAAAATATTTTTTACCGTTCGTTATGAAAATGGCATGTATTTTTCAATGTTCGGCTGAAATCTGAAATTTAAGTGGAAATATTTTTCACCGTTTGTTATTTAACTTGATTTTTAAGGGAAAAATTGCCAAAAAAATTGAATCTTAATATTTTCTATTGACCAAACAAATTAATTTTAATATATATTTTTTAAAGATTGAATTTTTAATTATTTTTTTTTTTTTTAAAATCAAATTTTTATTATTTTCTTCCTTTTTCCTTTTTCTTTTCCTTCCTCCTCCTTCCTCCGCCACCGCGTGCCTCGACTATGGCTGATTACCAGGCGGCCGACTAAGACTTAATTGCTAGATCGATGAGCTCAGCTCGCTTAGATCGGCTGAGCCTCAAGCTTGCAAACTCGATCTAGGCGAGCTCGAGCTTTGTCTAGGCTAACAAGCTTGCGGCTTGATCCAACGAGCTTGAGCCTTGCTCTTGTTAGATCTAGCTTTGGGCGAGGTTGGAGTTGGCCTGTGGCTGGTCGCTAATCGTTGTTGTGGCTAGTGACCACACCAAGGAAGAAGAAGAAGAAAAAGGGAAGAAAAAGAAATTAAAAACTCAATTTTTTTAAAAAAGAAAAAAAGAAAAAGAAAACATAAAAATAAAGAAGAAGAGGAAAAACAAAGAAAAGAAAAAGAAAAATAAAAAATAATTCAAATTAAAAGGAGGAGGAAGAGGAGGGCTTGCAAGGGTGCAGGATAAAATAAATCAAGTGAAAAAAATGTTTTTCATTTTTCAAAAGTGGAAAACATTTTTCTTTAATTTAGAAGGAAAAACCTTTCATGGAAAATGTTTTCCTCAAGTAATTCATTTTTCGTGAAAAGAACGCCTGAAAATTTGGAAAATATTTTCTCAAAAGTTATTTTCGTGAAACAAACAATCTTAATGCCTTAATTAGTCAATTGTCCCGAGGAATTCTTGGTTAAAGGGAAAAATTGCAAAGAAAAACCGCATTATAAACTTCTCAAAAGGAAAAATAATTATTTTAAAAAGTATATTTAGTTTGTAATATTCTGTGTATATATTATTTTGCATCGCCTGTATTCTTTCAAGGTATATTTCTGGTTTTTTAACGGATTATATTTTGAAAGACGACAATTTATTTGTGTACAAAGACAAACTTACATGCAAGTAGGAGTGCTTTAACAGGCCATACATATATTTTGTTAACTTGCATCTTGACAGTTCAAATGTCTCAAAAAAATTATAGTTAACGTTTTCATGAATCTTTGAATAGCTAAGTTTTTGTGCTTGTGTCCTTATATTGTAAAAAATAAAAGTAAAAACTATAATGTTAGCCAGAATGTAAATTTAAACTTCACTTAGGACTACTTGGACAATGATATAGATATAAGATAGAACTTAGTTTGAAATTTTATTTCTTAGATGTTTTACTTAACTCCTTGTTTATTACTTCTACCATTTTTCTTATGGGACAATTATAAAAAAAAAAAAAAAGGTCCTAATTTATGGTAATCGTGTCAATTCAGTCCATTTGGCCAAATTAGGTCGGTTGGCGCTGACATGGTTGCCAATTGTCTAGTCAATGTTGATATGTTAATTTTTAATAATATTTTATTTTTTTCCTTTCCTTTTTTTTTTTTTTTCCTCTTTCTCTCCCTTATAGTGGTAGGGGAGGCTCCGGCGGGGCTCGCCAGCCATTTGCCGAGGGCCACGAAGCCCCTACTACCCATTGGCGAGGGTTGCGGTCCTTGCCAGACCTCGTTCACCCTCATCAGCAACCTCGCCTAGACTTGGGTGAGGCCTAGAGCTGTGAGCGAGGCGACTTTGCTCAAATTTGGAGGAGGCCAGCCTTGCCCTAGCCTTGCCGCGAGTGAAGGCAGCCTCTCCTGTAGATGGCGAGGCTAAGGCGACTCGTTGGTGAGATCTAGCGAGGGCTACGACCCTCGTTAGCCACTGTGGGTAAGGAAGTGAAAGAGGAAGTAGAGAGAAAAAAGGAAAAAGTTAATAAAAAAATATAAAAAAATATAATTTGGCCAGATGGATTAAATTGATGTAATTGCAAAAGGTTTAGGATTGAATTCGCCAAAAAAAAAAAGTTTAAAACTAAATTAGCAAAATTATAAGTTTACAACTTTTTGTTGTTGTTGTAATTCTCCCTTTTTCTCGCATCCTTATGTATATATCTCTTGTTTGCTTACATACGTTATAGCAATTTGTAGTTGACATTATTTGTCACTTGGACCGAATTTTCAAATAGTAAAATTACCTGCAACTTCAATTACATAACATGGAGGTAAGATACATTAAATCATAAGATTAAAACCTCTAATTATATGGTATTGTTCACGGTACAACAATCTTCACATTTGTTGAAGAGATTTCATATCTCTAATTTTAACTTGGATTGTTTTTTAATTTTTTTTAAAGAGAATATGAGACAAAAATAACAATTGAATTCTATGTCAACTTAAATTATAATTAGATTTATAAATGAGTAAGATAAAACTCATAATAAATTTTTAGGGAAAATTTCAAATAAAAACATGAAATGAGCCATTTTCTCAAATAATGATCCATAGTGGACCTTGTCTTAAATAAAAATTTACAGTTATCGATTTAGTCTCAAATAAGTGCCCTAACTCAATGTTCGACTTATTCCGGCCATTAGAGCATGAGGAATTTTGTCCACAAATTGTAATTAAGTAAAAAATTAAAAACGAAAGACCCCAAATTGATCTCTCGGTCTCTTTGTGGATTTTCTTTCTTCCCACATTGCTCTTCAATTCTCAGTGCTAGTGCTCTCCATGGAATTTTTACCAACAAAATCGGGAGAGAATCCTCTTCACTCTCGTTCTCACACACATTTTCTTCTTCAAGGCTAGTGTGCAACCGTGTGGTGCTTTTGATTCACTGTCGATGTCGCACAAGTTGAGCTGACATTCTGGTTCAATGATTCCCGCAGTTCAACCTGCTATTGTAGTTAGCTTTGCGATCAAGTTTCACCTGACAAGAGTAAAGAGGCTTCGAGAGCAAAGTGTTTGGCATAAAACTCGGGCAATGCATTCACCAATTTTTGCACCTCTCATACTGAAAAAGTATGCATCAAAAGAGGTGAAAATAGCGGCGTGTGAAGTTCTCCTGATTCACGCTTTCCTGTATTGCCTAGATGCGATCGTTTGCGTAGTTCAGATTAGTGTTAGAATTCCGCTATACGATGCATGTGTTTGTTAGTCGTAATATGATGTTAGCGCACTTCTGGAAATGAGTTTGGTACGGCCATTTATGCTTATTGCTCCCTTTAGTAAGATATGTTCTTTTTGTGCTTGGAAGGAACAAGCATGGGATGATGACAATTGATAGCCTCTTCAAAACGACTTGCCATAAGTGTTCATCTATTTGGTGTAGAGGGGTTGCAATTTTCTTGAAAGATTATGAACTGATTGCCTAACTTTTGCAAAGTATGATTAAATTGGTGGAGTAACTTATGTGATATGATTTACGAAGGGTTTATAACTGTGGCTCTTTGTTATGAGAAATGCTAGTGTTGATTGGATTAGTTTCTACTTCAAGTATCAAGTATTAGGTTTTCATTTCATTAGTCACATAAAATGTTTATGTCTTGGGTATTGCAGTAACAATAAAGAAGATGGTGGAGATGCAATTGCTTGGTATTGATGTTGTTCTTGCAAGCTACCCTCCACCACCGCCAAAGCGCATTTTGGCTAAGTTGATACCGGTCGCTCAGACAGGAGTATAGGTTACCATCATTGCAGGAGGGCATATTTTTCCAATTATCTTGCAGGAAATACTGAAGTAGTGTCATATTGTGTTTAATTTAATATTTATAAGCTATGATATATACGAGTGTTTATACATCAAAAGTTCATAAGAAACTACTTATACTTAGTCGAAAATTTATTTCTAAGTTTTCTTATAGAAATAGTAAGGCACTTACGGATGACATCTAAGTTATAATATATAATAGAGTAACACTTTCTTTTTATTTAGATTGGTTTTCACTCTTGATCTTTTATTCTCTAGCGTCTTGTTGATATTATTTTATACTCTTCAGCGTCCGATCTTTCTGTTGGACAATCTTCACAAGAATCAGTCTCCAAGCTATTCGTCGAACAATTGTTGAGCAGATTATTTTAGAGTCAATCAATCTGAGTTCCTGTAGATTTGATTGCCCATACAATCAAATCTTCGATTTCTGTTAAGAACATGAGAACACAAAACCAGAGAAGTTGTTATACTGCTATAGAGTTAACAAAGGCAGAGAATAAAAGCATTGCCAAAACAGAGACTGTGGCTGTCATTGAAGAAGCTCGGAAGAAGCAGAGTGCACAAGTCAGTGCCAGTAATACTGTCAGCCGTGTATCTATACAATGTGATGGAGATAAGTCGGTGTAAATAACACGTGCCATATTCTCAGAAGGAAAAGAGAAGCTGTTAGTTCAGTTTTTTCAATGTATAACAGATTAGGCGAAATTAGTTCTTTTTTCTTCTTTAAGTCTTTCATTCTGTTTTACGATGACAGCTGGTTCTTTTTCGTTTAGCATCTGCTGTATATAACAGAGCTTAGCCTTCTTCTTCTTCATTGAGTCAATGTAACAGAATTGATAGAAAAACAGAGGAAGAGCACGCCATTGAAATGTGCTCTGTATTGAGTTGCGTATACTGATATAATACAAGAAGATGATCTTTCTTCCATATTCATTCATCTTGCTCATCTTCACAATTTCCAAAAGTAAATTGCTCAAACTATGGAAAGTATCTTGTCTTCAGGATGATTGTGAATCAATCAAGGTAATTAATATCTTCTACATAGATATTCTTTGAGATTGATTTCTTCTAAAATAAGAATCCATGCGAAATCACTAACTGTCAAATAGTGAGATGAAATAACTCATCTCAGGATATTTTCCTCTGAACACATTACAAGGTTGTTTGTCGCACGCAGTATGGTTGATCTGCTTATAATAGCAGTCTTCGATATTATTTGACTTCATGGTAATATTAACTTATGATCATATTGAGTTTCTCGATGATATCATACCAATGGTTTCTTGGTGATATCAATTACGTCTCAATAGGTACTTTAAGTACATTGGTGATGTAGATCTTATAAATCAATCAACTTTCTTAATATTTGATTTTCAATTGATGTGTCATACAAAATAAAATTTTGACAATAGGGAATCCTAATCACGACATGGCCTGTTTCTCGCCAAAAAGAGTCATTGAGCATTTGAATTAGGATTGGCTTCTCATTTACTAGTCATTTGAAATTTAGTCTCAAAAGGTAAAAAGTCGACATTTAAATTAACTTTTTGGTCAAACTTTGACCGAAAGTCAACCACATGATAAAATTTGGTTTTTTTTTTGATAAAAAAAACCTTGAATAGTGTAAATTTCACTTTTGCACTTTCAACTTAAAAAAAAAAGCTTAGCTTATTAATTACCTTTTTAGTAGTAAATCACTAAAAAGTTGACTTTAGTCAACTTTTTTCCAAAAAAATTGAAAAAAACGGAAAAACTCTTGTTTTTACTTCATTATGATTTTTCCATCATTAATTTAACAAAAATTAATTAGGAATTTTGTCTTTTGAGATAGTTTCTTTTGTGATATTTGATCTATAGGTCGCACTGCATCCAATTTTCAAGCCAATTTTAGAATTCCAAGCTAGACACCAAACCCCACCCAAAAAAAAAAAAAAAAAAAAAAAAAAAAGCCCTAATTAGGGATTCCAGTCAATTCTTCATGGCTTATGCAATTTGGTCAAAATTGGGTCCAATTTGTTAGAGGCGACTCAATTCTAAAATCAATTTAATCACACCAATTGGACTCAATTTGATTATTTTAGCCAATCAATGATTAGTTAAATCGTGAAGAATCAAACCGATTAACTCAATTTGTTTTGACCCATTCTAGTCTAAGCTTTAATTTGATCAATTGATGTTCAATTTGACGATTAGACTTCAATTCTGTTTCACATTTAATTTATAATGACATGGAAAAAGCCAATTGAGCAAAATAAAGCAACACAAGACAATTCAATTGAATCAATCACATATGATTTGAGCCAATTTGATTTAATTGAATTCAATTTTGTCAATTAAGCACAAAAGCTGTATCAATTGGATCAAACCCCAATTTGCAATGATTGAATCAATTGGAATGAAATTGACATACCCATGGTGCACTCGAGGCAAATTAACTCAATTGGGATGTCAATAATCAATTGGGTTGAATTGAATCATTTTAATTTGAGTCACATTGATTCAATTTGACCGATTTGGCCTAATTTGCTTAGCAATTTAGGGAATCCAAATTGCTCAATGAAATAAGGTTCTTCTTTAAATTTGGGATGTGCCTAGGGTCTATCAAAATTCTTGCTACCTTTTCATGACATCATATTCATACTGTACCAATATCCACAATCCTACAAACTATATTGTTGCTCATCAAAACTAAATCACCACTGACTTTCTTATATGTGTGGAACCAACCTCTATTTGGGCACATGTGGTATGAATATGTCAAATCCAAAATCCATTTGTTGTCGATATGATAATTTGAAGGCAAAACAATGAGAACATTGTTTGCATTAGCTATAACGACCGGAATTTCCATAAAATTTGAACATCAAATGAGTATATAAATTAGGCCCCGTTTGGTTCGACTTTCCCAAGGGGCTTTGGGCCCCTAAAGCCCCTTAAGGAAAATATTTTGTGTTTGGCAAACATTTTTTAAAGTTCATTTGCCAAATATCAGCATTCCCAATGCTGAAAGCCCAATGTTTGGGAGGAGCTGCTTTGAGCATTGACATTTTGGAGATGCAATTTCATTGTTCATCGCATCACTATTCATTTTCTTATTCCCCGCCCATCTTCTTCCCCATTTGTCTTCTTCTTCCCCGCTTGAGAGTCGAGCTTCTCCGTCAGCCACCACCGTCACCTGGGGGTTGCACATCCCCGGTGACCATCGCTTGGGGTGGTGTGACTCACGACCCAGGCGGTGTCGCGCGACCTCAAGCGGCCTAGCATGCGTGAACCAGGTGACACCGCTTGAGGTCGCGACCTCAAGCTGCCAAATCTAGCAGTTTAGAGGCCAAATCTGGCCGTTCGGAGGCCAAATTTGGCCGCCAAATGGCCACATTTGGCCTCCGCGACCTCAATCTGTCAAATCTAGTGGTTCAAAGGCCCGATTTGGCTGTCCTGCTGCCAGATCTGGCCACTGCGACCTCAACCGATGGTGTCGCCTCAGGTTGCGACCTCAGGCAGCCAGATCTGGCCGTTCGGCAATTGGCCGATGGTTAGTCGGCCACTGGATTTGATTTTCATATTAAAAATAATAATAACAAAAGCCCATTACAAATGTGAGTTTTGCCAAACGGTATTTATGCTAAAGTTATCTTTTAATGCACAATTTACCAAACGGTGTAACATTTCAGAAAACCCCTTTACCTCAAAGGTATTTGTATTATCTCAAGGATATTTCCCCAAAACCGAACCAAACGGGCCCTTAATGTCACTTCAATTCTCCGAGAAATAACTAACTTATCCACAATTGTACAAATAGTTTAACCTTAACTAATATATGTGAAAGCCTCTTATATAGAAACTCATCTCCACTTTTGTTGCACACTCTAATCCAATCTGATCCTTACTAGTGATCTTTAGAAGTATTAATCTAATGCTCCTGAACTCCTAAATTGACAAATATGTAAAATATATAGGAGTGAGCCTAAGCTTAATAAATAAAATCTCTAAATCTAAAGTAGGAGATCATCTTGCTACTCGACCTAGGAGCACAACAACATAATAGCAGTCAACACTTATATAAATCAATATCGAGAAATGCCTTCCATTGTTTATATAAATATAACGACTCCTTAATTAATCTTCTATTCATAATAGAATAATACCCAAGAAGGGCTATACACATCATATATTACTCAAGCACTTGTTGTTCAACCCAAATACGACATATCAAACATTTCATCTCTTTATGAGCATGCAATGGGTAAGTCGCCAATCCCTAAAACGGACTATGGAATGTACTTTATCTGCTGGGTTACGTTACGGGCGGGCATTTTACCATATACATCAAAATCTACATCTTCAACCACATATTTAAATTGCTTGTCACTTTCCCCCTTTGGTAGCAAGGACATCAACAAAATAATGTGAGTTTAAAACAAGTACATGATAATTACGTTTGTCAAGCGATGAAGTAAATGCATTGCCTTTTCTATCATAATACGACAATGGAAACCATTAATGACATTGCATAAAATTATTCATTCAAATGCAAACAAATGGCATATCATTTCTTGATTTATAAATACCGCTTAGCAGTTGACCGATATACACAAGTGAATTCATATTCAGTATTGGCCAAGACTATCTTGATTCAATTGATGATATGTCAATTTGGTCATTCTAGCCAATTTTTATCGAAAATCACTAAAGTAGTCATCTAGTTAGCACTGTCGTCCTGTGAAGCACAATTGATGCTAATGTGAATAATTTTTACAATTTATTTATTTTTTTATAACTCTATGATTGTTTTCTTTTGGTGACATGTCGAATTTTGCCCGACAAATTAATTAGTCATAATGGGTCATATTGGTCTAGTAATTTAATTCAGTAGATGAATTTGGGAACCTAGGCAATTAAATTATGCCCTTATATGGTTATAATTTGCACCTAAGTTTAATAAAATGCTTAATTAAACTTCTAATGTATATGTTTGGATATGGTCGGCTACCTAAGTCCTATTTATATAAAATCTAGACACGTTTAGCAATTAAATGTCCCTCTTGCCGCCCACCATAATCATTTAAGGCATGCAAATTTGATAAAAATTTAAAATAGGAAGAAATAGGCTAAATAACCTATGTTAGAGCTAATGATGGATCACCTTGTTCCTTGCCCACTAGAATTGCATGCAAGAAGAGTCTTCAATAAGCCAAAATCATTTCCTCTTCCCTAAGTCAACAGCCTTTTCTCTTTTCTTCTTCATTTTCTTTTTCTCTTTTTCATTTTTCTCTCGCTCTCTCCACCAAGCCCTCTCTTCCTCTCACCGTTCTCTCTCTCACTACAAGCTCTCTCCCTTCCTTTCTTACTCTCGTAATCATGCCAGAGCTCACCAGCAAGCTCACAGCTTCCTCGAGTCACAGTGAGCCTAGGAGGAGGGAACCAAAGCACGAAAATTCCAAGGCAAGGAGAAACGGCATTCTCCTACTCCCCTTGATCTTCTTGGGGCTTGATTTTTGTAATATAGGGAGTTTCTTGGTTGTTCTTGCTATTTTGTTTGTTGTTATGATGTTGCATGTTGCTGTGATGTTCGGATCGTGAAGAGAAGGTGCTGTGGTGGTGTGTTTTTGCAAGGCGGATGGGTTGCATGTTGGTTTTAGGAGTTTCGGTGGGTTTTCATGTGTTTTCTTGCGTGTGTTTTATGTGCATGCATGTGAGCTATGGACACATGGATGCATGGGTTGTAAGTATTTTGAGTTTTGCCTACTGTTTTTTCAGAACCGAGAACTCTTGACCTCTCTAGGCTTTCGATTTTGTGTAGCACATTGTGTTGAGATCTAGGTGAAATTTTCCCCATGAAAGTTGTGCAAGAGATCTTAAACTATGACATATATTTTTCATGAATTTTTCTGAGGTAAAATAGTTAGTGTATGGGCATAAGTTTCTACTGGGTGTATGTTGTGCAGAACTGTTGCACGTGTGACTCTTTGACATTACGAATTTTCTATAGAAGCTCATAACTTGATTCTGGTCATGATTCCTTCATGAAAGTTGCGATAAATTACTCGACCTTTGACATATATTTTTGTCAGATTTTTCTGGATTGGTGTGATTGGTGCAAAGGTTTGGTCTTTCTGTGATGTCTAACCTGCTAGAATGGTGAAAGTGACGACCTCAGTGTGTTCTTTGATTTTTCTGGAATTTTTGGGACTAAGTCTAGTCGTACTTCCTTCATAAAAGTTTAGGAGATATCTTCATGCATAACATGTCAAAATTTTGTAGCATTTGGTAAAGTTTTTGGTACTGGAACGTACTCTTCTTTGCACAGGCTGACTCTGGAAAGCAGTTCAGTTTGTGAGTCCTATTTGTGTGCTTTGCTACTTTCTGTATAGAACCAATTAGGTCTAGTGTTCTCCATAGATAGTGTTTGTTAAGGTCTTTCCTACAACACTAAAATTTTAGAATTTTTCGAGTTCATCTACTTTGGCATTGACTTTGATCTCCGCAACTGTGCAGTTCTGGTTGGTTCTGTTCTTTGGTCCAAATTTAGTTAAAGTTTATAGGAAGATGATGGAATATTAAATCGTGGTCTATTGATGGTAGAAATTAAATTTATTTGGCTACCCACTGATGTGTATTTGGTTTTAATCTAATATCATTAACTTGTGGAAATCTAAGGTATAGTGTGAGCACATATTCTGGAATTTGAGCCTTTTGTGGTGTGAAAGTTGATTGGTGACTTGCTATGCTTGTGAATGCTGTGAGAAATGGCTCTATGTGTAATTGTGAATTCTAGAAGTGCTGGATATGTTGGTATGGTGTGATTAATTCAAGGTGTAGAAGTGTGAACTGCTTGAAATGAAATGAACATAAAAGATATCCATTGATGCCCTAGGGGAATAGGGATGCCCAAGGCCAGCGACTCTTAAATGCATCAGCTATGTGATACCAAGATATCTTGGAGTGAGATGCCTATCGCTAAAGTCTCATGGAAGTCCGACCAGTGATCCAAAAGTGACTCGAGCGGACCGACCAGCGATCCGAAAGTGACTCGATCGGACCAACCAGCGACCTGGTGTAAATCTGACTCGAGGGTGGACAATGTGAAAACATGATATTACTAAATAACTGATATGTCATATGAGTTTGTGTGTGAATGTATAGTCTTGTGTGGTAATTGCATATGCGAATTCCTATGTGTGGTGCCGAAAATGCATGAATGCATTATTGATAATGTATGAGTGTTGCTCCCTTCGCTAAATTAATGGTATATGACTTACTTTGTTTATGGTTTTGTGATTGGATTCCGCATGAAATGATGTGTGCAGCAATCATGGTCATGTGTTTATATATATATATATATATATCTTATATTTGAATTAGAGTGATATCAGAGGTCTTGTATTGTTCATGTCATTCAAATGCATGTTGGCACTATTGGAAATAGTTTGAGGTATGTCGTATGCTCATACTTGTGTGCTTGCTTGCTTGAATGTTAGTTGGGTCCTAGAAAAAAAGAGTCAATTAAATCAAGTGGTTGATGAGTTTGCTATTTCTCTTGTTGAGCGTTAGCTCACTTTTCTTGTTTTTACATATCCTTAACCATGTCTGGGTGGTGTGGAGTAGAGGAGATAGGTTGGAGATAGGGAACCATTTTTAGAGACACTGTTGTCACTTTGTGGGATCGGACTGTGCAGTTGGTGATGGATGATGTTGATAGCCATGAGTTCATTATGTTGCTTGTGTGGATAGTTGATGCGAGTAGACACTCTTTTGACCTCTCACTATAGTCTGTTAATCACCCATGTGGATAAATAAGATAATGAAATGAAAGCTTGTTGCCTATTCTGCTTTTGTGTTCATTCATTGTTTCTATTATGGTGGTTTGATTCTTATATTTACTTCACTTCCGCTTGTGCTATAAGTAAAAAGATTAAATAACTTGCCTTAATAAGGTCGCGTTACTGACTAGACTCCATCTATAAGTAAAAAGAGATTTCCGATCAAAATTGACCGAAATAACTAAATAGGCAAATAGTTAAAATATTTATAACTAAATTGAAAAGTTGTCAAAAGATTTTGAATTAAATTGATATAATCGAAAGGTCTAACTAAATTGGTCGCCATATAATAAATTTAAGAATTTTTAGACAATTTTTCTAATAGTGAAAATGAATAGAAAAAGATCCCATTTCAAAAGTAACAATATTTGTCCTCCATATAATTATATCCATATAATTATAAAGATGCCCTTCGCCCCTTTTTCTTCATTTTCTCTCTGATTTGATTGGGATATTACAGATTTTCTTCACCACGAAAAGACCACCAAATTTCTGCTAGGGTTTGACATTTCAAAGTCATTATTTCCTTTATTACTGCCGTATAAATTTGAATGGGTCAACTTGATAATCTAGAATCTAATGACTTTTACAAAGTTTCCTGGATTTTGCAATGACGAAGACTTCACTGGTTGGAATTTTCGGACCACTGACGGCAATTATTGTACACGTGATGTGTATTAGTGGAAGTCAAATATAGTTTGTTCGAAACCACTAGTCACTTTTAAAATAGACCTGGTGATGGGTAGGGTGATTTACCGGACCGCCCACCTGATTAGCTAGCTCGGCAAAGAATATAGACTTGTCTAAATAGACCTTGCCAAAATTTTAGGACGCAATATATTTTAGGGCCAGGCCTGGATAAGAGCGTTCATGCCTGAGCGAGCTCCCCATGCAGACATATAACTTGTACCCATATACCTTTCATCCAGGCGCCCATGGGCCTGCCCTATCCCCTCTCCCACCCAGACCAGAGAGAAACGGAGGGGGCATTGACAAAGGTTGATTGAAGGGCGCCAAAGTTGGTGGCGGTGGTTGGTGTAGGCCCGATGGCGGTCTGCGGTCATGGGAAAGAGCGGAAAAGAAGAGGGAAAAAACACAAGAAAGAAAAGAAAAAAAAATCCTCATCTTCTGATCTAAAGCAATATAGATGTACAATCATCAAGATTGGATAAATTAATGATGCGAACTATCCTCTGAAGTTAGAAAATCCTTCCCCACCCTAAAAACTTCGATTAACTAAAGGAGCATATTTTACGAAGGCAGCAAACACTAAGCCCTTGTCCGGGGAAAAAGCAACCTAAGATAGGTATCCAAGCGAATGAACCGGTAGAAAATAGTGGAGGCAAATTCGGATGGACAGGAAATGGGGCAGTGAAGGGAATATTCTCCAAAAGTCCTAAATCTATTGTACAATTTTGTTAATTTAGTCCTAATCTTTTTGATCACTTACCAATTTATTCATAGACTTTTAAATTGTACCAGTTTATTCCTAAACATCTTAACGATTTGTCAATTTAAATATAAATATTTTAACAATTTGTTAATTCAGTTATTCGGGCTAATTTTTTTTGAAAATCAATACAATAGTTGTTTTGTTAGTACTGGCGGTCTTTATAGCACAATCGATGTTGATGTGAACAATATATATATATATATATATATATATATATATATATATATATATATATATTTCTATGATTGTTTTTTTCTCTTTTCTTTTTTGCCTTTTATGTTGTTTTCTCTTCTTTTTTGTTTCCATTTTTGCCTCTGCTCGCCATTGATGAGGTCCCTACTAACTTTGGGTGAGGGATGCTTGGACTTGGGCTAGCAAGTGCCATCCTGGTTGGATCGGGCAAGGGTAGCCCTCACCTAAGGCTAGTGATGGATAAAGAAAAAACGAAAAAGAAAAGAAGAGGAAAAAAAGGAAAAAATTGTTCATGTCAGCATTTGTTGTGTTATGTAGGATGCTCAACACTAACCACACCTCCATGTTAGTGACTTCCAACTAAGATTGACCGAAATGACTAAATAGGTAAATCGTTAAAATATTTAGAACTAAATTGAAAAGTTATCAAAAATTTTTCGATTAAATTGATATAATTGAAATGTTTATGATTAAATTGGCCGCTATATGATAAATTTAGGAATTTTTGGGCAGTTTTCTCAACAATGAAAATGAATAGAGAAAGATCCCATTTCAAAAGTAACAATATATGTCCTCCATATAATTATAAAATGCCATATTGAAATGAAAACTTCGTCCCTTTTTCTTCATTTTCTCTCTAATTTGATTGGGATATTGCAGATTTTTATCACCACGAAAAGACCACCAATTTCTGCTAGGGTTTGACATTTCAAAGTCATTATTTCCTTTATTACTGCCGTATAAATTTGAATGGGTCAACACGATAATCTAGAATCTGATGACTATTGCAAAGTTTCCTGGACTTTAGCAATGACAAAGACTTCACTGTTTGGAATTTTAGGACCACTGACAGCAATTATTGTACATGTGATGTGTATTAGTGGAAATCAAATATACTTTGTTCGAAACCACTAGTCACTTTTAAAGTAGACCTGATGATCGGTAGGGTGATTTACTAGATCGCCCACCTGATTGGCTAGCTCGGCAAAGAATGTAGTCCTGTCTAAACGGACCTTGCCAAAATTTTAGGATGCGATATATTTTAGGGCCAGGCCTGGACAAGAGCGTTCATGCCTGGTCGAGCTCCCCATGCAGACATGTATGCAAGCGCCCATGGGCCTGCCCTATCTCCTCTCCCACCTAGACCGGAGAGAAACGGAGGGGGCATTGACAAAGGTCGATTGTAGGGCGCCAAGGTTGGTGGCGATGGTTGGAGGTAGGCCCGACGGCGGCATGAGGTCACGGGAAAGAGCAGAAAAAATCCTCATCGTCCGGTCTAAAGCAATATAGAAGTGCAATCATCAAGATTGGATAAATTAATGATGCGAACTATTCTCTGAAGTTAGAAAATCCTTCCCCACACTAAAAACTTTGATTAACTAATGGCGCATATTTTACCAAGGCATCAAACACTAATCCCTTGTCCGTGGAACAAGTAACCTAAGACAGGAATCTAAATAGCGGTGGCAAAATATTATCTCTCGACCTTGTTGGATGGATAGGAAATGGAGCGATGAAGGAAACATTGTCCAAATATTCCTAAACCTATCTTACGATGGTCAGTTCAATCCTAACCTTTTAATTATGGTAATTTAATCCTAAACTTTTGACTGCTTGCTAATTTAGTCATAAACTTTTAAATTGCACCAATTTAATCCTAAATATTTTGTTAATATGTCAGTTTAATCATAAACATTTTAACAATTTATCAATTTAATCACTCTCGCCAATTTTTATTGAAAATCACTAAAGTAGCTATTTAGTTAATACTGGCTGTCCTATGTGGCACAATTGACGTTAATGCGAACAATTTTTGTAATTTTTTATATAATTATATGATTTTTTCTCTTTCTTTTTTTTTTTTTTTTGCTTTTTCTATTCTTTTCTTTTATTTCTTTTCCTTTTTCCCCTCCACTAGCCATTGACAAGGCCCCGTTGACTTCAAGCGAGGAATGCTTGGACTTGGGTTCGCAAGGACCACCCTCGTCGAATTGACCAAGGGCAGCCCTCGCCGGAGGGACACAGGAAAAAGAAAAAGAAAAGAAAAGAAAAGAAAAAAGGAAAAAAATTACTTTACACCAGTACTGGTTGTGTCACATAATACGTCGATACTAACTAAACCTCCACATCACGTGATTTCTAGTCAAAATTGACTGAAATAACTAAATAGGTAAATCATTAAAATGTTAAGAACTAAATTGAAAAGTTGTCAAATGGTTTCAGATTAAATAGATACGATTGAAGGGTTTATGGACTTTTGGACAATTTTCCCAAGAGTGAGAATGAAGAGAAAAAGATCCCATTTCAAAAGTAACAATATTTATTCTCCATATAGTATAAAAATGCCATATTGAAATGAAAACTTCGTCCCCTTTTCTTCATTTTCTCTCTGATTTGATTAGGATATTGCAGATTTTCTTCACCGCGAAAAGACCACCAAATTTCTGCTAGTGTTTGACAGTTCAAAGTCGTTATTTCCTTCATTACTGCCGTATAAATTTGAATGGGTGAACTTGTTAATCTAGAATCTAATGACTTCTAAAAAGTTCGGTGGACTTTCGCAATGACAAAGACTTCACTGGTTGGAATTTTCGCGCCGCCGACAGCAACTACTCTATATATTATACGAATAAAGCCAATCAAGAGATTTCTTCTGACAACGTTAAATACAACGAAATCAGATATACGACCACCAGCTAAAGTGATCAACACTTGGACCTAGGTGAAGTTTTCTTGTTTTTCTTTTCCCTTTTAAGCCTCACCTCTTCATGCATATCATTTCCATTAGACCTGTGTGGAAAGCAAATGACTCTGCTAAAGAAATCAATGCTCTTTGTTGTTGTGGTCGCGTTTGTGCTCATCGAATTCAAACCCATCACTGGCCAATCGAGCTACAATTACCATTCCTGTTCAGGCTCGTCCAATGACACAACAAACTCTACTTTCAATTCCAATCTTGCCTCACTTTTAGATTCTTTAGCCGCTGGAGCATCCGGGAACAATAGCTTCTACAAGAACGACTTGAGCGGCATCTTTGGCCTTTTCCTCTGCCGGGGCGATGTTCTGAGCGGCTCTTGCCAGTCCTGCGTTGAGATCGCAGCTCAGACGCTCCGCAACCGATGCCCATCCAGCCAGGAAGCGATCGTATGGTATGACATGTGTATGCTGCGCTACTCAAATACCGACTTCTTTGGAGTGATGGCGACATCGCCGAGGGTCTTCATGTGGAATGTCGAGAACAACACATCGCCCAATGATCCGGATATCAACGCTCTTGCTTTGATATACAATCTTGTGGCTGATGTTCCATATACTGCTCTGATGTATGGAGTGCGTGAATCCAACGGAGGTGATGGCTCACAGCAAAGATATGGACTTGTGCAGTGTAGTAGAGACATCAATAGTACAGAGTGCAGCTCTTGTTTGGCTCAGTTGACAGAGGATATCAAGCAGTGCTGTGAAGGGAAAAGGGGTTGGCGAATTTTGAGCCCGAGTTGTAACCTCCGATATGAGAATTACTCTTTCTATCAGCAGCAGGTGGCTTCGCCTCAACCAGCTCCGAGTGCGACACCGCCTTCATCAACAGATAAAGGTAAGTACTCGGAAAATCCTGAGACTGAAAAAGTGTAAGATGATTTGGTGTGCAAGTTATGAGTCACAGAATCAACCAATCTTGATACTTAGAATGTATACGATTAGTCTTGTTTATACGGCCATGGACATTCATTTATGTTTCCTCTGCCCTAATTGTAGGCTCTAATATAGGATTCACTGTGTTTAGAGCAGTATTGGTTGTGTCTATCGAACGAGTTCATGGAATGACGTCTTGCTAGGTAGAGAAAAAGTAAGTTATTTGTCCATGTAAAAACCTTTTACGGGTTCAACGTCAGTAATTTGGTCTTTCGGATATATCGTAGATTCAATTCTGTTTGCTATTGTGCTCGGATATATGGAAATTTCAGTTATCAACTGTCAGTAAATGTGCCTTTTATCGCTATAAATTTGTTTTTGTTTTGAACTTCAATAATTGCGGCTAGAGAATTGCTCCCTTTGGGCTCGTTCTATGGTATTCAAGTTCCTCAGCAATTAGGACTTTAGTTACGTCAGTGTTAGCATTGTTCCTGATCCCCAGTTTGATGCACTAATTGAAAGCAGGAATGGGAGGAAAAAACACGACGAAGATCATAGCCATCACTCTATCATTGATTTCAGCAGTGGCAGCACTTCTGGCGTCTCGTCACTTCTTATCCAAGCGAAGAAAGAGTCAGGAAGGAGGTACATGTAATGGACAAATCCATTAATGAGCAACACTAATTTTGTCTTATACTAAACACATGATGATTATACAGATGAAGTAACAAGTGAAGGAATACTTTTACAAAGCATGGAGGATTCTGCTTATAGGACAACCTTGAAGGAGAGAAGCATGCGCAATGGATTCCAAGACGAAAGCAGCGAGATGCTCTATTTTGACCTGCCTACCATAATAGCAGCTACGAACAAGTTCGCCGATACTAATAAGCTTGGAGAAGGAGGCTTCGGGCCAGTCTACAAGGTTAGGAAATTTACTTTTTATGATGGACTCATATAGTTCATACTGATGTCTACTTTCATGTCATGATATTATTATCTACAATTTACTCTCCTTAACTCCTTATTGGGGAACATGACTATTAAATGTAGGGCAAGCTACTTGATGGGAAACAAATTGCAGTCAAGAGGCTTTCGATGAGATCGAGCCAAGGCATTGAAGAGTTCAAGAACGAAGTGATGCTCATTGTTAAGCTTCAACACCGAAATCTAGTGAGGCTGTTGGGGTGTTGCTTAGAGAGAGGCGAAAAGCTTCTTGTATACGAATACCTGGTGAACCGTAGTCTTGATGCCATCCTATTTGGTTCAGTCTCTTACTTCTATCTATTTGTTTGGCTATTGAGTTCTCTGTCAAGCATTGCTCACTGTATAACAATTTTTTTTTTCGATTTTCCGAAGGCAGATCCAGTGAAAAGGAGGGAATTAGATTGGACAAACCGTGTGCATATTATCAAGGGAATAGTGAAGGGTATTTTGTATCTGCATGAGGATTCTCGGCTCAAGATCATCCATCGAGATTTGAAAGCGAGCAATGTGCTATTGGATGATGAGATGAATCCAAAGATATCGGACTTTGGCACTGCTAGAATCTTTGGAGGCACTCAAATTGAAGCTAACACTAACAGGATTGTTGGGACATAGTAAGGGACTCCCATTTGCATTTCCAATGAGTTTATTATTATGGAAAAACCTGGATCATATGATTTTCTCACATGATTCGATCAGAAGAACAGGATGAGCGAACTTGATTAAATCTCCAAATTTATATCCTTCAATTTTGCTTTCTTTTCCTTGGTTCAAATGTTCTTCTTCCTTCCTTATTAATCTTGATTATTGACAGTGGGTACATGGCGCCGGAATACGCTATGGAGGGACTATTTTCAGTGAAATCCGATGTCTATATCTTTGGTGTCTTATTGCTCGAAATCCTCACTGGACAAAAGTGCAGCTCAATTTTTAACAACTGTGAGCATGGTCAGAGCCTAGTATCATGGGTGAGCTCCATGTTTCTATCTTTCGCAAATAGACCATACTGAATATGTAAAATATCCATTTCCTTTCTCAGTTGAAACTAAGAGAAGAAAAGATTTTGACAGGCATGGCTATTGTGGAACGAAGGGAAAGGGCTAGAGCTAGTAGATGCAAACTTGACCAATTCATGTCCAAGAAACGAAGCTCTAAGATTGATCCATATAGCGCTATTGTGCGTTCAAGAGGATCCGAATTTTAGGCCTACTATGTCAACGGTCATCCTCATGCTCGGGAGCGAATCGGACCTTCCTCACCCAAAATCGCCTCCCTTCCCTACAGGCAGATCTTTCTTGTCAGATCAATCTTCCACCGGCACAGGCACCGGATGCCTCTCTTCTGATAAATCTTCAGCAAGTGCATCTAACTGATCACTATTTCAGTGTACAACAAAATTTTGTGTGCTCAAGTAAACAAGATCCAATGATTCCAATCTCATATACATGTATCCTCCTCCTCCATATGGTACTATGGGTGGACCTTTTCAGTTGAATTTCATTTGACATAACATATAGTGTAGAAGGTCACAGCTTTAGCATACTTCTCTTCTCGAGGATAAAGTACGAGGTCCAACATAGGATACAAGAAAGAATTAAGACAAAATGAGCATATAGAAAGTCTCTGTCATAAAGTAATAGACGAGGCAGACCATAAAGGACAAATACCCTTTTGGATATTTGGTCCAATCTCGTGCTCTCAAACCTTAGCCCCATACAAAAGTATATTCCGAAGCATTGGGGGAAAAAGGTAGGAAATTGCTTGAAGTTGTGTAGGTTTTGCTCTTTAAGTAAGGGTCCTTGGACTCGATCATTTCCCAAGGAAAGGAGTTATCCGCAATACTCCGAAAATCTAATCTGCAGAGAGACTCAGTGGCAATTGAATTATGTGAGAAAATCTCACCCGTGAGTGACAAACTTTCTAAAACTTTTATGTGAATTACGACCCTTTGGATAAGGATGATGACAAAATATGTCACGCCCTGATCTGTTATGGCTGCACGACAACCCGCGCTTGACATATTCTTTCCTTTTTGGTCATTTTCTTGCGACGTCCCAAGAAGCGTTGCCGACCCATTCGTAATAATGATATAATGCACAAGCGAAGGGTAAACAACTCGAAGGTGAACATCAAATATCGGCCATATCACAAGGTCATTCACACCAGCTTAAACCTATTATGCTTTGCCACATCTGATTAGCCTCAACACGTAGACAAGACCTTCATCAAAAGGGGGCTCGGGGTAAACCTAGCACCTCTAGTACTACGAGGGCACCTCAAAAAGTGTTACTAACCCCGCTACCACCTAACTAGCTAAGAGCTGCATAATACAGGGCTCAGGCTTGATGATCTTATCAAGGTTGAGCTTAGGATCAGACACCTCCCCATTGAGAATGTCCACGTCCATGGCATCGCAACTAATGGCTCCCTCGAGCCTCCGGCCCCTGGTAGACTGTTGAAACCATGGATGGGACCATGGCTCTCATCTCCTACCCAAAAGTACCATGCCATGAAATGGTGAGCCACTAGATTAGGTAATCCCTCGTCGACCTAGATGGTTGTGACATAACGCATGTAATTTGCATCAGTCTCCTCTATCGAATAGTCAGTCACCTCTTGGCTATGCTCTATGGGGAGTTCAAATTGATCTGGTGGAAAGGCTAAGCCATTCTTAGGGCTTGTAAACATTCAACAAACAACAGTGCGATAAATTCAATGAGTGAACTTTCTAGACCTCGCGTAGGGAAGCCGTTCACCTTGGAAGTACCCTAAACATGCAATTATCTATCGATGGCAAAACATACTAAGCTTCTCCGCTTTACTTTATCTATTCACATGAAAGCGAGTCTACCTAATCAAGGCCATCAATATAACACATAGGCAAATCCAATAACATTTTCCACTTCTAAGTCAATCATATAAATGCACAATATAGTTAAATCATGCGCCCATGCCATGCAATGATCCGGAGTTGATCCCACACAAATATCACGTACTTTCCACACAAATATGTCCAGATTATTACGGCTACTTAGGGCTCAAGGCCAACCCGAAGTTTGCAGTCATCTAGCATAATTGGGCATCGTTTCACCACATCGAGCCACGTCATCATCCCGTATAAACGCATTAAGACGACATTCTTGTAAGGAGCTTTGTTTCAAAATCCATCCGCGAATGGCATCCCGTTGACTTGGGGGCATCCGAACTGAATCAGGTATCGTCCCGTATAAAATGTATTAGGATGAGTTCACACTTCACATAAAACACATCGGGATCTTTAAGTGATCACACGGGCATACCGTCACACAATTCATTTAATATCTTTATTATTAATTGTTGGGAATATCGGATTCCCAAAAACCGGATTCGACACTAAATCGAACCCCTAAAACGAATGTGGAAGACGAGCCCAGGAATAACATGTATCACCGATCGAAAGTTACACTACATAATCGAGCGTACCTTATTGTCCACAGATTAAACACCAATGCTGAAGATCGAGGAAGAAATTCTGATCCCGTTCGATCAAAGAGCATGCCGTTGCTATTAGGGGGAGAAAAGAGCGTATTCTCCTTTTCTGTTTTCTTCTTTTTTTCTTTTTGAGGGAGAGAGAGAGACTTACTTACGTTGTTTGGAGGGGGAGAGAGTATCTTCACGTACGTACATCCAAAAGGTACGTGCCTTTTATTCCTTTCCCTAAAAGTGTCTCCTCCAAGAGACGCAACCCCTCAATGTAACATCTTATCCAAAAGACGCAACCCCTTAATGCATTCTTTCATCCATGGGCCCTAATTTTGCGGGCCGGGTTCTTAGGCCCAACATGGGCGGACGGGCCTTAAGCCCATCATAAAAACCATCATCTCCCACTCGCACATGGTGGGCTGAACAGGATCCTTTTTACCTCTCTACAATATTCATATCGGTGAATAATCCGTGCGACTATCATACTTTGAGAGCTCGTTGGCATACATCTGTTAGGAATATATAGCAGCTTATAATGGGCATCACACTCTGAATAGATTTAGTATGCAGTACCCTAGATCGATCGATCACATGTATATCTCTCTTGATCTCTTTTAAACAATGATATATATATATATATATATATATATATATATATATATATATATATCTATTGTATTCACAATTATGATTATTCCAAAGACAGTCATAATTGGTCGACCAGTGAATACAAAACTACAATGTGATTCTCCAAATTCGATCTTCCTCTTTCCTTCAAACTCTCAATTTCAGTTCAGCTTGCTTTTCTAGAAATGTCCCATTAGATCAAATCAACTCATGACCATTGGCAGCATTCTAAGATAGCAGACACTGAATAGAAACTTAAGAATAAGTAAAAGTCACGAGGACACTAAAAATTGAGGAACTCTTTTTTTCAAGAGTCTCACACGGCATAAAAGTTGAGATAAAACTTTTGCCACTCTTATTGGTCGTCTCATGCATACGTAGTCTGAAATACGTATTACGGTATTAACTCCTTTCCCATGGAGCGTATGTCTATACCTTTAATACCGTACAAATGATAGTTCAGATATACCCAATATCTAACTTGAGTTCACGTATCTACTCATTCACAAAATTCATCAGAACTCACATCTAACATCATAGACAGATAAAGTAAAATATGTGGGTTGGGTTATTTTACTTTCGGACATAGTAAATATTATGTTCTTATCTTAACACCTAGTTAAGGCGACAAATATATTTTAAGCTTGAGCTCTCAATTATCACCTAGATAATAAGCTTAAAAAACGTCTCATCTTTATTTATCACATAGTAAATAGAGGCAATTACCCGTGTGAGTGGAGTAATCTTATATCTGTCCGACATACTTTCTCAACTTAATGTAATGCACTGAGTATTAAGATGTATAAAGGTCAAACAAAGATTCATAGGCATTAATAATGTAAAACACAAGTTCATAAATGTAAACAACTTAGGGAAATTACAATATCCAGTACATCAGACTCTACGCAATCCTAGAAATTTTATATGACTACAAAACATATCTCTAGGTATTGGCTTTGTCATAGGATTTGCTACCATTTTATTCGTAGATATGTACTGTAAGTTCACATCCTTTCGTGCAACCATATCTTTGACAAAGTTATACTTGGTATCTATATGTTTGGTCTTGCCATGATATTTTGGATCTTTGGTATATGCTATAACTGCTTGGCTATCACAGTTAACCAATAATGAATTTGCAGTTTTCTTAATAACACATAAATGATTCAAAAATCTCTTAAGCCAAATTCCTTCTTGTACTACTGCTGATAATGCCACGAACTCAGCTTCCATCATGGACAAGGTTATACACGTTTGCTTCTTACTGTTCCATGATATGGCGCCGTTGTTCACTAAGAAAGCAAATCCAGAGGTAGATTTCTTTTCATCTAAATCTCCTCCCTAATCAGCATCTGAATAGCCTTCAAGTCGCAGATCCTTTCCTTGGTAAATCAGCTTGTAATCAGCAGTTTCCTTCAGATATCTTAGTATTCTCTTAACGGCTTTCCAATGTGCTTGACCTGAATTGGATTGGTATCTATTCACCATTCCAACTGCAAAACATATATCAGGTCTTGTACACATCATAGCGTACATCAAGCTCCCAATAGCACTAGCATAAGGAACATGTTTCATTTGTTCATTCTTTTGTGGAGTCCTTGGACACAGTCTATGGCTCAATCCTTCACCTTTTGCAATAGGAGTGTCTATGGGTTTACAATCTTGCATACGAAATTGTTCAAGAACCTTATTTATATATGTTTCTTGCGAAAGAGATAACGATCTCTTCGAACGATCTCTTGAAATCTTAACTCCAAGAATATATGCAGCCTTACCCATATCTTTTATCTCAAAGTTGGAAGATAACCAGCTCTTGACGGTGTTAACAAACTCCATATTACTTCCGGCAATTAGTATATCATTAATATATAATGATATGATCACAAATTGGTCTTTGGATCTTTTGATATATACATAATGATCCTCATCAATCATTGTAAAGTCATATGCCATTATGGCATTATGAAAACGTATATACCACTGTCTTGACGACTGCTTAAGACCATATATCGATTTGAAAAGTCGACATACCTTTTCTTCTTGGCCTTTTGTAATGAAACCAACAGGTTGTTCCATATATATTTCCTCATCCAATTCTCTATTGAGAAAAATAGTCTTTACATCCATTTGATGTAATTCAAGATCCATACTTGCCACTATTGCCAGAATAATGCGAATCGAGGTAAATCTCACAACAGGAGAAAATATTTCCTCATAATCAATTCCTTCCTGTTGATTATAATACCCCTTCCCCACAAGGCGAGCCTTATGCCTTTCTATCGAGCCATCAGCTTTATGTTTTATTTTGAGAACCCACTTGTTCCCAATAGCTTTGCGTTCTTTTGGAAGATCAATAGTTTCCAAACTTGGTTTGACTTCATTGACTCAATCTCCTCTTCCATTGCATGAATCCATTTTTTCTTACTAGGGCAAGTTAGAGCCTCATTAATATTTCTTGGCTCATCCTCATCTTATGGAGCAATCATGAAAGTTTCCCCTTCAATGTCAAAACGTCGACGGGGAATATTTTTGCGACTTGTTCGCCGTATGGGAGATTGTGCATTTTGCACATCGTTTCCCATTATGCTCCCATTAGGATTAGATAATGATGATGTCATCTCATCATGTGGTTGTAATTGAGAATGAGTTGAATTCAATTCATCACTTCTCATATTACTCCCACTTGGACGAACTCCACTAATATCATTATCTTGATCCAAGGTTTCAAATAGAGAGTAATCTTCCCCTATTTTGCCATTCTTAGGAAATTCATCCTCTAAGAATGTGACATCCCGTGATTCAAATTCAGTTATACTCCCACTTTCTTGCTCACCTATGAACACATACCCTTTCGAGTGTTCGGAGTATCTTATGAAAATACTCTTCTTTCCTCTGGGACCCAATTTCCCAAACTTGTGAGAGGGCTCATGAGTATAGGCGGCACAACCCCATGGCTTAAGAAAACTTAAGTCCGGTTTTCTACCTGTCCATAACTCATATGGAGTTGAAGTAACTGATTTGGAAGGCACTCGGTTAAGTATATAGGCAGCAGTTAACAATGTATCACTCCAAAAAGTGATAGGTAAGTTAGCATGCGCCATCATGGACCTAACCATTTCCAGTAGGGTTTTGTTTCTTCTCTCCGCAACACCATTTTGTTGAGGAGTATATGAAATAGACAACTGTCTTTCTATTCCTTTTTCATCACATAATTTTCTGAACTCATCAGATAAATATTCTTGATCTCGATTGGATCTCAATGCTTTTATTTTTTTGTCTAATTGATTTTCTACCAAGTTCATAAAACTTTTGAAACAACTTAATGCTTCAGATTTATGAGAAATCAAATAGACATATCCGAATCAAGTATAATCATCTATAAATGTGATGAAATAAACAGCCCCATGCTTTCCTTTCACATTCATTGGACCACAGATGTCAGAATGGATTAAATGCAGAGGAAATTCAGCTCTTTTACCTTTTCCAAATGGTTTCCTTGTCGTTTTCCCTACTAGGCAATGCTCACATATGAGCAAATCGACTTTTTCAATGTTGCCCAACAAGCCCTCTTTGGCTAGTCTATTCATACGGTGTTGGTCAATATGACCAAGTCTAGCATGCCACACATTCACATCGTTATCATATGAATTAGGAGACGTGAGAAGAGAATAACAAACATTTGCATTAACATAGTAATATCTAATACAATGAAACCATTTAGAAAAAAACCACAACCATAGAAATTTGTATCCAAAAACAAATCCACACATCTATTATGGAAGTTCATATTAAAACCCAGCTTGACCAACACTAAAACAGACACTAAATTCCGACGAATCTCCGGAGCATACAATACATCATGTAAGAACAAAGTGCATCCACCACGCATGTTCAATTCCTTTTACTTCAGCTCTGGAGTTGTTTCCCACATAGATCCACTTAGTTCTAGTTGGTACTTGTCGAAATTCCACGAAGGATTCTTTATCCTTCGCTACATGGTCTGTCGCTCCTGAATTCACAGTCCACAAAGGATTAGACTCAGTTAAGAATATAGAACTCGACACATAAGTAAAGTTTTGAAAAGTACAAGTGGTGTATACCTTCTTTGGCTCACGACAGTGGTGAGCATAGTGACCCTTCTTGTCACAATTGTAACACTTCACCCTTGTAAGCTTCTTCATTCGAGGACGCTTTCCTATTTCATGTTGGTTAAGCTTAGGTTTCTTCCCTGAAGGACCTGCTTCCTTGCCTTTCCCTTTATCGAACTAGTTAGGACGTTTGCGCTTGGAGCTCGAAGCTCCATGTGAGCTAGAACCAGCATGATAGATTTCAGCTTCCGGCTTAGCCGCTAAGAGGCGGTCCTCTTCCAGCTCAAGATGATACACTGCATCCTCAAAGGTTTTGATATTCTCATTATGGGTCAGGTGCACCTTCATATGCTCCAAACTCTAAGGCAAGGAACGGATCACTGCTTGCACTTGCTGCTCATCAGTCAGGACATGGCCAGCATCTTTCAGCTCATTAATCATGTTTGACATCTTTCTAAGGTGTTGCTTCATGGTCTGACCATGAGGCTTCTTATAAGAGTCAAACCTAATAGTGAGCTGCCTCAGTCTGCTCACCGAAGTATGACCAAATCTTGCTGCCAATGCTTCCTACATTTCCTTGGCATTCTCAAAACGCCTAAACTCTCGCATGACGTCATTTTCCATGCTACTCAGTAATGTAATGTAAGCAAGATAGTTCTTTCTTTTCCATGCAACAAATGCTTCATTATCTCTCTTGTGCTGTGCAGTGTTTCCTTCTTCAGGTTCTACCATGGTCAGGTTAAGAGCTTCCAGTGCCTCTTGCTCTTCTAGTACATATTCGATTTTCTTGTGCCATATTTCATAGTTATCGCCATTGAGCTTCTCACTTTTGTTCAGCTCAGCAACTATGCCCTTTGTGGCTGAAGCCATTGATATAAACATATGAGACATATATGCACGAATTATTAATGCCTATCATTTATGCATCCATTTTGCATAAAACCATCATATTAATGAATAATTTTAAGTAAGGTTTCAGAATCAAAAGGTCACTATGTTTCCAATCATCATCAAAAATCCTAACTTGGAGTTCTTATTAATATAACATTCTATGCAAAATAAATTCTTTGAAATTACAAAAAACTTCTATGAACTACCCACAACAGTTAATAATAACAGAAAACAAATAGTACTTGATATCAAACAATGATATAATAATAATGCTTTCACATAATACAACTAAGATATCAGTTGCCACACCAACAATAACTAGGTAGATAACATTACATAAGATGTTCACAAAGCACACTAAATAAAGACCAGCAAAAACATCTAGCACCAAGTCAATGTACGAACTGGGAAAGATCCTCTTTTGTTCAATTTCTTGATCTTTTCCCTTGTAACAATCCAGTAATAATCATCTATAAAATCCATCACAATTTTCCTATACGAAGCAGCTCTATTGACTTCCCATACGCGATTCAACACTCCTTGCCATTCTTGTCGAAGAGTGTTCATGAAAAATTACACCATCTCAGACTGTGGCATGGGACGACCATTCCATATGACCTTTTGTATTTTTCCGTTGACTTTAAGAACGTGATCAATTAAGTCGCCACTCTCCCATCAATGATCAGTCAACTCAGCTATCAACTTAGAAAGCCTTTTCTTTTGTTCATCGGTAATTGCGTGAATAGGTGTGCGCAACTTAAGGGAAGGCATTGTTCCTGTAACAAATGCAGAATAAATAAGGGATTACATATAATCCACATAGACTTAATTAGAAAAAGAAACACATTATTTTTTTTGGTCAACGGTCAAAGTCAACGGTCAACCGAGTCAGAGTCAACGGGCGACGGGTTGGACCGGTCGGACCGGTTGGACTGGACAGCTCGATCAGGCCGGTCGGGCAAACCGACCGGCACGTGCCGCGCGCATGCGCGGGCTGACGTCACGCAGACGTCAGCTGGTGTGTGTGCGGCACGCGCCAGGCTTCTGCGCGTGCATCGCACGCGCCGTTTCGGCCCAGGCGTGTGCGACGCACGCACCTGCGGGGAAACCGAGTCGGCGCGTGCCCGTTCGTTCTGGCCATGCATGGTGGCGCGTCCGGTGGCGATCCACTACTCGTTTTTTTCGTATGAACGAGGGCTTCGATCCTACGCTTTTAGAAAAAAATTTTGATTTATAGAAGACCACAAAAAAGGACGAACAGTACACGGGTGTCGGGTTTTTTTGTCCCCGATCGACCGGCAGCGGCTTCTCTCGATTTTCGACCACAAAATTAATTCAATAACATAAAAAGGGGATCGGGAAACATGAAAGACGGCTCTGATACCAATGTTAGGAATATCGGATTCCCAAAAACCGGATTCGACACTAAATCGAACCCCTAAAACGAATGCGGAAGACGAGCCAAGGAATAACATGTATCACCGATTGAAAGTTACACTACATAATCGAGCGTATCTTATTGTCCACAGATTAAACACCAATGCTGAAGATCGAGGAAGAAATTCTGATCCTGTTCAATCAAGGAGCATGCCATTGCTATTAGAGGGAGAAAAGAGCGTATTCTCCTTTTCTATTTTCTTCTTTTTTTCTTTTTGAGGGAGAGAGAGAGACTTACTTACGTTGTCTAGAGGGGGAGAGAGTATCTTCACGTACGTACATCCAAAAGGTACGTGCCTTTTATTCCTTTCCCTCAAAGTGTTTCCTCCAAGAGACGCAACCCCTCAACGTAACATCTCATCCAAAAGACGCAACCCCTTAACACACTCTTTCATCCATGGGCCATAATCTTGCTGGTTGGGTTCTTAGGCCCAACATGGGCGGACGGGCCTTAAGCCCATCATAAAAACCATCATTAATCAATGTGATGCCCATATGATATGCAACGACATTTGTCATATGGTATCATGTCATGTGTGTGCCTCAATTTCGCATAAATGCACCATCCATTTCACAAGTCCAATGACATATTAGTCATTCATTAAAGGTAGAATAAATCATCGTACTTGAACATAAGTCCGTAGAATCACCTATCACATGCCATCATAACTATCCAATATCTCATCTTTTAATAAATATAACATATCACAATGCCATCAAAATTTTAGTAACATGCCTTACTACAACATCACTTCATGCAACACACGTCACCACACACGTATATCATCCTATCACGGCATATTACAACAACATATTATACTTCTCTTAACATAACCCTCTAACCTATCGCCCTAAATGTGATAACTTATCGATAAAAACTCGATAACCTATCATCCAAAACTTGATAATTTGTCTTCCAAAACTTGATGGCTTATTATCCAAAGCTCGATAACCTATCATCCTAAACATGATAACCAATAGGCAAGAACTTAATAATCTATCGTCCAAATCTCGATAACTTATTGTCCAAATTTTGGTAGCTTATCGTCTAAAGCTCGATAAGCTATCGCCCAAACCTCGATAACTTATTGCCCATAACTTGATAACTTATCATTTAAAGCTCGATAACCTATCGCTCAAACCTCGATATCTTATTGAGATCACTTACCGGAACTCAATGATCACTTATCACATCAATAAAACATCATTTAGCTATATTGAAGCCCTAAACTACTTTCTAAGTGCAACATCAACCCTAATCAAGGGCTAGAAAGCTACTCACACCCAAGTCCTAACTTCAACAAGCATCGAGGGAGGAGTGGCTAGACTAGATAGCGGCTATGGGCTGCTATTCATGCCTCCACAACACACATGGAGGTCGGACGGTGGCTAGATGAAGGTACAATGATCGGCAAGTGGCGGCGGCCTCTGGGCTCCATGGGGGACCAAACCATGGAGGAAACAAGAGAGAGAGGGCTGCTGTGAGGGTTGGACAGTGGCCTCCTTGGCTTTAAAGCTCAGCTACAGTGATGCAAACGGAGTGCAGAGGGCCAGTCCAGTGTCAGGGTGAGAAAGATAGTCACCCGTGAGGGGAAAAAAAGAAGAAAATGAGGGAACAAACTTGAAATGGAGATGAAAATAGAGATGGTGGTTTCGGCTAAGGCTAGGGAGAGAGAATGAGCTTGAAACAATCAAGTGCGAAAAATGAGAGAAAGTGAGAATGAGAGAGAAAACCGATGGTGAGGGAGAGGAAAGGAGAGGAGAGAGAGTGGGACATCCAATCTTCATAAATGCCCATCCCATGTCATCCTTCAAGGACTCTCTTCCACCAAGCAAATGGATATGCCATTGATGAGGAAAATCCAAGCATTAATGGAGGGTTTTAGCACTTGAGTGAGTAGGTTTAGAGTAGGCTAGCTAGGCTAGGTTGGTGTGGCTTCAAACTCCCTCATTTGCCGCCCAAACATGCATGTGCCACCCTCTTCATGCCATTTTCCAACTTTACCCTTTTGTCTCTAGTTTAATGGAAGGACAATTTGATTATTTCACCAAGATTATGCACTATTCATGTACTATTCACGTACTTGGAAGTAATTAATGCCAAAATTGTGTAATGATGGCTTGATGGACTTGAAGAGCCCATGGCCCTCCCATTGGGCCGCCAAACCACATGGGTGTGTGGCCCTTGGGTAGCCCATAATGGGCGTGGGCCCATTTGGACCTAGCTCCGTGGGCTTGGGCCCAGTAGGCCACTTGACGTGGGCTTGGACCCACTTGGGTTCTCGCTCGTGGCCCATTCCCAATTCTCCAAATTTTTGCATCCCTTCGATAAGAATTTGAATTTTTCCCCAAAGTGGCCTTTCCGATGCTTTCGTGGTGTGGCATCCCAAAATTCAAAGTCAAATTATAAGGTGTGTTAAAGTCTCTAATTAGGTAATGAGATTACCTATGGTTTAATGCTTTAGCCATTAGTCTTTTTTAAGATTAGATGATTTGTGCATATGTTTGTGAGAATTTAAATTTGATAGATTAATGATAATCTATGCTTGGCCATGCACTTTATAAACTAAATTTTAATAAATAAAATGTCACAAGACTTTGGCCATGTTGAAAATTAAAATTTAAAAATATTTATAGAAGAAATTCAAAAAAAAAAGAGAGGGAAAAGTCAATTTTTAGGTTGGCCCTTAGGCCCATTGGCCGAAGCCTTGATGGGCCAAGCTAGTCGGCCCAATTAGGCCCACAAAAGGAGGCTGTCGACCAGCCCAAGAGGAGGCCCAAGAGTGGTCGGATGGCCCAAGCCCAAGCCCAAAAGCCCAAGCCCATTATGCATGCATTGAGACAAGTGGCAAGAAGAATGGCATGCATTGGCCATTGATAAAGCAACCTAATCATTACTAATGATGAGGATTAGGGGGGATAAAAGGGAAGAGAGGAGAGAGAATGGCCGGTTACTTCATTCGCCCAAAGAGAGAGAGAGAGAGAGAGAGAGAGTTTGTACGAGAGAGAGGGAGAGTGGCCGAGAGAGAGGAGGAGCCAAGGAGGAGCCGCCGTCCGTCCGCCGTGCTCGCCGCCGTGTGCCGTCGTCCGTCCGGTTTAGAGGCAAGTTGGAGTCCTCTAGCTGCTCTTGCATGTGTGTGTGTTACGTGTATGTCGAATTTTGGGTGATTAGGAGAGGAAAAACCGAAGCTTGGATGGCTTGTTCTTGAGTGGTGTTGCTGTTTTCGCTTGAACAGTTTGAGTCAGAATGTTGTGTGAGCTTGCATGCATGTTTAGAGTCCGATTTTGGCTTCGATTTCTTCATGAAAGTTGTAGCTAACATCTTAAAATACAACATACTAAAATTTCGTGGAAAATTATGGAGATTTGATGGGTTAAACTCTCATCCTACGGAGACCTCAGATCTGGAACGATTTCACTGACCTCTTGTTGGATTTGTGGTTGCATGTTGATTTGTGCTAAGAATATCTCTTCGATTTCTTCATGAAAGTTGTAGGGGACATTTTAAAAAACAACATACTTAAATTTGAAGTGAAATGAACAAGTATAGCCTAGTAAATCGACTAGACCTTGAAGACGGTAATTCTGGAGATGTATTTCGGGACACCCGAGACTTCATGTACTTAAATGACGACTATACTCTGGTTATTTGACTTAGATCTCTTCATGAAACTTGTAGAGGACATCTTGATGTAGAACATATCCAAATTTTAGAGAAAACGAAAGAGAATAGGTAGGTGAAAACTCAGTATTTCGGAGAAGCATGCACTGGACGATGCGGTAATGGATCCAGAAGCTTCGTGAGACTGTAGAAAATAATCTAGAAAGAATCTGGCTTGGAAGTCTTCATGAAAGATGTACGAAAATGTATTGGCTATAACTCGGTAAAATTTCGTAAATTTTTGAGGTCGTATGGATATTTTAATCGAATTTTTTCGGAAACTGTGCATTCTGATTTCATCCGAAAATTACATGCTGTTTGTGTGAATTGTGAAATTGTGTGAAATTCTATTTGGCCATGTATTTTGCATGAAAGTATTATTCTATTTGTCTTGTTTATCACTTGCCTTAATTTCTATAATTTTTGGGAATTTAT
The DNA here is from genome assembly GCA_014182375.1 of Eucalyptus virginea. Taxonomy (NCBI): domain Eukaryota; kingdom Viridiplantae; phylum Streptophyta; class Magnoliopsida; order Myrtales; family Myrtaceae; genus Eucalyptus; species Eucalyptus virginea. The sequence continues at coordinate 17,082,570 of CM024517.1, read as the reverse complement.
AGATATTAAATTTAATATTTTTGAAAATGACAAAAGCTGGAATTTAAATAAATGAAAAAGGGCATGAAAAATGGATTATTTTATTGGCCATAAATTCCATTAAATTTATTTCATAAATAATTATACCATGTAGCATGTATGATGAGGTCTTGATGTATGCATGACATTGAATTGACATACATGTATGAATTCCATGCCAAGTATGACTTGTTTGATGTCACGTCATATGCCATGCTAAATTAAGACTGAAATTGGTAAACATGGATAATGGTAAATGAGGAGATGGTTGTGGTGGAGGATGATGCCCGGAATGTATAGAGATACATTGCTGGATGGCCCTGGGAGATTCAGGATGCCCGGAATGTGGGGGGCCGGAAGCCCTATCGGAGGTCTTTGCCCGAGGGGAATGCCTCGCGATGCCAGGATTGGGTTGTGGGATGCCCGGCCAGGGAGTGTAAATGCCGGAAGCCCTGTCGGAGGTCTTTGCCCGAGGGGAAATGCCTCGTGATGCCAGTTGGGATGCGAGATGCCCGGAATGTGGGGGGGCCGGATGCCTGGTGTCCTAGAATGGCTGAATGCCGGAAGCCTCGGAGGTCTTTGCCCGAGGGGATGATGAAATAGATGATATGAGAAATGGATGATGATGATATATGATATGCATGATGATATGCATGATGATGATGATGATGATATATGATATGCATGATGATGATGATGATGATATATGATATGCATGATGATGATGATGATGACATATGATATGCATGATGATGATGATGATGATGATGATATATGATATGCATGATGATATGCATGATGATGATGATGATGATGATATATGATATGGCATGATGATATACATGATGATGATGATGACATGTGTGATATGATGATGCCATGATGATGATGACATGTGTGATGTGATGATGTCATGATGACGATGACATGTACATGATTATGAGATTGATGCATGATAGTATGCGCATGGCTTCAAGGTAAATAACGCCTGCAATGCATGTACAATTTGCATGATGCATTGAGTGGTTGTTGGATTCCTTTACCTGCTGAGTGGTTGTACTCACCCCTCTTGGGGACCAACATTTCAGATTAGCAGCATGCCGCTCCCTGCCGTCACGCGGGGTGTGTTTTACGGTTTACCATCCGACGTCGAGGTAGAGTGCGAGGAGTTCAGCTGTCCTTCTATGCCTAGACTGGCATACATACGAGTGCGCTGTTTTGTCATGTATGACATAGGCCTGGCTGGGGGCCCGATTGTCCAGGAGTTCGTCTCCGTCCACGTTCGTCGCGATGGGGTGATGAGAGGGATGCTGCCACCGCCACCGCCTGACGCACCAGATTGGGTGTGAGGCCCATGCGTGATGAGTAGGAGCTGTGTTTTTTGGGGATAGTGAGCCGACACTTATGATGGGGGTTGTGCACGTGAGATATAGAGGGTCGAGGGTTCTTTTTGGGGTTTTAGGCTGGACATGGCTGACCCTAGCTTTTCCCTTTTGATGTATCGACCCGAAAGAAGTCCCATCTTGAAAATATATGTAAATAAAGTGTCGTGGCTTGTCTATAAAATCATGGTGATTAGTGGTGTGTATTTGTATCATGGTTGGTAAGGGGAGAGATGGTGATATTTTGCTTCCGCTAATGAGTCGTGCTGGGACCGCTTTTAAAAAAAAAAAAATGTCTATGAATTACGACGCCTCTTCTAAGAAGTAAGGTATTGAGGTGTAGCATTGGCGCTGGTGGCGACCTACGAAGGGTTTGGGGTGCCACACGTGGTTTACCAATCCTCAAGGTAATTCCGTTAAAAAATTGTTTGCCGATACAATTCCGTTATGAAAATAGGGGTTGAAATAAGGATGTCACAAAATACATGTAATTATATCACGACCAGTGATGAATGGGGGAATGATCCCTTGTGGACCAGGGAAGGTCCCCAAAAAGAATAATTTCATGTGTTCCAGTAACGAAGTGAAAAATGGTGGGGAAAAAGGTTTAAAATATGTATGAAAGGAGAAACAATTATGAATGTTTTAAAATATGTACGAAGAGCAATCTACATTAATCTTCATCTTGTTTATGGAAGGTGGGTTCCATTTCTTGGGTTTATCTCGAGTTGTTACTGAACCGTTGCATCTACTCTTCTCCTCTAGGTTCCATTTCACAGAGTGAGGTTGTGGTGCTGGCTTCTTCTTGTGTTGCTGTCGAGTCAGGCTTCCGCTCTAAGAAGATCAATGCACTACGAGTCTTCTAGATCTTCCATAGACACTAGCAAAGATGGCTTTCGAGGTTGGGTCAAATCTGGAGGTGAGATTTTCAAAAACCCACTTGTCGATGTGGGTTATTTGTTCTGGTGATGTGTTGGCTTAAAGGCTTATGGTTAACCATATGTTCTTTGCCCAATCGCATAGGATGAAACTATGCTCTGTTGTTTATGGTAGGACCGATCTAAAAGATATAAACCCCCAGAATCGATAGATCTTCAGGTCAAGCAAGAGAATGGTAATCGAACTGTGGCGACCCTAACGGTTCGGGGGCCGTCGAGGGGTGCCATAGTTGTTCGTAGCCACAATACCTGTAAAAGATGCGTCACCAAACACGTGCTTTGATACAACACATAGAACTACTCCAGCTACACTAAACAGCGTCTAATAGCAAAGTAAAATTAGAATGGCGCTCGAGATCAAACTGAACTTTTCCAACTCACACCGCGCTGCAAAATATGCTTTTTCAACAATCTTCTTGCAAGAAACGAAAAGAGGTCCAACACCAAACATGTATCCGTAATGCGACTCTTAATTCGAGGGCCAAGAAAGAGGCATAAACAAAATTCTCTTTCAACTCAATTCCAGATTTCAACAAACGAACCCGCACGTAGAGGACGCTTTGTGCTTGGAGCCTTGTATTGTGAAAATAAAAGTATTTGTTTCCTCGCCTCAACGGTGTTTCATACCGAGGATGATCAAATAGCTTCGTTATCTTTTCATTCAATTTATCCCTCACGTCACACGTCTTCAAAACGGTCTGCGTCAATTCCATCTGATTTTGCACGAACTCCTTTGTTTCTTCACTGGCAGGATCTTCAAGCCTAATGATTCAATGAAAAAATTCAAATCTTAAGCGAACAATATATCTCAAAATCTATAAGTTAAAAGCAAATTCTAGACTCTCCATCAACCATGCGAGCACTATTCTATTTCAAAACCACAAAAAGATTCAAATAGAAGATCCATCAATTAGCAGCAAGACTCGAGACTTCATGGAATTCATCAATAACTATCGAGAGAACTATATATATGTTGGGCGTTGGAGTGGATCTGTCTGGCGTCAAGCAGAGGAGGACCTAGTAGCAGGGGCAGCAACAGCTTCGCAAGGGAGGGCAGTGCAGGTGAGGCGCTGCAACAAGGGGCTCAACGTCGCCGCGGATCAGCACAACAACAGCTTCAACAGGTTGTTGGTATCGCAGCTGGTGAGGGCGGCAAGGATCGATGCGGCTTCAGCGAGGGGGCTAGGCCAAATCGTGAGCAAAGCAGGGGGCGTTGTTCGGGCAGCGGTAGATCGGCAACAAGGGAGCTCGGGAAACAACGCGCGGTGAGAACAGGATTGGCGGAGGGCTACTGTGGGATGCTCGAAGATGCGACAAGGTGGGCTTGCGGACGCGAGATCTGCAGGTCAGGGGCGTCGGCGAGGCAACAGCAGCAGGTGGAACGACGAGATCGAATGGAGGTGGCGTCGGCGCTTGGGTGCAAGCTTGACGGGGGTCAACGGCTTCGCGGGCAGAACCAGTGGAGCAGAGCTTCAGATGATCGGCGAAACGGCGGCGGTGGTGCGAGCGCGAGGGGTGCGACGAGAGCGGCAAAGGCGGCGTCGGCTTCGCGATTTCGGGAGGGGAGCTCGAAGCAAGGCTGGCCGGTCGCGATTTTGGGAGAGGTAAAGATAGAAAGTAGAAACTAGGGTTTTTTTTATGGTCTTTTTGGTTTTGGGGGTGGCTTAAAACCGGTTCTCCAACCGGTTCCCAAATTGGTCCAGTCGATCCAATTCCTAGGTGGGTAATTCCTCGGAACCGGTTCCCGGACCGGTTTCAATCGAAACTAGTTCCCGACCCTGTTTTCCGTGTGGGCTGGACCGGGAACCAGGTAAACCCGGTCCAGTTGCACACCCATAATATGGACGTAAGTTTGAACATATTCTGCTTTTGAACATATTTAGCCTTAAGGTCTGGACATAGTCTGAATAAGTTTAGCTTCAACATAGAGTCTTTCTTTTGATTATTTACAATTTGGACGTTAGTTCAAACAAATTTTGCTTATGAATATATTTAGCCTTAAAATCTGGACACGGTCTGAATAAATTCAGTTTTAGCATAGAGTATTTCTTCTGATTCTTTCAAGTATAGACTTCGACATTATCATTTACATGTTCTATCATCTGCATAGTCTCTTAGTCAACCATTAACCACGTTGGTAGCCTTTGATTTATTTTATCATATTCAAAACATCATAAGGGATTTCCCTAACAATCTCCCCCTTTTTGATGGTGACAAAACAATCTCTAAATGCAGATGTGTAAACACACTTTTAAAAGTATTAATAAATCAGGGCAATCTTAAAAAATAATGTAATTAAAATCAAAAGTCAAAAGATAGCAGAAAATAGCAAATAGATTGATCATAACAATATATAGAAAAATAATCGCGACTCAATATTATGCAATAAATAATATCAACCAATCAACACATATGCATATTTATATTCTCTCCCCCCCTTTTTGTCATAATCAAAAAGCGATAATAATGGAAAAAAGTATCACGTAAAGAATATAAAATGATAATGTAAATAAGAGATTTGTTAATGACAAAAGGTAATAAATTACGCATTAACCGGATTTTGTAGAACTTGTTAAGTTCTAACACATTTATCTTTTCCTTCTTTCCATAATAATCAAGATCACGATCAATTCAAAAAGATTTTTCCATAATTGATCATTGCTCCCCCTCAATTTGTTGCCTTTTTGAGGTGATCACAATTCTCTCCCTTTCTTTTGGATTCACTTTCTCCCCCTATCATCATGATAATATTTGCACGTTGAACAGAATATTTTTCCATTATTTTCTTTGTAGCAACAACATTCGCAACAATCGTTTGCTTTTTGAAATTCAAGGTAGAAATTTGTTTTCTTCAATGAAGCTCGTCTCGAATTCAACCTGCATAAACTTAAAAAACTTTTTGCACAAATAAGCTATAATAATATCCACGTAATAAATAATGCCCTTTCTTCAAATAAATTGAATAGCATATATAAGATTATCAAATATTTAAATTTAGAGCTACTCAACCTTTCGTATGACACATTACGGATTTCCTCAATAATTTGCAAAAACTTTGCACAAGGAAGAGAATTTTTTAGCCTCCTTCCTCTAATTTTGCAGATCAAACTTGCAATCTTCGTATGAGATACTTTTCTGATTGCACCATGATTTGCGTAGATTCGCAATCATGCTTTCCTTATAGAATTTCTAACAATGAACTCAGTTTCTTTTTGGTATCCATCAATTTGGATCATTCCATTTCGTTAGAACAAAATATAAAATCCCCATAGATAATCAAATATCTTTTCTTAATTCATCATAACATATTATTTAAGGAAAGAACATTATGCACAATAATTTCTTGAAAAAGTTCTCATTTAATTAAAGCACGATAAAATCAGAGAGGATAAAATCCTTAAGTATCTAAGAAAGAATATCTTACATAATAGATTTTCATTTTGCAAAATATGACAAAATCTGAGAGTATAAAATCAATCCAAATAAACTCAATTGTCTCTAAGCAAAATATCAAAAATAGTCGCACGATTCTTTCTTCAATAAAACAAATCATAGAATATAATCATTATAAAATCTTAATCAACCAAGGATATATCGAATATCAAGCATAATTATGTGCCCAAACAAAAAAAAAATTCCGTACCAAATTCTCTTTCTTCTTTTTCTTTATTTCCTACAAAAAACAACTCATCTTTTCTTTGGTACCCAAATTTTCTTGGGTCCATAAGAGTTAGTAGAGTATGCTATTTTTACCCAATCTTCCTTAATACGTCTCCAAACTTTAGGACATTCTTTTTTAAAGTGTTCCAAGTCTCCATAATTTGAACACTTGAGGGTTTTTCGACCAACAGGTTTTGTAAAAATCCTTTGAAAATGCTTCTTATACGCAAGTCTAGGAAGTCTTTGTCTAAGTCTCTCATTGGCTTTAGGAAAACCTATTAAAGAATCACTTTTCTTATTGAAATCAAGTCCCGACTTGTTATAGTAAAGTACTTGTATGGAAAGGATATACTCTAATGTTTTTGAACCATTTGAAAATTTTGTCAAAATATCGGAAAATTCTTTTCTTAAAGAATCATTTTCTTTGACAAGTAAATCTCAACTTTCTTTTGTTTGTAGAAAATCTTTTTGCAAAATTTCAAACTTTTCTTTTGGAGAAATATCATATTGCCTAAACCATGAATTCTCATTTTTCAGTTCGGAGATCCTTTTAAGAGAGGAATTAACACTCAAACAAAGCTCATTTATATACTCAAGAACTTTAGTAGGAATTTCTGAATGACTTACCTCGATTTCCTTGTCGGATTCTAAGTTTGTGTTTGAGTCAGACTTTGATTCTGATTCCGATTATGAATTTGAGTCTGAGTTTGAATGTGCCATCAAGCATATATTTCCTTGCTCGTCATCTTCTTTCATTGTTCTTTCCTGCTCATTCTGCTTGTATTGTCTTCTTCCACTAAACTTTCTTCATTTTCTACTCAGCTTTTTGAATTTCTTGATCATAAAAGCAAGTTCTTCATCGTCCATGTCATTTTCTGAGTATGTATCATCAGAATCAGCGTTAAGTGCAATGGACTTCTTACATTCGAGATCTTCGTCATTGATTTATTCCACTTCTTATGATTGAAGAGTGCCAATCAATTCATCAACAAAGAGTGGCATAATCCTTTGAGTCTCTTGGATTGAGGTTTTAACATGGTTCCAATCTTTTGAAAGACCTCACAAAAGTTTGTTGACCTTCATTGGAGCATAAATTGGCTGACCTTGATATACCAATCCATTTACAATTTCTGTAAAACGGCTGAACATATCTCCAATTGACTCTCTTGGCTTCATCTTGAAGGATTCATATTAGTCGAGCAAGAAATTCACTTTTGTCTCTTTTACACAATCAGTCCCTTCATAAGTAAAATGAAATCTATCCCAAACTTTTTTAGCTGTTTCACATGAAGAGATTCTATTATACTCAATAGAAGACAAAGCGCAATATAAAAAATAAATGGCTTTTGCATCAAGAACTTCTCTTTTGGACACCTCCGTCTGAAACATAGCAATAGGGGGTTTGGTTTCTTTGTCTTTGCCATTCATATTTGATGTAGACACAGTAGTGGGATTGATTCATCTTTCCACAACATTCCATTGTAAAGGATCTCTAGATCTTAAGAATGCCTTCATTTTATTTTTCCACACATTGTATTATTTTCCATCAAAATATGGTGGCTTGGTGTTGTTTTGCCTTTCCATAAGTCCTGGTGCCAATATATTAACCATAGAAGATCTTTAGCTTAGAAGTAAAAACACTTTAATAAAGTAAGCACATAAAACTTTGATTCCAATTAAAAAAGCTAGTATAAACACCTAACGGGGGGTGAATAGGTGTGAAAACAAATTTTACGAAATTCAATAAGAATATTTTGTTTTTAAACTGAGTCTGATAAAAAACAGACTTTGAAAAAATTCAGACTTTAGCAACTAATTCAAAATACTGAAAGATATCATAGCGAATATAGTAAAGGAGTTCAGGGAAGAGAACAAAAACACAAAATTTATAATGGTTTGGCTTAGATCAAGCCTACATCTACTCTTCCATGCTAACAGCCTTCTGGCTGGTTTCCACTATGCGATCAACAAGAGATTACAACTTTGAGTGCAAACACTCAGTGGTAAATCACACTATCTCACTAAATCACTCTTTTGGTATTTCTCTTACGATCACAAACGTTTAAGCTCACCAAAAACAAGTGTATGATCAAAGTTCGCTTGGACTTTGGAATTATAAATTTTACACTGTCTCTTACTTGTTCATCGGTCCTTGATCTCTTTAAATACTTCTCCACTTCCAAACTAGCCATTGGACAGTATCTAAAGGATCGTCTTCCAATTTACCCATTGGACAAATCTGTATCTAGAAGATTTAGTAGCCGTTGAGTGACAGAAGTAGAATCCCAATTTGATTCTGATCGCCCATACAAACAAAATCTTAGTTTCCATAAGTAAAGCTTCTTCATATAGAAAGTTTTTGTCTTTTGTTGGAGAAATCTTCGTGGAGTGTTTTGAAGCTGACAAAACGTTTCCATCAGTCTAGTCTGAAGATTTGCAGACTCTTCTATTTAATGTCTGAAGACCTCCGGACTGCTAGACTCAAGACTCAAAGTCTATTCTCATTGACAGTTTCTAGTCCGTCGAAGAAGGCCTATCTAGGACTAGATGTTTCGTCAAGGATTTGACCTTATCGACTGAAGAAGATCTCTTGGCTGGATATGACAAAACGGAATCTTTTATTCGGATCAAGATTGATTCAGAGATTGAGGATCCGATGATTAGCGAAGTATACTTGGAAGGTTCTACTTATGGAAACCGAGATCTTGATTGTATGGGCGAAAGCAGATTGATGGGCTATCGTCATGTTCCTTAAATAACTCGAATGATCTTCCTAATTGATTCTGTCCAACGGGAAGATTGGAAGAATTCCTTTGGTAAGTGCCAACGGGTATGATGGCATAAAGGAGTATATAAGGAAGACGTTCCAGTTGTTTGAGTGTGTGCACGATAGAAGAATTCCAAAGTCTGAAACTCTTTGTTCTTAGTCAATTCATTTACTGAGCGAAATCTTGTACGCAAAAGAGAGTCTATATTCTTAAGAAACCTTGAGGAAGTGTGGTAGAGTATCTACACCGTGGAATCAAGGGAGAACTTTGTCAGTAACAACTCTTTTGTTCATAGTGAAATCCAGCCGGTGGGCTGTCAGTGCGGAAGAGTGGACGTAGGCTTGGGATAAGCCGAACCACTATAATTTCTGTGTTCATTTTCTCTTCTCTACTCTCTACTTTACTTTGATCATAATTTGTTTTGTTAATAAAAGGAGAACTTCCTTTCTATTGTCTGCTTAGTATTGGTCACTTATCACGAAAAACTATTTTTTACATCTATTCACCCCCCTCTAGGTGCTTATACTAGCTATCTCAATTGGTATTAGAGCTTGTGTACTCACTTTGTTTGAAGTGTTTTACTTCAGAGTTAAAGATCTATGGCTAGTATGTTGGCTCCAGGGCTGGTAGAAGGGCAAAGCAATACCATCCGCCTTACTTTGATGGAAAGGAATACAACATATGGAAAAACAAGATGAAGGCGTTCCTTAGATCAAAGGATCCTCTGGAATGGGACGCGGTAGACAAAGGAATCATTCCTAAAGCTGTACTTGTCTCAGAAAGAGGAAAAGAAGCTGTTGAGTCTAGTGAAATGACTTAGGAAGAGATAACCAAAAGACAAGCTCTTGATGCAAAAGCAATTTATTCTTTATATTGTACTTTGTCACTTACTGAATATAACATAATATTTTCTTGTGTTACAGCCAAAGAAGTTTGGGATATATTACATATCACCTATGAAGGAACTGATCGAGTGAAAGAAACCAGAATCAACATTCTCCTCGGTCAATATGAAGCCTTCAAAATGAAATCGGAGAATCTATAACCGACATGTTTAGTCGTTTTACGTAAATCGTGAATGGTCTTGAAAATCAAGGTCAACCAATTTCTGATCCCATGAAAGTAAACAAGCTACTGCGTGGACTCTCCAAGGATTGGAATCGCATAAAGACCTCAATAAGAGAGACATAAAGAATTATGCCACTATCTCACGATGAGTTGGTTGGGACTCTTCGCCTTATGAAGTGGAGCGAATCAATGAAGACGAAGATCCTAAAGGTAAGAAATCCATTGCATTAAAATCCAATGATGATTCTGATGTTACATATTCAGAAGACGATATGGATGATGAGGGGCTTACTCTCATGATAAGAAGATTCAGAAAGCTGAACAGAAAAGGAAGAAGATTCAATCCAAAGAAACAGAGTTTTCAAAAGCAACAGACTAAGTCTGTTGAGGATGATGAATCCAATAGAGATGTAGTCTGCTTTGAATGTAAGAAAAAAGGGACACATCATACCCAACTGTCCCCTTCTGAGGAAGAAGAAAGGAAAAGCTAAAAAGTATCGAAAGGCTCTCAAAGTAGAAACCTGGAGTGATACAGAATGTGAAGAAAGTGATGATGATTATGCCAATATATGTCTAATGGCACAATCGGATTCAGATTCAAACTCGAGACACTTATCGAGATTCGGACGGTGAATTTGAGGTGAGTAACTTTAAAATCCCTATTAAAGTTTCTAAATACATTGATGAGTTGTGTTTTAGTCTCAAAACTTCTCTTAAAAGGATTTCCGAACTTAAAAAAGAAAACTCTGCACTAAAACTACAGGAAAATGTTTTGAAAGAAAATGTTAAACGTTTAGACATGAATGTTTCTACTCTTAAAGAAAGTGAAGACAACATTTCAAAAGAAAATGCATTTTTAAAAAATGACATATCAAATATTTCCAAAAGATTTTCCATAGGATCTGAGAAACTTGAGAAAATTCTTTCAGCACAAAGACCTTATTTCAATAAATCTGGTTTGGGAATGACTGTGGAAACCATTCCTTTAATTAATTTTCCTAAAGTGAAGGAAAGAATTAAGCAAAGACCCACAAGAGATGTTTACAAAAATCATTTCAAAAAGGTTTTTGTAAAACCAGTAGGTCGCAATGCTCTCGGATGTTCTAAGTGCAATAGTTCAAATCATTTTGAGAAAAAATGTCCTATGGTTTGGAAACCTGTTAAGAAAGTATGGGCAAAGACCGCATATCATACTAACACCAATGGACCCAAGAAAATATGGGTACCAGAGAAAGTTTGAGTCTCTTTTTTTAAATGCAGGTCACTATCAAGAAGAAGGTAAAATGGTATCCGGATAGTGGATGTTCAAGACATATGACAGAGATTCAAATTGCTTCATAAAGCTCGTTCAAGTAAATGGTGGAAAAGTTTCATTTGGAGGAAACAAAAAAGGAAGAATTGTGGGATTCGGAATCAGAAAGATTGGAAACCTCACAATTAGTAATGTTTCCTTAGTGGAAGGGCTCAACTATAATTTGCTTAGTATCGACACCGTGCGATACCGGTTTCAAAATCAACTTTCAAGAGGGAATATGTTCGGGAACCAAGAAAGATTCTACTCGAGTCATTCATGGGTCAAAGACATGGAAATATCTACCTCTTGGATGTCAAACCGATGAATCGCAATGTCTAATCTCAATTCAAGACGAAGCAAACTTATGGCACGAAAAACTTGGGCACATCAATATGAAGCAAATAGCCAAAATTTCAGCAAAGAAGCTTGTTCGTGGTCTACCCAATCTGTCATACCAAAAGACTGATCTATGTACACCATGTGTATTGGGAAAGCAGGTAAGAAACTCCTTTAAACCAATAAATCAAGTTTCCACTAATCGTGTACTGCAGCGTCTGCATATGGATCTCTTTAGACTAACCAGAACTCAGAGCATTGGAGGTAAGAAATATTGCCTAGTAATTGTGGATGACTACTCACGATTTACTTGGGTATATTTCCTGGCAAGTAAGTCTGAAACCTTTTCTTACTTTGAAAAATTTGTTAAAAATGTCCAAAATGAGAAAGGGTATGTTATTTCAAGTATTCGAACAGACCATGGAGGTGAATTTGAAAATCAAGATTTTACAAAATTCTGTGATGAATCTGGTTTTCAGCATATGTTCTCCTCTCCATATACTCCAGAAAAAAACGAAGTTGTGGAAAGAAAGAATAGGTCGCTTCAAGAAATGGCTAGAACTCTTTTAATTGAAAGTAATATCTCTTCACGTTTTTGGGCTGAAGCAGTTTCTACAGCATGTTATATCATTAATAAAGTTTTTCTAAGGCCTATTCTGGAGAAAACCCCTATGAGTTATTCAAAGAAAAGAAGCCTATTGTTTCATATTTTCATGTGTTTGGATGCAAATGCTTTATATTGAAAAATGCAAATGATTCGAGTTGGCAAGTTTGAAGAAAAATCGACGAAGGCATCTTCCTTGGTTATTCAACCACAAGCAAAGCCTACGAGTCTACAACAAGAAGACTCAATCTATGGAGGAATCAATGAATGTCAAATTCCAAGATTCTATGCAAAATGAATCTATTCAAACTCATCTTGAAGAATCTCGAACTCCGCTCCGACTCTACAAAGTCTAAATCTCAAGAAGCAAACTCGGACTTCGAAAGACCAGCAACAAATGATTGTTGAAAATTCAAATGAAGAAAAAGATCAACAACCTGACAAATCAACCAGCAACTAGAAGCATAAGTCCAGTCATCCCAAAGATCTCATTATTGGCGACATTAATGAAGGAATTCGTACAAGATCCAAAAGGCGCGAAGAGTCTAGTGCTGTGGCTCTTATTTCTGAAATAGAACCCAAAAGCATAGAAGAAGCTTTATCTGATGAAAGCTGGATTGAAGCTATGCAAGAAGAACTCAGGCAAGTTAGTATCAATGATGTATAGGAATTGACTCCTAAACCAAAAGGTAAATCTATTATTGGAGCTAAATGGGTTTTCAGGAACAAGATGGACGGGAAAGGAAAGGTCGTAAGAAACAAAGCAAGACTCGTGGCCAAGGGATATATGCAAGAAGAAGGGATAGACTATGATGAGACTTACGCACCAGTAGCGAGGTTAGAAGCAATTAGATTATTACTTGCTTTTGCTTGTTATAAGAATTTCAGTTATTCCAAATGGACGTCAAAAGTGCTTTTCTCGAATGGATTTATCCATGAGGAAGTCTATGTGGAACAACCACCTGGGTTTGAAGACCCAAGGAAACCAGACTCAGTATTCAGACTGAAAAATGCTTTATATGGTTTAAAGCAAGTACCTCGAGCTTGGTACGATAGGCTGAGTAAGTTTTTAATTCAAAACGGCTTTGTCAAAGGTAAAGTAGACACTACACTGTTTATCAAAAGAGAAAGCAAAAGTTTTCTGCTTGTTCAAATATATGTTGATGATATTATTTTTGGATCCTCTAATGAAAGTCTGTGCAAGAAATTCTCGAAGTCTATACAGGATAAATTTGAAATGAGCATGATGGGTGAACTAACCTTCTTTCTCGGGCTTCAAGTAAAACAATTGAAGGAATGAACTTTTATTCATCAAGAAAAATATACTAATGATCTTGTCAAAAAGTTTGGATTGGAAAATTGCAAAAAGACTGATATACCAATGTCAAGTTCCTTGAAGATAGATAAAGATGAAGGAGGAAAGAAAGTTGACCAGAAGCTATACAGGAGTATCATTGGTTCACTTCTTTATCTTACCGCTTCTAGACGACATTTTGTTTAGTGTTTGCATTTGTGCCAGATTTCAAGCAGACCCTAAAGAATCTCATCTAAGTGTTGCAAAGCGTATTATCAAATACATTGCATCTACTTCAAATTTTGGTCTTTGGTATCCTAAAAAGGGAGACTTTACTCTTCTTGGATACTCAGACGCAGACCTAGCCGGATGCAGAGTTGATAGAAAGAGCACCTCGAGTACCTATCAACTACTTGGAAGCAGGACAGTGTCTTGATTTTAAAGGAAGCAAAATACAGTAGCTCTTTCTACAACAGAAGCAGAGTATGTAGCTCTTGGAAGTTGTTGTTCACAAATTTTGTGGATAAAACAACAGCCAAGAGACTTTGGAATTGAAGATTCATGCACGAAGATTAAGTGTGACAACACCAGCGCAATCAATCTCACCAAGAATCCAATTCTTCACTCAAGAGCAAAGCATATAAAGATTCGACATCACTTCATTAGAGATCATGTTCAAAATGGAGAAATTTCAATTCAGTTTGTTGACTCAAAGAATCAACTGGTGGATATATTTACAAAGCCTTTGGAGAAAAATCAATTTGAAGTCATTCATTCCAGACTCAACATCTTGAGGTTTGAATGAGTAAAAGTCTAGAGACTCTCAGACTCAGACAATCAAGATTTTTGACTGTAAGTTATTTTATTCTCTCTCAGATTAAATCTCGAAAAGGTACGATTATCTATCCATAATTGATTTTTGTTATTTTCAATTTTCGTGATTATTGCAATCTTTCTTTTTCGAAAATGGAGTTAATTTTGAATGACAGTTATCTAATTTTTGAAAAAGGCAGTTATTTTTTTTAAAAAGGCATCTTTTTATTTCCTTTACGACGTTTTGTATGCCTCTCTTCGACTGTCCTATATACTGTCGGTTTCTCTTCATTTTACTCCAAAAACCCTAAAAAGCATCGATCTTCCACTTCTGTCTTCTTCTCTTGTTTAATCTTCAAAAAGTTGTCATCTTTCTTGGGAAAAACAAGTTTGGAATCTTTCAAAGACTGTGAAAGATGTCATCTCAAAGGAAGTCTTCGAGAATCGCAAACAGGGGACCGCAGCAAATGCGTGAGGGGCCTACGCACTTTGATCTCACCGAGGAAGAAGAGTCTCCTAGTTAGCAGTAGAGCCCACAACATTCTTAGCAGCGTCCATCTCCTCCATCTAGACCACAGGATGTTGCTCATCGAGAAGAGGAAGAAATAATCGAAGATGCAGAACCTGTAAGATCTTCTAAGCCCTCTTTTACCTACAAGCTTTATCGTGCTTCGAAAAGGGGTGGAACTCCTTTGAACTACATTGACGAATTTCTGAAAGACAAAGGGTATAAAAATGAAACCTTCTTTTTACGCACAATGGAACGGTTGGGAATTGCCCCTGCTGGGTCGGCGGAAGAGGCAATGGCAAATATCCCAAGCGATCCACGTGTTGGAGGGCTGAATCAGCCAGATGGAAATGATGATGACAAGTTGTACAGTCAGTTTCAACCGAGAATGGGTGTTGCGGCAAAAATTCGGAGCAAAATGACAGACTTGTTTCAATCGGAGGAACACAAGCATCTATACTCTAAGTTGTTGAAGCGTGGGGTGATAAACCCTAGAAGTGTGGATTTTGATTTCCTTGACTCTGTGAATGTTAATTTGAGGGAAAAATTCAGTCTTCTTCAACTTGAACAGTTTTGTTCTGAATCTACAGAAGCCTATGCTGAACTCACTGCATATTTCTATTCGAATCTCAGTTTCTTGGATGCGAATAGATTCTCTTTTAGTGTCCAAGATCAGGACTATGTGGTGGATGTAGATATGTTGGCTGATATGATTGGGGTTGAAAGAGGGAGATATCAACCTATCAATGTGTCTATTGCTCGTGCTACATTGGAACTTGTTAAGGATAGAAGGACAGAGGGAAAGATTTCCTACTTGAGGATGAGTGCGTTCAACATTCTGCTTCACAAGATTGTGATTAACTGCCTCAGACCAAAATCTACTTTAAAGACTGATGTTTCAAACTCAGAGGCAAAGTTGATGTATGCCATCAATGTTGGGAAAAAGTTCTCTCTTCCTCACACTATTATATTCCACATGTATAGAGCAGTGGTGAATGACAAGGGTCAACTTCCTTATCCAGCTCTTGTGACCAAGTTATTTAGACATTTGAATGTTCAGCCTCCTCGGATTCTCTGTGTTAGAACTTGTGATCAAATGGTAGTGGGACTGAAAATAGTGTCTAAAATGCGTCTGAAAGAACTCAACAAGGCATTGGAGAAATTCAAGGAGAAAACCCCGCTAAGACTCATCAAATCTCTTCGGCAAAAAAAGAAAAGGGAAGGAGCCCATGGTTGCTCCATCCAAGAAAAGAAGAGCTCTCATCGTTGAGGATGAAGAAGATGAGGATGACATCACCATTTCTGCAATGGCATTGAAGAACCTGAGTCGTTCTATTCTAGAATCAACGGAACGACAAGAGAAAGACACAGATGAGACTGAACAGAGGACTGGAGAAAGAGAAAATTTGGAAGCAGAGGAGAAAGAAACAGAGGAGAGAGAAGCAGAAGAAAGAGATGCAGAGGAGGAAAGAATTGAAGAAGAAGAAGAAGAAGAAGAAGAAGAAGAGAGAGGAGATCAAGAGGAAGCAGAGCATGAGGAACACTCTTCTCCACCTGAAGGCATGGAAACAGGGGGAGATCGTGAGAAAAGAGGAATGTCCTCATATCCTGCTACCAGTTAAGGAGTAAGCCGCTCTCCAGCAGAACCAGAAGACATCTATGCCTCTCAATTTCCTGAGGAGGGACATGATGTTTCATCGCCCAATCTGCGTGCCTATGCTGATTTGCCATCGTCTGCCTTTACTCCATCTGATCGTGCAGAAGCTAGTACGCAGACTGATAATTCAGCAGATTTCCGCAGAATTCTTGATGTTCTCTTAGAGTTGCGGGGTCAGATATATGGTCTGGGATGCGAAGTATAGAATTTGCAGACTGCAGGTCAAGCTTCTTCAGTTTCTTTGAATGATCAAATCCAAGCCCTTGAAAAAGATGTGGCTCTCTAGTCAATGGGAGATTTCCAGCTTGTTCGTGTTCTCAAGCAATCTTGATTCCATTCTCTTTCCATCTTTACCTTTTTAATGATGACAAAAAGGGGGAGAGATGTGATACAGATTTGAACTTTGAACTTTTTGAACTTGAACTCTTGATTTGTTTTGATGTTTGACTTGACTTTTGTGTCTGGCTGTGGACTGGATTTGGGATTAACTAGATTGACTGTTTATCTTAAGTACTATTGATATCTTATGGCTTTACTCATCTACAAGACTAACCTATTTTCTGTGGTTGCAGATTCTAGTGTTATCATTAAGCCATTTATCTTTATGAAATATCCATATTTACTTGAGTAATGTTTTGCAGGTCAAAGTTATCCAAATCAGAGGAAAGTTTTGTCACCATCAAAAAGGGGAGATTGTTGGAGAAATCTTCGTGGAGTGTTTTGAAGCTGACAAAACGTTTCCATCAGTCTAGTCTGAAAATTTGCAGACTCTTCTATTTAAAGTCTGAAGACCTCCGGACTGTTAGACTCAAGACTCAAAGTGTATTCTCATTGACAGTTTCTAGTCCGTCGAAAAAGGCCTATCCAGGACTGGATGTTTCGTCAATGATTTGATCTTATCGACTGAAGAAGATCTCTTAGCTAGATATGACATAACGGAATCCTTTATTCGGATCAAGATTGATTCAGAGATTGAGGATTCGATGATTGGCGAAGTATACCTGGAAGGTTCTACTTATGGAAACCGAGATCCTGATTGTATGGGCGAGCAGGATTGATGGGCTATCGTAATGTTCCTTAAATAGCTCGAATGATCTTCCTAATTGATTCTGTCCAACAGGAAGATTGGAAGAATTCATTTGGTAAGTGCCAACGGGTATGATGGCATAAAAGAGTATATAAGGAAGACGTTCCAGTTGTTCGAGTGTGTGCGCGATAGAAGAATTCCAAAGTCTGAAGCTCTTTGTTCTTAGTCAATTCATTTACTGAGCGAAATCTTGTATGCAAAAGAGAGTCTATATCCTTGAGAAACCTTGAGGAAGTGTGGTAGAGTATCTACACTGTGAAATCAAGGGAGAACTTTGCTGTAACAACTCTTTTGTTCATAGTGAAATACAGCCGGTAGGCTGTCAGTGCGGAAGAGTGGACGTAGGCTTGGGATAAGTCGAACCACTATAATTTCTTTGTTCATTTTCTCTTCTCTACTCTCTGCTTTACTTTGATCATAATTTGTTTTGTTAACAAAAGGAGAACTTCATTTCTATTGCTTGCTTAGTATTGCTCACTTATCACGAAAAACTATTTTTTACACCTATTCACCCCCCTCTAGGTGCTTATACTAGCTATCTCATCTTCAATATCTAATTGTCAATCAAGTAAATTGAGTCAATCAAATCTATCTTGATGTAGAATCCAAACCAGATCATTAGCCATTATATGTTTGGGGCTTGTGTTACGTTCTGTCAAGTTATCTCGTTCTGAACATACTTCGTTTTAAATCTGCTATGTTTTAAACTCGTGTCTCATTCTGGACCTTGTCACGTTCTGGACTTGTGTCTCGTCTTGTATGTAAAGTCTAAGAGTGTTCTGTCTGAAGTAGAGTCTGAGTGTCTTCCGTTTGAAATAGAGTCTGAGTGTCTTCCATCTAAAATAGACTTTACAATCTAGACGTAAATCTGAACATATTCTGCTTTTGAACATATTTAGCCTTAAGGTCTAGACACAGTCTGAATAAGTTCAGCTTCAGAATAAAGTCTTTCTTCTAATTCTTTCAAGTATAGATTTTGATAATATCATTTACTGTTCTATTATCTGCATAGTCTATTACTCAACAATTAAACACGTTAGTAGCCTTTGATTTATTTTGTCATCTTCAAAATATCGTAAGGGATTTCCCTAACAGAAACAATCGATTTCTTGGACTTAGCAATGATAAAGACTTTGCCGGTTTGAAGTGGGACCACAGAAAGCAAGTATTTTATATAATGTCTAATGGACCAAACCAGGCACATTTCAAGAACTTGTAGGTTTATCATTCGGTCTCATTATAAAAAATTATATGTTCCCTTACGATTTCTGTGTAGTGATTAATTCTTGTACACTACGTCACTCGTAAAGTAAACGTAGACATTTTTTTCTCAACTGAGACCCGTTCCGACGGCACTTTTCAAAAGCTTCTACCCTTTTTTCTAAACAAAAAGTCACTAGTGCCCTGAGACAAAGGCTTCCTTGAGCCATAGAAGCACCTCATTTCTTTAAAAATCTGAGCGAAGCCTGTCAAGAGATTCCTTTTGACAAAGTTAAATTAATCGTTATGAGATTTACCCCCCGCCAGCTAAGGCTATCAGTCGTATTCCATGAAACTAGAGAGAGTCTCTAAAGTGATCAAACTGGGATGCGGGCGAATGCTTCCTCTTTTTTGTCCCTTTTAATCCTTGCATGTTCATGCATATCATTTGCAATGAATCAGAATGGTAAGCAATGTCTTCGCTGGACAAATCTATGATCTTCCTTGTTGTCTACACGTTTGTGTTCATCAAATTCAAGCCCATCGCTTGCCAACCAACCGACAATCACCATTTCTGTTCAGGCTCATCTAATGACGTAGCAAACTCTACTTTTGGTTCCAATCTTGCCCAAGTTTTAGATTCTTTATCCGCTGGAGCATCCGTGAACAATAGCTTCTGTAAGAACGGCTCCAGTGGCATCTTTGGCTTTTGCTAGGGTGATGTTTCGAGCAGCTCCGGTCAGTCCTGTATCAACAACACGACTCAAACCGTGACATCCAGAATTTTCTATGGTTAGTAATAATATTTAGGATATATTATTAAGTACTGTTAAGCTTGGAGTTTTGAGGTAACACTTGGGGAATCTCAATTGGATCGGGTACTTTGTGAGGTGTGAAGGAGATCTTCTGTGACCATTATCGCCCAGAGTTTGATACACTATGATTAAATTGATAGATGTTGACATGTGCTTTGACAGGGACCAATACACTCCAAAATACATATTGGATGGATTGCAAGTTTTAAAATTTAGTAAGTTGAGATTTTCACATCAGTTATTTTTTACTAATGACTTTCGTGAGCCCAAAATATTTTTTCGATTTATTAGTGCTTGAAATGAACACTGACTTTCTTGTTTACGTACTGATTTACTTGGTATTTTGGTAACTTAACAAAATATTTACTTTGGACACCACATAGATGAGCCATTTGTTATTCTTTAACGTGCATATGTTGATATCTAATTTTTAGTCGACATGTCAAAAAGATTAAAAATCAAGATTTGGGATTCTAATCACAATAGAGTCCATTTCTAGCTAAAAAGTGTTGTTTTCCATTTTTTTTTTTTTGCATTGTTATTTTTAAATAATTTCCCACTCGTTTTCTAGAAAAATCCGAAAAATCAAACGGTTGATCTTCGGATTGACTTTTTGATCAATTCTTTAACCAAAAATCAATCCTTGGTGAAAGATTGGCTTTTCACTCAAAAAGATACCATTTAGCTTTAATTTCACTTTTCTCAAGTCAATTTTTCAAAAATCTAAAGACTCGGCTCAAAAATCAACATTTTAGAAAAAGTCAACTAAATGGTTGACTTTTGGTCAAACTTTTAATCAAAAATTAAAAAAAAAAATTCACAAAACATTTCTTTTAGTATCAATTTGACTTGTATGTTGAAGATTTTGCAAAATTTGATTAGGAACCTTATTTTTCGAATTTTTTTGCTTTAGTTTTTAAATCTACCAAAAATAAAATTACTTATATTATAGCCATAATTTGGTGTGGTTCCTCTTACAATATTTGGTTTAGGGACTTTTCTTAATTCGCTTGTGCATTCAATTTTGTGAGTCGCCATGTCAAAAGACAAATTGCTATTTTAAGCCTTAATTATAGGGTCAAAATTGATTCTTCATAATATATGAACTTTAAGTCACAAGATCAAAACCTTTGATTTTTAGGTATTGTTCATGGTACTACAATCTTCACACTTGTTTTAGTGGAGAATAACTCATATATTTCATATCTCTAATATTAACTTAGATTATTTAATATTTTACAGGAGAATATGAGACAAAAATAACAATAGAAGGGCATTTCTATGTCAACTTAAATTATAATTGGATATATACACATACAAATATGATTAAGATAAAAATTCATAACAAGTATTTCAAGAAAAATTCAAATAAGAACTTGAAATAAGCAATTTTCTTAGATAATGACCTAGAGTCAAATAAGGGTCTAAAGTTACCAACTTAAGTCTCAAATAAAGGCCCTAACTCACCAGTCGACTTATTTCGGCCATTAGGGCATGGACAATTTTGTCCACAAATTGTAATCAGGTAAAAAAATAGGTAAATTCTAAGAATGAAAGATCCCAAATTGAATTCTAGGTCTCTTCATGGATTTTCTTTCTTCCCACTCTGCTCTTCATTCTCAGTGCGAGTGCTCCCTATGGATTTTTTTCCCAACCCAATCAGAGAGAATCCTTTTTCACTCTCGCTCTCGCACACATTTTCTTCTTCAAGGCTAGTATGCGACTGTGTGGTGCTTTTAATTCACTATCGATGTCGCACGAGTTGAGCTAGCATTCGGGTTCAATAATTCTTGTAGCTTGATCCATTATTTATTTATTTTTTGTTCTGCAATTAAGTTTCACCTGAGAGGAGTAGGAAGGCTTCGAGAGCAGAGTATTCAGCATAAAACTCCCGCAATGCATCCGTCAATTGTTGCACCTTTCATACTGAACAAATATGCATCAGAGGAGGTGAAAATTGTGGCTTGTGAAATTCTCCTGCTTCACGCTTCCCTTAGTGCTAGAATGCCGCTGTACAATGCACGTGTTTGTTAGTCGTAATATGACGTCAACGCCCTTCTAGAAATGAGTTTGGTAGGGGCTATATATGTTTATTGCTCCATTCACCGAGATATGTTCTTTTTGTCCTTGGAAGGAACAAGCTTGGGACGATGCGAATTGATAGCCTCTTCAAAAATATAACTTGTCATAGGTGTTCATCGATTTGGACGTAGAGGGGTTACAACCTTCTTGCAAGATTATGGACTAATTGCCTAACTTTCGCAAACTATGATCAATTGTTGGAGTGACTTATGTGATGTGTTTATGAGGGGGTTATAGTCACATAAAACTGTGGCTCTTTAGTCATCAGAAATGCTAGTGTTGATTGGATCAATTCCTACTTTAAGTATCAAGTAATAGGCTTTCATTGCATCACTCACATAAAATATTTATGTCCAGACTATTACGGTGGCAATGAAGAAGATGCTGAAAATGCAGTTGCTTGGTATTGATGTTGTTCTTGCGAGCTACCCTCTACTATTGCCAAAGCGCATTTTGCCTGAGTTGGTACTGGTTGCTTAGATAGGAGTATTTGCTACCAAGCTTACTAGGGGTGAGCTGTACTCGGTTCCTTACAGGTTCCGCCTAGAACCTATAACATTCCGGCAAAACCAAGAACTTGGAACCTACCTTATCACAGGTTCTGGAGTCGGTTCCAAGTTCCCACAAGTTTTCTTTTTTTGGTTTCATTTTTAGTTTTTTTGAAAAAAAAAAAGGAAATGAACGCAGCTTATCATTCATCAAAGAGAATACAACACGAACATAGAATCTATAATACCCGTAAGTGTTTAATATTCTGGAATGTGAACCAACATTCTACATGGTTATACTAGTAAAAATGAGTATGCCACATACCACGTAAGACCTATGCTGAATATTTTACAAATGACAAGTGATAATGGATACTACCAAACAAGTACCTTTTTGGAATTGCCATCTCCATTGTTGTCTTGGGAATTGAGACTATCTAACTTGCAACTTAGATGATGTATTTCTCTACAAAAGCGAAAGAAGTAACATGAGCATTTTGTGAAGCTAGCGCACCTTGAGAAGCCTTTGAATTCCCGATTAATGTGGTAATAGAACTAAGTTCTCTACAACTAGATAACGTGAGGCCACGTGATGCATTATAAATAAGTCCATTAAGTCCTTTTGTGCAGTCAATGCATTGACTTTGTAAGCTTGAGAAGCTGATATTTTGGAACATAAAAAATGTTATATTGGACCAACAATGTATTCCAACATGAGTCATTTGTTGTTTCATGAACTTCTTTTTTACAACAAATTATCTTTAAGTAATGAAAATAGAGTAAAAGACTTCAATATAGAAGACAAACAGAAGACAAGATCACTTTACCTGCTAAGCTTAGCATTTTCCTCTAGGCAAGAGGTTAGATTTCGTCTGCATTCCTCCAGTTCTTTGGACGTGTTCCTCAACTAATAACAACGCAAAATAGGAAATTAATACAGGGACTATATCTAGAAAGAAAAGTTAGAAAGTTGAAGAATAAAGAAACCTCCAATTGGAGTGTAGCATTTTCTTTGCCTGCCTACATGGCTTTCCAGTATCAAAGAAAGAAATTTCAAGGTTAAAAGTCAAGAACCATACGAAGATGCAAGGGGAAGAATGAGAGGAAATTTTGCTCTACGTAGGTGTAAATTCAAGCGCCTTAGAGAAAGTAAGACTAAATATGTTCTCACTAAGAACCATCCACAATAATAATAATGTTTTGATGAACATGACCAACCTGAGGTTGGATACCTAAACTAAAATGGTTGCGTTGTTCAGAGTTTCCGTCCATGAATTGCAGCAGTTGTGAATAAAACAACAAACTTTAATTAATACTAGCTACGAATCACAAATAAGAGAAATCAGCAATATACTTGTGTGGTCTCTGCTAGTACCTGATCTCACAACTTGGTTACTTCTGCCAGTAGCAGTTCCCTCTCCCCTTCTTCATAGAACTCTTGGAACCTAAAAGGACAATCAGTTTGAACAACAACGTGGTTAAGGAATATCCAACTAGAACAAAGACGTGTCCAAAACCTCACCTCCTTTGTTGATACAAGAGCCTGATGTTCTCCAAAGCGAATCGAGTTACTTCAGGGTTCCGATCAACTTTGGCTTGAAGCAACTAAATCTCTTCAGAAAGTGTTTTGTTTTCCGCGTGTAAGTATACCTCTACAGTGATTGAACCAATACGGAGAGATTCCATCCTTTGGATTTTGTCTTCCCTTAACCTAAGCATCATCTTGGTGCACCTAGTGTCTTCCTCTCTTTGTCGTACCTATAGAATAAAGAAAATCAGCATGATTGCACATAGCTCATGTCGTGAAGAAAATGACACAAAAAAAAAAAATGCAGAAAGTACCAAACGGTTCAAGGGCCTCGTCGAGTGGAGGGGGGCGAGCGGCGACGAGTCATCGTCGAGGATGTCACCAAGTGGAGGGGGCTGAGCGGCGTCGAGTCGTCATCGGGGCATTGATGAGTGGAGGGGGCGGGGGCAAGTTGCGACAAGTTGTCATAGAGGGCGTCGCCGAGCGGAAGGGCATGAACGGCATCGAGTCATCATCGAGGCATCGCCAAGTGGAGGGGGGTGAGCAGCAATGAATCTTCATTGACTTCGAGGGCATCGCCGAGTGGAAGGGGGGCGAGTTGCAACAAGTTGTCGTTGAGGGTGTCTTCGAATGGAGGGGGTGAGTGGCAATGAGTCTGCAACAATAGTGTGGTCAAGCGGAGGGGGCCGAGCGGCATCGCCGAGCTGAGAAAGCCAAGGAGAGAGTTGGGAGTCGGGAGTTAGGGTTAGAGCTAGAGAGAGTAGAAAGGAATGGCCGAATGGGAATAAAATTAGGGTTTTTTAGGAACTAGGAATCCGGTTCCGATTCTGGTTTTGGTCTTGGTATCGGTTCCAATTCCCGATTTCGATTCTGGTTCTTATAGGAACCACCGGTTCCAAAAAAAAAAAAATGAATCAGGAACCGAAACCTCTCTCCTTGTGATGCATGATGGGGTGAGTGATTCTAGAACGGAAATTTTTCAGAGGAGATTTTTGTGGTTAAGTGTATGGAGTAGTGTATACGAGGAAGAAACGAAAAGGAATAAGGAAAGATAGAACGATCTCCTCCCAAGATATAAAGGCCACGCCACCAACCGAAAAAGAGGATCGAGATCTACGAAGCTCACCCCCAAGGCCTAAAGCTTCCACCAGCCAAGGATAAAGGACTTCGGGATAGGAGAAGCTCACCACCAAGGCCTAAAGATTCCACCAGCCAAGGATAAAGGGTTTCTTGGCTCACTACCAAGGAGTGATCTACGCTCCAAGGATAAAGAAACCGAAAGGAGTTATCCACTCTCCGAAGGAGTTCACTCAAGCAAAGGAAATCTCACCATTTGCATTCATAAAATTCGTATGTCCCATACATTGGATAGTTTTCCCCTATATCCCCTATTTATAGGAGGATTTTAGCCTTAGGAAATATTAAAAACAGACTTTAAAGACCTAGGAACTTAAACCTTCGACACTTGAGCTACATAAAAATAAAGACATCTAGTAACTTAAGAAAAGCCTTTATTAACATGGACCTTTCGACTCTTGAGCTACATAAAAGTAAAGACACCTAGTAACTTAAGAAGATCCTTTATTAACACGGGAACTAAATGCCTTTAATCTTCAGCTTTCCGCATTCTTGAACCTTTAGCTTTCCGTATTCTTGAACCGTATTCTTGAACCTTTGGCTTTCCATATTCTTGAACCACATTCGTGAACCTTTAGCCTTCTTCGTACTCCTCCCTTGACCAAAAAATAATCCTCTTGAAACTTCATCAATTGGTCATTCAAGACATCTCCACAAAGTACCGATAAGTAATTAACATTATTCATTCAAAATGATCCATTAAAGCACATAATGCCCAATTTCTTTATTGGCTTGGATAAGCATCGATGGTTCTAAGTTGGTCGATGGAGCTACGTTGGATGCTCCCGCATCACCTTGGAACCAGGAACCAAACCGGACCTATCTATTCGGTTCTCCAGCTCCCAGTTCCCGATTCTACCCGAGAATTGCGCTCACCCCTAAAGTCTACCATCATGGCTAGAGAGCTTATTTTTCCAATTATCTTGCAGGAAATACTGTAGTGTAGTAACATTTTGTTTAATTCACTATATATATGCTATGAGCTATACTAGTGTTTATACATCCAAAGTTTATGAGAAACCACTTATACTTAGTTGCAATTTTATTTTTTTTAATTTTTGTTATAGAAATAGTAAGGTGCTTACTGATGATATCCCAGTTATGTCTATATCAACTTGCTTTCTTATACTTAGTTTTAATTTTTTTTAAATTGTAGGCAATCCCTTTATAAATCTTCTCGAATTACTTATGACAAGTATAGCAAGAATCTCATAACTTCTACATAGTTTTCATTTGAGTGTTATAACATTTTTCTCACTCATTTAAGTGTCACATATTCGAAAAATCGATTATTTAAGTGCCATCGGCAATTCCCCCTCCCTGAAAAATCCGATGTAGATACCAATTGTTCTATGTGGCACCCTTGACGCTGACGTGGACAATTTTTGTAATTTTTCGTTCATTTAAGTACTACAAATTTGAAAAATCAATCATTTAAGTACCATCAACAATTTGCCTCATTGAAAAATCCGCCATTGGCTATGGCCAAGACGGCCTTGCCTAGATTTTGTGAGAGCCATCATGCCCTTGCTCACAGCTAGTGATGGCCTCGCCTGGGGCCTTTGTGGCCCTATTGATTGAGGGTAAGCCCTTTGCAATCAGCATAGGAAAAAGAAAAACAAAGAAAAATAAGAAAAATTAAAAATTAAAAAAAAATTGCAAAAAACTCATGTAGGATGATTTGCTGAAAATAGCACTCAAATGATCAATTTTACTCCGATGTGGTACTTAAGTGAATAAAAAGAAGTTATGTCACTCGAGTGTCATATGAAATTATGGCACTCCCATTATATTTGTCCCTAAAATGCTTATTCTATTATCTACATGGAAGGCTTTATCACCATTAAAAAGGGAGAAATTGTTGAGAAAACTTCCTACTACTATTCATGGTTCATATCAATCTTGATAAATGCACAAGATGTTCGTGTTTCAATAATATCCATGTTGAAAGGAAGTTTGATATGACGAGTAAAAAGATATAAGTAGCTAGGAATCATGTGAACAAGTATAGAAGAACGAGGAGTTCATAAAGACTTGGAGTTACCAAGGTGAATAGTCTACAACATTTACAACACCATCATACTCGAAATATTTAAAGAAAAACAATTGGATATAACCAAAAAGTCTGACATGACAAGAATATGATATCGGTAAAAGCATGAGGAAACTTAATATAAGCAAAGGCTTAGCGAAAGTCTAATATCATCAAATAACTAGAAAACTGGATATAACTAGTGATTGATGATGTAAGCAACTTTGTCACAAACTTAGAGATTATTATTTTGAGATATTTTTATCTCATCCCTTGATAGCTTGTGACATGATATGGATTCCTAATTTAGAAGATTTTGGTTGAACATCAATCTTAATATTATCTATGTGAAATATTCAATTACATGAGATATAATAATTGATTAACAAATCATGCCAAAGGCAAGATACATCGCTTGACTTCATAAAACCAAGATTTGATTGGATCGGCGACCAAATCTACATGAATTCTAATTGATTAACTTTAACAGCAACCCCGATTAACTTTAACAGCAACCCCGATCTTCTTAATAACTGTCCAATGGCTAGCTTGGAAATTGAACGGGAAGTTTGGATGCCAAGGAGCATAAAAGGAGATCATGCAGTCAAAAAAGAAGATTGATCGAGCATTTAAAATCTAAAACTATTGAGAGCTTTATACTCTTTGCTTTTTCTTCTGTGAGTATGCAAATTGTATTCTTTTGAGAAGTGTTAGTAGTTATAGTTTGTGCTTAAGTATGAGATGGTGAGATCTATCAGCTTTGGTACAAACATAAGTAACAACAACACTGACACACGACACACAGCACGACATTACACAACATGACATATGACATGACGTTTCTAAAAAAATAGAGAATTCCAACACGTTGGGACACACTATATATATTAAATGTATATTTATATATATGATTATTTCAACCAAATTAATTTAATTCAAATTCACAAATAAATAAACAATACTAAAGCCTAGAATAAATTAACACTAAAAACATTAATCTACCATTTATTTGAAATCGTTTGTTGTTTCAATTTGAGAAATTCAACTCAATTCCAATAATCCATAAAACTTGGAGTAAAAACAAGCAATTCACATTTTGGACTTGCGTGTTAGACCTGTTGGGAGGTAAGAGAAAAAAAACTTGAGTGTGAATTGTGTACCATGGAAAGTGAGATGTAGAATAGAAGAGAAAACTATGTTTTTCTTCTTTCCCCATTTTTTTTTTAATTTTTTAACATATATATTTTGACCCTTCATTTATTGAAAATTTTTAACATTGATCTCGCATGTCGGAATCACATTTCGGAAACTCGCATGTTGGAATTCCAACTTGAGTCTTGGAGAATGTCGGGAAAGTTGACCAGATATCAAATTTTTCAACATGTGTTGACCGAATGTTCGAGAGTGTCTGAGAATGTCGAACATGTGTTAGAATATCATACATGATACAAGATTCTCGAAAATGTTGGTGCTTTATAGGTACAAACATCACCAACTTTGAGGAGAAGTGCTTGAATATAATGGCACATTCTATTGTAACTTCAAGAAGATTTTTAGTGGATTCTAACCAATAGGCTAATAGTTTGGGAGAGTAAGCATAGGCTTACACCAAATCAAACCACTATAAGCTTTGAGTGCATTGTTTTCTATCTCTATACTCATATTTATTTACTTCCTAATAGAAGCACTACACTACACTATTTGATATAATTGGCTTGTGTTTGTATCAACATTCCGTTTGACCTGGTCACGCTCATATTAACCTTGATGTGTTTATTTCCGCATTATTTTGTTAAGTGACTTCAAATCACCTATTGACCCCCATCTAGAAGCGTACTGCACTAATTGATATAATGTGTTTCCGCATATATCAATACACTGCTCATATTTTATATCATGCTTATATGAAACCTAAATTTTTTAATTCCTCAATATTTTATTAATTTTTTGAAATCACTTATTCACTTCCCTCTACATGATATTATTGACCACAACACCAATAGTCTCTTGATGTGTATTATTTCTACCATTGATTAATATGACTGAGTAGAACAATCTTTTACTGCCTGTATTCATTCTTCAGTTCTTACAAGTGATCTTTTGAAATGTGTGTGAGCCTTATTATCGGGGCATTGTGCGCTTAAGTTGGCTGGTGAGCTACTTTTTAGCTTAGGATAATATGTGTCGCAGATTCCCTTGGACAAGGCCAATGGCTCACATCTTGAAAGTATAAGAGTAGGTTCCTAAATTGTATGTGGGATGCCATCTGCCGCCACATTTCATAGAGGTCAAAAAAGTTCCTTGGTTTTGAGCAGCAGAAAAGACAAAAGATGTATTCTTGATGAGCTTGGATAAGCCATTTACATTAACCTAAAGAGAAGCACCGATGGTGTGGTATGCGAGGAAGTAATAGTGAGTAACGCATTCTGTGGAGCAAGCATTGGCCATTCATGTAAGATGCACGGTAATGCAGTGATAATTAGGGGAATACAAAGAAGCCATATAATAGATGGTTATGAGAACATTGCGAAAATTTCGTGGGCGAATGTTACACACCAACTTTTCCTCATTCCATAAAGGTATGGAATTGAGCTCCATGATACCGAGAGAAGCACGGGGGATGTAGTATGAATGATGCAATTGAACTGTAGAAGTGCTGTTAAAGAGTTTGTGCAAGGCCCAATCCATAATTGGCCGAATTCCATGGCCTAGGAGAAAGGCTGAATTTGTTATAGACATTTGCATAACTTTAATGGCTCTCTTAATTATAAGATTTGGCTCAACATTAATAACTATTCATGTGGCCCGATAGATGCATTCTAAATTTTAGCTAGGATTAATACTATGAAAAGTTTCAAATTAATATAAATGTGATACGTCTATAATAAATTTATTTCAAAATAATTTTTTGACTATTAACTAAGGTAAATTTATTATAATTGTATTGATTTATGAATTTTTCGTGTTAGAAAACCTTTTTAAGTATAACCCACTCACATATGCAATTCTTTTTTGCCGTATTGGGAAAAGAAATTAAAACTAGATAGGAGTCGGGATTGACCCCCATGGAGGCGCAGGCGCCGATTCGGGACATACTCAGTTACGCTCGCGGCCTCGCTATCTCTCCTCCTTCACCCCGGTTCGAACTCCCCGCAAAACCCCTATTTCGTCCCTCTCCTCTGCGGAGCACCGCGAGCAGGCCCGCCGCTGCTTCGACAGAGAAGCGGAGAGCGAGCGCGATAATGGAGGCCAGCGGGTTCGACTCCGAGGGACGGGAGTTCAAGAACGCGGAAGAGATGTGGGGGGAAGAAATCGGCAAGGAAGGGGATGTCCACAAGAGGAAGGAGTGGTACCGCCAAGGCGTTGGCTATTGGGAAGTATGTGACTTACCCATCACTCTCTTTCTCTTTCTTTTGTCCCCGTTAGCTCTGTTTTGGTTCTATCTTTGCCTAGTCGAGATTGCTCCTTCTGTGTGATCACACGCCCAAAGTTTGTAATTCCATGGAGTTCTTGCTGAATGATGATTATGGGGGTCTTTCTCGTGCCTCAAGAGAAGGGTGTGGAGGCAACTGCAGATGGAGTGTTGGGAGGATATGCACACGTCAATGACGCTGACATAAAGGGCAGTGAAGCTTTTCTCAAAATGCTTTTGGCTGAACGTTTCCCGGATGGTGGAAGAGGCCGTAATCTTGTTGCCCTAGGTTGGTGTTCTCTTGTGTGTGCGTGTGTTTGTGTGTGTGTGTGTTGTGTGCGTGTGCAGGCGTGGGCTTCTGGTTTTGTGCTTGTTTGTTTTTTCTGTGTGTGAATAAGACTAATTTGACTGTGACATTGATGGGAGTGATAATTATGAGCTCGGCTACAACATGATCGTGCCTTTATGATTGTTTGCTTTTGGGGCGGGCTCCAGATGGAGGGATTTAGTGACTCAGTAGCAGAAATTGTTCCCGACATATGGAAATATCTCTGATTTAAATAGGACGAGCGCAGCAGTATCCAGATGTAAACTGAGATCTCCTGATTCAATGGCTTTTTTACTGTGTTGATTAGGGAATTTTGAATGGCAAAAGAAGTTCCCACCAGAAATGAAACTAAGCTAAAGAGTTTGCTAACTTTATAGTCTTGTAAGAGGATCTGAAGTGCATGCTTTGTAAGATATTCTTCTTTAATTTGCCAATCCAGGCTCCCTCCTTTGTACTTTCTCACCATAATACCATACTAAAATCCATTACACTATTTGCCTGTAACAGATTACGTAGCATATGGTGACACTGTTGTAAATTAGGCCAAGAATGAACAGTGTGATTAGCTGCAGTTAGCCCCAATGTAATTTGCCACAATTTGCAATGTTCACTTTTCTTGGCAGAAAGACGCCCTCACTGGTTATTGCTGGATATGATTGCATTGAAAATAGGGTCTATTGGGGTGTAACTTATACTTTTTCATTTTTAATGATAAACAAAAATACCACTAAGTTTGCAAGGGGGCACCACCCCTGTATGTATCATCTTTAGAAGGAAAGCCACTCTTATACAAAAGCATGCTCGAAATATCGTTTTTAACATCTTCAATCATCTAGATTTATGAAATTGAATTTCCAAACTATACCAAAGGTGGATAATGTGTTAATAATTATCCCTAGAAATTTAACTCACCTCTTGTTTCCTTTTTCCTTTATTCCCAAATGAGCCAGAAGACTAGGAGAGGAATCGTCTTGGTAACTCTGTTCTGTGCAAAATACGAATTCATGGCCCCTCTAAAAGCCCAAAGTCAATGTTGCACAGTGATTGAAGTGATCCACTTCACTTCTAAACATAGTTCAACTATGTCTTGTCCAGTTGCAATATAGCAATTATTAGAATCGCACTCTCCTTTTTCTTGCACAAAGATCATCTATTTACCAGTGTTGTTCCTTTATTTTATTTTATTTTTTCTTTCTTTTCTTTTTTTAAGATTGTCCAAGGTGGGAATATGTCCCCCTGTTTCGCAGGAGAAAAAAGAAATCTCGAGGAACCTTGACTTTGCAAATAGATTCCTAAAGGAAGATCATGTTCATTTGCACTTGCATCTGATCAGAGATGAGATTAGAGTAGTAGGTTTTGACAGAAGAAGTTCCAGTATTAGAATAATTTCAGTGTGGACAATCATTCTCCCCCATGTCCAGTGTTGTTCTATACAACAGCTCAAAACAGTTTGAGAAAGCTTCGAGCTCCCAACCTTGAGCCATCTGTAAGAAGTCAACTTCCCAATTCCCATGCCACTTCTCCATTGTAAGCCTTCTGGTAATCAGCACCATAACTATCTTGCTCCTCACTTGCATAGAAAAACCAGGAAATAAATCTCTGAATACAGCGTCTCGAAACCATCTGTCATCCCCCAACAGGGTGTTCCCACCATTTCTTTCTCTAATAGTGTTCTGCTATGGAAGTCATCCACATCCCACCCCTGCCTTAGCAAAGCTTTACTGAAAGGTCTCCATTAGAAATTGTTTGTTTTAAAATATTCCAATTCAGATTAGGGCAACTTTTTCTGTATGTTCTCAAGTCTTTTTGCCACTGAAATAGGGATTGGAAACAAAGAGAGGAATTCAAATGGAAGATCAGAAAGCATGCTATTAAACAGCGTATGTCTACCTCCCTTTGATGAAAAAGCCTTCTTGTTCCCACTTAAACTCTTCTTAAAGCTCCAGATAATCCACTTTGGCTTTGTATGACTATGTGGATCCTAGCGGCAAATCTTGTGGCACAATATGACTTTTCTGTAACATGATAAGGTGCAACTTTGTAAAATACATGATTCCACAGCCACTGAACATTAACTATGACCAACTAATCTGTGTGTTGTCTATAACTTCTGGAATGCTTCGGTTACCATATATGGAGAGTCGATTGGCGACATATTTGTTGCGTTATGCTTATTTTGACATAAGTCTATATATTTACAATATCTTATGTTTTGTTTGAGTTTTTGTTAATTTATGGATTTGACTCTTCATAAGTACCAGTCAGCTAGTTTCTCTTTTCAGAAACTCTTCACCAATACGGACAACTCTTGCAGATTGTGGTTCTGGCATTGGAAGAGTCACCAAGAATCTTTTGATCAGATTCTTCACTGAGGTAAAGTTGTATTTTCCTTGTTGCTCTGGCCAACAAACTTGCTTTAGCTCTAGCTACAAAAATGACATGTAAGACTGCTCAGCATTGTTATTCCCTTCTACTGAAGAACAATATACCAGGGAATGTCTCACATTTGGTGTTTTTAGCAGTCGGGTTGAATGTAATGCTTGTTTAAGGAGTCTGGCAATGGTAGCATCTGGGTTTGTTGTTTTTTTTTTTTTTTTTTTTTTAACCTTCTAGTCTTTCATTACTTCAACCTTAATTCTGACACATCAACGTCAGTTTTTGTTTCCTATCTAGGGTAAAATCTATCTTGTTCTTTCCTTTCTTTTAGATTGACGTCATCTGTATTTCTACACCTACATAACTTGATTTTTAATGACTGGTTTCTGGGTGCCAAAAAAGAAAATCGCTTTCTGCTGCTCAGTAGTTAAAATATTCGTTGTGAAGCCTTGTTTTTAGTGTTCGCCAGAACATTTGATGTTTTGTTGGGCCAAATTGGAACTTGTTGATTGAGAGAGGCGTCAGCTCTTTAAATATTGTTTTTTCTTTCTTTTCGTTTGGGATGTAGGTTGATCTCCTTGAGCCTGTATCGCACTTCCTAGAAGCTGCTCGTGAAAGTCTGGTTCCTGAAAGCGGTTTAGCAATCGAGAACAAGGCCACCAATTTCTTTTGTGTCCCCCTTCAGGTGAGTTATATTTGGATAAATTCAAAATGTACCTAATTGGTCCTCACATTGTAAACTACAAATATGTATGACTCCATAATAATGTCTCTAGAATTTTAGGACTATATTAAATGTTATACTGATTATAAGGTCATTCTGTTTATTGGGAAATAGCTACAGACTAGGGTTAGCATCAACACAATAGCAGACATTATAACTTTGCATTGATATGGTACCACCTTGGTTTTTCTTACACAAATATTATATATTTTATTTAATTTTTCATTCAAAAGAGATAAAAAATTTATCTGGGTTATAGGTTTCATATACGTGAATTTAAAGACCTTTCAAGGATTTTAAACTGGGATAATTGAGTAGTTGCCTTAAATTTGATCCCCAGGGTGCCTGTTTGCTTGCAGATTTGCAAAGGCATGCATAAAATGTCTTCTAGAAATGTTTGCTTTGTCCTGCAGGACTGCTATAATTTCACTTGCACAACTAGTATTTAAGTGATGTACCTGTTTCATGTTGAAATTCATTTGTTTATGTTTTAGGAATTCACACCTGATGTAGGACGATATGATGTCATATGGATTCAGTGGTGCATTGGCCATCTTGCAGATGATGACTTTGTATCTTTCTTTATAAGAGCCAAGGTAAGTCAACTATTGTCCCCTTAAGAAAACAGTGTAAAACTGCTCCATGTTCTAAGAAACCTAGAAATGTGAAGCATGATTAAAATCTTTAATTCGATATTGATGTATCTTGGAATTCCAACTGGAGATGGGCCTAGGACGGTGTAGTTTCTGCTATCATTGCTGTAGCAGTGGTCTTTTTGAGGTTCAGCTGTTGCTGTAAAAGGCAATTGGCTGTTATTATTGTGAAAATTCCTTGGAGGTTGGAGTACTGCTCAAAATGTCTGATGAGCTTCAGGGGTTGCTATTGGTGTCAGGTGTTTTATAGCATAAAATTTTATGAATTTTATTATTTGTTAGTTATTATTCCTGGAAGGAGTATTTTTTTGGTGAAATGGCACTATTGGTCCCTATACCTTTGCTTGAAATTCAAAAGCATCCCCCTCCACTTTTTTTTGTGAAAATGGTTCCCGTACTTTTTAACGTGTGCCACCGTCTGTCCTTGCGCTGGTCCGGTGACAGATCTGCTAACTCGTCGACGCTGTTAGAAATTGTTGACGTGGGCTTCTTTGTTTTAAAATAGAAAAAGAAAAAATATGGCCTGTTTTATGTGGACGTCGTTGCATTTATTAAAAACTCTCTCTCTCTCTCTCTCTCTCTCTCTCTCTCTCTCTCTGACCTTGCTGTGCCAATAAAAAAAATTCAGGCTGTAACCTGCATGCAATGGCAATGCGTGCAACCCCCATGTGGCGGTTGCACCTGCCATCACAAGGTGGTGCTGGATCTGCCCCCTCCATGTTGTGCACATGTTGCTGCAGTTGAGACCACAGTCATGGGGGTGGGGGTCACCAAAACACCGTTGATAGGCGCCACACCTTGACTGTGGTCATTCTTGACAGACAAATCGCAACCACCATCATGGTGGCTCTCTCTGTCATGGCAGTCTCATGCGGCCACTGTGACAGACACGAAGACAATCATGATGGTGGTTGCTGCGAACAGATGACCTCGACGGTTGTGGTTGCCATTGCGTGGGCAGGGGCCACTTGTTTTTGTGTGTGCGTGTGTTTTTTTTTTGGTTTTGGGGGGGGGTGATCGTGCAACCACCAAGTGCCCCCCTGTCCACTATTCATTGAATTTTTTGTCCTTATTTTTTCATTTTTGTCACACAATTTTTCCCTTTTTTTTTAATGGTGATGACAAGATCAGCAACACCAATAAAAACACGACATGTGTTCTCATATTGCTACCTTATCTTTCCGATTGCCAACTCAGTTTCTGTGGCAGCTGAATTTAAACTGAAGGAGTAATAGTGACATTGAGTGTTCAATGAATGACTAGAGACTAAAGAAAAGAGAGAGAGAGAAAAAAAAAATAATAAATCTCAGCCATTGAGTCTTCAATGACTAGGATCTGTTTTCTTCTAAAGACCTAAATATTTGTATCATCCCAACAATTGAAAAAGAATTCTATTCTATGAAATGGAATTACTTGGTTTGAGGATCCACTTATGGATTGCTTGTCAATGGAACCAAACAAGGCCTTACACTGTTAAACTACGCTCAACCTTTTGGAGCTCCTTGTAAGCAGTAATCGTGCTGCAAAGGCACTTAGAAAGGAATAGATTAAAAAAAAAGTAAAAGAAAAGATTCAATTACGGATGAGAAGTTGAGGGAAAAAGAGACAAGACTAAGGTGGAACAAAGTACTCTCATTCTCTTGATTTGTAATATGTTTGATCTGTGCTTTTCCCCTGGCACTAACTTGCTACCCTGAGATCAGGGCAATTCCAAATTCCTCCTGTAATTGGTCATAAAATGACTCAAATTGCTATGGTTAATGGAATCTGTAGCAAGAAATTCTAGTTGACATTGATTCTTCACCAATGTTAGATTTCTGATGTCTGTGCTTTAATCTGTTACATTCCCTGCAGAAGCTGGTCTATTGATTATCACTATAAGACCTTCTTCTTTTCTGTTAGGTTATTCTAAGGCCTTCATGACTCCATATTTGTATACTTTTCATGATCATTTTAGCCATTGTATTGGCATTATCAGTTATTGACCAATACAAATAGCCTTCTTTTCTAGAATATCTAACCAAACTAATTTTCCTTGAAATCGTATATAGGTACCTGATAAGTGGCGATACGTTTTATGGAGTATCTTTGGATTTCCCTTTCTGCAACTTTGCTTTTATGTATCACTTATGTATTCTGCAAAATATATTTCAGGCTGGCCTCAAACCTGGTGGGCTTTTCGTCCTGAAGGAGAACATTGCTAGAAGTGGTACTTATTTCATATTTAATACACTACTCTCAGTGATGATGAATTTTTCTTCTCTGTTAAAAGGATACATATCTGTTTATGGTTAGACCTGATAATAAGATGATAGTTTAAGTTCATTCTTCTTATCTTCCTTGGCTATGGTTAACTCCAACATCCAGACCTTATCTTTCAAGAAAAGGCAACAGTAGAAGGACAGGAACCGGTACTAAAAAGGAAAACTTTAACCGATATGCTATTCTAGTAATCTTACTTTTGTTTATGTTTGAATCATGGAGTTTGTGACAAAAATTACAAGTTAATATATGCATGCACTGAATCAGGCTCAGGATAGTTTCTTGCTGGAACTAATGCCATATTTGCATCTTGGGTCAATTATCTGAAAAGTATTTGTATCTTGGATCATTAGAAGTTTGTTATGAGTGGAGCTGATGTATAGTATTCTACATATTATTAAATGATATTAATGACCCTTTCCACATTTTCCAAGACTTTCAGAGTCGATTACTATGATATTGCAGAAACAAGCTTAATTTGGCATTCATGATAATCTTTGAAACAGTACATTTGAATCATTTAAACGAGAATAAGGGGAAGAGGCTTATTTGAAAAGAATGGGTATTTTATCAATGATAAGGAAAAGTCAAGTGTATAATTGAGGGTCATTAGTTCTGAACATGGAGCTGAAGTTTCAGAATGTTGAAAGAGTTGTTGATGCATTCCAATAAGTAGGTTAGATAGTTAAAAGTAGACCAGGACAGCAGATCAGACTGAGGTTTTTTACTACCTTCCAGGCGCATAAATATCTGAATGTCTAAAACATTGTACTTGACAGATTATTTTGGTATACCAGGCTATAACTCTTTCAAGCATCCACAAACATCTCGACATTTATCATACTTGAGAAGAGCATAGTGTCTACCAGTTCTTCATCAGTATCATACGATTTTGATGTGTGAGATTAATATATATTAGTGAAAAAATTGATGATAGAGGGAGTCAATTCATATCTAACAGGTGTTCAAGAGTAGGTAGGATTCTGTCAAGAGAAAGTCAATTCATATCATACAATTTTGTTTTAAGACAACAAAAAAGAAGATGCAATTGCTTGCTATGTGGGGGTGGAGAAAAACAATGGCTTTGGCTATGCATTGAGGTTCATTCAAAGAGGATCTACGGATTTCCACGAAATAGAAGAGAAGAATTAATTGATGATTTCTTCGAATAAATAGCCTGATTTTGGTTCACATCAAATTTTTTCTACTTATTTGCCCAATAATATTCAAGATTCATGAGCCAGAATTTCCATATGCAGGGTTTGTGTTAGACAAGGAAGATCGAAGCATCACCAGGTCCGATACGTATTTTAAGGAGCTCTTTCACCGGTGTGGATTGCATATCTTCAAATCAAAGGTTTCAGTCCTAATATATATCTAATCTATGTTTCCTTCCGATAAAATCCTATACAACAAGCATCTCTATAGCACTGAGTAATGAGCATCATTGTTTCTGCAAATGTGTATATTAAAAAATGTATTTCCTTCCACTGGATTTTCTGCAACAACATTTAAGACTTTGCAAGAACTTTTTGGAAATTCATCAGGTGGGGATGCCTACTGAATTGCTGAGCATGAGATGGATGAATTCTTTATTTGTTAGGCTATAACAGCATTCCTACACACTGAGACCCTCTAAACCTTACATGGGAGGAAAGGATTTCATTTGCATGGGCATTTGTATTTTCTTGTACTTAATCTGGAAAGAGATATTTTTGGGAAGTGGCGAATTTGTGATCTTTATGCAACTTTACTGTTTGAATTATCTTCCGACATCTAGAAGAAGTCTACTGGTTCTCTCTGTTATTTAGCCTGAACGTATTACTCGGGGTGGGTGTTCCATGCATTTTATTGTCAGTTCCCTTAAGCGACAGCCTGAATCCATTGAATCATTACAGGACCAGAGGGGATTACCTGAGGAATTATTTGCTGTGAAGATGTATGCTTTAACCTCCGATGCGCCTAAACGAGTTCACAATACCAGAGCCAAAGCACAAACCAACAGACCTGGCATCATCAAATGAGTAATTACTTCATGGATTTCAATAGCGGAGGTCGGGTGGGGGTCACCTGGACGATGCACAGAATGTTGTGAGATGCTTATCCGTTCTTGCATGTGTGCTATACGTTGAGCGATTGAATGAGTGTAATCTGTGCGCATTTTACTCGTCTGCTGTCGCATTGTTTTTCAACGTATTAATGGAAGGTGTTTAAAACATATTTTGCCGTTCAATGGGCCGCGATCTTTGTATTTTTTTTTCTTTGCAATTCTAGCCAATGAAAACAATTTACAGTCTGTTATTACTGCTGAATGACAATTTAAGGGTAACTGACATACCTAAAAGTAAACTGAAAATCTGAAGAAAAGACCCACTCAATTAAAAATTGAATCGAAGACCATTACGTCTTGATGCCCAAGGGAGAGTGACATATATAATATTTTCACTCAATCAGATTCTGACTCTATTGAAGTTCCAGCGTAGTTCTATCTTATGATCAAAGCTCTATCTTTGAACGACATAAAAAGGCTGATCGGCACTATTAGAATGTTTCAAATTAATTGCACATTGTCTTTATATGTCCACAGCCACGGACCCCCACAAAAGAAATTATGTACACTACATAGACATGAGTGAAAAAAAAAACTCAATCATAAATAAGAGAATTTTTTGACATCAAAAAGTCCAAACTATGTCCACTTTGACAAAGTTACCCTAAAATTTTTCTTATGATGTCAAAAACTCAAAATTTGTATTTGTGCAATGCATTTACGCTTCTTCAATGTTTCGTCAGATGATTTCCTAACCAAAACGGCATTTTTATTTTACTTAAGCCATGTGGATGCCATAGTCAATAGTGTTTGCCTTTGGTTGTTCGTATAGGCAAATTGTTAAGAGTGTTCATCGATAAAACCTTGATGTAGAATGAATGTGTTATACAAGATACAATATTAGAAATTTTAGTATCACAGAAAATTGTTTAGGATAAATGTGTCATAATAGGCACAATTTAAGGTTTTTGATGATTTTTTCCCCTATAAAGTAATCCCATTGTTAGTTTCAAGCCTGAACATTTCTTTCTTAAAAAAGGTTCCGTCGAAAAAATCCATGTCAATCTATTAGGACGAATTGCAGTAGAGAAATCTATGTTATTTTGGTAAAATTTTAATTCTTACAAAAATTTGTTTGGATAGGGAGTTTTAAAGTCTTTTCATATTCAAAAGAAGCTGAAAAATCATAGAGCATTGGAAATGAGTCATCTCTCTCATTAGAATTTCAAATGTTGTCACTAGTAATTATTTAATAATGCTATAATTTTACCCAAATGGTCGATAGCTCATTAAGGTCAATAACTTTCATCACTAGTTATAGATTGTTTTTATACTACGTAGCTCGACAATGCTATTATTTTGTAATATATAACGGTATTTTATTTCCTCGATAGGTTATATCTTCTACAAACTGTTCCTGATTATTGTAATTTGTCAGAAGTCGTAATTTCCAACTAAACCTATAGGAAGAACTCTCCCCTGCGAGTAGTAATTTAGCTACAAAGTTCGTAACATTAAAAAGCTATCTCATAATAATTAACTAATACCATAGGAACTAATCTCAAATTATTTCAAGCCATCGAATTTACAAGGGTTATATTATAAATAAATAAATAAAACCTTAAATTGGTACACCTGTGATAAATTTGCCCTATGACAAATATATCCTCCGTTAGTTTCCATTAAATTTTACCGTCAAATTGCTAAGTTAGATGGTATGAGACAGTTGACGAGTGTACCAGTTTGAAGTTTTACCATCCGTTGATCACATATATATCAATTTGTGCTTTTTTGTGATATTAAGCCAATTTAATGAAAACTAATTGAGGTAAATTTGTCACAAATGTACCAATTAGAGGTTTTCGATGGTCAAAATATTAGTTTGATATAAATTCGTCACAGACGTACCAATTTAAAGTTTTTCATGATATTAACTCAACTTACAGTTAGTTATTGATCACAATAATCGAAAATAACCTTCAAGTCCACATGAATGACAATTAGTACTCTGCCTTTACTAATGATAAATTACCTCAGGTTCTCATATGGTCCTAGATGGCAATTCCACTTTAGAAAAGTAAGCAATATGTTTTTATCGAAAATTTCTTCTTTTCCACTCTCAATAAATTTTCCTAACAACGGCAATGTTTCTCTTAAGTTCGTAAATTAATAATACCTTTTAAGTAATTATTTTCACCGTCAAGATTTTCCTTAATTAATTTAATTTACAGTCCTCAAATATCAGTAAGATACCAATGAACAGGCTTGTTTTAAAAGCAACTCATGGACATTTTTTTTTTTTTTTTAAAGATGTGTTTATTTTGAGGAAAATGAATGATTTGAAAAATATTTTTCGTAAAAATACTTCGTTACTACTTGGAATAATTATTCAATGAAAGATATTTTTCATTATCAATAATAATTTATTCTTAAATATTATTGTCAACTATGAAAATATTTTTTTGTTCATTTACTTTTAAGAGATACAAATGATTCTTTTTACAAACTGAGGCTTCGTCCATTTTGGGAAAAATGTGGGTTTTTGGAAAATATTTTTCAAGAAAACAACAATATTTTTCGGTGTTATTAAAACTTGAAAATGAATTAGAAAATATTTTACGTTATTTGATTTGGAAAATTCGATTTGATTTTTCTCCGTGCACTCATTTTAATAAAAAAAATTATTTTCTTTATTTCTTTCTTATTTTTCTAATAAAATTGATTTTTAAATTTTCTTTCTACTTTTTCTTTTTTTCCTTTTATTTTTTTCTATTGCTCCTTCTTCTTCCTCGTTGGTTGCCGGCTACGACAACCAGCCAAAGGCGACCTTTGGTGAGCTCAGGCTCGCTAGTTGCCGCGATCAACAAATGCAAGCGTCAGCTTGAGGCTCACTCGATTGGTGAGGAAAGCCTGTGGCTAGGCTAGAGCTCATCGGCCTTGGGCTTTGCTAGATTGGTGAGCACGAGCTTGAGCTTGAGCTGCAGTGGTAGTGACCGTAGAAAAAAGAAGAAAAATAAAATTACAAAAATAAGAAAAAGCAATAAAAATCAATTATTTTAAAAAGGAAAATAATAATAATAAATCGGAATTTTTAAGAAATAAAAAAATAAAAAGAAAGAACTGGAGACTAGTAGGGGTGTCAAATAAGAGAGTAAATATAGAAAATGTTTTTCATTAATTGAAAAGTGGAAAACATTTTTTCCTATTTTATAACTCTTTTCCCTTTATGAAAAATGTTTTTCTCAATCAATTCATTTTTCGCGAAATGAAAAGCCTGAAAATTCGAAAATTATTTTAAAAAAATATATTTTTTACGAAATGGATGGTGCCTAAATTCAACGTTGTAAACGGGGCCAGTCCAGTAAAAAATGAGCTTACTGGACCTGCCATTTTCCTGTCGGTGAGAATTCCACGGACGAGTATTTCGATTCTCCATACTAGTTCTCGTTTCCAAGTGGGCCTCTTTGCGTTCCCTCGGCCAAATCCGTCAAACTTGATGGTGCCTGCAAGCAGCTCCGCAGTACCATCGTTCCCTGGATTCTCTCCATGTCCCCGACCAAGCTCTCACGTCCATTCTCTTCCTTCCACTCCAGCAAGGGACCTGGCAATGCCTCCTCCATCCAGACTCTTCTCAAGAGAGGCTTCACTCCCACCATCAAACACTTCAACCTCCACCTCCTCTTCCTCTCTCGATCCCACCGCTTCGACTCCATCGTCCACCTCGTATCTCAGCTGGAGCAGAACAATGTCCATCCGAACTCGCGCACTCACTCTATCTTCACCCGGGCCCTTCTCGCACTCCACAAATTCGAGGAAGCGGAGCAATTCATGAGGTCCCAGATGGCCAAGACTTCGAAATTTGCCAAAAGCCGCATCTGGGACTGTATAATTCAAGGTTACTGCGTCCATCGCAACGACCCGGAAAGAGCACTGTCAATTTTTCGTGACTACTTGTGTGGGTATCGTGTCTTGCCTTCTTCCTACGCTGTTTGTTCTTTAATTCATGGGTTTAGCTCTCGTGGGATGATGGGAAGAGCGATTGAGGTCATGGAGTTGATGGCGGACGAGAAGATCGAATACCCTTTTGGTAATTTCGTTTGTAGTTCTGTTATTGCTGGGTTTTGTAGAATCGGAAAGCCAGAACTTGGCGTTGAGTTCTTTGAGAAGGCCAAGATTTCAGGGGCTTTACATCCCAATCTAGTCACTTACACTGCCCTTGTACATGCTCTTTGTAAGTTGGGTAGGGTCGATGAGGTCGGCAATTTGTTTCGCACGATGGAGGAGGAGGGTTTGGCTTTTGATGTCGTGTTTTTTACTTGTTGGGTCTTGGGGTATCTCAAGGAAGGTTTTGTAATGGAGGCTTTTAGGAAAAATAGCGAAATGTTAGAGAAAGGGATCGGTGCAGATGTCATTAGCTATACCATCCTTATGGAGGGATTTTCTCGAGAAGAGAAGGCCGAAAAGGCAGCTGGATTTTTGTCAAAGATGAGAAACGAAGGATTGAAACCCAACATAATTACTTACACTCTGGTGATATTGGGACTTTGCAGGAAAGGAAAACTGGAAGAAGCATATAACATCTTTAAGATGATTGAAGATATAGGGATGGTTACTGATGAACTTCTGTATGCAACGTTGATAGATGGTGCTTGTAGGAAAGGTGATTTTGATCTTGTTCTTGATTTGCTGAGTGACATGGATAGGAAGAGGATTAGTCCGAGTGTTGTTACATACAATATTGTTGTGAATGGACTGTGCAAATTTGAGAGAACATGCGATGCAGATGAGTTCTCCAAGGGAGTTGTGGGAGATGTTGTCACATACAGTACCTTGTTGCATGGGTACATTGGAGAAAAAAATGTCCATGGAGTACTCGATATAAGGCGGAGGTTCGAAGAAGCTGGATTTTCAATGGACATTGTCATGTGTAACATACTAATTAAGGCGTCATTCATGGTGGGAGCATTTGAAGATGCTCATGCACTCTATAAGAGAATGGCAAATATGAATTTAACTGCTGATTCCATTACGTACTGTACGCTAATTGATGGATTCTGTAAACTAGGAAGAATAGATGAGGCGCTAGAGATATTTGATGAGTTCAGGGAGACATCAATTTCTTCTGTTGCATGT
Organism: Eucalyptus virginea; assembly: GCA_014182375.1. Taxonomy (NCBI): domain Eukaryota; kingdom Viridiplantae; phylum Streptophyta; class Magnoliopsida; order Myrtales; family Myrtaceae; genus Eucalyptus; species Eucalyptus virginea. Next base: position 17,038,923 of record CM024517.1, on the reverse strand, counting down.
TACAACTCTATCCTCCATGGCCTATGCAGGAGAGCTATGATTGATATTGCCATTGACGTGTTTCTTGAACTTATTGAAAAGGATTTGCCAGCAGACACACACATTTGTAAGGTATTGATTAAGGCAGCTTTTAGAGACCAAAATGCAGATGGAGTCTGTAATTTGGTTGTCAGAATCAAGAAACTGCCCAAAGAAATATATGATAAGGTATGTAATGAGGCTATCTGCTTTTTGTGCAAAAAAGGTTTTTCAGACTCTGCGTTGGAGATTTACATGTTGATGAAGAGAAATGGTTCGCTTATTACAAGCAAGTCTTACTTTTTAATGCTCAAAGGACTTATAAATGGGAAGAAAGATATGATTGAGCCTCTTTTGTGTAAGTCTGTTAAAGAATATGGAAGTGGTGACCCTAAAGTTGGAAAAACAATAGCACATTATCTAAGCTTGAAGGATGTCGACAGGGCCCTTCAATTTGTCAACAAGATGAAGGAGGGAAAGTCAATTGTCACTTTAAGTAAATCTGTCTTTAAGATACTTATACAGGATGACAGAGTTTTAGATGCATATAAGCTACTCATGGGTGCAATAGATCATGTTCCTATGGATGTGGTTGATTATTCGATTGTAGTCAATGGTCTCTGCAAGCGAGGATATCTAAACCAGGCACTTGATCTTTGCTCTTTCATTAGGAAGAAGGGGATAGCCCTTAATGTCGTCTCTTACAATTCAGTCATCAATGGATTGTGCTGCCAGGGTCGATTAATGGAAGCATTTCGGCTCTGTGATTCACTAGAGAGAGTTGGTCTGGTTCCATCTGAGATCACATACGGTACACTAATTGATGCTCTATGCAGAGAGCAATTTCTGATTGATGCTCAACTACTTTTCCAGAAAATGATCCTGAAGGGGCTCGAGCCTGGTACTCATGTTTACAACTCATTAATTGATAGCTATTCTAAGATTGGTATGTTGGACAATGCATTGAAGCTTCTCCATGCAATGGAGATGAAAGGCCTTAAGGTGGATGCATTCACTGTAAGTGCCGTGATTAATGGCTTTTGCCAAAGTGGGGATATGGAAGGGGCTCTCACCCTTTTTTCTGAGTTCAAGAATAAAGCTATCTTACCTGATCTGTTGGGTTTTCAGTATCTGCTAAGAGGTCTAAGTGCGAAGGGAAGGATGGAAGAGGCAAGGAATGTGTTGAGAGAAATGCTTCAGTCCCAGCCTATAGTGGAGCTGATAGACAAAGTTGACTCTGAGTTTGAAACGGAATCACTCAATTTTCTTGTACTTTTATGTGAGCAAGGGAATATAAAAGCAGCCATTACTCTTCTCGATGAAATTGGCAACATGTATCATCCTATTCAGAAATTCCATGCTGATTTAAATGAGTCGTCAAAACCAAACATGTGTTATGAGGGAGAGGAATTTAAAACGGATGTTGCAAGGTCTATGACAGCCCTTGGTAATGATGGTCTGGAAATTTGGCCAATGGAAGTGAAGAACCTGGAGGATGCAATGAGTACGATGAAGCCTAAGCTTAATGACTTTGACTCTTTCTATTCCCTGGTTGCTTCACTATGTTCAAGTGGGGAGGTAGAAAAGGCCAACCTGCTTCTGAAAGGATTTGTTTGCTGATACAGAAGAATACTAATTTTGCTTCAACATTATTTGCTTGAGCTTGCTCTCTGTGATCCATGATGGCTCACTTCCAGGCATTAATAGCAGATAGAGCTTCATAGGATCAAGGAACATTATTTGCTCATCAGGTTTGTCTATGTCACCATTGCTCTTTATGTCTTCTGCCCCTGCTTGCTCGTTTGTCTTTGTGAACCTTTTGTCTGCATTGGTTTTCCATGATCTTATGATGTTGACATATCTTCAGCTCCAATTGTGTGTTTGGGGACCTTCCAAGATTGCCATATGCTTCTCAAAGTTCTCTTTTCATTGCTAGTTGTTTCTTTTTCTTTTTTTTGTTTCCTTTCCTTTTTTGAATAGATAAGTAGTCGATTTTATTCTTTTTGTTGCCTGTTTACCGTATGTATCCTGTGTTTATTGTCATTTATAAAATTTGCATGTGGCATGTACTTTTTTTGAATATTTGCTTACTTTTTAACAGAGTACTGATTGTCTGCTTTCTGGTTTGTGCTTTACTAACTATTATCTCTTTCTATAATTAGAAGCCTTGCTGGGTCAAGATGCTCCACCACCTTAGACCTGTATAGTGGGAACTACTAAAAAACTGAGATAACAGTCAATAATGAGATTGAACAAGAAGAAGGGTGAAGTGACAGTTCAAGGAATGTGATTGTCCTGTAACTTCCTCTCATTTTCTATAGAGCCTTGGGGCAATCAATCAAAGACAGCATTCAAGGAAAAACTTGTTGAAAAGATATAGAATTCAGTTTTTTTTTTTTTTTTTGGTAAAGTATAGAATTCAGTTTTCAATCTTTAATTTTGTTAAAAACTCTACCAATTTCGATCAAGGATCGTTTTCTTGTTTATATTAACCTTCCTGTTGCTCCATAAATCATAGTGTGGTCAAGAGATTTGTGTTCATACTGTTCTTTTCATTGGAAGCAAGTTTCTTAAATGCAAATACTGTTGAAGCTCAGTCTTCAGCGAAAGAATTTAGATGTACTTTCACAATTTCATTTTGGTTAATATTTTTAAGTTAATTGTGCTTACTTACAGCTCTCAGATATCCAAACTTGTGAAGGTGCCTTCTGTGATCCAAATATTTTCAAAATTGGAAGTGATTCACCTGACTAACAATGGACCAGGTTAATTTGAGTCCTGTTGCTGTTCTCCTACACTTACCCTTTATGATGAACAATCATCAGTTGTTCTTTCTGAAGAAGCCATGAAAAATTCTCTTTTATAGGTACTAACAGTTCCAAGTACTTGAACAAACGGAATAGGGAAAGTTTGTGGATTTCTCGGTAGACAATATTAAGGATTTAGACCATAGTTTGCTTTTCAAGATTAATTTTCGAATGTGAAAGGGGCGGCATTTGTAGGCATAAATAGGAGGATCACAATAATTAGTCTTTAGGGTGTTATGGTTTAGGACCATTTAACTAAAAAGTAGGACGTAAGGTAATATGTTTGTTTTATTAGACAATGATAATCATTTTTACTTCACTTTATTCAATAAGGGTCTTACCCACACGCAATGCTTCTGTCCCTCCAATACAACCATAGTCAGGGTAAATGTGGTTTATTCATGATTCGATCGTATGGTAGCTTTTGTGTCCAGGTATTTTAAGTACCTGCATTAGTGAAAAGCTGTATGCTATCCATTACAAGATAGCAATTGAGGTCACTGCTTTAGGAATTATGACCTAAAGAAGATGGTAGATCAGGATTATCACGCTTATATCTCGAGGGTGGAAGTTACTTTCGGAGACCTTAATGCTAAGGACAATGTTCTTGTGGTGTTCATGGGGACTGCTGGGTGTTCCATGGGCATCTGGGTAGCCAGATCCTACACTCGTGCTTGTCAGTTGTCATAATAATAAAAAAAAAAAAAAAATTATTGTGGTGCCTTAAGACATCCATTAAGAAAAAGCAAATGTCATGTACAAGGAATATTTACAATAAACGTCTCCGTTTGTTTGAATGACCACAAGCATTGAGTGTTATAGCTCTAATGTACTTCTTGGGAATGTTTTAGAATAATCTCATTATTCACATGCAAGTTAATCTTGCATTCATCTCACAAATGCTGAATGTAGGGGCCTATAATGAATGTGAACGTGAGGTGATAGATTTAAGTATTTGTGAGGGAAGGCCTTTGTATGTCATTTTCTGAGAAGATTTCACTTATCACTTTTACTGCCATCTTTCTTGAATTATATTGACAATGCACAAAATCTTGGCATTTCTTACATGTGAAGTTCATCAAATTTAGCATTGGCCTTGAATTTCACTTTTTCCTTTAACAGGGATGCACAAATTCTTTGCGCCATTGGCATATGTTCTTCATGTGGACATTGAACGTCTCTCTCAAGTGAGAGGGCTTCACGAAGAGAACTTCACTAACAAGTTTGATGAGTTATCATTTCATAAAAAACCGGTCTTATCCATAATTTTAATATCCAAAAAGTTCTTCAATACCTTCGGAGACCTGAATTTCTGGGGGAAATACATCCAAGATGTAGAATATTAATGAGTTTAATCATGAGAATTCAGAAGATTGTATTAGTGATTGATGCCTATGGGGCCGAAGGTGAACTTGGTGTTTTATTATACAAAGTATACAGATGATGCCCACTGCGTGAGTGATGCATTGATATGTGGGGTCAATGGGCTGGTAGCAATGGCAGACTTCTTTGGATACTCACCTGTATGTGGGTCTAATTAGCCTGCCTCCTGTAATTGAGGCTTCAGCCGCCTTGTACCATCTGCTATCTGCTGTTGATTCATTTCTCTACAGTCACCTTGATGAGTAGGGGTGGGCACAGGGCGCACCCGGGAAATGTGCAGTGCAGGACTTACCCAGCAGTGCCCTGCACCCTGTTCCCTGCTTTCTTGCCACAAATTCACCTCTAATGGAGCAGGGCACCCCGGGGCATGCCCAACTGCTGAAGATGACTAAGGATCCACCTTCAAGATTCTCAGGTCAGCACAGGGAGCACTTATTGCTGGTATTGCTTTTTCTATGCTACTTTGCTTTGAGATCTTCCCTGCTAGAGGATGAGAATTCTATTTCCTCTCTCCAGAGCTTTTGCTGAAGTTGCCTCATACTCTTGATCTTAGGTGAATACTAACAGATAACGTGAAGTCATTGCAGGTGCTGGCTCTGGAAGTGAATGCTTCTAAGCTTTCTTTGTCCATATGGGCTTTTTTCTGAAGTGAGCAAATGATGAGTAGAGGCCATAGCATGTCATGTGACTCTGAATCTCCTAGAACTCCAATATTGGTATGTGATAGCCACTGGGTAAATATGTTGAGAAATCTGCACAAAGAGGAGGAACTTAAGTGGGGAAGTTCACAGAAACAAGTTTTGACAAAGAAAAAGGGATGGTCTGAGAAAGTGAAACCGAGTCTTTCCAGAAAGGAATCTTATTCTTCTCCAGCTAAGCGGAGGACATTGAAAAGTTACTAGGGCATCTGTAAAGCATAGGCACTTGAAATTGTCTCAGCAGCTTGGCTCTGATGAAGGTGCTGAGGAGACGAGCAGCCATCAAAATCTAGGTCAGAAGGATCAAAAGTTCTTATGTCTTTAGTTGCATGCATGAGAGATGTTCAAGTGTGAATTCTGGGAGTGAAGAGAACTCCTTCTTCTGACCCAGCCAGTCCTCTTAGTAGTGGTATTCTTGACCATGAGAATGACTAGGAGAAAAGCAGTGTTAGCTTATCGATTGGTGAACGTGATGATCAGCTGCAAAGCTTGGACTGGACAGTGAATGATTCACTGCCTCCTGCTTCTTTGATGTTCATGGCAAGACCTCTGAATCTGAACTGGATAATGATTCAGCAGGAAAAAGTCATGCATACGTTGCTTTTATGTATGTCCCCATGTCTTAACCAAAGTATGTTTGAGACTGGCCTCAAACCTGGTGGTTCTCGTCCTGAAGGAGAACACTACAGGCAGTATCTATTTTTGACTTTATGTTGTTATATCACCATTACAGATGTTGCCTTCAACTTATTCATCCTTCATTTGTTGTATCAACACATGACAAGGTTTTCTCTGTTAATTGTATGGGATATCTTTTCTGGTTAGACCTGTTAACTGGTAATGGCATTCCATGGAATTTTTTGCAGGAAAAAGTTATACAAACAAGTTTAATTTGGCATCCCAACAATCAATGAAAAGTGTAAGCATGAAAAGTCAAGTGAATATGAGTCCTCGAACATGAAGGTGAGCTTAAGCATGTTTAAGGAGCTGTTGATAACGTTACATTTCAGTATGCTAGATGGTTAAAGTTAGCACAGGAAGCATCAACCCACCATAGTGAGGTAATCTGAATGTCCAAAATTTCGTACTTGACGCATCATAGATGATAACTCTTTGAGGAGTTGATAAATGTCTTGACATTCAACTCGAGGAAAGCATACTGTCTAGCAGTAGTTCATGGCTGGTATCGTATGATTTCATCTGCAAATCTAATTGTCCTAGTGACCAAATTGGTGGAGTATACTTGAAGGGTATGATTCTGTTGAAAGAGAAGGATTAGATGCAATTGCTTGCTGATTAGGTGGGAGAAAGAGTAATGAATTTGGCAAAAATCTGTAATTGTTTCCCGGAGATAGATGTGAAAAGTGAGTCATATATCCATCCATTTCCTCATTTGCTGTGAAGTTTAAGACTACGAAAGTAGAATTCGAAAATTCGCCTGCTAGACAACTCGAAAAGCAAGTGATCCCAACAAATTAAAGATTCTAATCATAAAAAGCCAAAAGTAGCACCTGTGAAATGTCAATTTTCTCCAAAGCCAACTACCTATTACCCAAGGCCAAATGCAGCGTTTCTTACGAGTGTTTTGTGAAAGAGATTCCAACAACCTCCATTGGAATGATTTTCGATAGCAATGACCTCATTTTTGAAAGAAAAAAAGATTCCTTTGATTCTGTCTTTGCACAATCAAATGAAGAAGAGAGACATAGGGCATGGACGAGAATTCGAATTCGAAAAATTGGTTTGAACAACCTCCAACAGAACAAGCTTCGTTGATTGCAATGCCTTCATTTTTTGTAAGTTTTTTTCTTTTTCTTTCGATTCTCCCTTGCCATTCAATCAAACGTACAAAAGAAATTTAGGGCTCGGATGAAGGAGAATTCACGGCTATTTGGTTTGAAAAACGTCCAACAGAACGAGCTTTGTCAATTGTAATGCAATGCCGTCAACTTTATAAGCATTTATCCTATGATTTTATCTTATCTGAGTGTGCAATCAAACGAAAAAGAAGAAAAATTTAGCGCTCGACCGAAGAAGGAAAATTTGGGGCTATTTGGTTCAATTTGGGGAAAACACACAAAAGACAGGGTTTTTGGATCTACCGCTTCAATTTGCTTCAAATTTTTAAAATGACGCCATTTTGCTTAACTAAAAAGGAACAAAACGGCATCGTTACGCCCATTCAAAGACTCTTGCCTGGAGATAAATGAACAAAAACAAAGCCAGTTCATCTTTTTCTGTCCATCAATTTTGACAGAGGACGGAGAAACATTATTTCATCAATCCAACAAGTCTTATAACTTCATCATACTTTATGAAAATTTTAAAAAACTACAAGTTTAAGGACTTCTAATGGACTTGTCCATTTCTCTTGTGAAAAATCCAGTCTCTAAACTAATTTTCCCTAAAGATTTTAGAGCGAATTTCTTAGTTTCGTCCAGATGCAATCACATAAGCTAACTAATGACAAAGATGACGTGTACATAAACCATAGAAATTGATGACCAAGAGTGGAAATGCTTCTGTTGGCGAATTCAATAACGCATGAAAGTAGAAATAAAACCAATTACTGATTAATGACAAATATGCCATCCACAAGATCATAGGCGCAGAGAGAGAGAGAGAGAGAGAGAGAGAGAGAGAGAGAGAGAGTTGTAATACATTATCAGGTGAAAGACTAGAGAAGACTTCGTAACTTCCAATAGAATGTTCCGCTCTGAAATTTACCTGATGTCACTTGGTTCGGAGGATGAGGGAGACATTGACTCTGCATGTTCAATTGCTTCCCTGAGGGAAGTAGGTCCTAAATGCTTGAGAACCTAGCACACAACAGTTTTCAAACAACGCATCAAAAGAAGTTTTGCATTCTACATTGAATTATTGTCGCGTGGAAGACAGAAACCGCAGCGCCTACTCATAGAAGATGCCATGACAAACTGCAAAAGCCCAAAAATGCTTCATAATCACTGAAACTGAACTGTCTTATCAGTCAATAGATTATTTTGACTGAGGAAATTTTCTCGAAACACTTGAGAAAAAAAAGCCAGGCTTTCTGGATTCACAACAATGTCCACCATGTGCCAACAATCTGAATGTCCAAGGTTTAAGACCCTGTGAGGAATGGGATTGACTCCCTCCATTGCGCAAAGATCAAAGCGCTTATCAGTGACAACAAACCAAAAGCCATTTTACTGAGAGAGGAGATAGCAAGTGACATTTAACTAGATACTGGGACAAGCGAGGACTATGTTGCTTATGACCGAAGGTTCAGGATTCTAAGAGTTGCCAAGACTATTGCAACATGTGTGCATGACAGAACTGGCATTAAAGTAAACTCTCATTCTTCAACATGTGCTACTCTTTCTTTTGGTTAATTGATAATGAAAAGATGAAATGGTAATAGTGCTACAAAATTCATTCGTAGGTCTTGCCCAAAATATTGAGAGAGAGAGAGAAAGAGTAACCTCATTTGCATCGTTGAACCTACTGAAGTCATCCTTTTTTGGCCAATTTACCTTCCAACATCTACGCATTCAGAATACAAAGGATTAAGTTTTCCAGGTGAAAAACTGATAAAGTTGGTACAAAGAGGTGGTTTCCACAACCAAAACCTGTAAAATTGTGGTCACAAATGGATAACCTTAGTCTTAAGCCCAGGCTTGCTCGAAGATGACACAGTAATTAGTAACTACGATGTAATTAGAGATATTGCACGCTCTTGTTATTCACTAGATAACTGCCCCATTTCATGCTTTCTTCCTTTTAATAATATCGATAATTCGACAGAGTGCATTATATTTTTCAAACATTGACGTCTTTCTAATAACATCGATAATTCCTCTTCCCTTACAATTTCAACCATCTTCCCCATTTAAATAGCCTCAAGATTGTGGCACTAACACAAATAATGCCTATAGAATTCCACCTGCCAGATAAGCATAATATGCAAACTAAGGTTGCAGGCCATGCCAAAAAAAGGACCAGGTTGACCATGTGAATTATAAATAAGTAATCAGCCATACAAGTTTAACCTTTGTTTTCCAAGGCGCTTTGCAAGCTCCTCTGCCAAAGCTTGACCAGGTGCGTCGCCGTCAGTTGCCAGGATTATTCGAGAAGCCTGAGGTGTTTAGAAAACAGAAAGAATTACATAAAGCAATCTTTTAGAAATGAAAATATGCATCAGTAAGCACACATGGAGCTTACGCACCTTATCCAAGTAATCCTTGCAGTTCCATAAGTATTGATAAGCTGTGTCCTATCAACATTCACATAAATGGTGGAATGAGTAACAAATAGTTAACTAATTATGAAAATCAAATTCCAACAGCAAAACGCACAATGAAAAGTTAGTAGCAATGCAGGATATTAAAGGGCAAACAGATGCAATGGGATGAAACCTAATGTCAAACACCACTTGGGATTGTGCTCATTAGCTGAAGAAATGAGTTGATGATTTTAGCTTTGATCGCATGGCCAATCCGAAGGAGATGATTGAAAGGGTTACAGTTGTATGAAAGAATGAATGGATTTCCTTTTTTTTTTTTTTTTACTATTTTTTGATAGGAAAAAGCAAATCCACTAGAGGACACCATGGAGGTGCAAACGCATACACAAGAAGAGCTCAAACCCCCCAAAAAAAAAAAAAATGAGCGACAAGGAAAAACATGTACTATGTCAATCAAAGCTCAGATCCATATGCATGTTATCACTATACCAAAAGATTATAAATTTAACTCATTTCCGACTTCAAGCCAATTTTCAAAAAATATAAAAAAAGGGAAGGCTCTGCTTCTTCAAAGGTTCTCTTACTCCGCTCTTACTGTATCAACCAAAAAAGGGAGAGAGTAATTGAAGCAATCCTTCTTTTCTTGGTAATTTGCTCGCTTGATCTTAATATTATCAGCATTGACCAGGGTGTTGTCTTGTCCATTTGATGGGAGTTGTTCCTTTAAAATATTCACCAACTTCCATGTAGTAATTTTGATGGTCAAACTCTATATGCAAATGACACTGACTAAGTCTGTAATCAAAGGCACTGAGGGAGTGCAAAACCCATATACAAAAGGAGCTCAAAACTAAACGAGCTCAATCACAAGACAGCATCTACAACATCAATTAAAGCATTTATGTCCACATGTAAGTTTCCACTATACCAAAAAAGCAAAACTTCCAAGTTCCAATCCTTTCCAAAATTGCCAAAAATAAGCATCTCATCTCATTCAAGAGTTTCCACTCTTTCTACATCTACTGAAAAGCAGCAAGAGGGATTAAAGAATTCCTTTTCTAAACACGAGGCAAAACACACCCTACCAATCTTATAATTCTTGTTCAGTAGAACCTCTTATAACGTGAGATGGTCCAATGCCATAAGAGGTCTGGGCGACTAACCAGCACAATCCCTCCTTGCTGCAAGTTGTCTAAGGTGAGAATACAGTACCAAGTTGCCTCACATAAAATACAAGACTCTGGTCACTACTCTCACTTTCCAAAGCTTTCCAAGGAAAAGCCTCTTCGCCACCAACAATCTTCTTTCTGAAATAAGGAGGGAATTTTTTCTATAAAATCCATGAAACTACAATAGTTTACATTTCTTTTTCATATTTCTAATTCTTGAAAGCAGATTAATTGGCAGACTTTCAAAGTAGCCAGGAAGAGACACAACAAGATGATGAAAACTCTCAGCTTCACTAGTGTCTTTCTTAGCAGTAGAGAGGCAATAGATGGAAACCTGCCAGAATTGGAAATAGCAGGTTGAAAATTTAAGCAAGATATGGAAACTTAACTCAAGAAAATTCGATGTTCCTCAGGTTATGGAGAAAGCAATACAGTAGACAACTATCAGATTTTATGTTTTGGCAAAGGGACCTTGCTATATTGTCAGTGACTTTCACACTCCCCTCTGTGTACCATAAAAGCAAATGGCTCACCAGCATACAACCACTACTAGGAGATTTTCACTTATTAAGAGATGGTTAGTTGTCGAACCTGGAAAGACCTAAGTTTCAGCATGTTAAAGTGTGAACTTTAAATTATAATCAAAATAGGATGTGCCTAAAACAAGTAAGAAACCTTGTCTGGAGAAGGCAATCCTTTCTTGGAAACTTTTCCTGGGGCACCACTAGGAACGCTTGCACAATTTATAAAGCCAGCTTCCTCCAATGAGAGCTTATCAATTTCACCTTCAACCTATAACCGACATTATGATATAAGAGAGAGAGAGAGAGAGAGAGAGAGAGAGAGAGAAGAGAAAAAGTTACAATGACAATTTCATCTGCTTCTGATATGTCATCTAATCCATATAATGTCTTTTCGGTACCCTTCTCCTGAAAGTTCATAGCAGAAAGAAAACTCTTGTAAGAAACTTCCAGAAATCTCTTAAGTTGTTGAAAGATGGCCAGAAGAAAACTGATATGTGGTATTGACAGAAAGGTCATTGTTGAAACATGAAAGGTCATTGTTGAAACATGAAGAACATTTTCTCAATGCAAATGAAAAGATCTGTCTAGTCTCTAGTAAAGGCCACATAGAGTTCCAAACATATGAAATACCATGTGATTCGGACTAGAAACCAAATTTCTGACGCTAGCATGCATCTTAATTTCTGGCTTGTCCAGACCTTTACATCTAGAAACAAAATTGAGCCACTAAGGTTGCGTTTGGTAACGTTTCTGTTCAAAAATTGTTCCTGGGAATAAAAATATAAAAAACTATTTCTGTTTCGGGAATAATTTTTTAACAAAGAACACCTTTGGTAATTGCACAAAATTTCTGCTCCAGAAATAGAAAAAGAACAGAAACATGTTTGGTAAACTTGAATAATTTTTTTGTTTCTTTTAATTTTTTCATTTTTTTTTTTTTTTTTTTTTTTTTTTTCTTTCTTCCTTTTGGCTAGTCACCGGCCTCGGCCATGGCTGGCGACCGGCCGACGAAGGCTGGCGGCCTTGCCCAGATCTAAGGAGGCTGAGTCTCGCTGGTAGCTGGGTGAGCTCGGCCTTGCCGGATTTGGGCGAGCTCGAGCTCGCCCAACCAAGGCGAGGTCGAGCCTCGCCGGGGGCTGGCGACACTCCAGCAAGGTTGCTGGCCCTCGACGGCCAGTCACCGGCCTTGGTCGCCGGCCATGGCCGAGGTCGGCAACTGGCCAAAGAAAGAAGAAAAAGGAGAAAAAAAAGAAGAAAAAAAGAGGTGTTTCTTGGAATTGTTCTCGGGAATAAGAAACAAATTTTTTCTACTTTTTGTTTCTGTTCCAAATTTGTTCCCGGAACAAAAATATAGATTTTTTGTTCTCGAGAACAAAAGTGTAAACAAACGCGTTTCTATTCTTTTTTGTTCCCTATAACAAAAGTACATAAATTTTTGTTCCGGAGAACAGAAACACAATTAAACAAACAAGGCCTAAGTAAACTAAATATTGAGCCAGTGCTTCTATATTCAAATAAAACAAGACTTTCAGCACCAATACGCAGAATATACACACACTAGACATGCATAATTTCTCAGAAGCTTTAGCATTTCACTAAAAATGTTTGATAGTTTCTATTATATTATTAAACCATAAATAATTTCAATCAGAAGCAGTACTAGATAAACTGAAGAGATGGTATGAGTGGGTACTGAGTTAAATTGTTGACTATGGGCCCAACATCCATAGCACATCCATGTCATGTCACCTTGACAAATACACAAAAAACCCTAGGTTTCAACGCACACTGGATAATTACCAGAGCACGCCTCTTGGAGGTACCCAAAACAAATGATTTTCTAGGTTCTTTAACAAATGCAGGTAAAGAAAATCTATGTCAGCTCCAGCTAATCAGATTTGGAGCTGTAAGAACTTGATTAGAAAATTTACTAAAGTTAAAGGACTTGATTGGAAAACCTATGCAACCAAGGACTAGATTTTGCTCACAGCCTGTAAAGATTTACTTTATCCACATATGCTGTTGATATCAATGATTTTCCATTTCACTCTTCAATTATTTACTTCTTGGTTTTCAGAAGACCTAAACTAGCATCCATAAGCAATCCCACTTCTTCAGTTCAACATACCAAAATATATTTAAGACGCATGCTGGAATTTTATTACTCTTAAACAAAATGTTTCTACAACAACAAGGCAAGAGAATCTACCTGCCAAAATTTCTTCTCCAACGTCCGATACTTGCAACCAACAAGTTGTCCTTCCCTTTTGTAAGGAAAAGAAATTGCACTCTGGAAGAAAGTTTCAAAGGCGTTAGTCTGATCTGATACTCATTTAAGATCAGAAATAAACATTAAAACTGTTATCTTCTAGTTTCTTAAACAAAATATGATCAGTACAGGCTATAAAAAGTGTGAATGAGACTGTGGGAGATTACCATACCATAAAAACGCTATCAGTATATCTAAGCTAAGACAGCACTGACACGACATCTCAATTTCCAGCGTCATAAGTAAGAGGTAAACTCCACAAGTTGCATGTTCTATCAAGTACAACATCTATTCAATCCTAATTAATCAAGTAGATATGTACATAATGGATGGTAAATAATCCTAATTAATCAAGTAGATAAGTAAATATGGATGGTAATGGCCACCCCTTTCTCTTTTGACAAAGAGAAAATTCCGGATCCATTCGGACTAACCCAAATTACATTGGAAGATCATAGCAGAAGCAATTAAAATAGAGGACCTGTTCGCCTGATAGTTGTTTGACTCCATTTCTTTGAAGAGTTTCCTCTGATATTTTTCGTTCTGCAAAGTACCCAATAATCTGAAGGGAAAAAAAGAAAAAAAGAAAAAAAATTGCGCTCATCACAAGGAAATTATACCTACGTATCAGAGATAAACACAAGAACCAATTCAACTGATCCTGAGAACATAATAAATGCTTAAACACATAAAAAATGGCTGCAAAAACAAAACAAGAAAAAAAAAAAAAAAAAAAAAAAAAAACGAGAACAAAGGAAAAGCTGGGAAAATGTTTATGATGCATGCTAGGAATTGGTAAGGACTTTGAGCTAGCTACAAAAGTCAAAGTTCTGGTAAGAACAATAAGGAAGCACCATGCAAACAGAATGCATCAAAATCTTAGAAGACAATCGGGAATGTAAATCAAGTTATTGGCATTTAAACTATGCTCACCTCCTTTGAAAAAGAATCCATTAATATGCATTGACCATGTTATTAAATTAAGACAACAACACAATTTGACCCAAAAATTAGCAGTACAATGTACCCTATAGATGCAGGCACTCTTTTGCATGCTAGTCTCTATGAAGCAGTAAATTATGTCACTTGTATACTCATCAATAGTGGCTTGATCTCGACTTTCTTGAAAATGAGCAAAAACTGTTCACATTCTTAACTCTACATTCTAACCACATGGAAGCTACAACTGATTGCTAGGTGGTTAATGCCATCATTAGCCGATGTTGATTTTTAGGACAAATTCCAAAGTCAGCATGGATATAATTCAGGGCTATGAAATTAAGGACTGAGGTTCTTTATTTTTGGGTGCCCCCATGCAAACACAAAATTTTTCAAGGTGATGACACTAATCAAACTTGTGGAGTCATGTCGATGGGGCTGCGTGCCAAATGACTTTTATTTTGTAAACAGTCAATGCTAATTTACAAAGTCTCCTCAAGAATTAGACGTCAATATAGAAAGTTTTGACTCTTCATGTGATAAATTACTTAAACAAAATTACCATACCAGTGACTCTTGATCACACTTTGATGAGGCATATTACCGACCCCTAGTGTAGAACAGACATTTAAAAAAAAAAAAAAAAAAAAAAAAATCAAAAGGGGCGAGAGAGAGAAGGGGGGGAGGAGATAGAGAGGCTTCATTAATTTGCCCTCACAACTGAAGTGTCAAACCCCCAAAAGTAAAATGACACCCAGGACCGATCATTATTAAAGACTCCATTGTTGTAATTGTTGATGGCAAGTGATGAAGGCTAGGAATTCTCCACTTTGTTTCCATGAGAATTGGTCTGTGAGCCTACTGTGTGAATAAAAGATCTTTTGCTCATAACTTCGATCAACAAATTGTGCTCTTCAATGTAAATTTACCACAGACAGAGATTTGGCATTTGGAGCATATCATCATTGTTATTGGTAGCTAAATCAAGGCTAGCTGATGTATGCTCTCACAAGTCTGAAGCTTCATGTTATATAAACAGTCATTTTGATGAGATTCTTGAATCCATCCATTCAATTGAGTCACCTTTTACAAACCCAAAGAAAAGGTGAAAGATTCAATCTCCAAGTCTTTCCCCTGCAAGTCTTACGAACCAGAGCCGTAACTCTTAGATGCATTGGGGTTTCAATGTCTACTAATCTGATGTATTGTCTACATTACAAACCAAGCATGTTACTTCAGATTTAGCGGTGTCTAATGGCCAGCTGGATGCCACATCAGACATTCCTGACAAGTTTTTAAAAGCCGCAAAGCACAAGTACTCATAATGCAGGTTTGGTGATAATTTACTTTAGACAAAACACAGGATTGTACAGAAAACTTTTCCCAAATACTAAAAGAGTTAATTGACCACGCCAAATCAAAATTTAAGAGCGTACCTTATCACTCAAGGGTTCCAACCTTAGGCTCTCTTCTGTCATCTGTACAGTGGAATTGGCCTTCATCTCTGCAAAGGCCTAGACGAGAAGTCACTATTGGGTCCAATTCCAAGCACTCAAATTAATTGAGAAAGAACACAAGATGGGAGATCCCAATGTGAACCGATTCAATTTCCTTGTATTCTAAATGTACATAATTATACACAATTCAAAAATATATTATTTCCTAAATCTACTCCTATAGATGAGGTAAGTACAACCAAAAGATTGAATTAAACAATTCATGGGAAGATTTCATAAGATCACGCTAATGCTTCACAAACTCTCAATAATCCCACATTACCTGACCAGCCCATCCACATTCCATTCTGAAACACCTCCACATTGCGAACTCCCTTTAAGACAGGCAGAGAAGCAAAACCCCAATGTGACTAGAACAGTGTATATCAGCCGGAAGAAAACGTACATCAAACTCAGAGAAACAACATACCCGCTTTGGACGATGTGGAAAGAGAGACTTCTCTCAACTTTCTGTCCCCCTCGGCACTGCAACGCGCAAAACGACGTACAGAAATTGAAGAAGCACATAAAGTCACAAACCGAATTCTACTGGAAACCTCAAAGCATAAGAAGACACCAGAGCACAAACATGCTCGGAATTAACATCCCCAACTTCGACTAATAAGTTCGCAATTCTAGAAAGCTACGACAGTTAAATAAATATAAAAAAAAAATACGGGCGCGGCGATGTGAGCAACCTTTGGACAACACAAGTTGCTGTAGAATCCAGGCCTGCTGGGATCCTCACAGTCAATGCCAAGAAGCGCCACTTTCTGCTCCAACTCTCTCAGTTTCGCCATATCAGCAGCCCCGCCCTTAAAATGCTGCAATCTCGCCTCTGCAACTACAACGCCAGCATCGATTCACGCCAAGAAAAGAACCCAGTAAGAGCCAGAACTCGCGGCTCCGAAGGGTACTTGCACGCCTCGTAGACGACACGTATCTGAGAGAGACCGAGGCAAGAGTAATACCTGGCGGCTTGCTGTCCGTCCTGGAACAGCGGACGGAGCGACGCAGAGCTGCGGATGAACCGAAAGATCCATGGGGCTTGATGCTGACGAGCAATCCGGGGCAAGAACTGAGACGGTGCGCGACACCGAAGGGCATTGTCCGCGTCTCGTACGGACGTTGGAGAGAAGGAAATGGAACGGAGGAGACACCTCTCGATGCTCCCTTTGTTTCCTTCGCGAAAAAAAAAAAAATTGAATATGAAATATTCTTCGTCGCTTGAAATTATTTTTATTTTCCTAAAAGATATATTTTATTAATATTCATGTTCTTATCCAATCGATCTTGTAGAGGAAGTGTATATTCGTCAGCAAAATCAACATAAATGCTAATAATTAAATTGCACTTAGGTTATAATTTTAGCTCTATCTGTGAATTCTTTTTTTTTTTTTATCACCTATGCATGTAGTAATAAAAGTTTTGAATGCCTCATTTATCTTTCTCACTTTTTTGGTTAATTCAAACTTTTGAACTAGCTAAGTTTCCACCAGAAAAAAAGGATTTTTTTTTTATCAAAAACATCATACATATAAAAATTCTATTTCATCATGCGTAGTCTTCAAATGGAAAGATCATTTATATGTTGAAAGAATGAACAAAATTGCCATTACGGCAAGCTCTATATCAATCACCATCTTAATTTGGCTTGCGGATTAAATTTTTTACGGTCCAAATGTACCCGATTCAAAAACTAGATAATTTTACTATCTTAATATAACTTTCTAGAAGCTATATCATCACCTTCCAGCGCCACAATTTGCAGGTACTTCGAGCTAGGAATAAGAACAATGCCTCAATTGGTTGCATAATTTGATTGGTCAAAGCTCGAAATATCATTAGATTGGGCTGGTGGACAACTTTCAATCATTCCTATTACGACATTAAGCCCATAATGTAACAAAATGAAAGGTACTCGGGGGAAAAGGTGGCCCTGTTTATTTTAGACGAAGTAGGTGCCATTCCCCCTCCCTTGAAATAGAGCTCCATTTGGGATGTTAGAGATATAGATTGTAACATCCTCGATTTCAACCCTTATTTTGGCCTGACTAGTAGGCCAAAAGCCCGGTACGCCAATGACAAGACTTGGCCATGAGCTAGCCCGAGAGCCATTCATAAGTCAAGTGGTTGTTTAGGGATCGGCAATCCAAGGCCTAGTTATAGAGTATTCGACCTTAGAAAGGTTATTCGACCATAAGCATTGGTCGTGAGATGATCACGTACCATCACGAATTAACGGACGGTCATGGCTCGATTTCACCCGGTCGATGCACCAATCGTGGGTGATTCCGCCCAATCGTGTATCGACCGTGGACGACCATAAGTCAATCCAAGACGATCGTGAGTCAGAATAAATCGGTCAACTCCACACAATTACATGACAACCGATAATCGACTATGGATCAAATGTACTCGATAGGGTTTAATTTCAAATTGACCATAACTTGTGATGCACGACCTTAGATTGGCCACAAGACCGAGCATGAAACTAGTCAACTGGCCTAAGGACTGGCCACAAGCTTGGCCAAGAGGAACTGGCCGATGAACTAGCTCATGAATTGATCAGAGGATCGATCGTTGGGCCAAGCCCCGGCCCTAAGACCCAGCCACGAGCCCTTTTCTCGGTAAAAGGGAGCTCAAGCTCGGTTGCGTCCAGCTTCGTTTGGGCATGGCTTAGGCATGAACCTCAAGCCAAATAAGGTAATTGATTGTGGTCAAACTCGATTAGTTCCTGCCCAATAACAAAGCCTTCAAAACTGAGATATTTCCAAGTTGCATTTAAAACCTCTGTCATGTAATAGTTTAAGGAGCATGGACACTTGGCATGATTGGCTCTTACCTTGGAAGACAAGTTTGAAACTTGAACTTTAGCTCATTAATGAGGGGGACACCTAAGCCTAATTAAGAGGGTTCACACTTAAGTCTTAGAAACTAAGGCTCCGTTCGTTTCGCGGAAAATAACTTCCAGGAAAATATTTTCCGAAATTTCCGGTGTTCGGATGGCGGAAAATACACGGTCAACGGAAAATATTTTCCGTTGACCGGAAAATCCTTCTTGAAATCGCGGAAAATGTTTTCCTCTTTTGAAAAGAGGAAAACATTTTCCGCACCTCTCGCGCTCCCGCCGCTCTCTCCTTCCTTCATCGGTTCACGTTCTCTCTCTCTCTCTTTCTTGCTCTCCCCGCCGCAATGGCTTCGACAACGTCCTTCTCCGAGATCGCCTCCGCCCTCCCCGCCGCTCCGCCCGCCCGCCCGCTCCGGCCGGGCGCCCGCCACCGCCGCGCTCCGCTTCCCCGGCGGCTCGAAGCCGCCGGGAGGATCCGGCTCAAGAGGGAGCACCGCGGCGGCGCCGGGAGGCTCGCAGGGAGCCCGCCGTCCAGCCGCTCGTCGTGCGGCCGCGAGCCGTGAGCTCGTCGGATGGCGGCGGAGCTCGCGGCTCGCCGGATCTAGCGGCGAGCTCGGGCTCCCGATCCGGCGAGCTCGAGCTTTGTCGCCGAGATCCGGCGCGCTCGGGTGAGATCCGGCGAGCCTCGAGCTCGCCGGATCTGGGCGGCGGAGCTCGCGGCTCGCCGGATCTAGCGGCGAGCTCGGGCTCCCGATCCGGGCGAGCTCGAGCTCTGTCGCCGCCAGATCCGGCGAGCTCGGGTGAGATCGGCCGAGCCTCGAGCTCGCCGGATCTGGCCACCGGGTCTTGGTCGGCCGGCGGGCGGCCGGCCATCGTCGAGCGGGGAAGGAGGCGGCGGCGGCGGAAGGAGGAGGAAGTAGGCGACGGCGGACGAAGCCGCTCGGGAGGAATCGGGAGGAAGAAGGAGGAGGAAGGAGGAAGGAAAAAAAAAAATAATAAATAATAAAAATTTCTATTTTAAAAAATATAAATAATTAAAAAAATCATTTTTAAAAAATATAAATAAAATAAAATAAATTTTTTGGTTAATTAAAAATATTAAGATTCAATTTTTGATAATTTTTTTTTTTTTTTTCAGGAAAATGTTTGAGCTAATGAACAGTGGAAAATATTTTCCACCCAAATTTTAGATTTTGGCCGAACACCGGAAAATAGAGTCATTTTCCTGGAAAATAACTTCCAGGAAAATATTTTCCGGAAACATGATATTTTCCGTGAAACGAACGGAGCCTAAGTGTGAACAAATGTGAACACATGTGAATATATTCAATGAAGTGTGGGCTATTAACGAATATGTGTCCCTATAACCTAGCCTAGCTATAACCCTAAAATAAGTAAGAGATCTTGGAGGCCAAGAAAGGGACTACATGTCCATTGGAAGGAGGAGCAAGCTAGTCAAACCTTCTTGGACAAGAGAAGAGTGCATTAAATATATTTGGTTTCTAGTTATTCAATGCCAAGATGAAGTGTCCAAGCTAGCCTAAGACCTAGTTGGAAACTTGAAAGATAAGGATGCCCAACAATTAATACTTCTTGACCAGGTGGGACGCCTCCTTTTTTCCAACTAAAATTGTCACATTTGATTTTCAAAATTACTGGATCTCTGCTATTTGCCAATTTTACATAGATATCTTTTATTCTAATTTGAATGAACTTCCTTTATGAAATTTGTTCAAAACATCTCGATATACAACATACTTAAATTTCAGATTTTTCTGAGATCAAATGGTTGGGATGAAGGCCCAATCATTCATTGCCTAGAACCTGCCTATGTAGGAAAAACGCCGATCAAGTTACCTTCATGAATTTTTTAAAAAAATTCCCTTTCAAATTTAAATATGCTTCATTAATGGAATTTTAAAGGACATCTATGTCTATAACATATAAAAATTTCAAAGGGTTTTGAAAAAAATTGGATTTCAAAAAAGGTCCCTCTTTACGAATGTTGAATTTTGCTGGATGGATGGATTTTTGTGATATGTTTGGCGACTTATGGCTCTTTCTACAGCACAAATTAGACTTAACATCCTTCATGAAAAATGTTAATTGAGATATTTTTTACAACATATTAAAATTTCATAATTTTTTTAGTCTGTTTGATAAGGTAAAGACACTGGTTTGGGAAGCTGCTCAAAATTATTTTCCACCTTAGGACAAGAGAGTCACACGCCCAAGCTTGGAGTTAGTCCTTAAATGCCATGTTGAGGTATCCCAAGCTACCAAGCTAAAGTCCTACCCTACCTTGAGACTTGATGACCAAGTCATCCTGCATTTAATGCTTCTTGACTTAGAGAGAAAGTCTTGATTTTTAAGACTTGGAGAATAAGTTAGGATTGCCTATAAATAGGGGGGTATCCCTTCCTCATTCCCACAACACACCACATTCTCTCCCTCTATTCTTATCAGAGTTCGGCCCCTCTTCCCTAGGAATTATTGTTGCCGCCCTTGCCATCATCGCCAATTCAAGGCCACTGACTTAGAAAGTGTAAGTAGAACTTACTAATATTTGGTTAGGGTGTTGTGTTATGCTAATCCAAGCATGTAGCAAGTCCTTGATTGAAATGTTGTGATTGTGTTCTTGTTTGAGGTTTGGTTGTGTTTACTTGGATAAGTTTAAACCTTGTTCTTTGATTAAGTTCGATTCTTGTTCAATGAGTTTTGGCTTGTGCTTTAGCTTGAGTTGCTTTGGAAGAAGCCGGATTGTGTGCTTATTTGATATGCTTTGGTTTTTTCTTTGATATAGATCGATTTGAAAAGCGCTTTTGTGAAGACTTGTTATTTTATTACAAAACTATTTCTAACCGTTTTCATGAGTGCATGCTTCAATTCACGCCCCGAGCTTCAAAAAAGGGTTTCGTAGGCCTTGAAATGTATGTGGGATCACATTGGATTTGTCCTATCATGGTCTCGGTGCAATATTAAGGTGTATCGTTCCCAAGTCAAGTTTGGTATTAGGTCGGTGATCATGTCACGATTGGCTAGTCTTTTCTTGGTCTCAGTGCGATATTGAGGTATATTGTTCCCGAGCCAAGTTTGGCACTAGGTCGGTGAATATGTCACGACGGGCCGATCCTATCATGGTCTCGATGCGGTATTGAGGTGAATCGTTTTCGAGCCAAGTTTGGTACTAGATCGTGCTCAAACGTGTCGGATCAAGCCGTGATCCTTGATTTGCGCCTAGCAATGTTCAACGTCTTGATTATGGTAAGTCATTTCACACACTTATGCATGCCTTCAAGCCTTGAACTAAAAGCGAAAATAAGAACCGGATTGTGATGCTTGATGCATGGACACACATAACTAATTTATGCCATTAACTAATGGATTTCGACAGCAATGCCCCCACACCAACGGGATGCTCCCATATCAACGAGATGCCTCGTTAATAAGAACGAGATGCCCTCACGCCAATGGGATGCCTCGTCAGAAGGACGAGATGTTGTGATAATTCTAGCCGTCACCCTTCAATTAGGGGATGTTGCATGATTAAGTTCGGATGCCCATTGGATTCCGGAAGAGTCGATAGATTTCGACTATTAATAAATGAATCTTGTGTACATAAATTTCTCATATTACGGAATGGATCTTGGTTATACTTGCATAATATTGAGTGAGGCGTGTGTTCCTCATGTTGTGGGTGAATCGTTGTTTATGCTTACATATTGTAGATTGATGATTTCTCCTATTTCATCCAAGGCTAATATGTTGTTTTGCTATTGATCTGCCATTGACTAATGTCTTGGATGAGTTATATGCTTGTTGATATGCAAGGCATCCTCTTACCTAGAAATTAGTAAGTTTTACTTACTGAGTCCATGACTCACCCTATTATTTCTCAAAATTATAGTTATGGAGGACTCACACTAATAATGGAGTTGCAATCTCATTAGAGGAGCTAAGGTTTACCCGGCCTTCGTAGTGTAGAAAATGTAGTGATTGTAAATATAACGGCTCGTGACAAATGGCCTGTAAACATAACTAATGTAATTATGTATTTGTAAGTTGTTGTTTTCCTAATTGTTGATTATTGTCTGGGTGTTGTTTATAACGCTTCCGCATGTGCTTAATGAAAAGATAAAAAGGAACGGGACAACAACATGCCTGAGAAGTCGTGAAATAATGTAATTATGTATTTGTAAGTTGTTGTTTTCCTAATTGTTGATTATTGTCTGGGTGTTGTTTATAACGCTTCCGCATGTGCTTAATGAAAAGATAAAAAGGAACGGGACAACAACATGCCTGAGAAGTCGTGAAAATAACACCCGTCGCTCGTGACCCTAGAGTTGGGGTCGTTACATAGATATATTTAGAAGTTTTATTTTAATTGATTTTGATTTGATTCTCTAATACAAAGTTGAGGATTGTATTGATAGAAAAATATAATATTCTGTACATCTCTAATGAAGAATACATGAGACTATATATAGGCCTTAGAGCTTAACTATTCAAAGTAACAAAATATCAATTACATCATATCAGAATCGGATTAGAATCAATTAAGACAAATCTCTTAAATAAATCTATATCTCTAACATGGCCAATGATTAAGAGAAGAAGGGGGGTGTGGTGGACGGCCGCAATCTAGCGGGGGACTTCTCAGGGCAGTCTTTCATCCAGTGGCCCTATTTCTCACAAGAGAAGCAAATGTTGTTCCTCATCCTTTGAGACAGAGCTTTGTCGTGTCAATCAAGAGAACAAGGGGTCGAGCTAGGGGAGATTAACGAATTCTAAATCTTTTTTATAAAATTGACAAATTAGAAGTCTGGTTAAACATGCATGGGAATAAAAATAATGATTTTTCATTTTTTTTGAATTTTTTAAAATTATTGACTAATGGTTAACAAAAAGTCAACTTTTAAAATACAAGAATTGTTGGTGAAATCAATGTCTTAGTTTAGACAGGATGCTATCGAAATTGAAATTTTTTTGGAAAAACATTAACACGACTCCTTTTTGTCAAGAAACAGGTCATGTTGCAATCAGGAGCCCCAATCTTGAATTTTTACCTTTATATGACTTGTCAGCTAAAAATAATGTGTTAATGATTATGAGCTACAACCTTTTCTAGTGGATTATAAAAGTAGAGATGATTTGCACTCAAATCTTTGGTCCATCATTTGTAACATGGAGAGAGTCCAGGAGTCAGAAGGAATTAAGTCCACAAAGACTGAAAGGTAAGTCAAGAACGTGCTAGTTCCAAAAAGAAAAAAAAAAAAAAAAGGAGACGATTGCTTAAATAATGAGGGGGCGTTGGAGCAAGATGGTTCCTTCCAATTTGATCCAAGATTATGAAATTGAATAGCTTTGCACTTACAATAATATAATCAGGCCATTCGTATTAGTAATATGGGGATTTTGTTAGACATACTAGTGATAATTTTTGTTTGGCATGCAATGGGATTTGTCCCATTGATGACTTTAATTGGGAGCCATGCTTCTTGTTTTGGAAATGATTCTTTATTTGATATGCGTGACACGAGGCAAGTGTAATCTTTAGAATAGAAATTACAAGTAGTAAAAAAGTTAAATGTTTTAGAAAATAATTAACTACCAAATGAGTGGTGACAAATCTGACTTGTGTAGTCAAGAAATTATATAGCTACCCACGGGCTATGTAAATTGGTTACACAAATCATCGTTGTTGCCATGGATATGATATAGTTACATGTTCAAAATAATAAATTGTGAAGTACATTTATTATTGGTTCATGACTTCAGCAGGTGGGTCCAAGGCAGGTTCTTGGATTGACAAATTTTCTTGCACGGTTGACTCCAATTAAGCCGATGGGTAATCTTTAGTCATGGTGTCGGTAAGGGAATGAAAATTTTGATTTTTTTAAAAGTGTATAGATATTGTTACCTACACTGGAGTGCTAACCTTGTTTTACAAGCTAGTGTTCCTACAACAACAAAAGTGCAAAATTTTCCAGAGGGCAATCAGGAAAGGTGCGAAAGCTACATAGAGAAGGAATTGAAGCTTTGATACCATGTCACAATTTTATGTGGAAAGAGAGAAACGAAGAGAAGAAATTGGGAAGGGAAATTGTATGTTGTGCACTTCTCATTCATGTATCTTCTATTTTTACAAGAGGACTAAGATATAGTACGAAGAATGATTAATAAAAAGAAAGCATATATTGTCTAATCTAGGTATATCAAATCTTATCCTGATTGATCGCAATCCCTGATTAAATGTATCGATTACAATCCATACAAATCTCCCGAATCTATAGTGTATCTTCCAACAGAAGAGTCCATAATCATCTTGGGTGGGACAATTTCTCTTTTTTACCCATGCGTTGACTTTTTATATTCTTTTTGGAGTAATTTTCATCTTTCATGTTCACTCCAAAACTTGCTCGTATGCCCGATATAAATAGATGATGGAGATTATGGTGGAATGAAGCACAACTAGAACCCTATCTTTTTACAAAATATATCTCTATGCTTATGCGAAAAGGTTATAGATTTGATTCATTAAATTGTTACCGTGGTTGGATCAGCCAATAATAATTATTTTCATTTTCATAATTACAAATAAAAAAATCTTAATAGATATAGATGGCAACCTGCCAGCACATATATAATCTACTTGGAGCTATCCATCATAGGCACTGTAGTGATGCTATAGTAATCAAGCGAAGGACAAGTAAAACATATGAACCTTCTCAAGTTGAAAACATATTTAGCATTTTCCATAATTAGCTAATAATAATTGTTTTCACTTATTGGAAGTTGATGGCAACATACCGACACAAACATAATTTACTTGAACTATCCATCACAATCACTGTAGCGATACTATAATAATCACTCGAAAGATACTAAAACATAAGATCCTCCTCAAGATTTAAAAAAATAAGAAAAAGAACCTTAGTATCATGCGTCATGAAGTTCGGACAACTTATCATGTCACTTCATGTTCATGTGTATATGTAAAGATTTTTATTTGAGCAAAGAGGACTTGTGGCATCACATCATCCTTAACGATACAGCCGCGAATCCTTGAAAAATGTGTCGAAATGGGGTGCTTTTGATATCGATGTATTATGTTACCATCTATTTTAGGAAAAAAAGTTTATATTATGAACAATAAGAGTATATGGATATTAAATATTGCATTGGGTGTCGGGTAATAAGTAACTTTCTTATGAATCTTAACTTATATTTCAATAATGTGGTGAGATCATTGAAATAACTTAATTCTTTATATTTTTCTTGGTTTTCAATTTCTTTTCTTTCCAGGATTAATGAGAAGTAAAAAATTTTCAAGCTAACTCATCTCATGGTTTCGGTCTGATTTCTAACTCATTGGTATCATCACACTAGCATCTTGTTGTGGCATCTTCTACCACCCATGTGCGCCATGTTTGTCTTGGTCATTCAAATAAACAAGTTTTGCGTCGTGCTTACAATTCTAGTTGTAAGTAATTATCTTGTGAGTTTTGTCTATTTGCCTTTTGAATCCGTTAGTTGTCTTGCATGTTTTCCTTTAGTTGTAATTTATTATGATGTCTATCTAGTCCAAATTTATCTAATTCTAGTTTTAAATACTTTGTGTTATTCATTGATGACAACTCTCAGTATGCTTGGGTCTTTCCCAGGAAAAATAATTTCAAGGTAGGTGCCAACACACTTTCATCACTTTTGTTGTTTTATCGAAAATCTAGATAATGTCCCAAAATTTTACAATCTGATGGCAGGGGTGAATACACTAGTGATTTGTTCCATGTCTTTCTTGTCCAAATACCCCAACATTGAAAAGCAACAATGGCAGATGAATTTATCACCTTGGTTACTAGCCACACTTGGGATCTTGTATCACCTTGTCCTTCTAAGAAATTAGTTGGTTGTAAATACGTTTTTAAGGTCAAGGAAAAATCCGATGGAATTATCCAATGCTTCAAATATTGCCTTGTTGCATAGGGATTTAAGCAGCAAGCTAGACTAGACTATGATGAAGGGAGAAGTATACCAGAAGTGCCTTAACTTGTGTATAGCGCTCACTTTAGTGTCACAACTTTTCATTAGCTCACTTAAGTGTCACTTTTAAAATAAAAAAAAACAATCACTTTAAGTGCCAATTCTGCCCTGAGTCACTAAAAATTTGACATGACAATATTTTATTAATTTCTCAATCCTACGTGGCTTACCGGCGTGCTTAGTCAGTATATAATTTCTAAATGACATCATGTAGCTAGTTAAAAAATTGATAACTTCAATGCTAGTTGTTGTAAAATAAAAAATGATCACTTTAGTGTCATTTGTTGTTAAAAATGATCACTTCAGTGCTAATCTTAATCAAAAAATGATCACTTTTGTGCCCAAAAAACCCCTAAACGATCTCGTATAGCAAGTTAAAAAGTGATCACTTCAGTGTCAGTCCTTGAAAAAAATGATTACTTTAGTGTCAATTGTTGTTAAAAAGTGATCATTTCAATGCCAATCTTAATGAAAAAGTGATCACTTCAATGCAAAAAAAATGTCATGTCAGATAAAAATTTTAATTATAAGAGCTATGTAATTTCTCTAGTCGAAATTTTTCACCGAAGGCACTTAAGTGATCGTTTTTCTCTGATTTTGGCACTTAAGTGAGTTGGCTAAAGTTGTGGCGCTAAAGTGAGCATCATACACAAGTTAAGACACTTCTAGTGTACTTCTCCTGACATTTAGCTTGGTCGTTAAACCCACTACAATTTAGTTTGTTCTCTCTATTGTGATTTCTTCAAAACAGGTCATATGCCAACTTATTATTAAAAATTTCTTCTTACACGACATCCTTTGAGGAAGTTTATTGTGCTAACCTTCCAATTTCTCTCATCCTGAGTTCCCTAATCAAGTGTGTCATCTATAGAAAGCCATTTGTGGCTTAAAATAGGCTCCACGTGCATGGTTTCATTACTTCGGTAGCTTTTTATTATCTTTGGTCTTCACTGCGAGTAAGGTTGATCATTTGTTATTTGTCTATGCTTCCTCTTGGGGCGATCTATATCTTTGGTTGTATGTTGATGATATGTTTGTCACCCTTGATGCTCCTAATTTATTATGGTCCTTGATAACTTGGCTCTCATAGGAATTTGTTATGAAGGATTTGAGACCACTACACTATTTCTTTGGTGAGGTTAATCACCGCTCTAATGTTACTTTTTTATTTTGTCTTTATCTTAGGCCAAGTATGTCGATAGGGTTTTACGCAAGTTTGACCTCATTAAGGTTAAGCCCCATGTTTACTCCCTTGGTTTGAAGAATTTATTGTCAGCTAACTTTGGTGAGCTTCCTGCTTTTTTGATGTTGTATCAACAAATGGTTGGTGCATTGTAGTATTTATGTATGACTAAGACCGATATTGCTTTTACTGTGATATTGGTTAGTCAATTCACAAATCAACACTGATTACCTCATCTTCTAGTTAGGGGTGTAAAAAATAACCGAACCGATCACATCAAAATATACACTTTCACTCTAGAAATTGTGAATCTCCTGTCATTGCTACAAGTTTTCTCTTGGTATCTCATTCCCTTTTGTCATCTGCACCTCCATCGCCAAGAACACAACTCTCGACTTCGTTCTCGTTAGCAGCTTGATAATATTTCCATCTCCCTCTATCCCGCCGCCGCTGCTCCAACCCTTGCACAACGTTGTTGCCCCATTGTGTCTCCGCTCCCTCCTCTCTATTTGCAGCAACCTTAAATGCATCTCTCTATCTACTCGCACCTACTAGGCTTAACATGACTAGAGCCTTCCCTCGTCGACAAGGATAACAGGCAACGGCAACGAGCTGAGATTTGATGGTCACTCTAGTGGTGCTCGACCAAGCCCTAGAACTAGGGCTTGACTCGCCTTGAAATTTGGGTTGATCCTATGTCGACGGGTTAGATCGGTGCCAATTCGAGGTCGAAAGGGGAAGAAGAGAGAGATATAAGTATGATTGGGTTGATCTAGGCATTCGGTTTGTGTCATTGAGCTCAGAGGGACCATGAGGTTGTGAGGTCATCGGCAATAAAGCTCATTGTCTCAATTGGAGCATGAAAAGAGGACAACTTATTGTCTTTTGTGAAGAAAAAGTAGAGGAAGGAAGTCAGTTTGAAAAATTCAATTTTTCTTCTTTGGTTCCAAAGAATGATTAAAGGATGGGAGGAGAGAGTAAAAGAGCTACCCAAAGTGGGCTTCCTGCGATGAACTTAGAAATTATGAAGCACCGACACTCTCCAAGAGCTTTCGTATCGTGTCGGACACTTCAACACGTATCCGACACTCGGTCAACATGTGTCGAAAAATCCGACACCTAATCAATTTTCTCAACACTCAAGTTGGAATTCTGACATATGAGTTTTCGAAACGCGATTCCAATATCGAAGTTAATTTTAAAAATTCAATAAACGAGAGGTCAAAAAATATATATGTAAAAAAATAAATCACAATTATAAAATTAATAAATGGAGAAAAAAAAAACCCAGTCTTCTATTTTCTTCGACTCTCATTTCCGGTGATACACAATTCACCCCTTAAGTTTTTTTCTCCTCTTCCAACATATCTAACATGCAAATCCAGAATATGGATCGCTTTTTTTTTCTCCAAATTTTATGAATTATTGAAATAGAGTTGAATTTGTCAAATTAAAAAAATGAATGATATTAATAAATGATGAATTAATGTTTTTAGTGTATATTCATTCTAGGCCTTTTCAATTATTTATTTATTTATGAATTTGATTCAAATTAATCTGATTGAAATATTCATAAAAATGATAATTTATTATGTATATATAAAAATATATATTTAATATACAACATGTCACAACGTGTCGGAATTCTCTATTTTTTGAGAAATGACGTATCGGCGTGTCGTGTTGTGTCGCCTGTCGTGTGCCGCATGTCAATGTCGGTACTACTTAGGTTCTATCTACCCAGCTAGAACCCATGATTGCCGTCACTATGGAGACAACTTGTAAAATTGTGATAAATGGAAATATAAAGATGCTAGTCCAATCCTCTAGATTGGTGCAATCAACCGAAGTGTTGAGAGATTATCAAATTAGGAATTGAAAAGTTACATATTAAGATTTTACCAACTGCATTTAAAATGTTCTAGGTATTTCAATTAACAGCGAGAAATATATGAACTAGCATTGATCATATTTATTTTTGCTTTCTGTAAGAAAGAATACTAGCTGCTGCGAGAAGGAGCAACACGATGGCCGCGAGAACGGACAAGAAAGCCCAAAGACTAAGGAAATATTCCCTTCTCAGTTTTGCCATCGAAACATTCCACCTCTTGTTACAATATGCATTCACGGTCTTGAAGATCTCGGAGTAATAGAAATTGGATAGAGTGACATAGTCACCCATCTTGTTGACCATCTGCGCAACCACCTTGTCATCGCCCAAGTAGTTCTTAACTATGTAGCATCGACATAGACAGGCGACACGCGACACGATATGACACGACACGCTGACATGTTAATTCTAAAAAAATAAAGAATTCAACACATTCCGATATGTTATATAATAATAAAAAGAACATATAATTAATCTATACTAAAAACATTGGTCCAACATTTGTTAATATTATTTATTATTTTAACTTGACAAATTCGATCATATTTTATTACAATAATCCATAAAACTTGAAGAAAAAAGTAATATGGAAAGACGCCGGCGAGAGGAGCAATGCTCGCACAAGAAGAGGGCCATTCGATTGTCACTCATGGGAAGGTTAGAACTCAGAAGTAAGGAACTTGAGAGTAATAATTTTCTTCTTTTCCCTTTGTTTTTGTTATTTTCATTATTTTTTCATATATTTACATTTTGACTTATCAAGTATGCAAAATTTTTAAAATTGATCTCGTGCGTGTCGAAATTTTGGACTTGTGTGTCGAAGCATGTCGGAAATAATTAATCACGTGTCGAATTTTTCGACATTCGTTAATTACGTGTCAAAACGTATCGAAATGTATTTGATACATGTCGAAATATCGAACATGACACAAAAATTTCCAAAAAGTGTAATGTGCTTTTTAGGGTATCAATGGAGTTTTCACTCTTATGGCTCCCCTTCTTTTCATGCTTGTTTTTTTCCCACAGAGGGGTCTGCTGATATTAGAAAATGACCCTCCTTCCATTTCACCTCTGTCAATCACTTTTCAGAGAGAGAAACAGAGTGACAAAAGTTTGACTCGTGAATCGAGGACCGATGCTAAGAAAATGCTGAAAAAGAAAGGAAGGAGGAGGAGGTAATTCCCCTACGCCTCTGCCCCTCGGTCACGTCTGTCTGAACGTACTGCAATAGATTGGATGAAGATGCAAAGGTCTCAGAAAGACTAAGAAAGAAACGCCAAATATTGACTTAAGGAGAAAGACGGATGAAGTCATCCACAAGTTGCGTTGTACCACGTGAAAACGGACCATTTCATGACACTTCATGAAACACGTGGAAAGAGTCATGCATGAAAGAGCCCTACGTTCTACGGTGAGAAACCGAGCCAGGAGAAAGACGGATGAGAAAGACGGATGAAGTCATCCACAAGTTGCGTTGTACTAAGTGAAAACGGACCATTTCATGAAACTTCATGAAACACGTGGAAAGAGTCATGCATGAAAGAGCCCTACGTTCTACGGTTAGAAACCGAGCCAGGAGAAAAACGGATGAGAAAGACGGATGAAGTCATCCACAAGTTGCGTTGTACTACGTGAAAACGGACCATTTCATGAAACTTCATGAAACACGTGGAAAGAGTCATGCATGAAAGAGCCCTACGTTCTACGGTTGGAAACCGAGCCAACCGTCAGTCTTGATTTGGGTCAAAATACATGCACTTCCATATGGTTCGGTTCAATTCGGGCATGTGGCTAGTGTATCCACCCATGGTTTGCTTCTTAGTGAGTGGCGTTCTCCCAATTCATTGACTGCTTATGCAAATGAGGACTAGGCTAAGTGCTCCAATACTCGATGATCCACCTTGGGTTTTTGTGTCTTTCTTAGCACCAATCTTGTTCCATGGAGTGCCAAGAAGCTAAGTGCCAAGAAGCAACCTAGCGTGGCCCTTTATAAGTTAGAGGCCGAGTATCGTGTCATAACTCACTATGTTGTTGAGACAATTTGGATTCACCATTTACTTCATGAGCTAGGGGTCATCCTTTTTTTTCCTCTCATTGTATGTTGTGACAACACACCACTTAACTTGCTTTCAACCTTGTGTTTCATGCTCTCACCAAACACATCGAGTTGAATATTTACTTTGCTTGAGAGATAGTTGCTCATGACAATCTGTATGTTTGTTATGTGTCTATAGCGGAACAGCTGGCGAGCATTTTCACCAAAGGCCTACATAGTATGCGACATGCACCATTGAGATCCAGTCTTTCAATTCTTAGGCATACTTTGAATTGAGGAGGATTTTAATATGTAATTGATATGTTTCATAGGGTCTTTTTGTAATGATTTTTCTATATGTAGTTTGCTAAAAGTAATCATTTATACAAATATATACCACACAGCCCTTATTAAGGTCAAATATCACGTCTCGCTCCGACACTTCTTCATGTTGTATACAAAGAAAAAATAATTGAGGAGAAAAAAGAGAGACCGTGGATGACGTGATTCACCAAAGCAATCAATCGAATGATAAACTCACAGAAGTAACTTGGCAAGATTTTGTTCTGAGGCGGATGCTAACTTTGACCGAGAAGAGAGAAGTGTATTTTAAAGATATTATCTTCTGGTTTATATTTTTATTGCAATCAATCGAATAATATATTCACAGAAATTACCTGGCAAGATTGAGATTGTCCAAATGTTGAATATTCCTATAAATACGGTCGACAGGTTATGCTCTAAGGCAGAGTCAAAATGAAGATGGGAAACTTCACTTTGCACCATCACTTTGCACTTCTCTTTCTCTTGGCAACTCCTTTGGTAGCTTTTGCTACCAGTACTCCTGATGATTTCCTGCAATGCCTCTCTCTTCACTCCGGAAACGCATCTGCAATCTCTAAACTCGTTTATACTCCAATCAACTCTTCGTACTATTCTGTCTTGGACATTACCATACAGAACCTGCGCTTCTTGACTCCTTCTGCTCCGAAACCTAATTACATCGTGACGCCACTCGACGTCTCCCATGTCCAAGCCTCCATCATCTGCTCCCGACAGTACGGACTCCAAATGAGGACCCGAAGCGGCGGTCACGACTACGAAGGCCTTTCGTATTTGTCCGAAGTCCCATTTGTCATTCTCGACATGGCGAATCTCCGAGCAATCTCCGTTGATGCAGAGGACAAAACTGCGTGGGTCCAATCGGGTGCAACGGTCGGCGAGCTTTACTATAGGATCGCCGAGAAGAGCAAAACCCTCGGCTTCCCGGCCGGCATCTGCCCCACGGTTGGCGTTGGCGGGCACTTCAGTGGCGGAGGCTCTGGTACGCTGCTGCGCAAATATGGCCTTGCTGCTGATAATGTAATTGATGCGCAGTTGGTCGACGCCCAGGGTCGGCTCTTAGATAGAGAATCAATGGGGGAAGATCTCTTCTGGGCAATCCGAGGTGGAGGAGGCGGCAGCTTCTGCGTAGTAGTGTCCTGGAAAGTCAAGCTAGTCCCAGTGCCGTCAACCGTCACCGTGTTCAAGATCCTGAGGACGTTGGAACAAAATGCGACGAAACTCGTGCACCAGTGGCAACTTGTCGCGAACAAGCTCCCGGACGACATATTCATAACGCTGATGTTGCAGAGCTACAACTCCAGCCCTAACGGGACGATGACGATGCAAGCCACTTTCCACACCCTTTACCTCGGCGGGGCCGACTCGCTCCTCGAGGTGACAAGTAGCCGCTTCCCGGAGCTCAACGTCACGAGACAGGACTGCAACGAGATGAGCTGGATCGAGTCCGTCCTCAACTTCGCGGGTTTTAGCGGAGAGCCCTTGGAAGTCTTGCTCAACAGGAGCTCCAACACCAAAATTTTCTTCAAGAACAAATCGGATTATGTGAAGGAGCCAATCCCTGAGAGTGGCTTAGAGGGCATGTGGGAGAGGTTCTTTGAGGAAGATCAAGGGGTGCCTATGATGATTTGGGACCCCTATGGCGGGAAAATGGCAGAAATTTCTGAATCTGCCATTCCCTTCCCTCACAGAGCTGGGGTTTTGTACATGATCCAGCACTCCACGGGCTGGACCACTGGAGGCAACGAGGTTGCTCCAAAGCATGTGAGTTGGATACGAAGCTTCTACAGTTATATGGCGCAGTATGTGTCGAAATCGCCTCGAGAGGCCTACATCAACTACAGGGATCTTGACATAGGAATGAACAATGTGATAGGCGACACAAGTTATAAGCAAGCCAGCATTTGGGGAAAGAAATACTTCAAGAACAATTTCGACAGGTTGGTGCGTGTGAAGACCGCGGTCGATCCTGACAACTTTTTCCGGCACGAGCAAAGTATTCCTCCATTTTCAAGAATAGTCGAGTTTTGATGTATTCATCGCAATAACAAGATGATACTTTCTAATCAACGGAACATTCGACCATTTCGATGCTTGAGCTTTGTGCGGGACATTTGTTAAATAATATTTGATTATTTGAAATTTTAGTTTTAAATTTTTATATATCGTATATTTAATTATAAAAATAGGATTAAGAGTTATTAAGAAGTAAAACAGGTAAAAAAATTTACTTAATATAATTTACGTAACATGACAAATAGGGCATTAAGTTCTTGCTTTTTGTTAAATAATGTGGTATCTAAGCAACGGAAAGAGTTATCTACATAGCGATTAATGGATTCCTATATGAATTGTTAGGTAAACCATTGCTCTTACCCATGCTTGGCATGGCTTTCTTTTTTCTTTTTTTTTCTTTTTCATAACTTAATATAATTTACGTAACATGACAAATAGGGCATTAAGTTCTTGCTTTTTGTTAAATAATGTGGTATCTAAGCAACGGAAAGAGTTATCTACATAGCGATTAATGGATTCCTATATGAATTGTTAGGTAACCATTGCTCTTACCCATGCTTGGCATGGCTTTTTTTTTTTTTTTTCTTTTTCATAACTTAATCAATGTCAAGTATATTTTGCTTCTCATAATAATAATGAACCGAGTCCTTCAGTTATAGTGTTCCCAAAAAAATAGCAGATTTATTTCGTAAAAACTTCCTTCAATTTGTTAATGACATAATGGGATGCACGAAGGGGGAAAACCAACAACCAAAAAACAAAACTATAAACTAAAGGATAAGCCTGGGTACAGTTTATGATAACTTTCTTCAATTTTGTTGACGACACAATGCAACGTAAGGAGTAAGAAATGGACAAAAAAAACTAAAAAAAAAATTATACAATATATTGTTTTCTTTAATCATGAACTTCATAGTTACTAATACTACTTTAATTATAGCTTTTTGCTGTTTTTGAAATAAGAGTACGATGACACATGTTTTTTTTATAGAAATCTTTTCTTGGGAGGAATTCTGACCTCCTAATTTCAAAGAAGGTAGGAGTGAAGTAAATAACTTTTTCCTGGTGCAAAATATGACATGAATAAGCAACAAGATCTACAACGATTTATTGTCATCTCATTGAGATCATATTTAAATATGAAAATTTATTATCTTATTGCTTCTTCGCCAACTGCTACAAAAATAGTATTGACCAATTATTCTTCATGTCTATTTGGAGTAATCAATCTTAGAGAGAAGGAAAGAGTACGCAATGTCGAGCTATGGAAGACCAATTGTGTGCACCCTATTTGGACTATTACAAAACGACGTTAAACCATCGTAAAGATTACTTGATATTAACTTATCAGAAAAAAAAATTATTTTGAAAATAATTACTATTTATAGTGGGCTTAAATGAAAAAATTACTACCTTCGAATGAATGCTTGAATTTAAAAAGGCAATCATTCAACTACATTTTTAGGTGGCACTTAAGTGTCAACTCTTTTTTGTGGAAGACGCGAGAAAGCCAATCTTTGCAATAAGAACGAGGGTTTCTTGGCATTTAGAATATCACGTGTCAGCATTGGAGGCAATGTTTAGGGACTAGTATGCAAATAAAAAAGAAAAAAGAAAGCGTAGTCTTGACGCGTTTCAATTGACCAAGTCAATTCAATAAAAATAATTGACCAAGCCACGAATCTTCCAACAACTCTAGTCCAGGTGAGTCCCTTTCTATTACTTCATGCTATTCTGATTTAAAAGGCCTTTTTGAAAATTGTTGGAACCATGCATGATGATAAGATGTGCCTGAATTAGAAAACTTTTCAGTGCAATATCAACCTACAAGAATGAAATTATTCCCAGACATGAACCGTGCGATGCCCAAGAATAAATGATATAAAGAGTTCCCTTATCCCAAAACAAATAACTACCGCGAAAAAATTATGCATTCTTTTGATGTTTAATATAAAGGTATACATTATGAAAAGATTTGGGAAGTCAAATATAATGAATTATAATAAAGGCAACTCATTAATTTGAACAGATAATAATAAATATATATTTAGGAGAGTAGGAAATATTAGGCCCAGGCAGGTTTGATCAAAAATTGTCCGACCCAAATTGACCAATTTAACCCATTTTTACATATAATGCAAATTTAGTGACCTATACTCATACCCGATCTGACCTGACTAGGACCCAATTCTTAGCAAATTTGATCCTTAAAATATTATCTCCAAAGAATGAGCGATTCCATGGATTAGTTCGTTGAGTCAATGAGACACCCGGGGTGCTCGAATTAAGTCATGGACTAAGACTTTGTGTGGCATATGGAGCAATATGGTTGAGCGTCGCACTGATGAACAAGAACACATGCGTGGGTGGGCCCGGCGTCAGGTATTGATGGCGTCGTGATGGTAGCGGTGAAGTGAATGGCGATGGATCTTGTTCAAGTGACGTTTGATGCTCTCGCACTCCTAATCAGTTCACTTACATATCTGTCCTCCCATAAATTGGCTCAACCTACATGAATTTCCTATCAGCTAAACATATATTAAAATTCAAAAATCAAATAAAATGCGTTCACATTTAAATTCCCGGAATCACAGAAAAGTAAACCCCGCCTACTAGTCCTCCCCAATCCAAGACAAGCTCGAAGAAGAGGTCTCTTTTGTGTCTTCGTCCCTAACAGAAGTCCAAATGAGAACTTTCCCAAGAAGTTGGGAAATTTTCGACGGAATTGGTGGGGCACGGAGAACACTGGAGCTGGAGGGTCGGTTTGGTTTGGGAAGCAGATATGAGGTGATGCTAAAAGGGAGTGTCTTGTCGGAAATTGGGTTCAATAGAACTTGACATCTCTCTCTCACTGATACCGACATTGGCAAGCGCAGATGATCATGGAATCGAGGACTGTACGCGTAATGAAAAATAAGGGAGATGATTTGTTACTGTTTTAGTGAGGATGGAGACCTTAGTGGATCGTGAGTGAATTCTAGCAGAAGCTGAAGAATCTGGGAGGGGAGTCTGGAGGTCTGATGCTGTGGGTTGAGGATTTTGGAGTTTAATTTGGTTGTGTGGAGGCAAGAACAAAAGAAAACTACAATTGTTGCATGTGCCGCGTGCAAAGCATCGTGACCTGAAGCCCGAGAAATCAAATAAAATTTTGTCCCTCCTCCTCTTTACAACCAGCGGTGAGAACCGCCACGACCTCCATGACCTGGCTTGCGAGGAGGAACGAGTATGGAGCCGCAGTGGCGATACCCTCCTTGTCACCCTCAAAGATGCTCTCAAAATTGTAGGAGATGGAGAGGAAGAGGCCTGCGGCGGCAAAGAGGACGCAAAGGCGCAATACTCGGTTCCTAGGAATGAACACGGTGGGTACCAAAATGGATTAGAAACAGAGAGGAAGGCCAGTCTTTAATTGGTTTCAAATGGATCTCAAATGACAATGGAAAGGGGTCTCAAATGGATTTGTTTCTAACCCATTTTGACCCATATGTAGTTGACCATTTATTTCTTGGACCCATTTAAACTTGTTTGTAAAAAATTAGCCCACTCACTTATGATATGACCCATCAAACATGAGTTAATGATTAGGTTTGCCACCTGTAGTAAATGTATACTTTTTGTTTGGTCATAGTAGCTAATATATATTTAGATGGTGCTTAAGGGAAGAAATTTATGTGTAGAATGCAACAAATAATGAAGGAGGCCTTTCTAGTCATCCAGAGGCCAATCATGAGAGGTGATTTAAAAAAAAAAAAGATTAATACTATAAAAAGTCACGTATACTTGTGATAATTTTACCTAAAACTAATGTTTTAGCAACAAAAAATCCCAAATTGACTTGTGACAAATTTGTTTTCTATTAGTTTTTGTTAAATTTTATTGTCAAATTATTGAATTGGATAACATATGACAGTTGATAGATGTACTAGTTTAGAGTTTTATGCCACATCTATCACAAGTGTATTGATTTGTAGTTTTTCATGATATTCTAATTAACGAAAATTAATATAGGGTAAATTTATTATAAATGTACCAAGTTGGGATTTTGGTGATCAATAAATGATTTGTGGTAAATTTGTCTCAGTTATATCAATTTTGGGGTTTTTTTCTGGTTAAAAAATTAGTATGAGATAAATTAATCACAGGTGTACCCATTTGAAAGTTTTCGTGGTATTAACCATTTTTAAAAATACTTCTTATCATCCAATCATGATAATCATATGGAGTTGGAAATAGACATTACCTTTTGCTTCTCGAAGGTGTGTTCTTGATCCTATTTTATCAACTCATATCTTGGAGGGCAAAAATATATTCCAAGGCAGTTTTGCTCCTCATTGCACTGCCAATTTTGCAGCCGTGATTTTCAGGCGTTGATCATCAAATTTGTGACCTGGTCCGAATCCGAGATCTACGGGATTCTACGATGCAGAATTCCCGACATTCAATAGAATATATCAAATACCAAAAAAAGAGAGAGAGAAAAAAAAAAAGAATGCATTTCCAAGAGTTTTGCATGAAAAGGCCTAATGGACCTTTAAAGCAGAACAATCATTAAAAATAATTGATAGGCCGAATGCATTGTTCACTTTTGTTTTGGAAAAAAATGGGTCTCATGTCTTATCGGATGAGTCTCACGAAAAATTCCCTTTGAATAAACGGACCAATTGTTGAGGCCGATTGCAATATTAAAATGGGCCTCGCCTAATAAGGAGGTCCAATTCAATTTTTTTTTTTTTTGGGGAACAGTTGTAACACTCGATTTTGCCCAAAGAAAATACATGGGTAATATAATGATTTTAAGGCATGGGTCCATAAATAGAAGGAAATAAATTAAAGTGTTGCAATAAGCAGCACGAATGAAAAGGTTAATCGCAGCACAAGAGCATAAACATGCTCAAGACCAGGGATGTTCGACTCCTATTGGGTGGGGTATACTATAAGCTTAAGGCTTCCATTCCACGCGTTAAAGGCTTCCCATGAAATGAGCATAATCGAGTCGGCTTACTATCCTTTACCACTCGTAGACGACCTCAGCTTCCTCAACATCTTCTCAATTGGCTTCCTAATATGTAATATGGGATTTTAGATTGCTGTCGACACATAAATTCGCACCTATGTTTCGTTATTACATTTCATGTAAATTAGGGATCTAATTTGTCAATAATGACATAAGTTGACCTGACACTATTATTTAGCATTCACATTTCTTGCTACGCTTCATTGCAATTAGGGATATGGGCATTTCAGGTTCATTATAAAAAGAAGAAGATATGACATACCAATTCCAAAAAAAAAAAAAAAAAAAAAAAGGAGACGATTGCTAAGACAATGAGGGGGCCTTGGAGCACGATGATTCCTTCCAATTTGATCCAGGATTGTAAAATTGAATGGCTTAGCACTTACAATAACATAATCAGATTATTCGTATTAGTAATATAGGGATTTTGTTGGACATGCTAGTGATACTTTTTGTTTGGCATACAATGGGATTTGTCCCGCCAATGATTTTGATTGGGAGCCATGCTCCTTGTGTTTGGAAATGATTTCTTATTTGATATGTGTGACACAGGCAAGTGTAATTAGAATAGAAATTACAAGTAATGAAAAAGTTAAATGTTTTAGAAATCAATTAACTACCAAATGAGTGGTGACAAATCTAACTTGTGTAGGCAAGAAGTTATATAGCTACCAACGGGCTATATAAATTGGTTACACAAATCATCACTATTGCCAGGGATATGATTTAGTTACATGTTCAAAATAATAAATTGTGAAGTACATTATGCATATGAGATGAGTCAATAGTCTCTGAGAAAAATATATTGTTGGTATAATCTTTCATTATTAGATTAAAGTGTAATAAATCTAAGTTTCAACTTACCTCAATATTGGAAGGTCGTGATTTCTCAATTTTTAAGCTAAGGGTGAAGGCCCGAGAAGCACAGTTGGAAACTGTAGAGTCCTACTTATGTAAGCAAAAAAAGTTTTATGGACAAAAGCATGTTATTGTGCCACCATACAAGTATAAGGCGTGGTACTATATCCGAATATTGTCACCGTCTGTTGAATTCGCGGAGGGGCAACATACGATCACGGAGCAGAGAGGCAATGATCGTGACAGCGGAATTGATGATGAGCGAGACCGTGGGTGCGCGAAGGGGTTCATGGGGAGTTTTGTGCGTGCAGAGCTTGAAGCTTGAGGACAGAGAAAGTGGAGGAGAGAGAAATGGAGAAAGTGGGAACAAAATTCGTGAGGAGAAAGTGGGAATTTTTGCGGGGGAGAGGGGGAACGGTATC
Organism: Eucalyptus virginea; assembly: GCA_014182375.1. Lineage (NCBI taxonomy): Eukaryota > Viridiplantae > Streptophyta > Magnoliopsida > Myrtales > Myrtaceae > Eucalyptus > Eucalyptus virginea. The sequence continues at coordinate 16,998,743 of CM024517.1, read as the reverse complement.
GCGCCCGGCAAGTACGTGGTGACCCCCTTGAACGCACTTAATAAAAGAAATTTTTAACCATCTAATTAAATATATATTTTAATATCATTTGATGTCTCTCATCCACCTACTATCCTGGTCCCCGCTTTTGCATGCAATATATTTGTGAGAAAAATGCGAGGTAGTCATTGAATAGTCGTGGATCTTTAAAATCTTTATACCTCATAGTGTTTTATATAATTATTAAAATGAAGACACGTACAATTACGTGCTATGACCCTTTCCAATGGATACTAGAGGTGATCCGCACTCAAATCATTGGTCTGACCTAAATTTTAGCCTAAGTTCCTCGATCATAAAGGTATACATTTTATAAAATTTCAAGTGGGACATGACTTTATTTTGTTCCATCATGTGTAACACAGTGATAATCCACGACTCACGAAGAAGGCTCATGAAGACTGAAAAGTAAGTCAAGATTGGTTAGAAATAGAGAAAAGGAATCAATAGCTTAAAAAAATTGTCATTACTTTAATAATTGAGTTCATTCAGATTATAAAATTGAACAGCTTTCTACCAACAATGATATAATTAGACCATTGAAGGGTAGAAATGAAAAGAAGGTGAAAAGGTGAATGTCTTCATGGTCAAGGCCGTCCACATTATTAGGACAAATTAATGGGAGAAGAGAGAGGGCGAGAAGCGCACAAAGAAAGTTCCGAGAAATATGGAGAAGGCTTGTTGAGCAAAGACAATGGAAGACCCACCCTAGATGAGTCGCAGTACATTCGAAATGTCATCTTCTTTGAAAATGATTTCAACCTAGAAATTAAAAAAATTAAAAATAAAAACAAAGAAATCACTTCGTCCTTCTTCCTCCCTCTTCCCCTCTCTCCTGTCATCCGGCTTAGCTTTCTCATTCTCTTTCATTTTCTTTAGCCCGACATCCTAGCCCGCCTTTTTCCTCCTCTCAACCCATCCAACCTACTTCTGTTTCTTTTTCCCCTCCACTGCCCCTCTCCTTGATCTGATTTCCTTTATTCCAACCTGTCTCCTCTCTGAACTGATTCCTCCCTCAACAGACAACAAAAAATCTTCTCTCCCTCTTTGTTTAACTTGTGCATTTCCATTTTAGCTCTCCACTCATCTTATGCAAACCGCGCCAAATTTAGAATTTTAAACCCAACAAATTTTTAATCTCTCTCTTGCCATGAAGAGACACTGACTTTCTATTCTAAGGCCAATCTTGATCAATGTTGACAAGCAATCATGGCGGATGAATTTATCACCTTGGTCACTAGCCTCACTTGGGATCTTGTACCACCTTATCCTTCTAAGAAATTAGTTGATTGTAAGTTTTTAAGGTCAAGGAAAAATCCGATGAAATTATCAAACACTTCCAATATTGCCTTGTTGCATAGGGATTTAAGCAACAAGCTAGACAAGACTATGAGGAGACATTTAGTTTGGTCATTAAACCCACTAAAATTTAGTTCATTCTCTCTATTGTGATTTCTTCGGGATGGGTCATATGCCAATTTTTTTATTAAAAATTATTTCTTACATGGCATCCTTTGTGAGGAAGTTTATTGCGCTAAGCTCTCAATTTCTCTCATCCTGAGTTCCCTAATCAAGTGTGTTGTCTATGGAAAGCCATTTGTGGCTTAAAATAGGCTCCATGCACATGGTTTCATCACTTCAGTAGCTTTTTATTATCTTTGGTCTTCACTATGAGTAAGGTTGATCATTTGCTATTTGTCTATGCTTCCTCTTGGAAAGATTTATACCTTTCATTGTATGTTGATGATATACTTCTCACCCTTAATGCTCCTAATTTATTATGGTCCTTGATAACTTGGCTCTCATAGGAATGTATTATGAAGGATTTGGGACCACTACACTATTTCCTTGGTGAGGCTAATCACCGCTCTAAGGGTACTTTTTCTTTTTTTTATACCTTAGGCAAGTATGTGATAGGTTTTCGTGCAAGTTTGACCTTGTCAAGGTTAAGCCCCATGTTTACTCCCTTGGTTTTAAAGAATTTATTGTCAGCTAACTTTGGTGAGCTTCCTGCTTTTTTTTTTTTTAATGTTGTATCAACAAATGGTTGGTGCATTGTAGTATGTATCTATGACTAAGCCCGATATTAGTTTTACTGTGATCTTGGTTAGTCAATTCACAAATCAACACTAATTACCTCATCTTCTAGTTAGGGGTGTAAAAAATAACCGAACCGATCACATCAAAATATACACTCTCTCACTCAAGAAATTGTGAATCTCATGTCAGTGCTACAAGTTTTCTCTGGGTATCTCCTTCCCTGTTGTCATCTGCACCTCCATCGCCAAGAACACAACTCTCGACTTCGTCCTCGTTAGCAGCTTGATAATATTTCCATCTCCCTCTTTGTCTCGCCGTCGCTGCTCCAACCCTCACACAACGTTGTTGTCCCACTGTGTCTCTCCTGCCTCGTCTCTATTTGCAACAACCTTAAGTGCATCTCTCTATCTACTCGCACCCACTAGGCTTAACACGACTAGAGCCTTCCCTCGTCGACAAGGATAACAGGCGGCGACAACAAGTTGAGATTTGAAGCTCACTCTAGTGGTGCTTGACCAAGCCCTAGAACTAGGGCTTGACTCACCTTCGAATTTGGGTTGATCCTATGTTGACGGGTCAGATCGGTCCTAATCCGAGGTTGAAAGGGGAAGAAGGGAGAGATATAGGCACGATTGGGTTGATCTAGGCTTCGGTTTGTGTGATTGAGCTCAGAGGGGCCACGAGGTTGCGAGGTCACCGGCAGTAAAGCTCATCATCTCAACCGGAGCATGAAAAGAGGACAACTCATTGTTTTTTGTAGAGAAAAAGCAGAGGAAGGAAGTTAGTTTGAAAAGATTCAATTTTTCTTCTTTGGTTCCAAAGAATGGGTAAAGGATGGGAGGAGAGAGTAAAGGAGCTACACAAAGTGGGCTTCGTGTGATGAACTTAGAAATTGAGCCAACCGGGAGTCTTGGTTTGGGTCAAAATACATGCACTTCCATATGGTTCGGTTCAATTCGGGCATTGTGGAAACCCGACCTTAACTATTAACACCCCTATTACAGGTATGTAGCTAGTGTATCCACCCATGGTTTGCTTCTTAGTGAGTGGCATTCTCCCAATTCATTAACTGCTTATTCGAATGAGGACTAGGCTAAGTGCTCTAATACTTGATGATCCACCTTGGGTTTTTGTGACTTTCTCAGCACCAATCTTGTTCCATGGAATGTTAAGAGTTAGGTGCCAAGAAGCAACTTAGTGTGGCACTTTATAATTTAGATGGTAAGTATCGTGCCATAACTCACTATGTTGTTGAGACAATTTGGATTCATCACTTACTTCGTGACCTAGGGGTCATCCTTTTTTTTCCTCTCACCATATGTTGACAACCCACCACTTACCTTACTGTCAACCGTGTGTTTCATGCTTGCACCAAACACATCAAGTTGAATATTTACTTTGCTTGAGAGCCAGTTACTCATGGCAATCTATATGTTCGCTATGTGTCTATAGTGGATCAGCTGGCGAACATTTTCACCAAAGGACTACATAGTATGTGACACACACGGTTGAGATCCAGTCTTTCAATTCCTAGGCATACTTTGAATTGAGGAGGGTTTATATATGGAATTGATATGTTTCATAGGGTCTTTTTGTAATGTATGTCGTAAATGACGTGATTGCTTTGGTGAATGACGTCATTTACGGATACGAATTACATGTGGATCCTATTCTCTCTCTTTTTTTTTTCCTCAATTATTTTTTCTTCGTATTGGAAGCGTCGGATGATATATTCACAGAAATAACCTGGCAATATTTTGTTCCAAGGCAGATGCTAACTTTGACCGAGAACAGAGAAGTGTATTTTAAAGATATTATCTTCTGGTTTATGTTTTTATTGCTCCAAGGCGGATGCTAACTTTGACCGACAAGAGAAAAGTGCATTTTAAAGACATTATCTTCTGGTTTTTATTTTTTTTGCAATCGATCGAATAATAAATTCACAGAAAAAAACTTGGCAAGATTTTGTTCCAAGGCGGATGCTAACTTTGACCGAGGAGAGAGAGAGAAGTGTATTTTAAAGACATTATCTTCTGGTTTATATTTTTATTGCAATCAATCGAATAATAAATTCACAGAAAATAACTTGGTAAGATTTTGTTCTGAGACGGATGCTAACTTTGACAGAGGAGAGAGAGAGAGACGTGTATTTTAAAGACATTATCTTCTGGTTTATATTTTTATTGCAATCAATCGAATAATATATTCACAGAAATAACTTGGCAAGATTGAGATTGTCCAAATGTTGAATATTCCCATAAGTTCGGTCGACAGGTTATTGTGCTCTAAGGCAGAGTCAAAATGAAGATGGCAAACTTCACTTTGCACCATCACTTTGCATTTCTCTTTCTCTTGGCAGCTCCTTTGGTAGCTTTTGCTACCAGTACTTCTGATGATTTCCTGCAATGCCTCTCTCTTCACTCCGGAAACGCATCTGTAATCTCTAAACTCGTTTATACTCCAGTCAACTCTTCGTACTATTCTGTCTTGGACATTACCATACAGAACCTGCGCTTCTTGACTCCTTCTGCTCCGAAACCTAATTACATCGTGACGCCGCTCGACGTCTCCCATGTCCAAGCCTCCATCATCTGCTCCCGACAGTACGGACTCCAAATGAGGACCCGAAGCGGCGGTCACGACTACGAAGGCCTTTCGTATTTGTCCGAAGTCCCGTTTGTCATTCTCGACATGGCGAATTTCCGAGCAATCTCCGTGGATGCAAAGGACAAAACCGCGTGGGTCCAATCGGGTGCAACGATCGGCGAGCTTTACTATAGGATCGCCGAGAAGAGCAAAACCCTAGGCTTCCCAGCCGGCCTCTGCCCCACGGTTGGCGTTGGTGGGCACTTCAGTGGCGGAGGCTATGGTACGCTGCTGCGCAAATATGGCCTTGCTGCTGATAATATAATTGATGCGCAGTTGGTCGACGCCCAGGGTCGGCTCTTAGATAGAGAATCAATGGGGGAAGATCTCTTCTGGGCAATCCGAGGTGGAGGAGGCGGCAGCTTCTGCGTAGTAGTGTCCTGGAAAGTCAAGCTAGTCCCAGTGCCGTCAACCGTCACCGTGTTCAAGATCCTGAGGACATTGGAACAAAATGCGACGAAACTCGTGCACCAGTGGCAACTTGTCGCGAACAAGCTCCCCGACGACATATTCATATCGCTGACGTTGCAGAGCTACAACTCCAGCCCCAACGGGATGATGACGATGCAAGCCATTTTCGACACCCTCTACCTCGGCGGGGTCGACTCGCTCCTCGAGGTGACAAGTAGCCGCTTCCCGGAGCTCAACGTCACGAGACTGGACTGCACCGAAATGAGCTGGATCGAGTCCGTCCTCAACTTCGCGGGTTTTAGCGGAGAGCCATTGGAAGTCTTGCTCAACAGGAGCTCCAACACCAAAATTTTCTTCAAGAAAAAATCGGATTATGTGAAGGAGCCAATCCCTGAGAGTGGCTTAGAGGGCATGTGGGAGAGGTTCTTTGAGGAAGATCAAGGGGTGCCTATGATGACTTGGGTCCCCTCTGGTGGGAAAATGGCAGAAATTTCTGAATCTGCCATTCCCTTCCCTCACAGAGCTGGGGTTTTGTACAAGATCCTGCACGCCGTGGAATGGACAACCGGAGGCAACGAGGTTGCTCCAAAGCATGTGAGTTGGATACGAAGCTTCTACAGTTATATGGCGCAATATGTGTCGAAATCGCCTCGAGAGGCCTACATCAACTCCAGGGATCTCGACATAGGAATTAACAATGTAATAGGCGACACGAGTTATAAGCAAGCCAGCGTTTGGGGAAAGAAATACTTCAGGAACAATTTCGACAGGTTGGTGCGTGTGAAGACCGCGGTCGATCCTGACAACTTTTTCCGGCACGAGCAAAGTATTCCTCCTTTTTCATCTTTAAAGAAAAGGAAGAATAGTCGAGTTTCGATGCGTTCATCGCAATAACAAGATGATACTTTGGAATCAATGGAACATTTGACCATGTCGATGTTTGAGCTTTGTCCGGGTCATTTGTTAAATAATATTTAATTATTTGAAATTTTAGTTTTAAATTATTATAAATCGTATATTTAATTATAAAAACAGGATTAATAGTTATTAAGAAGTACCTTACCAAAAAAAAAAAAAAAAAAAAAGAGTTATTAAGAAGTAAAATGGGTAAAAAAATTTACTTAATTTAATATACGTAACATGACAAATAGGGCATTAAGTTCTAGGTTTTTGTTAAATAATGTGGTATCTAAGCAACGGGAAGAGTTATCTACATAGCGATTAATGGATTCCTATATGAATTGTTAGGTAAACCATTGCTCTTAACCATGCTCGGCATGGCTTTCTTTTTATTCTTTTTTATAATTTAATCAATGTCAAGTATATTTTGCTTCTCATTATAATAATGAGCGGAGTCCTTCAGTTATAGTGTTCCTAAAATAATAGCAGATTTATTTCGTAAAAACTTCCTTCAATTTGTTAATGACATAATGGGATGCACGAAGGGGGAAAACCTATGAAGCACGGACACGCTGTTTGAGCTTCTGTGTTGTGTCCGACACGTGTTGACGTGTCCGACATGCTCGAACATGCTAGGACAAGCGGTCAACGCGTGTCGGATTTTTGGACATGTGGTCAACTTATCTCGACACGTTCAGACACTCGTGTTCGAGAGAGGATCGTTGAAGAAGATGATGGAGGGTGGAGATGAGGGTGAGGAAGCGGAGGCGACGCCGTGATGGTAAAGGAGGGCCAAAGGAAGAGCATAGACTGAGGCGATTTAGAGGGTCACGATTGCAATGTTGCGATGGAGGGTCGGCGGCGAGGCTAAGGCTACAAATGCGAAGGAGGAAGGGTCGGAGGCAAGGCGGTGAGGCAACTGAAAGAGAGCAGAGAGGATCCTGTGAGAAGGAGGAGGCTGTTAACAGGTGATGGGGGGGGAGAGAAACAATAGGTGATGGCCCATCACTGATGGGGGTGGGGGACAAACGAGGGAAAGGAATCATAGGGGTGGTGTGGGGTGGGAGAGAAAATTAGGGAAATGACAGGTCATTTGGGGGAGAAAAGAGGAAAAGAAATGAGAGAGGGTGGGGGGTGGGTTTGAGGTGGCGTGGGGAGAGAGAAATGAGGGAGGAAAGGGGGAGGGGGTGGGTTTGAGGTGGCGTGAGGAAGAGAGAAATGAGGGAGAGGGTTGGGGTGGCGTGGGGGTGAGGGGGTGAGGGGGAGAGAGAAACAATAGGTGATGGCCCATCACTGGTGGGGGTGGGGGACAAACGAGGGAAAGGAATCATAGGGTGGTGTGGGGTGGGAGAGAAAATTAGGGAAATGACAGGTCATTTGGGGGAGAGAAGAGGAAAAGAAATGAGAGAGGGTGGGGGTGGGCCTGAGGTGGCGCGGGGAGAGAGAAATGAGGGAGGAAAGGGGGAGGGGGTGGGTTTTGAGGTGGCGTGAGGAAGAGAGAAATGAGGGAGGAAAATAAATTTTGGGAAATGAGGGTTTGGGAAAAATAATGGTGGAAAATAATTTTTGGACGGCGATGTTATATTTGTTAAAAAAATAAATTAGCTGAAAATAATTTTCAAAAATAAAAATATTAAAAGTTAAATATTGATAAATTTTAATTAGTATATAAGATCATAGATTTTTTTAAATAAATTGATTATAATTTTTTGTTAGTCATGAGTATCATCTATAATTTTTGTTAAAGTTAGAAATATGTTCTCAAATATGGATACGCATTAACTATTAATATGTCTTTCAAATTTTCTATGAATAGATTAATTAATATTATTAGTGTAAATTCATTGTAAGCTCTTTTTTATTATTTATTTATTTATTTGTGAAGTTGAATCAAATTAATCAAAAATAGAAATATTCATTTAATATATAACGTGTTATAATGTGTCGAAATTCTTTATTTTTGAAAAATAACATGTCGGTGTGTCATGTCGTGTCGCGTCGCGTGTTCGTGTCGTTGTAAGGAGTAAGAAATGGACAAAAAAAAATTTAAAAAAATTATACAATATATTGTTTTGTTAGTCATGAACTTCATAGTTGCTAATACTATTTTAATTGTAGTTTTTTTCGCTGTTTTTGAAATATGAGTGCGATGGCCTAAGTAGCGTCGACACGCGACACGACACAACACGACACGTCGACACGTCATTTTTAAAAAATAGAGAATTCTGACACGTTGCGACACATTATATATTAAATTAGTATTTTTATTTTTAATTAATTTAATTCAAATTCATAAATAAATAAATAAGAGCCTATAATAAATTTACACTAATAATATTAATAAATCAATTCATTTGAAATTCGAAAGATATATTCATAGTTAATGCGAAACATGTTTTTAATTTTAACAAAAGTTATTGATGAAACTAATAATTAATAAGAAATTAGAATCAACTTATTTAAATAAATCCATGATTTTCTACAATGACCAAAATTTATCATTATTCAAAATTCAATACTTTTATTTTTTGAAATTATTTTTTAATTTCATTTATTTAATTTTCCGATTAAAAAAAAATCCCCAAAATCCACCCCTTCTTTCCTTCATCCTTTACCCTCCACCCCAAATTTATTTTACTTCTTTCCCTCCCCCACCACTTGACAGTGATAGGTAAATTGTCACTTCCCCTCCCCCTCACGCCATCAAGATCTCCTTTCTTATTTTTTTGGGTTTCTTTATCAAAAACCCCTAGCGAGCCCTCCTTTTCCTATTCCTCCTTGCCGCTCGCCGCATGACCTCCTTCCCTCCTCTCCTCTTCCTCTTGACCCTTCTCCTCCTCCTCCTCTTCGCACGACCCCCTTCCTCTCCTCTTCCTCTTGATCCTTCTCCTCCTCCTCCTCCTCCTCCTCGCCGATCCATCGCAACAATGCGCGGCCCTCGCCGCTCTCTCTAGCCGTCTCTCGCCATCGCGGTGCTCCGTTCGTGGCTTCATCTCGCCGGCGGGAGTTTGCTTTCTCTCTCTTCTTTCTCTCTGTTCGGCTCTTTCTCTAGCCATCTCTCGCCGTTGCGGTGGTCCGTTCGTGGCTTCGTCTCGCCGGCGCTTGCGGCCTCTGCTCCCTCGCCCTCCCTCGCCTCCACCCTCCATCAGTCTTCCAAACACGTGTCGACACGTGTGTCGAGAAAAGTTGACAGCGTGTCTGACCGTGTCCAAGCGTGTCGACGTGTCCGACACGCTCCGACATGTGTCGAACACGACACGGAAGCACGGACAATGATCAGTTATATCAATTTTGGGATTTTTTGTGGTAAAAAAATTAGTTTGACGTAAATTTATTTCAAATGTGCACATTTGAAAGTTTCCGTGGTATTAACCGTTTTTAAAAATACTTCTTATCATCCAATCATGATAATCATATGGAGTTGGAAACAAACATTACCTTTTGCTTCTCGAAGGTGTGTTCTTGATCCTATTTTATCAACTCATATCTTGGAGGGCAAAAATATTCCAAGGGAGTTTTGCTCCTCATTGCACTGCCAACTTTGCAGTCATGATTTTCAGGCGTTGATCATCAAATTTGCGACCTGGTCCGAATCCAAGATCTACGGGATTCTACCATGCATAATTCCTGACATTCAATAGAATATATCAAATACAAAAAAAGAAAAAGAAAAAAAAAAGAATGCATTTCCAAGAGTTTTGCATGAAAAGGCCTAATGGACTTTTAAAGGAGAACAATCATTAAAAATAATAGATAGGCCGAACGCATTCTTCACTTTTATTTTGAAAAAAAATGGGCCTCATGTCTTATCGGATGAGTCTCATGGAAAATTCCCTTTGAATAAACGGACCAAATGTTGAGGCCGATTGCAATATTAAAATGGGCCTCACCTAATAGGAGGTCCAATTCAATTTTTTTTTTTGGAACAGTTGTAACACTTGATTTTGCCCAAATGAAAATACATGGGTAATATAATGATTTTAAGGCATGGGTCCATAAATAGAAGGAAAGAAATTAAAGTGTTGCAAGAAGCAACACGAATGAAAAGGTTAATCGCAGCACAAGAGCATAAACATGCTCAAGACTTGTGATGTTCGACTCCAATTGAGTGGGGTATACTATAAACTTAAGGCTTCCATTTCACGCATCAAAGGCTTCCCATGAAATGAGCATAATCAAGTCAGCTTACTACCCTTTACCACTCCTACACGACTTCGGCTTCCTCAACACCTTCTCAATTGGCTTCCTAAAATGCAATTCGGGATTTTAGATTGTTGTCAACACATAAATTCGTACCTATGTTTCTCTATTACATTTCATGTAAATTAGGGATCTAATTTGTCAATAATGACATAAGTTGACCCCTAATCCAAAAAATTGACACTATTATTTAGCATTCACATTTCTTGCTACGTTTCATTGCAATTAGGGACATGGGCAATTTAGGTTCATTATAAAAAGAAGAAGATATATATATATATATATATATTATTTTTGGTCAACGAAGATATATATCTTGAAAAATACAAGAAACGAGGCTCTCGAATCATGAATTCATTAGATTTGTTGATGCCGATGGAATTGGGCCACATCTTAAAATGGGAATAGGGTCAATTTAGTTGTGAAAATTGAGAAGTTAAAGCCCATTTAGTGGCTCCGGGTCCAGTCTACTTGAATGGGCCTTAATCTCAGCCTATGATACGACTCTGGTGGTCGACAAGGTGTGGAGGCCTCTCGCTGATGAGTGGTAGCGACAGAGGTGAAATCTAAGCTAGAACGGCTACTACCGAATTGAAAATGTGTCGGATCTCTATCTGGCTTTTTGTCAAACATATGATCATGACATTAAGGATGTAAGAACAGAGCAACTGCAGGACAAAGGTACAACCTCTATGATTGAAGAAGAGATTTAGACTTCTCAATTAGAACAAATGACGACGAACATGCATCAACAAAGGAAATCCAGCGGCTGAGTGTTGGCATGATGATGAAATCGTTGCAACGCCATGTGCCAGGTCACAACTGAGGATCGGAGAATGACGCGAGATTTCTGCTACTGCCATCACCTCAAACCTCTTGCAAGCTTCTCAAGCTCCTACTACCACCATGTTGCCTTTGCGAACCTTGTTGAATTGGCCAATCTCGTCTAGGAAGGGAACAGTACTTAACAACGGGTTTTAATGCTCAATATATTCATGTAGTTTCCATTCACCTAACAACTTAAGATTTTGAATTAGATTTTTTTATCATGATATTGGGGCCAATGCTATCCCTTTTGTGAATGTGTGTCCACCTCCCCATTTGTCAAATTCTATGTGCTATGGTCAAAATTACATGGACCAATGGGTTGTAAATGCTCTATATATTCATCTAATATCATTTCATTTAACAACTTAAACTTTTTGGTTGGACTTTTTAATATCATTTATGCATGTGGAAAACTTTTTGCTTTGCTGATTGCATGAATTCACTAAATTGTTGATGAACGAAGATCAATGAAGGACTTCAAGGATTTTGTGATGATGACGCTCGGCAACAATGAAATTGGAATCGCTCGACAGAGATATTCAGAGGCCGGTCTGGGTCTTGGACAGGCTCACGCATGCACTGAAGCTCCCAGGGCCCAATGATGGGCGAATGGGTTACTGAAGAAAATAGGCTTGATCTCTGGACATCATGGGCTCAAGTGATGAGCATATTGGACTTAAAATATGGGTTGAACTTGATGCGTTTGGGTTTTGTTTATTGCTTTTCTTAAAATATGGGTTGAACCTGATGCGTCTGGGTTTTTTTATTACTCTTCTTCTTCTCCTCCTCCTCCTCCTTTTTTGTTTTTTTTTTCTTATTTATTTATAATTAATTTGTTCATTCATTTATGAAAAAAATTCCAAATAAGAACCTGAAGTGCCTTCACTTTCTCAAATTATAGCATGAAGTAGACTCTATTTCTAATAAAAGCCTGAAGTGCCATCATTGTTTAAAATAAAGGCATGAAGTGGATTTTGTTTTATGTAAGAGCATAAAGTAGTTACGTTTGTTTCAAATAAGAGCCCAATTTTCTGATTGATAAGTGAATTTTCGTCATTTACCTTTTTATTTGATTTTTTTCCTTTCTTTTTTTTTTTATTTTTTTTTTCTTTTTATGGTTTGTCTTCCTTCTTCACCAGTGGTCTTTGGCCTGCCAGCCATTGATCATTCTCGGAGAGGTTTGGGTAGGGTTTGCCCTCGCTGGCCACAAGCGAGAGACGGCCTTGCCTTGGGGGAGGTCGCTCTAGTGACCATTGGTGAGGTCGGCCTTTGCCCAATCTAGGCGAGGGTTGCCTTGCCAGTGGTCGGTGAGGGATGGCTTGCCTTGGGCGAGGGCGCCCACGTTGGTCCTAGGCGAGGCTGACCCTTGCTAGATTGGGCAAGGGTGGCCTTACTCGCAATTAAGGAGCGCTGGCAAGGCCTTGCCAACCCTTACCAGCGGTTGGCGAGGGTCGCCGAGCCCTCGTTGGCCCTTTCTAGCGGTCGCTAGCCCTTGCTTGTAGCCACTGGCCCTCGCTGGAAAGAAAAAAACAAAAAAGAGAAATGACTAGAATAAAATAATTTAAAATTAAAATTATATTTTGACATAAATGCCCTTTGATTGGTTGGAGTATTTAGCCGACTAGCGACTGGCGAGATTAGGTCATTATTTGAAACAATTATGATCACTTCAAACTCTTATTTGAAACAACTACAATTATTTCAGGCTTTTATTTGACACAATGTTCACTTTAATTCCTCATTTTAGAAAATGAAGATACTTCGGGCTCTTATTTGGAATTTTTTCTTCATTTATTATCTATTTCTCATTTTTTCAAAAGGTGTCCATGTCCGGCTCATGCACGCCCTAAGTCATCGGGCACCTAGCCTGGAGCCACAAAGGCCAAGTTCAAACACCAGTGCCTATGCCGAGGTGTTCAATGGCCAAGCCACAGTACATGGCTCTCGTGTCCAAGTCATAGATACTCGAGCTTAGTCCCAATGCCTGCTCTCAAGTTGCTAGTGACCGTGTCCTGGTACCTGCTCCTATGCCCAAGTCATTTAGACCTCCTTGAGTTCATTGAAGTCAGGCTCAAGACCCTAGTGCTAGTGCTCGGATTTGTCGAGGCCAAGTCTCCGATGGCCATGCTTGGGGTATGTGGCTCTTGTGTCCAAGTCGCAGGTGCTCAGATATGGGTCTATCAAGGTTGGCCTTGGCTCCACACAGGCCCAGAAGCTGGAAAACGTGGTTCTAGAAACCAATGGCCCAGAAGCTGGATAACGTGGTTCTAGAAACCAATTTATCGAATAATATCATCATCTAATGACAGAAAAAACTTGGCAAAATTTTCTTTGTTTGGCCAATACAACTTGGCAAGAGTGAAATTGTCTAATTGTTGAACATTCCCATTAGTTGGTCGACAGATTATTTTCTGAGGCGGATGCAAACTTTGAACAAGAAAAAAGAAATGTATTCCAATAGATGACTAATACAACTGAATCATGTGGCTTTTGCAATGGAAATATGTCTTAAAGACATTCTCGAACCAGCTTGGACGTTTTCTTTGGTTTACATTTCTAATGCAGATGGACCACTGGCATAATTTTCCGAAAAGGGTTTAAATAATTTTCTCACGACATAAAAAAATAATCTCTGTAGTACATCTTTTGATATGTGATTCATTTCAGATAGCTAGGCTATTTGGTGAAAATATATACATAAAGAAGAAAATCATGAGACATGATGGGTCACCATAGATTGTGATATAAGCTCATAGATCATGTCAATCGTATTTTAAAGGTTTAATACCATTAAAAATCACAAATTCTACCCATATAACACATTTATTCCTAAGTAATTTTCTTATTATAAAAAATCTCAATCTAGTACCCCTAGCCTAAATCTACCCTCCATTTGTATTCTGTTCAATATTCCTCAAAATGCATATGTTAATTTTCCCTGTTGGATCTGTCATTCTCCATGTTAGATCCGTCTTGTAGTCATTTGCCATGTGTCTTGACATGTATACATTTTAAGGAAACATTAGACAAAATGCTAACGAAGGATAGGCTTGGATCAATGATACCGGTTTGAAATTCTTTAAGGGAAGGAAATTAGTTTGGAGTAGATGTCAATTTTTTTGGTTTAACTATATCGCTAACTATAGTTTTTTCAGTGGAAAAATAAGTTTCCAAAAGCAGTGCTATTCATGCATGTTGGACGGATCAGGAAAATCAATATAGCGTCTTTTTAGTTCGTGTGCTAGCCGTAGTTATGCTACGAAGAGTCCCAAAGCCACAGCACCTTTATGTTGAATAGCAACTTTTTGAAAGATGATATGTGCCTCGCTATAACTATGTAGGTGCCCATTATAAAAGCCGCAACATTTCATAGTTGAAGCAGCTTTCAAGAGCACTAGACCAGACAGTCCCTCCATGCATGATACATTTTTTTGACACGAAAAATTTGACAAGCTTATGGCTATTATTGATGCATACAATTACAAGCTCAGATCATAAGGGCAAAATTTGGTTAAGTATATGAACACAATAGTCAACAACTTGAAGGAAACTGATACCTCATTAATAAAGTCATCAACAGCCAATAGTGCAATCATTATCGACGTTTGCCTTTACCAGTCAATAGTTTGAAGGAGATCAACAACTCACCAATAAACTCATGGACAACAAATACTTGCAAAATTCGCTGAGTGTTGAAGTAGTGTTGTTAATGAACAAAATAAATGATCGTGAATACATCCATCTATGATGAAGATGGCACATTGACACGAACACGGGATTGCTAGCTAGTTATGCCAATGATCTTGAGATTTGTAACTTCTTATGGATAATTATTGCTGATGAATTATTGTGTCTAATATTTGTAAACTTCTCATAAACATCTGTCAATAGTACTTAGAAGTTATTAGTGAATTCAAAATCTACCACCGCTTATCCACAAGCGCTGATGGATGAATATTAAAGCTCACATTGTAGTCATCGTAGAAAAATATCAAAACATCGGTTCTTCTACTTTTACTTTCATCTCTAATTTCCTGCGCATTTACTCTTCCAACACTTTAAATTCTCGCACCCATCGCCTTTCTCACAACCTAAAAATTCAAGTAACCTGCATTTCAATTCCTTTACATTGACGCCATCAACTTTCGTATCCAACATCAACAAAGGAGCCCTTTCCTCGATATTCGCCCAATCGATTCATTTGTTGAGATTTTTCCCGTTTTTGGTGAAACCCGTTGCTGAATGTATAGGAGAAACTTCTCACACAATTCGCGATCAAATGAATCAATGCTTTACTTATCTGGAAGATGATAGAAAGTCAAACCGCACACATTCGTATAAAATTCCACGCATGTCGTTATCCAGAACCAAAAATTGACTAATTTCGTCCATACGTTTAACACCAATTGGAAGAGAAGTGTGAAACAAAAAATCGACTTTCGACGGTCGTGCCCTCCCATGCACTATAAATAGGACACCCTTCGTATAGGTGGTAATGCAAGCCCAAAAGAACAAATAACAAACGAAGATGCAAAGCTTCACCATGCATCATCACTTGGCATGTTTCCTGCTCTTTTCAGCTCCTTTAGTAGCTTTTGCTATGAGCACTCCTGAGAATTTCCTGCAACGCCTCTCTCTTCGCTCCGAAAACGCAACTGCAATCTCTTAACTCGTTTATACTCCAATCAACTCTTCGTATTCTTCCGTCTTGGACATTACCATACACAACCTGCGCTTCTGGGCTCCTTCTGCTCCGAAACCATTACTCATCGTCACACCGCTCCATGTCTCCCATGTCCAAGCCGCCATCATTTGCTCCCGACGGTACGGAATCCAAATGAGGATCCGAAGCGGCGCTCACGACTATGAGGGTCTTTCATACTTGTCCAAAGTCCCGTTCATCATCGTTGACATGGTGAATCTCCGATCGATCGCTGTGGATGTGGAGGATTGATGGTTTTTATTTATTTATTATTATTTGATGGGCCAAGTTAAGCCCATCTGTCCATGTTGTGCCAAAAGCCGGCCCATAAGTGAAGGGCCCATAAGAGAGTGCAGTTACTGTTGTATAAATAAATAAATAAAAAGAGGGAGAACATTGGTTAACAAACAGTGAAAAACACAAAACGTATTTCCCTCTCTCCTTGGACAACAATGTTTTCTCTCTTGATGAACGGAATTCTAGGGCCTCAATTCATTCTTCCAAGACTGCAATGGTACTTAATCTGTGGTAAATAAGGTATGTCCGTCTCCATGATATATCTTTCGATCGGTGTTACATGTTCTTCCCGGGCACGTTTCCCACGTTCATTTAGGATATTTGATCGTTCGAGTATCGATTTGTTTTTCAGGAATTTGTTTCCAACATTGGTATCAAAGTGATATTGTTCATGTTTCCCGATCATTGTTGATGTTTATCAATTGTTTTTGGCCAAATTTTTGAGAAACGTCGCCATCGGACGTGGACAGAAATCTTGACAAGACTGTACTGTTCGCCCCCCTTTTTTGATTTTCCGTGAATCAAAACTCATTTTTGATAGTGTAAAGTCGCAGTTCTCATCAAGACAAGAAAAACGTTGGGTGGTCCGCCACTAGGGGCCGCCGGACGCGCTGCCAAGCGCGGCCAAAAGGAGAGGCCTCATCGGCGCGTGACCGCCTTGCGTGTGCGCCACATGTGCCAGATGACGTCATCATGACGTCAACCAGCGGTTGTTCGCGCATGCGCAGGGCACATGCTGGTGATGTCACGATAACGTCACTCGTTCAATTGACTCAACCCGTGTTTGACCCAACTCAACTCGTCTGACCCGACCTAGTCTCCATTAACCGTTGACTTCTTTTACCGCATTGACCGTTGACTCGTTGGCTGTTGACCCAAAAAAAATGGAGAACGTGTTTCCTTTTTAATTATGTCCCTATGAATTATAGGTAATCCTTTTTTGTTCTGCATTTGTTGCAGGAACAATGCCTCCCTTTCGTATGTGTACACCTATTTGCGCACGGTCAGAAAGACAAAAGACGAGGCTTGCAAGGATGATAGCTGAGTTGGTTGATTATCGATGGGAAAGTAGTGATTTATTGAATATGTTCTCGAGGTCAATAAGAAGATACAAGAAATCATTTGGAAGGGTTATCCCATGCCAGTTTTTAAGATAGTGCGATTCTTCATTGACACTCTTCTATCTGAATGGCAAAGAGTGTTGAATCACCTTTGGGAGGTCAACGTGATTCATGATTATAAAAAACTTGTAGTGACTTTTTTGAAGGAATATTATAAGATTGAAGCCACAAAAACTTCGATCCAAGGAATGAGTTTAATCCGGCGGGGGATGAACGTGCGAAGGAGAAATCCTAAGGGATTTCCATTTGTTTTTCCATGGTTGCCAAATGTGCCTAAAGAATTTTCAAATGAAATTTCCAAGAAATTAAAAAAATCATTCCCTGTTCATAGGTTGACTTGGTGTTAGCTATTACTAGTGATGTTTACTTAGTATGTTTTATGGATATCTTACGTAAATAATTTCTACCATGTTGATGCCGTTGTAGCAATTGGTGTATTGGTTACATTATGTGGAAATATTTGTATTCTATCCTTAATGGATATTCAATGTTAATTACTTCTATTATTATTAGTTGTTGTGGGTAGTTCATAAAAGTTTCTGTAGCTTCAAATAACTTATTTTACATAGAAGATTATATTAATGATAATTTCAAGTTGTGATTTTTGGATGATGATTGGAAATATAGTGACTTTTTTTATTTAGAAACCTTATTTGAAATTATTCATTAATATGATGAGTTTATGCAAAATGGATACATAAATGATAGACATTAATAATTCGTGCATGTGTATTTGATATATTCGGATCCAATGGCTTCAGCAGCTAAGAGTATAGTCGTTGAATTGAGTAAAGGTGAAAAGTTGAATGACGATAATTATGAAATATGTCATATGAAAATCTAATATGTGCTAGAAGAGTAAGAGGCACTAGAAGTTCTTAACCTGATTATGGAAGAACCTGAAGATGGGAACACTGCACAACATAAAAGAGATAAGGATGCATTTACTGCATGGAAGAGAAAGAACTCTCTTGCTCGCATTACGTTGCTGAGTAGCATGGAGAATGATGTCATGCGAGAGTTCAAGCATTTTGAAAATGCCAAAGAAATGTGGAAAGCATTGGCAGCAAAATTTAATCATACATTGGTGACTAAACTGAGGCACCTCACTCTGAGGTTTGACTCTTATAAGAAGTCTCATGGTTAGACCATGGAATAATACCTAAGAAAGATGTCAAACATGATTAATGAGTTGAAGGATGCTGGCCATGTCTTGACTGACGAGCAGCAAGAGCAAACAGTAATCTATTCCTTGCCTCAAAGTTGGGAGTATATGAAAGTGCATCCGACACACAATAACAACATTAAAACCTTTGAGGATGCAATGCACCATCTTGAGCTAGAAGAGGACCACCTCCTGGTGGTTAAGCCGGAAACTGATATTTATTATGCTGGTTTGAGCTCTCAAGAAGCTTCGAGCTCCAAGTGTAAACGTCCTGGTTCATTCAAAAGGTGGAAAGGTAAAGAAGAAAGTTTTTCGGGAAAAAAACCAAAAGTTAACCAACATGAAAGATGAAAGTGTCTTCAAATGAATAAGTTGTCAATGATGAAGTGTTAAAATTGTGACAAGAAGGGTCACTATTCTCACAATTGTCGCGAGCCAACTGTTGATACCTAAATTTTGGACAACTCATTTAGTCATTTATGGCACAAAAATTAGGGATTAATGTTTAACCCCTAAAAAAAATAAATTGCATAGCATATAATTTTATATGCATTTATTTTTAATTTGCATTTACATTAGACCAGTGACGGATGGGTTCGACTTGGTGGTTCTGAACTTTAATTTGGACTAAGTCCACGAGGAGAGCAAATTAGCCCGAGCCCGTTGTTTTTTTTTTTTTTTTTTCATTAATTATCATGTGAGAAATGAAGATTTGATATGTTTACGGTGGATTTTTGAAATTTGAGAAAATCGCATTATAATCTTATTTTTAGCAATAGGCGATAGAATCAGTGGAGAATATTCAGGAGATGAGGAAAATAAAAGGATTTTTGTGATCGGGGGGTTATAAGCAATCTTCGTGTATATTGAAAAGGAGATGAAATATTTCACGAATATCACTTTTTTTTGCTTATAAAAGGAGCCATGTACGGCGAGAGTAAGGGGGGCTTCACTTCGTTCGAGAAAAAGAACACGAAAGTCAAAAAGTGAAGTGAGAGAGGGTACATGTAGAGGGAGAGAAGTTCTTGTAGGTTTTCCTTCTACTGGTTTCGAAGTTAGCAAAGGGAGCACTTTTTCTTCTATTGAAAAGTGCAGTAGAGCACAGCAACAGAGAGAGAGAGAGACACAGACAGACAGACAGATGAGTGAGACGTGAGAGGAAAAGAGAGAGAAAAGCAGCAAAAGTAGAGGAAGAAGGAGGAGACACTCGCACCACCGTCGATCTACCTCCACCAGCCACCGTGGCGCTCGCCTTGCCTGCAACTCACTCTGCTTGCTGTGACCCGACGCTAGCGCCCGAGCTCCCGTGCTGCTGAGCCACCGCTGCCTGAGTGACGCCCCTACTTTGTTCGTGATTTGGCCCAGCCCCCTCGCCAATGCTTGCTAAAGCCGTGTCGATCCTTGTTGCCCTCACTAGCCGCGACACCAACAGCCCATCGAAGTCGCCGCTGTGCCGATCCGTGTCAGCTTGTTCCACATCGATTTTCCCTTCCACCTTGGCGACGCTGCTGTTGTCCTTGCTTTGTCCACGTCTACAAACCTCCGCCTGTGCCGCTCTGACCAATGACCCAACGCCAGCAGGCTCGCCCTCGCCAGAGCTCTGATTAACAACGTCCCCTACTTGCTGTTGGTCCACTCATCGCTAGTCCACTTGCTGCCGCCCCTCACCGAAACGCTGACAACCAACCCCCTTAGTGACCCATCACCCCCGGTGAACATGAATTGCCAAGCCTCATTTGGAAGAAAAGAAAAGAGAAAAAAGGAAAATCAAATTAGGTTGTTATTTATTTATTTATTATTATTATTTTAATAGAATTATTCCTTAATGTATGATTGAAATTCTCGACATGAAGTAGCCTCTTAAATTAGGGATTGACAGTCTGATTTTCGCGCCTAAAATCCGACTTGCAATCTCTTGGAAAATTGCCAATCCGATCTCAAGCTTGAGATTCGATTCACGGTTTATTTAAAATTGACCAACCTGATCTCATGCGTAAGATATGGTTCGTCAATTTTTGGATATCAATCTTATCTTGTTCTGATTTGCCGTTATGCGGTTTGAGTCGATTTTGTAAAAAGGAAAAAAAATTCCAAAAAATATTTGAATTAGGATTAGGTTCGTTTTTTAGAATATTCCTTGTCTTAGGATTATCCAGCATATTTAGAATAGGAATTTTAATTTTGGATTTTATAAAAAAAAAAAAAAAAAACATAACACAAAAATCGTCATGCATATGTTATGTAAAATTAGGGTATTATTTGCACGTCATTGCATATTAGGATACATTGCATGCTCTTTAGGAGAATAGAAAAATCATGCGCATGTTATATAGAATTAGGTTCATGAAATGCACGTCATTTAGTGATTGTTGCTAGGTCCATTTAATTAATGATCTTAATGCTCTCCAAAGCTGAACCACGATACATTACTCCTGGCCAAGGATCTTATGCTTTGCACATCAATTCCTTAATTAAATACCCATCTTGGCCTAATTCCACCGTATTAAAATGTATCTGATAAAAATAATCGTGTGTAGATACACGGTCGGCCTGAGCCAAAAATATAATATCTTTACTTTAGAAAATCCCACTGTTTATACAGAGTTTGAAAACATTTTTTATTTTTTGCATTGTAAACCGACTTCTGGTGATTTTCTAATTAATTACCGAAATTAATAAATTTTGAGATAATTTTCCAAAACTACAAATCACCCTCAAATTGCACAAATTAACAACCAGATAAATAAACCAACCACACCATTGCAATTAGTACGAAATTCCGGTCACCGGCTATCCCGGTCTAATTTCCAGAAAATAATTAATAAATAATTAATTTATAAAATTAATTAAATAAATCAATTGAAATTCTAAAAATACTAACTTAGGCCAAAATTGCTAAATTAAATACCGATACTAGCCCAGAAAATTCCCGAACCCTTCTAGATAGATAATCTAGGCCTCACTTAATCTAATTTAACCACATAACATGCATAATTGCATAATTAAATCACTAATTTAATCTAACTAACCACCTAATTCCTAATTAAATTAAACAAAACACCTCTTAAACGTCATTAGCCTACTAAGAAGAGTTTAGTGCATAAACTCACCGGTTAATTGCGGAAACCGGTTCACCACGACAACGAAGTGACGACGGCCGAAACTTGAGTTTGCGACGGCGTCGATGGAGCTTGGACCGGGCCTAGAACCGGCCCAACACAGCTCAGCAAGGCTGTGCTTCAGCCTTGGGCTTTTGCAGGGCTACTGTTCACGGGCCCAAGATGGGCTGAACTGCTGAATAATTGTGAGCTGGGCTGGGCTACAACTCGCAGGCTGCAGCGGCTGACTTGCGGGCTGAAGATGAGCTGCACGGCCCAATGGAGCAAAGGACTGAGGAAAGTGGGCTGCTCGATGGGCTTGGTGGAGATGGGCCGAAGAAGAAGCAGCAAAGGCCGCCGTTGGGCCTCTAGAATTGAAGACCGACGTTGCTGGACTCTTCGGGCAGCTGGACTCCACGGCGTTGAAGACTGGCGGTTGACCGAACAAGAAGACACGAGGAAGCAGCTGGACGTTGGCCGCATGGAGAAGGGATTGCACGAAGAAGCTGCTGGACTGCCCGGTGGAATGAAACAAATGATGGTGGACTTTGCTGGCAGGAGAGGTGGACGCTGGCTGCTTCGGTGCTGCGGGACGCGTGGGGAGGAGTCAACCTTGGGGGCTTCGGCAGCTGAGGGTTGACTCGCATGGGATGAGAGAGAGGAATGAAGATGTGGATTGGGCTGAGCGATTTGTTGGAGAAGATGCTGGGCCGTTCGGTCGAAGTTTCTGGGGCAGGGAAAAGAAGACACGAAGAAGACCGAAGATGGGTGGTCTTCGTGGTAACTTGAAGCTCACGAGCGAAGGGGTTTTGATGGAGCAGAAAAATTGAAGAGCTTCGGTGGCTTCGGTTGAAGAAAATTAAAGGAAAGCAAAAGCAGAGGAGGATCGGATAAGGGAGAGAACAACCGAGCGTGAGGGGGAAGCTAAGGAGGGGGGCCCAAAATCACAATCTCATCCCTTGCATTAATTCCATGTCCCCCTATTTCTTTCTAACAAGTAATTTCCACAATTAAACCAAGTCGAAGCCAAAGTTTCAGCTCCTAAATTAGCATCCGAATTTCATTGATTTGGGCTTCAATTCTTCACCAAAATTCCCAATTTAAAGTCCAATTTCGTCGAAGAAAATGCCCATACATTTTTGCAAGTTCCTAACGCCAAATTGCTCAATTTGAAAGTCAAAACTCCCCTCAATTAGGCTAATCCGAATTTCCGTTAATTTCTGAATCGTTCGAAACGATTTTCTATAAAAATCCCAGAATCTTTGAAAAATCTTAAGAGGATGAGTCGATATTCTTAAAATAAATTATGACATGACAGAACTTTCAATTTCTGAAATCGGATTTAAATTTGCAATTAATTTCAATCTGGCGCGACTTTAGCGTGACCTAGCCTGCTGAGCAGCTTTTAGAAATTTTTGATGCAATTGACCCGTGATCGATTTATCTCGAGTCACAATGTACATCTTCGACACATTGGCAATATGGACACAAGGTACCCAAAAACGACAAAAAATCGGTTTAGTGCCAATCGACAAAAATTTTGCAATCAGGTGGAATCACCACACTTAATCACACACCTAGGTCGAAGATGTAAAAGCCAAAAATTTAATTGTGTCGTAATGATCCTTGCAAATTAGCATGATCAAGCAGTCGATTCCTGGTCAAATTCTCAAGTCCAATTGCATTTAGATTCCTTAATTGCTTCTCCAGATAGTCCAGTTATCTCGTGAATGATCAGCTCAGAAAATAGCATTATCGGCGCGTTGACGAAATGCCCAATTTATTTAATCGAAAACAAAATTTGAATATTCAGGTTGTCACGGCCCTGTTTCTCACCGGAGAAGCAGATGTTGCTCCTCATCTTTTCAGATAGAGCTTCGTTGTGCCGATCATCAAAAGGAGGGGTCGAGCTGGGGGAGATTTCCAAATGAGCCAGAAGACTAGGAGAGGAATCGTCTTGGTAATTCTTTTCTCTGCAGAACATGAATTCATGGCCCCTTTAAAAGCCCAAAGCTCACGTTGCACGGTGATTGAAGTGATCCACTTCACTTCTAAAACTGGGAAACACATAGTTCAAATATGTCTTGTTTAGTTGCAGTATAGCAATTATTAGAATCACACTCTTTTTTCTTGCACAAAAATCATCTATTTACCAGTGTTGTCCCTTCATCTTTTCTTTTTTCTTCTTTTTTAAAGCTTGTCCAAAGTGTGAACAAGTCCCCCGTTTCCCAAGAGAAAAAAGGAAACTCTCGAGCAACCTTGACTTTGCAAAT
This sequence comes from Eucalyptus virginea, assembly GCA_014182375.1. Classification (NCBI taxonomy): domain Eukaryota; kingdom Viridiplantae; phylum Streptophyta; class Magnoliopsida; order Myrtales; family Myrtaceae; genus Eucalyptus; species Eucalyptus virginea. Next base: position 16,975,023 of record CM024517.1, on the reverse strand, counting down.
AGATTCCCAAAGGAAGATTTGCACTTGCATCTGAGCAGAGATGAGATTAGAGTAGTAGGATTTGACAGAAGAAGGAGAATAATTTTAGTGTGGACAATTGTTCTCCCCCATATATATTGCGTTCTATACAACGGAACAAAGCAGTTTGAGAAACCGTTTGCTCCTTGCTTGTGTAGAAAAACCAGGAATTAAATCTCTGAATATAGTGTCTCGAAACCATCTATCATCCCCGACAAGTGTTCCTACTATTTTTCCTCTCTAATAGTGTTCTGCTATGGAAGTCATCCACGTCCCACCCCTACCTTAGCAAAGCTTTACCAGAAGGTCTCCATTAGAAATTGATTGTTTTAAAGTATTCCAATTAGACAGACATAATATCAGATTAAGGTAACTTTTTTTTGTATGTTCTCAAGTCTTTTTGCCATTAGAGATAAGGATTGGAAACAAATAGAGAAAGTCAAATAGAAGGTCAGAAAGCATGCTATTAAACAGCGTATGTCTACCTCCCTTTGGAGAAAAAGCCTTCTTCCACCCACTTAAACTCTTCTTAGAGCTCCAAATTGTAAGGGCTGACATCTAGCCCCGTTTGCCAATGATATTGTCCGCTTTGGGCCGAAGCCTGCACAGCTTTAAATCGCATCGTTGGTAGTTAAGACCCATCCCTCGCACGACCGAGTTGTTACAAGCCCACCAGTTTCCGCTTGGTTCGTCCCTGAATCACACATTTTCGGTTGGGCTTGGCTCTAATACCGTTTGTAAGGGTTGACCTTTGGCCCCACTTGGGATCAGATTGGCGATTTTTCTGTGTAATTGCGAGTCATATTTTAAAAATCGAATTGTCTATCGTGTATAGACGTTATGAAATTAGGAATTAATCCCTAATTTGAAAAGCTAATAAGGAAACATGGAGCAAGATAACATCGTTTGGGAATTTAATCAAGAATGCAACATCTCAAATGAGCAAACGAAATATTTAAGAATTAATTTAGATGGGAACTTTACCTACCTTGATTATTGTTTCCTAGACTGGACAGGTACCGGATCATAGGAATCACGATCCACTTTGCTTCACGGCAGTTGGCTCACGATAGCATCTTGGGAATCGCTCGCGGCACTCGACGGTGGAGAGGGCTCTTGGCTTAGTGAGGGCTGCGTCAATGTTGTCGGACACAACCGAAAGTCTTCAAGTGGACTTTCTTCTCTGTCAGACGTCCCCTCTTCAGATTGCCTCCAATTACTATATTTTAATATAACCTCACTAGAGCTCCTTTGACCACCGTTTGGAGTTCTCCTCTTATCCTGCAGAGACACAAAAATATATATATATATATTGCGAAGAGCGCCAAGAGGCTTTTGGTGTGACGCAAGACCAGTAGCGTCGTCGATCGTAGGATGGAGCAGCTACAATTTTCCGGTGCAAGGTCATGGGCAGCTTAGTCATCACAACGTGAGTCTCCTCTGATCGATACGAACAGCGAGGACGTCACAGGTCAGAGATTGCAGCGGCTCGTCAAGTGCCACGGCGGAACAGGGCAGTCGGGACAGCAGCGGCGTAACTCGAGCAGTTGGGGTGGAAGTGGAGCTACAGTGTCGTTAGTGGCAGTCGAGTGGTAGCTCAATAGGATGGCAGCTCGTTGACATTGTATCGCGGATGATGAAAGCACCACGGTAAAGCGTCGGCATGGGTCTTGGCCAAGACTTGGCCAAGAAGACTCATGCTCCTTCCTCTCTTACGTGTCTCTCTCTCTCTCTCGTATTAAGAATTCCCCCCTTTTTGTCTATTGTGAGCCTTCTTTTATAGTGTCCGACTCCGCACTCCAAAATAGGATATATGAATATATCAAAGAAAGCCACCCACCGACTTCCCTCTTTCGTGAGGTTCTGTCCTTTTTTCTTTCCTTTGTATGCATTGCGGATCCATGGGAAAAGTACAAAAAAAGTTCTAAACCTATTGCATTGGTACCAATTCAATCCTAAACTTTTCAATTGAACCAATTCAGTTTTAAACATTTTATTATTGGTACCAATTCAATCCATCCGGCCACTTTTGGCCGGCCGACGCTGACGTGGACGTCGGCCGGTGGCCGGATGCTGACGTGGCAATTTTTATGATTTTTTTAATTATTTTTTCGAAATTTTAATTAATTTATTATTATTATTAATTTTTTTTCTTGTCTTCTTCCTTTCGTTGGCCGGTGAGCCTCCGGTGAGGCTCGCTGGCCACTGGGCAAGGGCCGCGACCCTCGCTGGCTCGCCCGGCCTCTCCCAGGGCCGCGGGCAAGGCTGGCCTCGCCCAGATCGGCCGCCGGCGAGGCATCTTCGCCTGGATATGGGTGAGGCCAGCCTCGCCCGTGCGGCCCTGGGCGAGGCTGAGCAGCCCTCGCCAGCCGCCGGCGAGGGTCGCGGCCCTTGCTCGGCCTCGCCCAGGGCCGCGAGCGAGGCGGCTTAGCCCAAATCTGGGAGAGGCCAGCCTCGGCCGGCCTTGGGCGAGGCCGAGCGAGGGTCGCTCGGCCGGCCTAGGGCCACGGCCGAGGCTGGCCTCGCCTAAATCCGGGCAAAGCCTCCGCACCAGCGGCCCTAGGAGAGGCCGGGCGAGGGCCGCGATCCTCGCTGATGGCGGGCGAGGGCTTCGCGGCCCTCTCCCAGTGGCCGGCGAGCCTCACCGACCACCGCTAGGAAGAAGACAGAAAAAGAAAAAGAAATAATAAAAATTAATTAAAAATCGAAAAAATAATTAAAAAATCATAAAAATTTCCACTTCAAAGATCCGCCACCGCCCGACGTCCACATTAGCGTCGGCTGGCCAAAATTGGCCGGATGGACTGAATTGGTACCAATAGTAAAAGGTTTAGGACTGAATTGGTTCAATTAAAAAGTTTAGGACTGAATTGGTACCAATGCAATAGGTTTAGGACTTTTTTAGTACTTTTCCTCGGATCCATGGGTCCTTATTGAAGAATATTTTTTTAAAACATTCCTTCCCATCCCCTAATCCTTTCTTGCCTTTTCTTGATTTCTTTGTCCGCACGTTTACATTTACAGGATCAGCTAAAAATTCTTTTCCATTGGATCATCCAACAACCCAAAGATTGATTGAATATTGCCAAAAGTTCTTGATCGTAATAGAATTTTCCCAAATTCCGAATCTTGCAATATCTCATTCCCACGCTTGCCCTTACTGACAATATATGAATAGATTGCATGAATATACGAAAAATCCACCGGCATATCATAAAAAATATCAAGTCACCATTCCTTATAAGTTAATTTTCGGTCATAAGAAAATAACGTGCTTGGGCTAATTCCTTCTATCCATGGGCTTAGTCCAATTCGTAAAATTAAAGCTCAGAATCATCAGTTCAAACTCATCCGTCACCGGTCCAATGCAAAATAACTGCTCCTAAAACCACGTGCTATGCGATTAATATTTAGGTCTTAAAAATTAATCTCTAAGTTTCAATGCAATAAACAATTAATTAGGTCACCAAAACTTAGGTGTTAACACTAGTATATAGATATTATGCTCGAGAAGTTGTTATTGCACATTTCTCTAGCCTATTAAGTCTCCATCGAACTTATATAAAATGAACTTGATCATAATAGCACCAAGATACATTCACATATGTCATGCCGATCGCAAGAATATCAACTGAGTACATATAATTATTGAAAAAGAGTCCAAATGGAAGTGTAGAAGTAACAAATCAAAAGGGAAAAATATTAGAATGTTTGCATTACATAATCTTCTACAAATTAGTATGAAAAATAACAAATGAAGTGAGAATCAAAGAGTCATTTAGAGATATTTTTCTGATTTGTCTTTTTATTCAATTTCCTTGTAAATAAAATTATTATCTTTTATCTTCTAATTTTCACCATAATTATATTGTGTTATCTTTGTATATTATACAACATATCAATGAAAAGAACGCTTCATCGACTCAATTTCTAAGTTTCTTCAGGAAGATCTATATTTTAATTGAGCCCTAACGTACCAGCAATTTCAGAATTGCTGAACATTAACCGTGAAATCAGGAGTGCAAGTCAGTAAGCCTGATATATAGTGTTGAAAAAGGGCTTTCTTTTCTTCAGAACATACTGACTCCACAAATGGACAAGTACCTGATTGTGAAAAAGAGCTTCTTTTCTTGGGTGCAGCCACCAAGAACCATTATTGTTTCATGCATAGATTCATCCATTATTATTTCTTGCATAGATTCATACATGTCCCAAAATTGACGTCAAGCCTCGTGCACATGAGCGGTTAGTGATTACTGATCAGGCATTACATGAATAAATTTCCTTGTGCTTTGAACATTTAAGTAAGTTGACTACTTGGCATTACCTGAATAAATGGAAGAGTTTATGTACCATACACGATAATAGGGTCCGCTTTTTCTTTCACAAGGAGCACCAAATTTTTTTTTCCGTTTTACAAAATAATCTTTAGGTTGTGTAGAAGCAGTTATTTAAAGTAAAATATAGTAAGATATCGTAATATAAAAACCGCTTATATAAAGACTACCCCGATGGTGCACGAACAAGTCCAGTTTTAATGAGTTTGTAGGTTTTCATTTTTCATGGACTCCTATCATGAATTACGTGTATTGCTCGTGGCCCTAGTCATTTTACAAATATAGTACACTCATGTAATAATTTTTCAGAGTACTCCCTCGTACCATCCTTGCTACTGGCCATGTACAAATGCTAAAAGAGCAAGCCAACCCCTATCGGCTCATGCTTTACATACTTCTGGGATACGGACGAAGAGTCCATGCTCAAGTCCCAAGCACTACAATCATCTTGGGTGGGCCTATTTCTTTTCTTTACCCATGCGTTGACTTTTCATATTATTTTTGGAGCAATTTTCATCTTTCATGTTTAATCCAAAACTAGCTCGCATGCCCGATATAAATAGATGATGGAGATAATGGTGGAATGCAGTACAGCTAGAACTCGTCTTTTTACAAAATAGATCTCTATGCTTATGCGAAAAGGTAATAAATTCGATTTCGTTAAATGGTTACTGTGATTGGATCAGCCGATAATAATTATTTTTATTTTCATAATTACAAATAAAAAAATCTTAATAGATATCGATGGTAATCTGCCGGCACAAATATTATATACTTGGGGCCATCCATCACAGGAACTTTAGTGATGCTATAGTAATCAATTGAAAGACAAGTAAAACATCAGAACCTTCTCAAGATGAAAACATATTTAGCATTTTCCATAATTAGCTGATATTAATTGTTTTCACTTGTTGGAAGTTGATGGCAACATATTGACACAAACGTAATTTAATTGGAGCTATCCATCACAGTCATTGTAGCGATATTATAGTAATCAATCGAAGGATAACTGAAACAAAAGAACCTCCTCAAGATTAAAAAAAAAAAACTTAAGTATCGTGAGTCACGAAGTTCGGACAACTTGTAATGTCACTTCATGTTCATGACAAATATGTAAAGAGCACCATTGGGGAGAGAGGACTTGTGGCATCAAATCATCCTTAACGATACAGCCGTGAATCCTTGAAAAATGCGTCGAAAGGGGTGTTTTTGATATTGATGTATTATGTTACCATCTATTTTAGGAAAAAGTTTTTATTAGAAACAATAAGAGTATATGGATATTTAAATACTGCATTGGGTGTTAGGTAACAAGTAACTTTCTTATGAATCTTAACTTATATTTTAATAATGCGGTGAGATCATTGAAATAACTTAATTCTTCATATTTTTCTCGGTTTTCAATTCCTTTTCTTTCAAGGAATAATGAGAAGTAAAAGTTCTCCAAGCTAACTCATCTTATGGTTTCGGTCTGATTTCTAACTCATTGGTATCATCACACTTGCATCTCTTCATGGCATCTTTGTGCCACCCATGGACATCACGTTTATCTTGGTCATTCAAATAAACAAGTTTTGCATCATGCTTACAATTCTAGTTATAAGTTAGTATCTTGTGAGTTTTGTCTGCTTGACAAATCTCATTGATTGCCTTTTGAATCCATTAGCCATTGTGCATGTTTTCTTTTAGTTGTAATTCATTATGATGTCAGGACTAGGCCAATTTTGATGACAACTCTCAGTATGCTTGGGTCTTTCCCAAGATAAATAATTTCACGGTGCCAACACACTTTCATCACTTTTGTTGTTTTATAAAAAATCTACGTAATGTCCCAACAATAATTTTTTACAATCCGATGGCAATGATGAATATACTAGTGATTCGTTCCGTGTCTTTCTTGTCCAAACACCCCATCTCAAAAAGGTTTTGCAAAATGCAAAATCAAACACTTAATTGAAATGTCTCAGATTTTATTGACTCATGTTCGTATGCCTCTTTTACGTTAGGGTGATGCTCTTCTTACTTAATGTTTACAACTCTTGTCCTCCTTAATATTCACCTTTCCACTGTTTATTTGGGTTCTTGTTTGATTACTCGTTCCTTTGTGTTTTTGGGTGTGTTTATTATCCTTTTCATTTGTCTCGTGCCCTACCATGAGTTCGCACCCCATTTTGTTCCATGGTTATTTCTTTGGAACACGTCAAATCGCAAAGGCTATCATTGTTTTAATTGGTCAAGCGGTCATGTGTTTATTAGTCATTGTCACGACCTCTTTTTTCGGCGCCCAATCAGGGCGGGCACTTGTGGAGGCTAATGGTTTGGCTAGGTCTATTAGGCTTAGTCTAGACTCTCCCAAGCCCACCAATTCACGACTTAATGATTTAATCTTTTTAATATGTAGGTTAATTAAAAAGAAGTCGTCACTAATCGGTTTGGGGTGGGTTGATTAGAAACCCAAACGAAATATTGGGAGAATTTTTTTTTTTGATGACCTAGGGAACCCCGTACAGCCGGCAGCCGGCGGGCAAACCCTGGGGCGACGCTAGCGGAAGACCCACCACCCCGACGTCGCGCTTAAGATCTCGTGCGACCAACGAGATTCGAACTCCTCTCCTCCTCGCAAAGGATCATGGGAGCCTTATCCAACTGGGCCACCGCAGGCGGTGGTAATATTGGGAGAAATATTCGCTTATGCATAACTAGAGAAATTAGGACCGAGAACTTGATTATACTAGTTAATTACTAATGCCCTTTTGGTACATAATCTTATTTAAACCGTAAACCTTTTTGAATTTTTTAGGGTTTTTTTCCATACATTTTGTGGAGTAAAACATTTTTTAGGTCTTTTTCTCATTTTTTAGGACATAAAAAGCATTTTTTTTTTTGGATTTTTGGTCTTTTTTGAAAAATATAAATCATTTTTGGCTTGTTCAGAATTTTTTTTTTACTTTTTTTGACTTTTTTGGCTTTTATGGGAAAATATGAGATACTTTGAATTTTTTTTTATTTTCTAGAAAATAAATTATTTTTTATTATTTTTTGATTAATTTTATTTTTTTATTTATTAAAATATTATTTTTATTAGGGTTAATACCCTGAAAAACTCCAAACCTGGTACACATGTGACAAATTTACCTAAAACTATTTTTTTGACCACCAAAAACCCAAGACGGTATACATTTGACAAATTTACCCATAAACCTGGTACATTTGTGACAAATTTACCCTATGTTAGTTTTCGTTAAATTTTATTGTCAAATTATTAAGTTAAATGACACGTGACGGTTGACTGATATACCATTTTGGGATTTTAAACTCTATTTGTCACAATTTACAATTTCTGTGATTTTTGTGGTATTAATCAAATTTAGCGGAGGGTATATTTGTCACAAATTTACCAATTTGAGGGTTTTTTGTGGTCGAATAAATTAGTTTGGGGTAAATTTGTCATAAATGTACAAGTTTATGATATTTTATAGTCACTCAGGATAAATTTTTCACAAGTATACCAGTTTGGGGTTTTCATGATAAAAAAAAATACTTCTAGGTAAATTTGTCACCAGTGTACCAGTTTGGGATTTTTCAAGGTATTAACCATTTTTATTGTTATAACATATTAATATATTTAAAAAACGACCCGGGTCAGATCCTCGGGTTTGGTTTGACCTGGTTTGCTAGCCCTTGGCCCGAATGGCCAACATCCGGCCCAAATGGGCCTGGAGCGTCGCCCGACCCAGAATTTTTCTATTAAAGCCCCACACGAAAAGACAAAAGGGTCATTTGTTTCCGAGCCTGCGTGAGATTGGCCCACACGCGACTGGGCCCAATTGACCTGGATCGACCAAGAAACCCTACCCGGTTACTACCCGAGCGCCTCACCCGGACTCTGGCCCTGCGACCCGGTTCGCGGAACCCTACTCGACAATGACGACCCGAGTTCAACCCAACTCTACTTCCTATGAGAAACCCTACCCAACACTAACCCGCACCCGACCCGGTTCCAACGGCCATGGTCGCCTCCTTGTGATGCAAAAGCCGCAACAGACGGTGTCACATGTCCTTGCCCAACCGTCAGGCTTCATTGACATGACGACTACTGACACAAGGCCGATGACCCAACTCCCGTCCAGCCAGCCACCGTCTCCGACCCTCCTTGCCGACCACTAAATCTCCGATCTCGCCAGGTCTGTCCTTCTCTCTCTCTAGGTCACGGTGACGTAACGAGGACTGAGGCAAGCAACGTTGTGACACGGCTGAGGCATGCCTCGGCGTTGCTTCAACCGCCTTGAACCTAAGGCTCGACCTCCACCTCGCAGCCGCCACCATCCACAAGCCCAACCAACAATAAGACCAGTGTCTTCTAAGGAGCCTTGCAATAATAATCAAGGTTTAGCTTCAAAATAGGATAAGGGCGTTGCAGGGCTTACCTGTTTGGCTCGAAGGTGTCGTCGGTAGCAACTAGGCTACAACAATGGCGTCAGAGGGGTCGGTAGTAGGTGACGTTGGTGGCCGAATGGCAGCGGCGACCAGTCTGGTGATGTGGTGGGTGACGACGACTCCCATATTGGATCTAGCACGTTGAGATTTGGCCCCTTTGCCAACCCTCATCCTCGGAACTTTAGATCTAGACCTCGGATCTCAGCTCCGCCCACAAGCTCCTCCAGTCTTCCTCCTCTTTCCAGCCTGCTCGCTCAAACCTGAACCTTTCTCTCCGACCTTGACTTCCTTTGACCAGATCTGGATCCAAGGTTTGGCCAGCTCTCAGACCTCCTCTGATGTCTCTCGGAGGAAGTGATCAGAGTTGGTTACCTTGGATCCCTACTTGGTCTTGGTTTGGCCTTCCCCTGATGCCCTATTTATAGGCGGGGGAAAGCCGATTGACGGAGGTCCGACCGTCGGTCCTTCGCGCACTGAACGGCCTTCGCCGGCCGAATCGATGTCCCGTCGTTGAGGCGACTCTAGCTAGGCCACCTTGCATTGAAGGCGCGTCCATTCTACCTGCGACGTCGTATGTCACCGTCCTCTCCTCCTTTCCAGTGTCACGTGCGTTCGGTCTCCAACGCATGCTACTCATCCGATCGGGGAAGAAGACAACAGAGGAAGAAGACTAGCAAGGAGGGCCGGGCTTTGGGGGAAAAAGGCTGAGCCTTGGACCCTGGGGGGCTCGAGTGAGGAAGAAGAATGAGGGGGAGCTGGGCGTGAAGGCCCAGCCCCGATAGGTTGCCTCCTTTGTTTTCTTTTGTTTTTTTTTTATTGTTATTTTTTCATTGTTGTTGTTTTTTTATTATATATTATTTATTATTCGAAAAAAAAAAATAAAAATAAAAATAAGGCCTAATTAAAAGAACTAATTAAAATTTAGGCATTAACATCAGGCTCCATTTGATGTAGAGACTTTTACCTTTGGATAAAATCCTTCGGTTCCCAGTCTTGTCACCCATCATTACAAGTCAAACCCTTATCTTTTTATTTCTTCCAAGAAGCCCATTCATCATTCTTCCTCCCTCTTGCCCTCTCTCCTGTCATCCGGCTTAACCATCTCGTTGTCTCTTTCATTTTCTTTAGCCCAACATCCTAGCCTGCCTTTTTCCTCCTCTCAACCCATCCAGCCTACTTCTGTTTCTTTTTCCCCTTAACTGCCCCTCTCCTTGAGCTGATTTCCTTTCTTCCATCCTGTCTCCTCTTTGAACTGATTCCTCCCTCAACAAACATTGAAAAATCTTCTCTCCCTCTTTGTCCAACTTGTGCATTTCCATTTTGGCTCTCCACTCATCTTATGCAGACTGCGCCAAATTTAGAATTCTAGACCCAACAAATTTTTAACCTCTCTCTTTCCATGAAGAGACACCAACTTGTTATTCTAAGGCCATTCCTGATCAACGTTGACAAGCAATCATGGCAGATGAATTTATCACCTTGGTCACTAGCCTCACTTGGAATCTTGTACCACCTTATCATTCTAAGAAATTAATTGATTGTAAATAGGTTTTTAAGGTCAAGGAAAAATCCGATGAAATTATCAAACGCTTCAAATATTGCCTTGTTGTGTAGGGATTTAAGCAGCAAGCTAGACTAGACTATGGGGAGACATTTAGTTTGGTCATTAAACCCACTACAATTTAGTTTGTTCTCTCTATTGTGATTTCTTCAGGATGGGTCATATGCCAATTTTTTTATTATTAAAAATCATTTCTTACATAGCATCCTTTGTCAAGAAGTTTATTGCGCTAACCTTTCCATTTCTCTCATCCTAAGTTCCCTAATCAAGTGTGTTGTCTATGAAAAGCCATTTGTGGCTTAAAATAGGCTCCATGTGCATGGTTTCATCACTTCAGTAGCTTTTTATTATCTTTGGACTTCACTACAAGTAAGGTTGATCATTTGCTATTTGCCTATGCTTCCTCTTAGGGTGATCTATACCTTTTATTGTATGTTGATGATATACTAGTTACTCTTAAGCTCCTAATTAATTATGGTCCTTGATAACTTGGCTCTCATAGGAATTTGTTATGAATGATTTGGGACCACTACACTATTTCCTTGGTGAGGCTAATCACCGCTCTAATGGTACTTCTTTTTTCTTTTTTCTTTTTTTTAACCTTAGGCCAAGTATGTTGATAGGTTTTTATGCAAATTCGACCTTGTTAAGGTTAAGCCTCATGTTTACACCATTGGTTTTGAAGAATTTATTGTCAGCTAACTTTGGTGAGCTTCCTGCTTTTTTTATGCTGTATCAACAAATGGTTGGTGCATTGTAGTATGTATTTATGACTAAGCCCGATATTAGTTTTACTGTGATCTTGGTTAGTCAATTCACAAATCAACACTAATTACCTCATCTTCTAGTTAGGGGTGTAAAAAATAACCGAACCGAACCCATCAAAATATACATTCTCTCATTCTAGAAACTGTGAATCCTCTATCAGTGCTACAAGTTTTCTCTAGGTATCTCCTTCCCTGTTGGCATCTGCACCTCCATCGCCAAGAACACAACTCTTGACTTCGTCCTCGTTAGCCTCTTGATCATATTTCCATCTCCCTCTTTGTCTCGCCGCTGTTGCTCCAACCCTCGCACAACGTTGTTGCCTGCTGTGTCTCCCCTCGCTCATCTCTATTTGCATTGACCTTCCCTCGTAGACAAGGATAACAGGTGATGACAACAAGCCGAGATTTGATGCTCGCTCTAGTGGTGTTCAACCAAGCCCCTAGAACTAGGGCTTGACTCACCTTCGAATTTGGGTTGATCCTATTCGATGGGTCGAATTAGTCCCAATCCGAGGTCAATAGGGGAAGAGGAGACAGATATAGGCACGATCGAGTGGATCTAGGCGTTTGGTTTGGGTCACTGAGCTCCGATGGGCTGTGAGGTTGCAAGGTCACCAGCAATAAAGCTCATCATCTCAACTGAAGCATGAAAAGAGGACAACTCATTGTCTTTTGTGAAGAAAAAGCAGAGGAAGGAGGTCAGTTTGAAAAGATTCAATTTTTCTTCTTTGGTTCCAAAGAATGGGTAAAGGATGGGAGGAGAGAGTAATGGAGTTACACAAAGTGGGCTTCATGCAGCGAACTTAAAAACCAAACCAATCGTCGAGTCTTGGTTCGGGTCAAAATACATGCACTTCCATATAATTCGCTTCAATTCGGATATCGTGGAAACCCTACCTGAACTGTTGACACCCCTAATACAGGTATGCAGCTAGTGTATCCACCCATGGTTTGCTTCTTAGTGATCGGCGTTCTCCCACTTTATTGACTGCTTATGTGAACGAGGACTAGGCTAAGTGCTTTGATTCTCGATGATCCACCTTGGGTTTTTGTGTCTTTCTCAATGCCAATCTTGTTCCATGAAGTGCCAAGAAGCTAGGTACCAAGAAGCAACCTAGCGTGGCCCTTTATAATTTAAAGGCTGAGTATTGCGCCATAGCTCACTATGTTGTTGAGACAATTTGCATTTACCATTTACTTCGTGAGCTAGGGGTCATCCTTCCTTTTTTACTTTCGCCGTATGTTGTGACAACCCACGACCTACCTTGCTCTCAACCCTGTGTTTCATGCTCACACCAAGCACATCGAGGTGTTTATTTACATTGCTCAAGAGCTAGTTGCTTATGGCAATCTACATGTTCGCTATGTGTCTATAGCGGATTAGCTGGAGAACATTTTCATCAAAGGACTACCTAGTTTGTGACACGTACCATTGAGATCCAGTGTTTCAATTCTTAGGCATATTTTGAATTGAGGAGGGTTTTAATATGCAATTGATATGTTTCATAGGGTCTTTCTGTAATATTTTTTCCATATGTAGTTTTCTAAAAGTAATCATTCATACAAATATATACCACGTAGCCCTAATTAAGGTCAAATCATTGTAGACATTTTGTCATTATCTGATTCTAAAAATTAACACTTTTCAAGATATTTCGTCTCGCTCTGACACTTGTCCATATTGTATTAAAAAAAAATAATTGAGTAAAAAAAGAGAGAGAATAGGATGCACATCTAATACGTATCCTTGGATAACGTGGTTCACCAAAACAATCAATCGAATAATAAATTCACAGAAATAACTTGGCAAGATTTTGTTCCAAGGCGGATGCTCACTTTGGCCAAGAAGAGAGAAGTGTATTGTAAAGACGTTATCTTCTGGTTTATATTTTTATTACAATCAATTGAATAATAAATTCACAGAAATAACTTTGCAAAAAATAATTTAGTTATTAGGGTCAAATATATACAAAATCTTCTAGGTGTTTGAATTTTCGGAAGTTATAATTGAACAAAATGTTGAATAGCAGCACATATTGAATATAGACGACGTACCCTCAAAGAAAAGTCAAAACAATGGAGCAGCGCCTGATTAATTGACTGGAAAAAGGTCAATAACTATATTTCTTTCAGAGTGAATTATATATACTGGCCAAACCCAACCAAGCGGACTGTATATATAATCACTATGAACTTTTCTGGAAAGCAGTTTATTGAATAATATCTTCATGTGATAACAGAAACAGCTTGGCAAGATTGAAATTGTCCAAATGTTGAATATTCCCATAAGTACGGTTGACGGGCTAGGCTCTAAGGCAGCGTCAAACTCTGACCAAGAAGAGAGAAATCTATATCGATTACAGATAGAAGTTGCTATGTAAAATATCAATTCTAAGACAGTTCGATAGAGCCAAGTTTTGACGTTTCCTTTGGTAATATTTCTGTTGCAGATAACTCCGTGCATAATTATCTGAAAAAGGTCTTAATCATTCTCCCCCGACCACAAATATAATCTTTAAAAACAATGTGCCGCATTGTCTATGGAGTTCAAAGTCTTCAATGGCCGGGAACATGAGATAGTCAAACCCTAATATCGTGCCAACTTCCGTGCACGTCATCATGCAGGAGAAACTCAGCTAATTTCGTCCATGTCGATTATCACCGATTGGAAGCGAAGTGTGGAATTCGACCATCGACGTTTCACCGTGTGTCCTTTCGCATGCACTATAAATAAGGCACGCTTAATAGAGTTGGCAATGCAAGCTCAAGAGATCAAAATAACAAAATGAAGATGGCAAACTTCACTTTGCACCATCACTTGGCATTTCTCCTTCTCTTTGCAGCTCCTTTGGTAGCTTTTGATATCAGCACTCCTGAAAATTTCCTCCAATGCCTCTCTCTTCACTCCAGAAACGCATCTGCAATCTCTAAACTCGTTTATACTCCAATCAACTCTTCATACTCTTCTGTCTTGGACATTACCATACAGAACCTGCGCTTCTTGACTCCTTCTGCTCCGAAACCCTTATTGATCGTGACACCGCTCAACATTTCTCATGTCCAAGCCACCATCATTTGCTCCCGACAGTACAGACTCCAAATGAGGACCCGAAGTGGCGGTCATGACTATGAAGGCCTTTCGTATTTGTCCGAAGTCCCATTTGTCATTGTCGACATGACGAATTTTCGATCAATCTCTGTGGATGCGGAGGACAAAACTGCATGGGTCCAGTCGGGTGCGACAGTTGGTGAGCTTTACTATAGAATCGCTGAGAAGAGCAACACCCTAGGCTTCCCGGCCGGCGTTTGCCCCACGGTTGGTGTTGGCGGGCACTTCAGCGGTGGAGGCTACGGCACGCTGCTGCGGAAATATGGCCTTGCTGCCGATAATGTAATCGATGCGCAGTTGGTCGACGCTCAGGGTCGGCTCCTAGATAGAGAATCAATGGGGGAAGATCTCTTCTGGGCGATTCGAGGTGGAGGAGGCGGCAGCTTCGGTGTAGTAGTGTCCTGGAAAGTCAAGCTAGTCCCGGTGCCGTCAACCGTGACCGTGTTCACGATCCTGAGGACGTTGGAGCAAAATGCGACGAAGCTCGTACACCAGTGGCAACTTGTCGCGAACAAGTTCCCCAACGACCTATTCATGCGGCTGACCTTGCAGAGCTACAACTCCGGCCCCAACGGGACGAGGACGATGCAAGCCATTTTCTACACCCTTTACCTTGCTGGGGTCGACTCGCTCCTCGAGGTGACAAGAAGCCGCTTCCCGGAGCTCAACGTCACGAGACAGGACTGCACCGAGATGAGCTGGATTGAGTCCGTCCTCTACTTCGCAGGGTTTCCGAGCGGAACACCCTCGGAAGTCTTGCTCAACAGGAGCTCCAACACCAAATCGTTCTTCAAGAACAAATCGGATTATGTGAAGGAGCCAATCCCTGAGAGTGGCTTAGAGGGCATGTGGGAGAGATTCTTTGAGGAAGATCAAGGGGTGCCTATAATGGAATGGAACCCCTATGGCGGGAAAATGGCAGAAATTTCTGAATCTGCCATTCCCTTCCCTCACAGAGCTGGGGTTTTGTACAAGATCCAGCACATAACGGTCTGGACCACTGGAGGTAACGAGGTTGCGCCAAAGCATGTGAGTTGGATACGAAGCTTCTACAGTTATATGGCGCAGTATGTGTCGAAATCGCCTCGAGAGGCCTACATCAACTACAGGGATCTCGACATAGGAATGAACAATGTGATAGGCGACACGAGTTATAAGCAAGCCAGCGTTTGGGGAAAGAAATACTTCAAGAACAATTTCGACAGGTTGGTGCGTGTGAAGACCGCGGTCGATCCTGACAACTTTTTCCGGCACGAGCAAAGTATTCCTCCGTTTTCATCTTAAAAGAAAAGGAAGAACAGTCGATTTTCGATGTGTTCACCGCAACAACAAGATGATACTTTGTAATCAATGGAACATTTGATAATGTCAATGTTTGAGCTCTGTGAGGTCATTTGTTAAATAATCTTTAATTATTTGAAATTTTAGTTGTAAATTTTTATATGTCGTATATTTAATTATAAAAAAAGGATTAAGAGTTATTAAAAAGTAAAATGAGTAAAAAAAATTCACTTAATATAATATACGTAACATGACATATAGGCCATTAACTTCTTGGTTTTTGTTAATTAATGTGGTATCTAAGCAATGGGAAGAGTTATCTACATAGCGATTAATGGATTCCTCTATGAATTATTAGGTAAATCATTGCTCTTACCCATGCTTGGCATGGCTTTTTTATTTATTTATTTATAATTTCATCAATGTGAAGTATATTTTGCTTTTCATAATAATAATGAACCGGGTCCTTCAGTTATAGTGTTTCTAAAAAAAAAAAAGCAGATTTATTTCCTAAAAACTTCCTTCAATTTGTTAATGACATAATGGGATGTACGAAAGGGGGAAAACCATCAACCAAAAAACAAAACTAAAAACTAAAGGATAAGCCTGGATGGATACAGTTTATGATAACTTTCTTCAATTTTGTTGACGACACAACGCAAATGTAAGGAGTAAGAAATGGACAAAAAAATTAAAAAGAAATTATTCTTTTATACAATATATTGTTTTCGTTAATCATGAACTTCATAGTTACTAATACTTCTTTAATTGTAGTTTTTTGCTGTTTTTGAAATAAGAGTACGATGACACATGGTTTTTATAGAAATCTTTTCTTGGGAGGAATTCTGACCTCCTAATTCCAAAGAAGGTAGGAGTGAAGTAAATAACTTTTTCCTGCTGCAAAATATGACGTGAATAAGCAACAAGATCTACAACAATTTATTGTCATCTCATTGAGATCATATTTGAATATGAAAATTGATTATCTTATTGCTTCTTCACCGAATACTAGAAAAATAGTATCAACCAATTATTCTTTATGTCTAATTTGGAGTAATCAATCTTAGAGAGAAGGAAAAGTACGCAATGTCGACTATAGAAGACCGATGATGTGCCTCTATTTGGACTATTACAAAACGACATTGAACCGTCGTAAAGATTAGTTGATATTAACTTATCGAAAACATTTTTCATTGTGAAAATAATTACTATTTGTAGTGGGCCTAAATGAAAAAGTTACTACATTCAAATGAATGCTTGAATTTAAAAAGGCAATCATTCAACTACATTCTTTTTTTTTTCTTTTTTTCTTTTTTTTGTGTAAGTATTTACTACATTCTTAGATAGCACTTGCGTGTCACTTTTTTTCTAGTTGGAAAACGCAAGAAAGCCAATCTTTGCAAGAAAAATGAGGGTTTCTTGGCACGTAGAATATCACGTGTCATCATCAGAGGCAATGTTTAGGGAAGAGTACGGAAATAAAAAAGGAAAAAAGAAAGCCTAGTCTTGCCACGTTTCAATAGACCAAGTCAATTAAATAAAAATAATTGACCAAGTCACTATCTTCCAACAACTCTATTCCAGGTGAGTCCTTTGCTATTACTTTATGCCTTCTGATTTAAAAAGGCCTTTCTGAAAATTGTTGGAACCATGCATGATAACAAGATGTGCCTGAATTAGAAAACTTTTCCGCGCAATATCAACCTACAAGAATTAAATTATTCCCCAGACATGAACCGTGCGATGCCTGAGAATAAATGATAAAAAGAGTTCCCTTATCCCAAAACAAATAACTACCCCGAAAAAATTATGCATTCTTTTGATGTTTAATATAAATGCATACACTACAAAAGATTTGGGAAGTCAAATATAATGAATTATAATAAAGGCAACTCATTAATTTGAAGAGATAATAGCAAATATATATTTAGGTGAGTAGTAAATATTAGGCCCATCAATGGGCAGGTTTAGTCGAAAATGGTCTGACCTAAATTGACTAATTTAACCTATTTTTACATGTAATACAAATTTAGTGACCTATGCTCATACCTGACTCAACTAGACCAGGACCCAATTCTTAGTAAATTTTTTCTTTAAAATATTACCTCCAAGGAGTGAGCGATTCCATGGACTGGCTTGTTGAGTTAATGAGACAACTCGGGTGCTTGAATTAAGTCACGGGCTAAGATTTTGTGTGGCATATGAGCAATATGGGTGCGCGTCGCATTGACAAACAAGAACACATGCGTGGGTGGATGGACCTTGTTCAAGTGATGTATGATGCCCTCGCATTCCTGATCAGTTCACTTATATTTTTGTCCTCCAACAAATCTGCTCAACCTACATAAATTTCCCATCAGCTAAACATATTTCAAAATTCAAAAATCAAATAAAATCCTTTCACATTTAAATTCCTGGAATCACAGAAAAGTACACCCGCGACATAATCTTTTGCTCTCCCATTTCAGACCTTGCCTAGTCCTCCCCAATTCAAGGCAAGCTCGAAGAAGAGGTCTCTTTCGTGTCTTCATCCCTAACAGAAGTCCGGACAAGAACTTTCCCAAGAAGTTGGGAAATTTTCGACAGAACTTGCGGGGCACGGAAAACTTTGGAGCTGGAGGGTCGGTTTGGTTTGGGAAGCAGATGAGAGGTGACACTAAAAGGGAGTTTCTTGTGGGAAATTGGGTTCGAAAGGACAATAGAGCTCGACATCTCTTTTTCTCTCACTCTGATACCGACACTGGCAAGCGCAGATGATCATGGAATCGAGGACTGTACGCGCGATGGAATTGAAGGGAGATGATTTGTTACTGTTTTAGTGACGATGGAGACATGAGTAGATCGTGAGTGAATTCTAGCAGAAGCTGAAGAATCTGGGAGGGGAGTCTGGAGGTCTGATGCTGTGGAATGAGGATTTTGGAGTTTAGTTCGGTTGTGTGGAGGAAAGAACAAAAGGAAAATTACAATTGTTGCATGTGCCGCATGCAAAGCATTGTGACCTGAAACCCAAGAAATCAAATAAAATTTTCTTCCTCCTCCTCTTTACAATCGGTGGCGGCGAAAACCGCCCCGAGAATGCCATGACCTCCATGACCTGGCTTGCAAGGAGGAACAAGTATGGAGCGGCGGTGGTGATGCCCGCCTTGTCGCCCACATAAATGCTCTCAAAATTGCAGGCGATGGAGAGGAAGAGGCCTGCGGCGGCAAAGAGGATGCAAAGGGGCAATACTCGGTTCCTAGGGATGAACACGGTGGGCACCCGAGAGGGGCCGAGGGAGGGGAAGCCAATGAAAGAGGTGACGTAGAGGAAGACGTAGACGAGGGAGAGGAAGGCCAGTCCTTTTTTTTGGTCAGAAAGGATTAGAAACAAATAGTTAGGCCAGTCTTTAATGGGTTTCAAATGGATGTCAAATGAAAATAAAAGAGGTCTCAAATGGATTTGTTCCTAACCCATTTTGACCCATTTATAGTTGGCCATTTATTTCTTGGACCCATTTAAACTTATTTGTAAAATATTAGCCCACTCATTTATGATATGGCCCATCAAACATGAGTTAATGAATAGGTTTGTCACCTATAATAAATATATACTTTTTGTTCGGTCATAGTAGTAAATATATACTTAGATGGTGCTTAAGGGAAGAAATTTATGTGAAGAATGCAACAAATTCTATGTTTGCAATATGAAGGAGGCTTTTCTAGTCATCTAGAGTCCAATCATGAGAGGTCATCTTTTTTTTTAAAGGATTAGTACTAGAAAAATCCCAAGTTGTACACTTGTGATAATTTTACCAAAAACTAATTTTTTAGCCACAAAGAATCCCAAATAGGTATACTTATGAAAAATTTATTCTCCATTATTTTTCATTAAATTTTACCATCAAGTTATTGAGTTGAATAATATGATATCCCAATTTGGAGTTTTATCCACATCTATGACAAGTGTATCAGTTTGTAGTTTTTTATGATATTATAATTAACGGAAACTAATGGAAAGTAAATTTGTTACAAATGTACCAAGTTGGGATTTTTGGTGATCGATAAATTATATGGGGTAACCTAATCACGGGCAGCTGTGTTGGTTAAGGGTCTCTCCTTCATCACTGAGGTTGAGAGCTCGAAACCCGCATTTGCTAATGCGTTGTAAGTGGGGGGTCATGGTGTTGAGGTCTTGTGTTAGTCTCCCCCAAGGTATAGTCACTGCTAAAGTTCGAAGGTGCCGTTGAGTGTACTGGAGGACCTTATGACCCCGTATAGCATAAGTGAAAAGGGGCTCAGGCGGATCCTTGGTTACTAAAAAAATAAATAAATAAATTATATGGGGTAAATTTGTCACAGTTTTATCAATTTGGGGTGTTTTATAGTTAAAAAATTAATTTCAGGTAAATTTATTGCAAATGTACCAATTTAAAGTTTTTTGTGATATTGACCATTTTATAAAATACTTCTTATCATCCAATCATGATAATCAGATCGAGTTGGAAACAGACATTACCTTTTGCTTCTCGAAGGTGTGTTCTTGATCCTATTTTATCAACTCATATCTTGGAGGGCAAAAATATTCCAAGGCAGTTTTGCTCCGTATTGCACTGCCAATTTTGCAGTCATGATTTTCAGGCGTTGATCATCAAATTTGTGACCTGGTCTGAGTTCGAGATGTACGGGATTCTACCATGCAGAATTCCTGACATTCAATAGACAAATATATCAACAAAAAAAAAAAAAACATTTTCAAGAGTTTTGCATGGAAAGGCCTAATGGACTTTTAAAGGAGAACAATCATTAAAAATAATAGACAGGCCGAATGCAATCTTCACTTTTATTTTGGAAAAAGAAAATGGGCCTCATGTCTTGTTGGATGAGGCTTATGGAAAATTCCCCTTGAATAAATGGACCAAATGTTGAAGCCGATTACAATATTAAAATAATGGGCCTCACCTAATAAGGAGGTCCAATGCAATATATATATTTGGGAAACAGTTGTAATACTCGATTTTGCCCAATGGAAATACATGGGTAATATAATGATTTTAAGGCATGGGTCCATAAATAGATGGAAAGGAATTAAAGTGTTGCAATAAGCAGCACGGATGAATAGGTTAATCGCAGCACAAGAGCATAAACATGCTCAAGACTTGTGATGTTTGACTCTTTATTGGGTGGGGTATACTACAAGCTTAAGGCTTCCATTCCACGCGTTAAAGGCTTCCCACGAAATGAGCAGAATCAAGTCAGCTTATTACCCCTTACCACTCATAGACGACCTCAGCTTCCTCAACACCTTCTCAGTTGGCTTCCTACAATGCAATCTGGGATTTTAGATTGCTGTCAATACTTAAATCCGCACCTATGTTTCTCTATCACATTTCATGTAAATTAGGGATCTAATTTGTCAATAATGACATAAGTTGACCCCTAATCCAAGAAATTGACACTATTATTTAGCATTCACATTTCTTGCTATGTTTAATTGCAATTAGGGACATGGGCAATTCAAGTTCATTATAAAAAGAAGAAGATAGATATTTCTTTTTTCGATCAAAGGAGATATATATCTTGAAAAATACAAGAAATGAGGCTCTCGAATCATGGTACATGAATTCATTAGATTTGTTGATGCCAACGGAATCGGGTCACATTTTAAAATGGGAATAAGGTCAATTTAGTTGTGAAACTTGGGAAGTTAAAGTCCATTTAATGGGTTCGGGTCTGGTCCACTTGAGGGGGCCTTATTCTCGGCCTATCATACGGCTCTGGTGGCCGGCCACATGTCATCAAACAGAGCATGCTTTGGTCAACCACCCATAGAGATTTAGGATTGAAAAAATTGAACAATTGAAATTTAGAGGGATAGGAGAAAACTCGTAAAGCCTCTTCCCTATGCCCTCGCCACTGCCGTGGGGAAAAAAACGCCAGGCTGATAATATCGGAACTGAGAGAGACTGACAATGTGTGAAGGCCTCTTGCCGATGAGTGATAGCGACAGAGGTGAAATCTAGAGCTTAACAGTGAATACCAAATTGAAGACATGTCGAATCTCTATCTGACTTTTCGTCAAACGTATGACTACCGTGTTGAGGGTGTAAGAATAGAGCAACCGTAGGATAGAGGCACAACCTCTATGATTGAAGAAGAGATTTAGACTTTATATTTGAAGAAATGACGACAAACATGTATCAACAAAGAAAATCCAGCGACCAAGTGTCAACATGATGATGAGATCGTTGCAATGCCATGTGCCAGGTCACAATTGAGGATCACAAGACGATACGAGATTTTTGCTACTGCCATCACCTCAAACCTCTTGCAAGCTTCTTAGCCTCTTACTACCACCATGTTGCCTTTGCGAACTTTGTTGAATCAGCCAATCTCCTTTGGGAACAGTACTTAACAGCAGATTCTAATGCTCAATATATTCATGTAGTTTCCATCCCTCTAACAACTTAAGATTTTGGGTTGGATTTTTTTATCATGGTATTAAAATTAAAGCTATCCCTTTTGTGAATGTGTGTCCACCTCTATTTATTAAATTCCACGTGCTATGGTCAAAATTCGATGGGCCGATGGGTCATAAATTCTCTATATATTCATATAATATCATTCCACCTAAAACTTACACTTTTGGATTGAACATTTTAATATCGTCTATACATGTAGAAAATCATTTATTTTCTGATAGTGGCACCCTGACTTTTATCACCACATTCACACATACAACGACAGTTCTATGGCCTCCACCTATCAGAACTAATGCAGCTGGAAAAAGAAATCACCACTCCCAGATGCAAAGCCGTACAGTTATCGGATGCGACGCAGCTGCAGTTTTTACACTCCATAAGGATTTTTTTTCATTCAATTGCTGAAGTTTCTGCCCATAAGGTCTTCCATATCCCTTATAAACCCACCGAAAGTTACGGTTACAGTAATGGTTCTCTGC
The DNA here is from genome assembly GCA_014182375.1 of Eucalyptus virginea. Taxonomy (NCBI): domain Eukaryota; kingdom Viridiplantae; phylum Streptophyta; class Magnoliopsida; order Myrtales; family Myrtaceae; genus Eucalyptus; species Eucalyptus virginea. The sequence continues at coordinate 16,952,576 of CM024517.1, read as the reverse complement.
CTCCTCGAAAATACCGCTGTTGCAACTCTTCAGCGTGTCAATCATTGCGAAACAAGAGAGATGTGATAGGTGACCACATTAACCTACCACATTAACCTACTTCATATGAGCTTCACACTACCAAAGCTGACCCAGAATCTCACACTAACACGAGAGAGATGTGATAGGTGACCTTGGCACGTCAACATAGGCATTCCTGATCTAAGATGTTAAACCAGATTAACCTACTTCATATAAGCTTCGCACCACGAAAGCTGACTGACAAGGTCTGGGGCTATGGCAAGAGAGATGCGATTGGTGAGAGTGGCATTTCAACAGAGCCCATTGCCAAAGAGACTGTGCAGATGGTTTGGAGGAATCTCCCCCCATCCCTGACAACCGCCATTTTCATGATTTAGAATGGATTCACTAGACTGGATGTCACTTAGTGAACTAGTACTGCAACTAGGCAAGCACTCAAACAAGCACTGGTGGAAGCTAAATACTCCAGAAAGTTTTAAACCTAACACAAGCCGTCCCCACCCACTCCATAAACAAAGCCATCAGATGCAAAAATTTCTAATGGGTATCATGTCAGAAGTTGCCTTGTAGTATCCAATGTTCACATAACAAACAGTGGAATACAGAGAACAGACCTCTTGATGTAATGGGATGAAACCCAATGTCAAACACCACTTGGGATTGTGCTCATTAGCTGAAGAAATGTGTTGACGATTTTAGCTTTGATCACATGGCCAATACGAGAGAGATGGTTGAAAGGGTTAAGGGTGAATGAAAGAATGAATGGAATTCCTATTATTTTTACTATTTTTTGATAGGTGAAAGCAAATCAACTAGAGGACAGCATGGGGGTGCAAACGCATACACAAGAAGAGCTCAAAACTAGAAAAGAAATGAGCGACAAGGCAAAACATGTACTATGTCAATCAAAGCTGAGATACATATGCATGTTATCACTGTACCAAAAGATTATAACTATAACCTTTAAGCCAATTTTCAAAAATATTAAAAAGGGAAGGCTCTGCTTCTTCAAAGGTTCTCTTACTCCTCTCTTTCTGTATCAACCAAAAAAGGGAGAGAGTAATTGAAGAAATCCTTCTTTTCTTGTTTGTGGCAAATGAATGCCCCAATGGCATTGACTAAGTCTGTAATCAAAGGCACCAAGGGAGTGCAAAACCCATATACAAAAGGAGCTTAGTTACAAGACAGCATCTACAACGTCAATTAAAGCATTTATGTCCACACGTAAGTTTCCACTATACCAAAAGAGCAAAATTTCCAACCCTTTCCAAAATTACCAAAAATAAGCATCTCCTCTCATTCAAGAGTTCTCTTGTTCCGCTCTTTTTACATCTACTGAAAAGCAGCAAGAGGGATCAAAGAATTCCTTTTCTAAACACGAGGCAAAACAGACCCTATCAATCCTATACTTCTTGTTAAGTAGAAACTCCTATAACATGAGATAGTCCAATGCCATAAGAGGTCTGGGCTACTAACCGGCACAATCCCTCTTTTCCGCAAGTTGTCTAAGGTGAGAATATGGCACCAAGTTGCCTCCCACACAACATACAAGACTCCAGTCAGTACTCTCATTTTCCAAAAGCTTTCCAAGGAAAAGCCTCTTTGCCACTAACAATCTTCTTTCTGAAATAAGGAGGAAATTTTTTCTATAAAATCCATGAAACTACAGTAGTTTATATTTCTTTTTCATATTTCTAATTCTTGAAAGCAGATTAATTGGCAGACTTTCAAAGTAGCCAGGAAGAGACACAACAAGATGATGAAAACTCTCAGCTTCCCAAGTGTCTTTCTTAGCAGAAGAGAGGCAATAAATGAAACCTGCCAGAATTGGAAAAACAGGTTGAAAAATTAAGAAAGATACGAAAATTAACTCAAGAAAATTCGATGTTCCTCAGGTTACAGAGAAAGCAATACAGTAGACAACTGTCAGATTTTATGTTTTGGCAAAGGGATCTTGCTATACTGCGACTTTCATACTCCCATCTGTGAAATCTTTGTTTACCATAAAAGCAATTGGCTCACCCGCATACAACCAATATTAGAAGATTTTCATTTGATAAGAGATGGTCAGTTGTCGAACCTGGAAAGACCTAAGTTTCAGCATGTTAAAGTGTGAACTTCATATTGACATCAAAATAGGATATACCTAAAACAAGTAACAAACCTTGTCCGGAGAAGGCAATCCTTTCTTGGAAACTTTTCCTGGGGCGCCATTAGGAACACTTGCACAATTTCTAAAGCCAGCTTCCTCCAACGAGAGCTTATCAATTTCACCTTCAACCTATAACCGACATTATAATGTGTGTGTGTGAGAGAGAGAGAGAGAGAGAGAGAGAGAGAGACGGTAACAAAAAGTTACAATGACAATTTCATCTGCTTCTGATATGTCATCTAGTCCATATAACATCTTCTTAGTACCCTTCTCCTGAAAGTTCATAGCATAAACAAAACTCTTGTAAGAAACTTCCAGAAATCTCTTAAATTGAGATGATGAAGCATGACCAGAAGAAAACTGATATGTGGTATCGACAGAAAGGTCATTATTGAAACATGAAGAACATTTTCTCAATGCAGATGAAAAGATCTGTCTAGTCTCTAGTAAAGGCCACATAGAGTTCTAAACATATTAAATACCATGTGATTCGGACTAGAAATCAGATTTCTGATGCTAGTATGCATCCTAATTTCCGGCTTGTCCAGACCTTTACATCTAGAAACACAATTGAGCCACTAAGTAAACTAAATATTGAACCAGTGCTTCTATATTCAAATAAAACAAGGCTTTCAGCACCAATACATGGAATATATACACATTAGACATGCATAAGCTTCAGCATTTCACTAAAAATGTTTGATAGTTTCTATTAAACCGTTAAACCATAAATAATTTCAATGAGAAGCAGTACTAAATAAACTGAAGAGATGGTATGAGTGCGTACTGAGTTGAATTGTTGACTATGGGCCGAAAATCCATAGCACATCCATGTCATGTCTCCTTGACAAATACACAAAAAGCCCCACGTGTCAACGCACACTGGGTAATTAACAGAGCACGCCTCTTGGAGGTACCCAAATAAATGATTTTCTAGGTTCTTAAACAAATGCAGGCAAAGATAGTCTATGTCAGCTCCAGCTAACCAGATTTGGAGCTGTAAAAACTTGATTAGAAAATTTACATAAGTTAAATGACTTTATTGGAAAACCTATGGAACCAAGGACTAGATTTTGCTCACAGCCTGTAAAGATTTACTTTATCTACATAAAATATGTGGTATCAAATCTCACAAATGCTGTTGATATCAATGATTTTCCATCACTCTTCAATTATTTACTTCTTGGTTTTCAGAAGACCTAAACTAGCATCTATAAGCAATCCCACTTCTTCAGTTCAACATACCAAGATAAATTTAAGATGCATGCTGGAATTTTATTACTCTTAACCAAAATATTTCTACAAAACCAAGGCAAGAGAACTACCTGCCAAAATTTCTTGTCCAAGGTCCAATACTTGCAACCAACAAGTTGTCCTTCCCTTTTGTAAGGAAAAGAAATTGCACTCTGAAAAGAAGAAAGTTCAAAGGCCTTAGTCTGATCTGATACTCATTTAAGATAAGAAATAAACATTATAACTGTCATCTTCTAGTTTCTTAAAGAATATATTACCAGTACAGGCTACAAAAAGTGTGAACAGGACTGCAGTAGATTACCATAACAACAAAAAGGCGCTACCAGTATATCTAAGCTAAGACAGCACTGATACAACATCTCAATCTTAAGTCCATTGTTCCAGCATCATAAGTGGGAGGTAAACTCCACAAGTTGCATGTTCTATCAGGTACAGCATCCATTCTATCCTAATTAATCAAGTAGATATGTACATAATGGATGGTAGATGATCCTAATTAATCAAGTAGATAAGTAAACAATGGATGGTAATAGCCATCCTTTTCTCCTTTGACAAAGAGAAAATTCCAGATCCATTCAGACTAACCCGAATTACATTGCAAGATCATAGCAGAAGCAATTAAAATAGAGAACCTCTTTGCCTGATAGTTGTTTGACTCCATTTCTTTGAAGAGTTTCCTCTGATATATATATATATATTTTTGGAAAGTAAGTAGTAATATAAATATAAAAGGGGGGCAAAAAATACAAAGAACCGGCTTCAAAGACTCGCACTCAAAAGAACAGTCTCAAAAGAGTGAAAGGAAGCCGGGCAAAGGCCAAGCGGCCAAAAGACAACAAAAAAAACAACACACGCTAAGACCACGAACCCAGGCTACACATCAAACTGTGAAGATAGCAGGGTCTAATTCCCAGGAGCGTTGTAATCTTCTGTTTCTTGGGGAATCCTCCACATTTTTGAAGGTGCAAGCTTTGTCTTTGACCACCTTCATGAGATGCATCTTCATAGCAGAAGTAGAAATCTGCGCACCCCTGAAGAGTATGTCATTTCTGTTCTTCCACACAATGTGGCATAAAGCACCAAAAGAAAAGCGGGCGATGCAATTATGGAAGTCCTTGCCAGATAGCAAGGCCGAGACCCAGATAATTGTTTCCTCCCACGGATTGTTCCTCCAAGGAATACCACACCCAGTCGCCCAAAAGGAGGCAACTCCCGAAGTGACCCGACAGCCAAAAAAGAGGTGATTAACCGAGATATTTTTCGTCTGATATTTTTCGTTCTGCAAAGTACCCAATAATCTGAAGGGAACCCAGAAAAAAAAAAAAAAATTAGCACTCATCACAAGGAAATTATACCTACATATCAGAGATAAACACGAGAACCAATTCAACTGATCCTGAGAACATAAAAAATGCTTAAACACATAAGCAAGGGCTGCAAAAGCCAAAACAAGAAAAAACAAGAACAAAGGAAGAGCTGGGAAAATGTTTATGATGCATGCTAGCAATTGATAAGGACTTTGAGCTAGCTACAAAAGTCAAAGTTTTGGTAAGAACAATAAGGAAGCACCATGCAAACACAATGTGTCAAAATCTCAGAAGACAATGAGGAAAGTAAATCAAGTTATTGGCATTTAAACCATGCTCACCTCCGTTGAAAAAGAATCCATGAATATGCATTGACCATGCCATTTAATTAAGACAACAACACAATTTGACCCAAAAATTAGCAGTACAATGTACCCTATAGATGCAGGCACTCTTTTGCATACTAGTCTCTACCACGCAGTTAATTATGTCACTTGTATACTCATCAATAGTGGCTCGACCTCAACTTTCTTTAAAATGAGCAAAAACTGTTCAAGTTCTTAACTCTACGTTCTAAACACTTGGTGCTACAACTGATTGTTAGGTGGTTATGCCATCATTAGCCGATGTTGATTTTTAGGACAAAATCCAAAGTCTGCAAGGATATAATTCAGGGCTATGAAATTAAGGACTGAGGTTCTTTATTTTTGGGTTCCCCCATGCAAACACAAAATTTCTCAAGGTGATAGCACTAATCAAACTTGTGGAGTCATGTCAATGGGGCTGCATGCCGAATGACTTTTATTTTGCAAACAGTCAATGCTAATTACAAAATCTCCTCAAGAATTAGACATCAATATAGAAAGTTTTGACTCTTCATGTGATAAATTACTTAAACAAAATTACCATACCAGCAACCCTTGATCACACCTTGATGAGGCATATTACTGACCCATAGTGTAGAACAGACATTTTTAGTCCTTGTACTCTGTAGATCGGTATAACACCAACTCTATGTGTCTATTGTTCATAAACATTGTAAGCAAGATGATTGGACATGATATTGGGCTAGCACATCTTCCTCAGAAGCAACCAACATGGCTCATCCGAAGATAAAAGCAAACAAAAATTGAACACTACTGAACTTTTCTTCAAAAAAAATCAAGGGGGGTGAGAGAGAGAGAGAGAGAGACAGAGAGAGAGAGAGAGAGAGGCTTTATTAATTTGCCCTCGCAACTGAAGTGTCAAACCCCCAAAAGTAAAATGACACCCATGGCCAATCATTATTGGAGACTCCATTGTTGTGATTGTTGATGGCAAGTGATGAAGGCTAGGAGTTCTCCACTTTGTTTACATGAGAAATAGGTCTGTGAGCCTACTGTGTGAATAAAAGATCTTTTGCTCATAACTTCGATTAACAAATCATGCTCTTCAATATAAATTTCCAACAGACAAATAGATTTGGCATTTGGAGCACATCATGATTATTATGGGTAGCTAAATCCAGGCTAGCTGATGTATGCTCTCACAAGTCTGAAGCTTCCATGTTATAAATAATCCTTTTGATGAGATTTTTGAGTACATCCATTCAATTGAGTCACCTTTCCCAAACCCAAAGAAAAGGTGAAAGATTCAATCTCCAAGTCTTTCCTCTGCAGGTCTTGCAAACCAGAGCCTTAACTCTTAGATGCACTGGGGTTTCAATGTGATGTATTGTCTACACATTACAAACCAAGCATGTTACTTCAGATTCGGCGGTGTCTAATGGCCAACTGGATGCCACATCAGACATTCCTGACGAGTTTTTAAAAGCCACAAAGCACAAATACTTATAATGCAGGTTTGGCGATAATTTACAGTAGACCAAAACACAGGATTGTACAGACAATTTCCCCCAAATACTAAAAGAGTAAATTGACCATGCCAAATCAAAAGTTAAGACCGTACCTTATCACTCAAGGGTTCCAACCTTAGGGTCTCTTCTGTCATCTGTACAGTGGAACTAGCCTTCATGTCTGCAAAGGCCTAGATGAGAGGTCACTATTGGGTCCAATTCCAAGTACTCATATTAATTGAGAAAGAACACAAGATGGAAGATCTTGATGTGAACCAATTCAATTTTTCTTGTATTCTAGATGTACATATTTATACACAATACACAACTATATTATTTCCTAAATCTACTCCTATAGATAAGGTAAGTACAACCGAAAGATTGAATAAAATAACTCATGGATAAGGATGTCACGGTGACATATGATCGTCCCAAGATTTCATATGATCCACTAAGATTTCATATGATCACCCTAAGATTAATGCTTCACAAACTCACGATAATCCAGCAAGAACAATCACATTACCTGATCAGCCCATCCACATTCCATTCGGAAAAGAAGCAAAACCCCAATTTGACTAGAACAGTATATATCAGCCGGAAGAAAACGTACATCAAACTCGAAGAAACAACATACCCGCTTTGGACGATGTGGAAAGAAAAGAACCCAGTATGAGCCAGAACTCGCGGCTCCAAAAGGCACTTGCACCCCTCGTAGACGACACATATCTGAGAGAGGCCGAGGCAAGAGAAAGTACCTGGCGGCTTGCTGTCCGTCCTGGCACAGCGGACAGAGCGACGCAGAGCTGTGGATAAACCGAAAGATCCATGGGGCTTGATGCTGACGAGCAATCCGGGGCAAGAACTGAGACGGTGCGCGACACCGAAGGGCATTGTCCGCGTCTCGTACGGACGTTGTAGAGAGGGAGATGGAACGTAGGAGACACCTCTTAATGCTCCCTTTGTTTCCTTCGCAAAAAAAATTGAATGGCTAAATCTAAAAAATTGAATATGAAATATTCTTCGTCGTTTTAAATTATTTTTATTTCCCTAAAAGTATACATATTATTAATATTCATGTTCTTATGCAATCGATCTTGTAGAAGAAGTGCATATTCGTCGGCAAAATCAACATAAATGCTAATAATGAAATTGCACTTAGGTTACCATTTTAGCTCTATCTGTACATTCTTTTTTTACTACCTAGCATACAAAATAAAAGTTTTGAATGCGTCTTGAACTAATTAAATGCGTCTTGAACTAATTAAGTTTCGACCATGAAAAATGGGTTGTTTTTATCAAAAACATCATAGATACAAAAATTCTATTTTATCATGCATAGCTTTCAAATGGAAAGATCATTTATACGTTAATAGAATGAACAAAATTGCCACTATGGCAGGTTATGTATTTGTCAGTATCTTCATTTGACTTGCTGAATAAAGTTTTTAGCGGTCCAAATGTACCCAATTCAAAAACTAGATAATTTTACCGTTCGAATATAACTTTCTAAAAGCTATATCATCACCTTCCAGCGCCACAATTCGCGAGTACTTGGAGCTAGGAATAAGAACAACGCCTCAATTGGTTGCATGATCTTATTGGTCAAAGCTCGAAACATCGTTAGAATCCGCTAGTGGACAGCTTTCAATAATGTACCAATGTAAGGTATTCAGGGGAAAAGGTGGCCCTGTTTATTACAGACGAAGCACGTGCTGTGGCGGATGGCCGCCATGTGGCATGGGACTTGTTCGGCCAGTCTTTCATCCAATGGCCCTGTTTTTGAAAGGAGAAGCAGATGCCGTTCCTCATCCTCCGAGACAGAGCTTTGTCGCGCCGATCAAGAGGGGTCGAGCTGGGGGAGATGGGGTGCCCCATTGTTGCTGCTCTCGTTCGCTGTGAGCAGCTGTGCTGCTCTTGGTGCAGTTGGGTTTCAGTGTGCCTGTGATGAAGTGACGGTGTTCACGATGGTGTCCAACGACTGATGAATGACGATATTCAGTTTGTGAAACGCCGAGGACAGTAAAGAAAGGAAAGGAGGGAAGTGACCGTTCGCTAAACGCCGCGCTGTCCGGAGGACTTAGCTTCTTTGGGGGGTTTTCTTTTGGCAGGGATGAGCATGCGAATGGCCGCTCGTGAGAGATTGCAAATTTCTATTTTTAACAATCATGAAGTACATCATCATAACAAGGCAAAATGATATAAATAATAATTAATTTTACCCTAATATGTAATATCGTCCACGAACTTTTAATTTATTTAATATGGTTCTTGAACATTTTATACATGCTCAAAATTATATTGAATAAATTAAAAGTTTAAGGACGGCATTGAACAAATTAAAAGTTCAAGGATAATATTACATATTGAGTTAAAGTTCATAAACTATATAATATACGAATTATTTCTCATATACAATTCAAGAAAATCTCTTCCAATAGAAAATCAGCTTCTCATCTCATTTTGATTCCAATCGTTGTTGCAGGATTCACATCTCCCATGAGCAACTCAAACACCGTGAGCTTGCCACACTCAACAAGGCTCGCGGGAGTGTCGAAGATGAGGATGGCGCAAGGGGTCATGATGGTGGCCGGGGCCATGGTGAGGTCGAGGGAGAGGCGCCACCCCCAGCGGATCTTGGCAGCGTTGTAGTTTATGCAGTTAGCAGAGACTAACCAAATGCCTAGGAAGAGTTGGAAGCCGGTGTTGAAGGCGCCAGACCACTCTTTTTGTTTGGGGTGGGGGGGATTTATTAATCAGATGACAATTCTATTAAAAAATGGGTATATTGCATGAACTAATTAAACTTATCATTTTCAACGGTCAAGATTTAATTTATTATGCATTATTTATCGTTGAATAGATAACTAGTTGTCACGACCTAATCTCGGATGAACATCTATGGTTTGGCTAATGGATTACTAAACCTAAACTTAGTTTGGGCATACTCTCTCAAGCCTATATTAATTCGCGACTTAGGTTCAAATTGTTAACATGTAAATGATTTTTCAATTATGAGTCATCACTAATCAGTTTATGGTAGGTCGATTAGATACATAAGTAAAATAACGAGAGAATTATTTTACTTTTACGAATCAGAGGTTTTGAGTACGGAGACTTGATTACATTACATTTATGTAATATCATTTCGATGCCGTTCTTTTCATGAAAAAAAATATATATATATATACTTCATAACATCTAAGGTGATCATGTGAGTGCGCAATCTACCAATTTAATACTCAATAAAATAATAACCAAATTGTAAGACTTACCTTATAGCAACGAAATTATCTACAATGTTAGCTTAAAATTCACATAAATAGTCATAAATATGATTTTTAATTAACACGCAGTCATTCAATCTTTTTTTTTTTTAAAGATTTTCTCTCATTTAATAAAACCTAATTTTCATGCAATGCAATGAAAAAATATGCCTATCCATGACATGCGACATACAATTAAATAAACCTAATATGTAAACTATATGTCACGAAAGATTAATTAAATGACATAGTCTACTGAGGGGTAAATATTAATGTAACTATCCTAATATGTCTTACATTTTAATAATCCTACGGAAAATTCCAAATAAGGACCCGAAGTAAACCAATTTTCTTAAATAAGGATCCGAAATGAACTTTGTATCAGGTAAAGACCTAAAGTTGACATATTATCTTAAATAAGGATCCAAAGTGGTTGAATCAATTCCAAATAATGACCTGAGCTTGCTGGTCAGCCAAATATTCGCTGGCTACCAAGCATGTGGCATTTCTGATGACCGGAGTTTGGGCAATTTTGTCACAAAAAAATATAGGGAAAAATTAACAAATCCTAAAAAAAAAAAAAAAAAAAAAAAAAAAACCATAGGTTTTCTATGGTATCCCTGTTCCTTATACCCATCCTTTGCAAAGTCAAAGGCCGAAGTTCTCCCCATTCCTTGTACCCATCCTCCGCAAAGTCAAAGACCCAAATTCTTCACCAGTTGAGGCACGAATTACAAAACAAGAAGAAAACCGTATGCTTCTTTATTTATTTGCGGAGACCCAAATCTTCTATTTGACTTTTCTCTATTTGTGAATCACGAAGCTCAAGCAGGCCCACCTCCCCATCAACCAAGGTTAGTTTTTCCATCTTAGAATTCACTCACATTAAATCGACAAAATGTAGACAAAGCTTGTGTGCAAAGGCCGATTCTCCATCATCTTTTTCCAGGTTTTCCATTTATTTCAATTTGCACTCATGTTCAACCGTGGTTAGTTTTGTTCAAATAGGTGTACCCGATCCTTCGTTCGTCAAATAGAAAGTGATTGTGGCTCATTGAAGCAACATGGTGATAAGGTGTGGGCATATGATGGAATATCACACGGATGGCAGCAACTACAGTGATGGTACAAGATAGTTCTATTTATAGTATTTTTTTTACCTGTTTTGATGGATTTTTGAGTGAATGTCTCCTTTTGTCCAAATCAATGCATATGAGTTGTGTCCACTATGCTTTTTTTTAATTGGATATGTTGTGTTGTGATCGTATATGCCAGTGGCAATGGTCTCTTTTTTGCAATTTTTTAATGCCTTTCCGTTGTTTCTATTTTTTTGGTGTATACTTTACATTAAAGCTAGAGCTCATGGCATGTCCTAAAATCTAAATGTTAGTTTTTGATGATTTTTGAGCTATAATACATTGACCATACCAAGGATAAATCACTAATAAAAGGTGCAGGTTTTTGATGATGCTCTTGCTATGAAGGACCATACTTAGGATGTTAAAATATGTCTTGAATTTGAGCCCAATGCGAAATTATGAATATTCCGAATTGGATATGTTGTGGACGTTTGAAATCGAGCAAAGAAGATCCGAAGATCAACTTTCCAAAATTTGAATATGCGTTGGAGAGTTTGGCCACTGAAATAGAAAAGTCCAACTTTCACTTGGATTTGGATTTTGTTTAAAATATATAGAGATATCTTTTGGTTAAAATAGGTAAGTTAAGAAATAGAATCCTATGAGAAGTTGGCAAAGGAACAAGGGTCTCACTTATATATATATAGACTTGTGGCCATGGATGGAAGAAGGTTGATCATGAAGAAGTGTTCTTGAAGCGCCGTCTAGTCATCGAGTGCTTGGGACGGATTTTCTTTGTCGTTCTTGTCCGTGAATTACATCCAAGAAAGACTAGTTTTTGTAGTCAATTAAATCTTGAGGTAAGATTTGCGTGTAATTTCTCTGTGAGATTGAGAGATTATTTCTTGAGAAATTTCGGGGCTAAACACTGCGTGCATTATTGGGTGTAATTGGGGCTTGGGAAACACCAAGAGAGTGTTTGAATGACTTGAGTGTGTAATCTCCTTGTATCGCTTGATCTATAGTGAAATTCGATATTGCTCTCCCCGTGGATGTAGGTCTTTATGACCAAACCACGTAAATCTAGTGTCAAATTTATTTTCTTCTTCTGTCTCTATTATTGTTCGATCGCTCACCTTTTGAAACATAGGATATGGTCTGTCACCATAGCAGTAGCACTTTCATGCCCACATGAGTCCTAATGTGTATTACCAAATCATTATCACAAAAAACATTTTAAGTCAATAATGCATATTTTTTTTTGTGACAAATGATATCTAATAAAAGTGTGGTAAGTGGTCACTAGCATGACTAATTTTCTCTCATTAATAGTAGTGTGGTACAGATGTATTGCAATTTTTTTTTTATAGTTTTTGTTTTGTTTTTCCCTAGTGCATATTATGCATAAGAATATATTGGCGTTATTTTTTGCTTCCACTTTTCACTAGTTAAGGGATGTGAAGAAGTGAACTATTCCATGTATGATAATAGGCATGATAAGGATGCCAAGGGTGCTGAAGAAGATGGGTTTCCCTTAATTGATCTTGATGAGTTATATATACGAACTAGATGTGTAGACAATGATAGTTCAATGGAGAGGGATATGGAGATTGGAGATATCAGTCTATATGTAGATGTGTTAGCTGATAATGCAGATTTCTTGAACAAGAATAGCGAAAATGAGTATACACATCCTGAGTTCAATGCTAAGGTATGGAAAATCCTATCTTCAAGTTGGGGATGCACTTTAGTAATGCGAAGGAAATTAGAGAAGCTATTAGGAACCATGCCATAAAAAATGGGAGAAATGTGAGGTTTGTTAAAAATACACCTAATAAGTTGAGGGCAGTGTGCTTGGAGGGCTGTGATTGGCTCATATATGCATCTAAAGTGCAAAAGGAGCATACTTTACAAGTCAAAACCTTCAACTTAGTACATACATGTAATATAACACTACAAGTTCCTCAAATAAGCACTAAATGGCTAGCAAATAAGTATTGTGATAGGCTGAGAAACAATCCTACATGGCCAGGTGCTTCAATGAAAAAAACAATGGAGTTTGAGAATGTTTTGAAGTTATCAAGGACAATGGTTTATAGAGCTAAGGCAATAGCAATGAGTATGATCACGGGGAATGAGCAGGAGCAATTTTGGATGCTTAGTTGCTATTGCCAAGCACTTCTTGATGCCAACCCAAGATCCACATGTATAATCAAGACTAAGTAATGTTGAGACCAATTCAAGTTCAGGGGAGTCTACATTTGTTTGGATGCATTAAGGAGGGGCTTTGTAGAAGGATGTAGGCGCTTTGTGGGATTCGATGGTTGCCATTTGTCATCAAGCTATAAGGGGATACTTCCAACAGCGGTGGGCTTAGATGGCAACAATCAGATGTATCATTTTGCATGGATAGTTGTTGGACAAAAAACATACAAGACATGGGAATTACAAACCCTGAAAATTCAAAGTACTTGACTTTTTTGTGTGACAAACAAAAGGGATTGGTGCAAGCACTAGCACATCTAATGCCCGAAGCAGAACATAGATTTTTCTTGAGGCATCTTTATGAAAACTTTAAACTGCATCACAAAGGAGTAGAACTTAAAAAACTTCTTTGGAAGGTTGCCATGGCAACTAAAGTATGTGATTTTGACTTGGAAATGGCACAATTGAAAGTAGTTGATGAGAAAGCTTAGGATTGGTTATTCTAGAGGCCTCCAGTGCAATGGAGCAAGTCCTACTTTAGGACAAGTTCAAAATGTGACATTTTCTTGAACAACTAGTGTGAAAGTTTCAACAAAAGCATCATTGATGCAAGGGACAAGCCTATCATCACAATACTTGAAACTATAAGAGCATAGCTCATGGAGAGAATTCATAAGCATAGGGAGGGGATGACCAAATACATTGGTGTGATCTGTCCTAATATCCAAAAGATATTAGATTTTCAAAAACAGTTTTCGGCATAATGGATTCCAACCTGGAATGGAGAGGATGAATTTGAATTAAGTGGGCCATATGGAGGCAAGAGAGTTGTTAATATTAGACATAGATCTTGTAGCTATAGAAGATGGGACATCAGCGAGATTCCTTGTTGTCATGTTGTGGTGGCTCTAATATACATGAGGGAAGAACTTGAAAAATGGGTTCACACAAGTTTTACTAAGGAAACATTCATGCAAATATATAGTCATGTTGTGCATGTTGTAGATTCCAAAGACACGTGGCCTGCTAGAGAGCCATTATTCCCACCAGATGTGCCCAAGCAAGTTGGTAGAAAGAAGAAACAAAGAAGATAATCCATGAATGAAACAACTAATAGAAATTTGAAGACAGGAAAGAAAAAAGTTGTGCAAGAGTCGGTGGGAACAAAGTTGAAGAGACAAAATACCACAATTACTTGTGGAAAATGTGGTGGTTTAGGCCATAACAGGCATCATTGTAAGAATTTACTAGCAGCATCAATAGCAACAGCATCAGCCCCGATAGATTTTTTGGTTGCCTCATGTTCACAAGATATGGTAGAAAGCACTCTCTTAGACCCAACATGTTAACCTGAGACTGTGGAATTGCTTGCATCAATTTTTGGCAAAGTTTCAAGCTCAATATCATCTACGGGAAGAGAGAGGATAAAGGTAGTTATTTATGCTTGACTTGGTCATAAAACTGTTCTTACTTATACTTGACTTTATTTTGACTAATGATTTATTTTGTGTTTCAAGCGTAGGTAAAGAGGAGGATGTAAGGCCTCAACTTACAAGTGGTCAAAGATGAGCAGCTTTTTTAGAGATATGCAAGAGCAACAAGACTAATAAACACAAACTCTTTTTGTTTTACCGTTGGTTGATATGGATGGATCTATTTTGGAAGCATCTTAAGATATGTGTAGATAAATTTTGTTGAAAAGATTTCTTGTGTTGAGATATCTCAATTCAAGTTTATCTAGTGGTATTTACTTTGCTATGGAATGTCCTAGCACTTCATTGTAATATGGTGGTACTCACAACAAATTTAAATGAGCTTATCGATTCAATGAGAAAAAAGAAAATATAAAATAGTAGCATAAAAAAAATGACCTGCGAAGAGCAACAAACACAACAGTCCAACAACACACCTATTTAAAATGCACTGTAGTATAGGCCAAAGAAAAATATAGAACGTCAATGGGCTCTGTCAAAGCTTGAGCTTTGTACTCAACAAAATATAGAATATCCGACTTAAATGAAACCAAATACAGCTTGTAGTACCAAAAAACATCATCATTAATTCATCATTGAACACTTGAATTAATTGAACTTCAATATTTCCATTACAAAAAGAGATGACAAAATATGAGTTTACAACTTTAATATGTGTACATATAACACGCACAACACTACAAGAAAGAGAAGAAACAATTGAATTTACAAAGCAAACTCCCACTAATCATATGCAGTTATCACATCCCATCCTCCACTGCAACCAATCTAAAGCACCCAATAAAAATTGAAAGACTCCACTACGGAGCTAATGAATTGATGTGATTATAGTTCTTTGGGTTCTATCTCTTTGGTCAAAGATGGCTATTCTGCTCATGACATAATAGGATGTTGCGCCGTCGAGTCCACTGGTTGGTTTTGTCAAGGAAGAGAAGCTCCAGGCAAGTGACAAGCTTCAGGCAAATGCTAACTCTTCTCTTTTGACCATCACTTAGTCCTTTGGTCCCTCAACCTCAAATTCTTATGTCCATGGCATTTGCAGTCCCATTGCCCTTATTGCTGTTTTTGCCCTTTCCCTCTTCTCAGATACTGCTATGGAGTTTGGCAATTGTAGCTAAGCTGTGTAGTAAACATTTTCTCTCACAGTAGCATTGAGATCAATCCATCGTCTTGCATCACATAAGCCTGAATTAATAAAAATAGAGAACCCTGATAAGTGATGAGAAGATAGTTGCTTATTATTTACCAATGAATATTAGATCACCTCAAAATATGGGACAGTTGAATTAGGTTCAATTTTTTTTATGTGAAGTCACAAATTATTTCATAAAAACAAGAGTTTGAGGGATTTGGTTCATTAGTATGATAAGTTTCGAGGTCAATGTAAAAACTTTATTTTGATAGTATTGAGTGGCGCTTTAAAGTTTACAGAGACGAAACTTTGAAAAGCAAGCCATATCAAGTAACCATCTCCAAATAGGACAATGCATTATCCACATAACATCCCCAAAACAGATAGAAACCTATCAAAGGAAAATTAAATTCCTTGTGCACAAGAGTTAGTCCTTTAGCAGTTTGCTTCAAACTTGGATGAATGTGAATCTCCACACAACCTTCAAGAGATGGAGCATGTCTCACCATATTTAACAAGAAATCAGCCAATACTTGTTGAATTCGTAACTAATCACCACAGACATCCGGAGTTTGATGTCATCTATAATATCACGAATCAATTGCAAACCCCGATGTCTTAGCAATATCATTACTTGGCTAACAACAACGTTATAGCACTTCCAAGAAATAATTTGGCCTTCTCAAGCTCCAATGAACTAGCAATCTTTGTATTGCTAACAGAAGTCAAATTTACCATAATACAAGGCAGAATATCCCTCCCCGCCACGCATTAAAGCATTGAATGCTCTCAAGAACTCCCAAATTCCAACAACAAAAAAGCACACCATCTGATTAAATAAAGCATTTGCAGCAGAGTTTGACGAGTAGAATGCGACTAAAATTTAGTCACCTTACCTGGTCGCCGACCATTGCTACCAACGGAGGTGCCTCCCAAAGAGACAACCCCTCACCATTGTGGTTGCCCAAGCGGTGCACTTGAACGACAAATTTGAAGCTTGTCGACACCGAAACCCTAGAAAGAAGAGACGATGGTGAACAATAGACCGATGCTTGCAAGGGCCAGGTGAGAAGCGACAAGAATTGAGCAAGGCAAGGAGCGACGAGAAGAGTTGCAATGATGATTGGGCAGCAATTTGGTTGAGGAGCAGTGAGGGAGAAGAAAGAAGAAAACATAAGCATCTAAATGAATAAACTAAATTTAATTAATTTAGAATTTTCCTTTTTTTCCAATCACAAATTTCTAAAAAATTGCCCCCATTTTAATCGCCGGAAAATGTTTGTCGACGAGCTAAGGTCCTCCATAGAGATTAAGTTGATTATTCCGAGTCCTTATTTGACACAAAATTTAGTTCGAGCCTTTATTCGAGACAATAGGTCTACTTCGGGTTCTTATCTAACACAAAGTTCAAATTGGGTTATTATTTGAGAAAATAAATTCACTTCGGTTTTTGGAATTTTCCCATGATCCTAAGCGTGCAATGATCAAATGACATGTAAGGGATGACCTAATTCTAAATGACACGCATGATATATTTTTTATGTTTTATTTTCTTTTTAATCAAAATTTGAAATTAAAATCACCCAAAAATTAAACATGCAATTTAATTAAGGAAAATAAACCTAACATCCTAAATCCTAAAGTAATGTTTTTTTTTTCAAAAATTCGAAAATAGTAAAATACCTAATCTAAAAATGCAACCTATCCTAAAACAGGCAATATTCTAGCATGAATCCAAATCCAAACTCAAATATATTTTTTTGGGTTTTCTTTATATGCAACCTATCCTAAAATAGGCAATATTCTAGCATGAATCCAAATCCAAACTCAAATATATTTTTTGGGTTTTCTTTTATGAAAGCAAAATCATGCATAAAAAAATAAAAAAATAAAAACACTGCAAGATATCATCAATACCCATATAATAAATTGATAAATCATATCTCGCGCATAAGATCAAATCGGTCATCTTTTAACGAAATCGCAAATCATATCTCGAGCGCGAAATTTTTTCGTGTGATTGCAAGTCATATTTCGGAAATTGGACTGCCAATTGTATGCATGTTGTGAAATTATGGATTATTCCCTAATTTGAAAGGCTACTCGGGAAACATGGGACAAGATAACATCGTTTGGGAGTTTAATCAAGAATGCAACACCTCAAATGAGCAAACGAAATATTTGAGAATTAATTTAGATGTGAACTTTACCTACCTTGATTATTGTTTCCTAGTTTGGATAGGTAATTGTTGACACCTAATATTTTAGAAAATAATAAATAAAATAAAATATTTGGTTTTGAAAATCTTTATTGTTGAAAATATATCTTCATTTCAAAATTCAAAAAAATAGTTGTTGTGTGATTTTGGAGCCATTTCTTTGTTAAGTGGTTGAGTGAAAATCTCCACCTGCAAAAACAAACTCGAGTTTTTCCTATATAAATAGAGAAAGCAAGGCTTCGGTTGAAGTGGGGTTTCTCTTCGTCTTCCGTCGAACGAAAAGAGAGAAAAGTGAAAAGAGAGAAAAATGAAGGAAAGCTTCGGTTCTTTGGGGGAGAGGGAAAGTGTGCAGAGAAGCAAAGGAAAAGGGACGTGAGAGAGACAGAGAAAAAAAAAAAAGGGAGCCACTGTTCGTCTTCCCCGCGGAGCCTCCGGTGATCGCTGCTGCCCACGTCACCCGCATTACAGCAGTCGGCCACTATCCCTCTGCCGGAACACTGCGCTCGAATCAGCCACCGAGCCCCGACACTAGCTCGAAGCTCCGCCAGCCACCGTCGCGCTTGTCGTGCTCGACTCCAAACGCCACTTTTGCCGCGACTCGATGCTTTGAAGCAACACGGACCTACATTTGCTCCCCTTCGCCTGTGACCCGTGACCCACAGAAGCCCGTGCTGCGACCTGATTCCCCTATTTGCCGGACCGCATCACCGATCCGCCTCTGCCGTGCCTCCATGAGCACCTGCGTGTAAGAATTATTGTGACCCACATGATATAATTTATTATATGATTTAATAATTATTGAAATGCTATAAAATAAATAATTATTGGTTACGAGAAGTTGCGACTCTAATAAAATGAAAGGGTATATCGCTTTGATGGAAGGCACATTTTCAACGAACGTATAAATAGAGTCCAGTCCTCTCTCCACCCACAATGAACAATAATAACATAAAGGAATTGGGTATTCTCTCCTCCATCAATTGAATACATTAATCAACAATGGGTTAAGGGAGAGAAATCGGATTTCTTCATTTGGTTTGAGTTCTACTGCAATGCTATGGATAAAGGTATGTCTTCATCTAATTGTAAAAATCATGAAGATCAAAAGATCATTGTTTACTTTGAATTTCCGCATCAAGTATTATATGTATAGTCTAATAGTTTGTATCAGAGCATGGTTTATGATCTCATGATTTTTCCGTTTAAAGAAATATTATGATTTATGTATGATGATTCATTGAACGATCCTGTTCGTACTATTTTTGTTGTTAAAATGTTTTCGGAGGGTTGTGTTAAAGAAAATCCGAATGATTGAATGTTTTTATGGAGAAAATGACGAAAATGGAGTAATTCGGAATTTTAAGGACAAAAATGGAGGAATTCGGAATTTTAAGGGCAAGATAGAAACTCTCCGATTCCGGGCAAAATCCGGCGACCCACCATTTGGTTTTGGATCCATACGGTCGCACTGCCATGAGGAACATTAGCCATGAGTTTTTCTGGTATATTGGCGTTCGCCGAGGCTAATCGAGCGGCGGAAGTCGCGGTGGTGGAGTTTTTGTGTTTTGAGAAAATAAAAACACTGCAAGATATGATCAATACCCATATAATAATTTGATAAATCATATCTCGCGCATAAGATTGAATCGGTCATCTTTTAACGAAATCGAAAACCGAATCTCAAGCGCAAAATTTTTTCGTGTGATTGCAAGTCATATTTCGGAAATCGGACTGCCAATTGTATGCATGTTGTGAAATTATGGATTATTCCCTAATTTGAAAGGCTACTCGGGAAACATGGGACAAGATAACATCGTTTGGGAGTTTAATCAAGAATGAAACACCTCAAATGAGCAAACGAAATATTTGAGAATTAATTTAGATGTGAACTTTACCTATCTTGATTATTGTTTCCTAGTTTGGCTAGATAATTGTTTTTTTTTTTTTTTTGGTGCTGGAGGAACCGGCTTGCAGCCGACAGCCGCCGTAAACAAAAAAAAATAGTTGTTGTGTGATTTTGGAGCCATTTCTTTGTTAAGTGGTTGAGTAAAAATCTCCACCTGCAAAAACAAACTCGAGTTTTTCCTATATAAATAGAGAAAGCAAGGCTTCGGTTGAAGGGGGTTTTCTCTTCGTCTTCCGTCGAACGAAAAATTAGAAAAGTGAAAAGAGAGAAAAAGGAAGGAAAGCTTCGGTTCTTTGGGGAGAGGGAAAGTGTGCAGAGAAGCAGAGGAAAAGGGACGTGAGAGAGACAGGTGAGAGAGAGAGAAAAAAAGAAAAGGGGAGCCACTGTTCGTCTTCCCTGCGGAGCCTCCGGTGATCGCTGCTGCCCACGTCGCCCGCACCACAGCAGTCGGCCGCTGTCCCTCTGCCGGAACACCGCGCTCAAATCAGCCACCGAGCCCCGACACCAGCCCGAAGCTCCGCCAGCCACCGTCGCGCTTGCCATGCTCGACTCCAGACGCCGCTTTTGCTGCGACTCGAGGTCGAAGCAGCACAGACCTGCATTTGCTCCCCTTCGCCTGCGACCCGTGACCCACAAAGGCCGTGCCGCGACTTGATTCCCCTGCTTGCCGGACCGCATCGCCGATCCGCCTCTGCCGCGCCTCCACGAGCACCTGCACGCCTGCCGATCCGCCTCTGCAGCGTCTCCACGAGCCACCACCGCGCGCCTAGCCCTTTGACGCCACAACAGCCGCTGGTTTCCCTTGTTGTGCTTCCACCCTCCGATCGGTCGCACCAGCCTCGCCCGAAGCCCGACGTCGCCTCTACTGGCCCCGCCTCCGCACAGCTCTCTGCTCCGCACCTCTGCTCGAGTCCGAACCAGTCACTGATTTTTCTTCCCTGCAGCTCCGAATTGCCGGACCTCGCCGGAGCTTCGCACCTCCGCAACCTCCGATCGACGGTGACGTCACCGTTACAGCCGCCGCCCCTCACTGGAGCCGGTGACCAGCCGCACGAGCACAAGCCGTGCTTGGGAAGAAAAAGAAGAAAGGAAAAAACAAAAGAAAAAAGAAAAGGAAATTAGGTAGTTTTATTTTCTTTTTCTATTTACTTTATTTTGTTATTTTTTTAAGTTTAGTTATTTAAATTGGAACCTCATGAATCTTGTAGGCATTATCCAAGGATTTTGTCCAAAATTATTGTAATTATTAATTTGATCCGTAATATGTCGGATCATTTTTTTAGTTATATTAATTTTTGGGCATTTTGATAGTATTTTAATTATTAATTTGATTTATGAGACTTCGGATCAAATTTTAATTGTTTTGAACCTTTTTATGTGTTGTGATGTTCGTGGTTAGAGTAATCGTTAATTTAACCTGTGAGACAATAGGTTATTTTTTTTATTATTTTAATTCTTTATTTGTTGAATATCTTGATTGTGTAGATGTAAGGTTTATTTGATAATTACTTGTTTTGGAAAAACAATAAAAAAATATAAAAATCAAAATAAAATCAAAATCTTGCATTAGAGCATGTAGGTTTATTTAATTAGAATTTGTTTATTAGTAAAATTATATCATATCTAGAACTTAGGTACTTAGGTCCATACACATTTCATATTTAAGGCAACGCATTTTGATTTTTAAGATTCATATAGAATTAGGATAATTTTCTTTTAATAAAACCAAAACAAAAAAAAAGAACAAAAAAATGTTATTTAAGTTATATAGATTTCATAATGTGCACACTGCATGTTGCGCTTTAATTAGTGGGTCATAGGTTAATGTTTTAATATTCTCGTTGTGTTTTTTTTTTTAATTAGTATTGCATCATTATGTTATTTTTCTTAATAAGAATTATTAAGTCATTTTAAAAAGAAGAAAACACAAAGGTCATTTACTTAGTTAGTTAATAGGTTAGTTCATGATTAATCCCATTTTATGTCATCATTGTTTAGTGTAGGTTGCATATATGTATTAAAAAAAATCATTAAAAAATCATAAAAAGAACATGTATATAGAATTGTCATGTCATCCATCTCATATCATGTAACACATGCATATTTAGGAATTATGTAAATTAGATTGCACACATATTGTAATGATTTAAATTATGTCACATGAATTGCATCTCATATGTCATTAAAGTAAAACTCATGAATATCAAATTTAGATTAAGATTACATATTATTAACATTTTTTTTAAAAAGAAAAAGAAAAATTAGGTGTCATGTCATTTAGAAATCATGTTTAAGGCATGCATTTTGATTAGCATTTTTGTAAGTTTTTCTTTAGAGAGTGGACCTTAATCAAGTTGTAGTTTATAATTTCTTACAATTTATTACTTCAGTTGATTGAATGTTATTTCATTGATTGTGCACCCGCATGACCACCCTTTGCATGTTAGTAGCTTAGGTTAAAATTAATCAAGACTGCCTGCAAAATATTTTTTAAATTAAATGACAAGGTACCGAAATGGAGTTAGATTTTTCTAGCGTAACCATGTCCACGGACCTATTGAATCTCTGGTTCGCAAAAGTAAAGTATTCTCCCATACTTTTACTTAGGTTTCTAACCAACCATAATTAGTTAGTGGTGGCTTCAAATTGAGTATAATTGCATGTTTAAATGAGTTAATTTCTTAGTATCAAGTCGCGATTGGTAGGACTTGGGAGTGTCCATGCCAAGTCTTCGGACTTAGTAATCCAATAGCCTTCTTTGAGTAATTCACCTTTGGGAAGGTCGTGACAGTAATCACGGTCAACTTTGCTTCACAGCAGTTGGCTCACGATAGCATCTTGGGTTGCTCGCGGCACCCAACGGTGGAGGAGGCTCTTGGCTCAGTGAGGGCTGTGTCGATGTTGTCGGACACAACCGAAAGTCTTCAAGTGGACTTTCCTCTTTGCCAGACATCCCCTTTTAATATAACCTTCACTAGAGCTCCTTTGACCATCGTTTGGAGTTCTCCTCTTATCCTGCAGAGGCACAAAAAAATTTATTGCGAAGAGCGCCAAGAGGCGTTCAGTGTGACGCAAGACCAGTAACATCGTCGATCGTAGGATGGAGCATCTACAATTTTCTGGTGCAAGGTCACGAGCAGCTTAGTTGTCACAACGTGAGTCTCCTCCAATCGATGCGAACAGCGAGGACGTCACAGGTCAGAGCAGAGGTGTTAAATGGGTAGAAAACCCATTTATCGACCCATTTATACTTAAATGGGTCGATAATGGGTCAGCCTTTTTTTCCCAAGACACCCACGTGGGTTTTAAAAATAAAAGGACTGGGTCTTAAATGGGTCTACTATATACCCATTTACCAACCCATCAAAATAAACCCAGTAACCCACGAAGGCCACGCCCACGATTGACGATTCTACAACCCCCTCTTCGCTTTCGATTCGCCGCCACCTCCATCGCCCCATCGCCGCTTGTCGCCGCCCATCGTCGCCTCGTCGCCGCTTGCCGCCACCCATCGTCGCCTTGCCACCGCTCATCGTCGCCTTGCCGCCGCCCATCTCTAGTGGCCGAGGTTTTCCGACAACTCAATCGTCGCAGTGTCACCACCAGCGGTAGGGTTCGGGTCGGCGAGGATGGAGGAGGGTCGCTCGTGCTAGTCAGCAGCGGGTGTTCCAAGAAGGAGGGAGGGAGTCGAGGGACTACTTCCAGCAGCAGCCGTATGGAATTTGTCCGTTCAATCAATCGGGAATTTTAGCGCCACGATCAGTCTCGCGGATCAGCTGGACTAGGGCGTTCCTCTCGATTTCGTGAAGCACGTCAATCGACATCTTCATTCGACATCGACTATAAAGGAAAACCCAAAGCATAATTGGGTTTTTGCTGCTGAGTCATGCAGGTCCGCAATTGTAATGCTTCCTGGGTTTCTGTCTCTGCTCTGTGATGTGGGTTGTGAGGACTTCTTGAAGATGAGAAGTGGGATCAATACCCTTTCTTGAGCTTCCAAGGGGATGAGTTTTGTTTTCTTTAATTTCGCTTGGCTTGAGGATTCTTGACTTTACTTACCCCTTTCTCCTCGTTGCTGTCTGTGTTGAGTTGCCTTTTTTAGTTGTGGCTTGAGGTATCAAGTTGATACCGATGCCTTTTTGTCAGTGCTGGCGCTTCAACCTATTCCGAAGATGGAATCAGTGCCTACCATTGTTGTGGGGCTTCCTTTTTTTGTCCTCTTTTACCCCCAAATTGACGGTCAGAGACGATTGGATTGGTTGATTTTTTGTTCTGTGAGTGATGCTCATGGGGCGGTTTGCGCTGATTGCGAGTTGGGCTCTGATTTTTGTTTCTTTCTTTTTGCATTTTCGTTGGCTGATTGGTGGGCTTTTCTGTTTTGCAGATACTGAGCAGACAGAGCCGTATGGAGTCTGGACGAAGAAATTTACAATCAGCTGGTTTGGAAGGCTGAAGAAGAAGGGTATGACGTGAGCAAGCTCCACAAGACTCCACATAGCGACAGTCCACCGGAAGAAGAAGGACCCAAGGACATCAAAGGCGTTTGGTGGATCAAGTCCATTCTAGGAAGATAGGGGGAACTCGATTTCACAGCCAGCTTGATGAAGATGATGCAGCAGAGGCTTCATGGAGTTCTGAGTACATATGAGTTTTCATAAATAATCAGCATATGATGTACCCCTGTTTTAAGTCAGATTGAAATCTTTTAGTCTTGAGACTACCATGTGTTCGTTTTGTTTGATGTATATTTTGCTTCTGCTGTGTGCGGATATTGTATCAGTGATGAGAGATTAGCAATGAATAGGAGCTGTTCAATTATGAGATCCTTCTGGGATTCCTTTCCACTTGACGGAGTGTGGGTCAATGGCAAATTTCAATACTTGTGACCTCTTAAAATCAGTCTAGGCATAAAGGTGGCACCTGTAGAGAATGTTGCATCAAAGTTATTTGTTCAATGCTCTCGGCAAAAGGGGCTCATGAAGATCTATAGACACTTGCTCAACTATCAAAGAACTGCACTAATATTCCTTAAATTCTTACATCCATTGAGCCACATTCCATCTATAAAAAAAAAAAATTCTTTAGAAAAATCGGTCACTTGGCCAATTGGAAAAATGATACTAGAGAAGGATAGGTTGGTTTCACTTTTTACGTTGGAACCCTTGTGAGAATACTTACATAATTTGCTTGATCATATATATATCCTCTAGAGCTTGTCAAGCGAGCTCGAGGCTCGCTTGTGGCCGATTGCCAGCCGTTGTAGTGGCCGGCGGCCGGCCAAAGAAGAAGAAAAAGAAAAAAGAAAAAAGAAAAAGAAAAGTTATATTTAAAAATAAAAATAATTAAAATTTTATTTTAAAAACTAAAATAATTAAAATTCGATTTTTTAAAATAATTATTTTAAAAATTATAAAAAATTTCATTAAATTTGTATTGTATAAAATTATTTTAGCAATACTATTTTTTTAAATATATATATCTAATATCTATATATAATAAATTAAGTTTAGTTAAATGGGTCGGGTATGGGTTGGGTATGGGTCGGGTCGGGTATGGGTCAAAATTTTTGCATTGCAATAAACGGGTTAAATGGGTCGATTTGGGTCGGACCATTTATGACCCGACCCAAACCCGACCCGACCCACTCGTTTAACGGGTCTAGTTCAGAGATTATAGCGGAACAGGGCAGTAGGGACAGCAGCGGCGTAACTCGAGCAGTCGGGGTAGAAGCGGATCTACAGCGTTGTCGGTGGCAGTCAAGTACAATGTGTCGCGGACGATGAAAGCACCGCGGCAGAAGCCTCGGCGTGGGTCTTGGCCAAGACTTGGCCAAGAAGACTCATGCTCTTTCCTCTCTCACATATCTCTCTCTTGTATAGACCCGTTAAATGGATGAGTCGGGTCGGGTTTGGGTCAGGTCATAAATGGTCCGACCCAAATTGACCCATTTAATTCGTTTATGATCCATTTAATGTAATGCTAATTCTTTGACCCATATCCGACTTGACTCATACCTAATTCATATTCGACCCATTTAACGAAACCTCTAAAAGCTTATATATATTTTAAAAATGGTATTGCTAACATGGTTTATACAATACAAATTTAACGGATAATTTTTATAATTTTTAAAAGAGTTATTTTAAAAAAATCGAATTTTAATTATTTTTTATTTTTAAAAATTATTTTTTAATTTTTTTTTAATTTTTAAGAATATAATTTTTATTTTTCTTTTTTTTTTTTTTTTTCTTCCTCTTCTTTAGCCGGCCGCCAACCACGACAACAGTGGCGACCGGGCACAGGCGAGCTGGCTCGCCCGGCTCACTGACGTCGGCAAGCTCGAGCTCGCCCCTTGCCGGATCTGGCAAGGCTGGAGCCTTGCCCGACGCCAGCGAGTTCAAGTCTCGCCCGATCAGCGAGGCTTGGGCCTCAGCAAACATCGGCGAGGCCTCTGCCTCGCCAAATCCAGCAAGCTCAAGGCTCGCCCAAGGCTGGAGAGCTCGAGGCTTGCCGGCATCGGGCAAGCTTGAGCTCGCCTCTCGCCGGATCTGGCGAGGCTCGAGCCTCGCCCAACACCGGCGAGTTCGCATCTCGCTAGATCGGCGAGGCTCGAGCCTCCGCCTCGCCAAATCTGGCGAGCTTGAGCTCGCCCGACGTCGGCGAGCTCGAGGCTCGCCCGCGGCTCACCACCGGCCATTGCCGTCCGATGATCGATCGAGGAAGAAGAAAGAAAAAAAAAAAAAAAAAGAAAAAAAAAAAAAAGAAAAGAAAAATAAAAAAATAATTATAAAAAAATTGTAAATAAAGAGAGAAGAGAGAGATTGTGAGGTTTTGGGTGAAAATGGGTTCTAAATCCATCCCATTTAAGACCTACCTATCAAAATCTTTAGTTATTAAACCCATTTAACTACCTTTTGTCAAAAAACAAGTGACCCATTTTGACACCTCTACTCTCGTATTAAGAATTCCCACCCTTTTGTCTATTGTGAGCCTTCTGTTATAGTGTCCGTCTCCGCACCCCAAAACAGGAAATATGAATATATCAAAGAAAGCCACCTACCGACTTCCCGCTTTGGTAAGGTTCTGTCCTTTTTTCTTTCCTTTGTATGCATTGCGGATCCATGTGTCCTCATCGAAAAATATTTTTTTAAAATATTCCTTCCCATCCGCTAATCCTTTCTTGCCTTTTTTTGATTTCTTTGTCCGCACATTAATTCTTTTCCATTGGATCATCCAACAACCCAAACATTGATCAAATATTGCCAAAAGTTCTTGATCGTAATAGAATTTTCCAAGATTCCGAATCTTGCAAAGATGAGCTCATAATATCTCATTTCCATGCTTGTCCTTATTAAGAATATATGAATAGATTGCATGAATATACAAAAAATCCACTGCCATATCATCGAAAACATCAAATCGCCATTCCTCATAAGTTAATTTGCGGTTATCAGAAAATAACAGGGTTGGACTAATTCCCTCTCTTCATGGGCTTAGTCCAACTCATCAAATTAAAACTCAGAAGCATCAGTTTAAACCCATCTATCACCGGTCCAATTCAAAATAAATGCTCCTAAAACCACATGCTATGTGATTAATATTTCTGTTTAGGTCTTACAAATTAATCCCTAATTTTCAATACAATAAACAATTAATCGGGTCGCCAAAATTTATGTGTCAACACTAATATATAGATATTATCCTCTAGAAGTTGTTACTGCACATTTCTCTAGCCTATTAAGTCTCCATTGAACTTATATAAAATGAACTAAATTGTAATAGCACCACGATACATTCACATATGTCATGCCAATTGCAAGAATATCAACCAAATACATATAATTATTGAAAAAGAGTCAAAATGGAAGTGTAGAAGAAACAAATCAATAGGGAAAAAATCAGAATGTTTGCATTGCAGAATATTCTACAAGTAAGTATGAAAATAACAAACTAAGCGAGTATCAAAGAGTTGATCATTTAGAGATATTTTCTAATTTGTCTTTTTATTCAATTTCCTTGTAAATAAAATTATTATCTTTTATCTTCTAATTTTCATCATAATTATATGTGGTGATATATTTATATATTGTACAACATATCAATGAAAAGAACACTTCATCGACTCAATTTCTAAGTTTGTTCAAGAAGATATATACTTTAATTGAGCCCTGACGGACCAGCAATTTCAGAATGGCTGAACCTTAACCATGAAATCAGGAGTGCAACTCAGTAAGCCTGATATATGGTCTTGAAAAAGGGGCTTTCTTTTCTTCAGAACATACTGACACCACAAATGAACAAGTACCTGATTGTGAAAAAGAGCTTCTTTTCTTGGGTGCAGCCACCAAGAACCATTATTGTTTCTTGCATAGATTCATACATGTCCCAAAATTGATTTCAAGCCTCGTGCGCATGAGCCGTTAGTGATTACTGATCAGGCATTACATGAATAAATGGAAGAGTTTATAATACCATACACGATAATAGGGTCCACTTTTTCTTTTACAAGGAGTACTAAGTTTTTTTTCCGTTTTACAAAATAATCTTTAGGTTGTGTAGAAGCAGTTATTTAAAATAAAATATACTAAGATATCGTAATATAAAAATCGCTTATATAAAGACTACCCCGATGGTGCACGAACAAGTCCAGTTTTAATAAGTTTGTAGGTTTTCATTTTTCATGGATTCCTATCATGAAAATACGTGTATTGCTCGTGGCCCTAGTCATTTCACAATATAGTACACTCATGTGATAAATTTCCAGAGTACTCCCTCGTATCATCCTTGCTACTGGCCATGTGCAAATGCTAAAAGAGCAAGCCAACCCCTATCAGCTCATGCTTAACATACTTCTGGGATACGGACGAAGAGTCCATGCTCAAGTCCCAAGCACTACAATCATCTTGGGTGGGCCTATTTCTCTTTTTTACCCACGCGTTGACTTTTCATATTCTTTTTTGGAGCAATTTTCATCTTTCATGTTCAATCCAAAACTAGCTCGTATGCCCGATATAAATAGATGATGGAGATAATGGTGGAATGCAGTACAGCTAGAACTCGTCTTTTTACAAAATAGATCTCTATGCTTATGCGAAAAGGTAATAAATTCGATTTCGTTAAATGGTTACTATGGTTGGATTGGCTGATAATAATTATTTTCATTTTCATAATTACTAATAAAAAAATCTTAATAGATAGCACAAATATTATATACTTGAAGCCATCCATCACAGGAACTTTAGCGATGCTATAGTAATCAATCGAAAGACAAGTAAAACATAAGAACCTTCTCAAGATGAAAACATATTTAGCATTTTCCTTAATTAGCTTATATTAAGTGTTTTCACCTATTGGAAGTTGATGGCAACATACTGACACAAACGTAATTTACTTGGAGCTATCCATCACAGTTATTGTAGCGATATTATACTAATCGATTGAAGGAAAACTGAAACATAAGAGCCTCCTCAAGATTTTTTTTTTTTTTTTTTAACTTTAGTATCGCGAGTCATGAAGTTCGGACAACTTGTCATGTCACTTCATGCTCATGACAAATATGTAAAGATTACCATTTGGGGAGAGAGGAGTAGTCCCATATATCTTCCTTAACGATACGGCCGTGAATCCTTGAAAAATGTGTCGAAAGGGTGTTTTTTATATCGATGTATTATGTTACCATCTATTTTAGGAAAAAAAGTTTTTATTACGAACAATAAGAGTATATGGATATTTAAATAGTGCATTGGGTGTTAGGTAACAAGTAACTTTCTTATGAATCTTAACTTATATTTTAATAATGCTGTGAGCTGATTGAAATAACTTAATTCTTCATATTTTTCTTGGTTTTCAATTCCTTCTCTTTCAAGGATTAATGAGAAGTAAAAGTTTTCCAAACTAACTCATCTTATGGTTTCGGTTTGATTTCTAACTCATTAGTATCATCACACTCGCATCTCGTCATGGCATCTTTCTGCCACCCATGGATGTCACGTTTATCATGGTCATTCAAATAAACAAGTTTTGTATCATGCTTACAATTCTAGTTATAAGTCAGTATCTTGTGAGTTTTGTCTACTTGGCAAATCTCATTGATTGCCTTTTGAATATGTTAGTCATTGTGCATGTTTTCTTTTAGTTGTAATTCATTATGACGTCAAGACTAGTCCAATTTTATCTAATTACAGTTTTAAATACTGTGTTATTCATTTATGACAACTCTCAGTATGCTTGAGTCTTTCCCAAGAAAAATAATTTCAAGGTGCCAACACGCTTTCATCACTTTTGTTGTTTTATCGAAAATCTATGTAATGTCCCAAAAATAATTTTTTACAATCTGATGGCAGGGGTGAATACACTAGTGATTCGTTCCGTCTATTTCTTGTCCAAACACCCCATCTCAAAAAGGTTTTGCAAAATGCAAAATCAAACACTTAATTGAAATGTTCGGATCTTATCGACACATGCTCGTATGCCTCTTTTACGTTAGGGTGATGCTCTTCTTACTTGATGTTTACAGCTCTTGTCCTCCTTGATATTCTCCTTTCCACTATCTATTTGGGTTCTTATTTGATTACTCGTTCCTTTGTGTTTTCGGGTGTGTTTGTTGTCCTTTTCATTTGTCTCGTGCCCTACCATGAGTTCGCACCTCATTCTGTTCCATGGGTATTTCTTTGGAACAGGTCAAATCGCAAAGGCTATCATTGTTTTAATTGGTCAAGCGGTCACATGATTATTAGTCATCAAGCTCCATTTGGTGTAGAGAGTTTTACCTTTTGATAAAATCCTTCGGCTCTCAGTCCCGTCACCTATTATTACAAGTCAAACCCTTATCTTTTTCTTTCTTCCAAGAAGCCCATTCGTCCTTCTTCCTCCCTCTTGCCCTCTCTGCTGTCATCCGGCTTAACCATCTCGTTGTCTCTCTCATTTTCTTTAGCCCAATATCCTAGCTTGCCTTTTTCCTCCTCTCAACCCACCCAGCCTACTTCTGTTTCTTTTTCCCCTCAACCGCCCCTCTCCTTGAGCTGATTTCCTTTATTCCAACCTGTCTCCTCTCTGAACTGATTCCTCCCTCAACAGACACCGAAAAATCTTCTCTCCCTCTTTGTCCAACTTGTGCATTTCCATTTTAGCTCTCCACTCATCTTATGTAGACCACGCCAAATTTAGAATTCTAAACCCAGCAAATTTTTAATCTCTCGCTTTCCATTGAGAGACACCGACTTGCTATTCTAAGGCCATTCCTGATCAACGCTGACAAGCAATCATGGTGGATGAATTTATCACCTTGGTCACTAGCCTCACTTGGGATCTTGTACCACCTTATCATTCTAAGAAATTAGTTGATTGTAAATAGGTTTTTAAGGTCAAGGAAAAATCAGATGAAATTATCAAACGCTTCAAATATTGCCTTGTTGCATAGGGATTTAATCAGCAAGCTAGACTAGACTCTGAGGAGACATTTAGCTTGGTCATTAAACCCACTACAATTTAGTTTGTTCTCTCTATTGTGATTTCATCAAGATGGGTCATATGCCAATTTTTTATTAAAAAATATTTCTAACACGGCATCCTTTGTGAGGAAGTTTATTGCGCTAACCTTTCAATTTCTCTCATCCTAAGTTCCCTAATCAAGTGTGTTGTCTATGAAAAGCCATTTGTGGCTTAAAATAGGCTCCATGTGCATGGCTTAATCACTTCAGTAGCTTTTTGTTATCTTTGGCCTTCACTACAAGTAAGGTTGATCATTTGCTATTTGTCTATGCTTCCTCTTAGGGTGATCTATACCTTTAATTGTAGGTTGATGATATACCTGTTACCCTTAAGCTCCTAATTTATTATGGTCCTTGATAACTTGGCTCTCACAGGAATTTGTTATGAAGGATTTGGGACCACTATACTATTTCCTTGGTGAGGCTAATCACCGCCCTAATGGTACTTTTTTTTTACCTTAGGCCAAGTATATTAGATAGGGGGTTAAGCTCCATGTTTACTCCCTTGGTTTTGAAGAATTTATTGTCACCTAACTTTGGTGAGCTTCCTGCTTTTTTTATGTTGTATCAACAAATGGTTGGTGCATTGTAGTATGTATTTATGACTAAGCCCGATATTAGTTTTGCTGTGATCTTGGTTAGTCAATTCACAAATCAACACTAATTACCTCATTTTCTAGTTAGGGGTGTAAAAAATAACTGAACCAAACACATCAAAACATACATTCTCTCATTCTAGAAATTGTGAATCCCCTATTAGCGCTACAAGTTTTCTCTGGGTATCTCCTTCCCTGTTGTCATATGCACCTCCATTGCCAAGAACACAACTCTTGACTTTGTCCTTGTTAGCCTCTTGATCATATTTCCATCTCACTCTTTGTCTCGCCGCCGCTGCTCCAACCCTCGCACAACGTTGTTGCCCTACCGTGTCTCCCCTCGCTCATCTCTATTTACAATAACCTTAAATGCGTCTCTCTATCTACTCACACCCACTAGGCTTAGCATGACTAGAGCCTTCCCTCGTAGACAAGGATAACAAGCGACGTCAACAAGCTGAGATTTGACGCTCACTCTAGTGGTGCTCGACCAAGCCCTAGAACTAGGGCTTGACTCACCTTCGAATTTGGGTTGATCCTATTCGATGGGACGAATCAGTCCCAATCCAAGGTCAAGAGGGGAAGAGGAGACAAATATAGGCACAATCGGGTGGATCTAGGTGTTCAGTTTGTGTCGTTGAGCTCAGATGGGCCACAAGGTTGCGAGGTCACCAGCAATAAAGCTCATCGTCTCAACTGGAGCATGAAAAGAGGACAACTCATTGTCTTTTGTGAAGAAAAAGCAAGGGAAGGAGGTCAGTTTGAAAATATTCAATTTTTCTTCTTTGGTTCCAAAGAATGGGTAAAGGATGGGAGGAGAGAGTAATGGAGTTACACAAAGTGGGCTTCATGCGGTGAACTTAAAAACCAAACCAACCGTCGAGTCTAGGTTGGGGTCAAAATACATGCACTTCCATATAATTCAGTTCAATTCGGATATCGTGCAAACCTGACCTGAACTATTTACACCCCTAATACAGGTATGCAGCTAGTGTATCCACCCATGGTTTGCTTCTTAGTGAGCAGCGTTCTCCCACTTCATTGACCGCTTATGCGAATGAGGACTAGGCTAAGTGCTCTGATACTCGATGATCCACCTTGGGTTTTTGTGTCTTTCTCAGCACCAATCTTGTTCCATGGAGTGCCAAGAAGCTAGGTGCCAAGAAGCAAGCTAGCGTGGCCCTTTATAATTTAAAGACTGAGTATCACGCCATAGCTCACTATGTTGTTGAGACAATATGTATTTACTATTTACTTCATGAGCTAGAGGCCATCTTTTTTTTTTCCTTTCACCGTATGTCGTGACAACCCACGACCTACCTTGCTCTCAACCCTATGTTTCATGCTCACACCAAGCACATCGAGTTGAATATTTACTTTGCTGGAGAGCTAGTTGCTTATGGTAATCTACATGTTCGCTATGTGTCTATAGCGGATTAGCTGGAGAACATTTTCATCAAAGGACTACCTAGTATGTGACATGCACTATTGAGATCCAGTGTTTCAATTCTTAGGCATACTTTGAATTGAGGAGGGTTTTAATATGTAATCGATATGTTTCATAGGGTCTTTCTGTAATGATTTTTCCATATGAAGTTTTCTAAAAGTAATCATTCATACAAATATATACCACGTAGCCCTAATTAAGGTCAAATCACTATAGACATTTTGTCATTATTTGATTCTAAAAATTAACACTTTTCAAGATATCTCGTCTCAGTCTGACACTTGTCCATATTATATAAAATAATAATAATTGAGGAAAAGAAAAGAGAGAATAGGATGCACATGTAATACGTATCCTTGGATAACGTGATTCACCAAAGCAATCAATCGAATAATAAATTCACAGAAATAACTTGGCAAGATTTTGTTCCAAGGCGGATGCTCACTTTGGCCAAGAAGAGAGAAGTGTATTTTAAAGACATTACCTTCCGGTTTATATTTTTATTACAATCAATCGAATAATAAATTCACAGAAATAACTTGACAAGATTTTGTTCCAAGGCGGATGCTAACGTAATATCATGCCAACTTTCATGCACATAATTATGGAGGAACAAAATTCAACTGAATTTTCCCATGAGTATTACTCATACTTCTCATCTCAATTTGTAAAGCTTATATTTACGTTCTTTCGATAATTTACTATTGACTATATAATTCAGTGTATCTACGCGTTCATTCCAAGGGTTACTGAAACAAGTTGAGAGAAAAGTATTCTTCATCACATGTCTGTGGTTAGTAGAAAATTGACGTGGATCATTTTATTTTAAGCCAAAAAAATAAGAGTAAAGAAACGAAAGACCACGCAACCATGCATCATGCTCAGGGACATAATGAAAAAGGTTCAATATGAATCCTTGGTGATATACTTTGCAAAAAATAATTTAGTTATTAGGGTCAAATATATACAAAGTCTTCTAGGTGTTTGAATTTTCGGAAGTAATAATTGAACAAAATGTTGAATAGCAGCACATATTGAATATAGACGACGTACCCTCAAAGAAAAGTCAAAACAATGGTACAACGCCTGATTAATTGACTGGAAAAAGGTCAATGACTATATTTCTTTCAGAGTGAATTATATATACTGGCCAAACCCAACCAAGCGGACTGTATATATAATCACCATGGACTTTTCTGGAAAGCAGTTTATTGAATAATATCTTCATGTGATAACAGAAACAGCTTGGCAAGATTGAAATTGTCCAAATGTTGAATATTCCCATAAGTACGGTTGACAGGTTAGGCTCCAAGGCAGAGTCAAACTCTGACCAAGAAGAGAGAAATTTATATCGATTACGATTGAAGTTGCTAAGACGGTTCGATAGAGCCAAGTTTTGACGTTTCCTGTAATATTTCTGTTGCAGATAACTCCGTGCATCATTATCTGAAAAAGGTCTTAATCATTCTCCCCCGACCACAAATATAATCTTTAAAAACAATGTGCCACGTTGTCTATGGAATTCAAAGTCTTCAATGGCCGGGAACATGAGAAAGTCAAACCCTAATATCGTGCCAACTTTCGTGCACGTCATCATACAGGAGAAAACTCAGCTAATTTCGTCATGTCGATTATCACCGATTGGAAGCGAAGTGTGGAATTCGACTATCGACGTTTCACCGCGTGTCCTTTCGCATGCACTATAAATAAGGCACGCTTAATAGAGTTGGCAATGCAAGCTCAAGAGAACAAAATAACAAAATGAAGATGGCAAACTTCACTTTGCACCATCACTTGGCATTTCTCCTTCTCTTGGCAGCTCCTTTGGTAGCTTTTGATATCAGCACTCCTGAAAATTTCCTGCAATGCCTCTCTCTTCACTCCAGAAACGCATCTGCAATCTCTAAACTCGTTTTTACTCCAATCGACTCTTCGTACTCTTCTGTCTTGGACATTACCATACAGAACCTGCGCTTCTTGACTCCTTCTGCTCCGAAACCCTTATTCATCGTGACACCGCTCGACGTCTCTCATGTCCAAGCCACCATCATCTGCTCCCGACAGTACAAACTCCAAATGAGGACCCGAAGTGGTGGTCATGACTATGAAGGCCTTTCGTATTTGTCCGAAGTCCCATTCGTCATTGTTGACATGGCGAATTTTCGATCAATCTCTGTGGATGCGGAGGACAAAACTGCATGGGTCCAGTCGGGTGCGACAGTCGGCGAGCTTTACTATAGGATCGCTGAGAAGAGCAAAACCCTAGGCTTCCCAGCTGGCCTTTGCCCCACGGTTGGCGTTGGCGGGCACTTCAGCGGTGGAGGCTATGGCACGCTGCTGCGGAAATATGGCCTTGCCGCCGATAATGTAATTGACGTGCAGTTGGTCGACGCTCAGGGTCGGCTCCTAGATAGAGAATCAATGGGGGAAGATCTCTTCTGGGCGATTCGAGGTGGTGGAGGCGGCAGCTTCGGTGTAGTAGTGTCCTGGAAAGTCAAGCTAGTCCCGGTGCCGTCAACTGTGACCGTGTTCACGATCCTGAGGACGTTGGAGCAAAATGCGACGAAGCTCGTATATCAGTGGCAACTTGTCGCGAACAAGCTCCCCAACGACCTATTCATACGGCTGATCTTGCAGAGCTACAACTCTGGCCCCAACGGGACGAGGACGATGCAAGCCATTTTCAACACCCTTTACCTTGGTGGGGTTGACTCGCTCCTCGAGGTGACAAGGAGCCGCTTCCCGGAGCTCAACGTCACGAGACAGGACTGCACCGAGATGAGCTGGATTGAGTCCGTCCTCTACTTCGCGGGCTTTCCGAGCGGAACACCCTTGGAAGTCTTGCTCAACAGGAGCTCCAACACCAAAACGTTCTTCAAGAACAAATCGGATTATGTGAAGGAGCCAATCCCTGAGAGTGGCTTAGAGGGCATGTGGGAGAGGTTCTTTGAGGAAGATCAAGGGGTGCCTCTAATGATTTGGAACCCCTATGGCGGGAAAATGGCAGCAATTTCTGAATCTGCCATTCCCTTCCCTCACAGAGCTGGGGTTTTGTACAAGATCCAGCACATAACGGCCTGGACCACTGGAGGCAACGAGGTTGCGCCAAAGCATGTGAGTTGGATACGAAACTTTTACAGTTATATGGCGCAGTATGTGTCGAAATCGCCTCGAGAGGCCTACATCAACTACAGGGATCTCGACATAGGAATGAACAATGTGATAGGCGACACGAGTTATAAGCAAGCCAGCATTTGGGGAAAGAAATACTTCAAGAACAATTTCGACAGGTTGGTGCGTGTGAAGACCGCGGTCGATCCTGACAACTTTTTCCGGCATGAGCAAAGTATTCCTCCCTTTTCATCTTAAAAGAAAAGGAAGAACAGTCGATTTTCGATGTGTTCACCGCAATAACAAGATGATACTTTGTAATCAATGGAACATTTGACCATGTCGATGTTTGAGCTTTGTGCGGGTCATTTGTTAAATAATATTTGATTATTTGAAATTTTAGTTGTAAATTTTTATATATCGTATATTTAATTATAAAAAAATGATTAAGAGTTATTAAAAAGTAAAACAAGTAAAAAAAATTCACTTAATATAATATACGTAATATGACATATAGGCCATTAACTTCTTGGTTTTTGTTAATTAATGTGGTATCTAAGCAATGTGAAGAGTTATGTACATAGCGATTAATGGATTCCTCTATGAATTATTAGGTAAACCATTGCTCTTACCCATGCTTGGCATGACTTTCTTTTTTTTCTTTTTGATAATTTCATCAATGTGAAGTATATTTTGCTTCTCATAATAATAATGAACCGCATCCTTCAGTTATAGTGTTTCTAAAAAGAAAAGCAGTTTATTTCCTAAAAACTTCCTTCAATTTGTCAATGACATGATGGGATGTACGAAAGGGGGAAAACCAACAACCAAAAAACAAAACTAAAAACTAAAGGATAAGCCTGGATACAGTTTATGATAACCTTCTTCAATTTTGTTGACGACACAATGCAATGTAAGCAGTAAGAAATGGACAAAAAAACTAAAAAGAAATTTTCTTTTATACAATATATTGTTTTCGTTAATCATGAACTTCATAGTTACTAATACTTCTTTAATTGTAGCTTTTTGCTGTTTTTGAAATAAGAGTACGATGACACATGGTTTTTATATAAATATTTTCTTGGGAGGAATTCTGACCTCCTAATTCCAAAGAAGGTAGGAGTGAAGTAAATAACTTTTTCCTGGTGCAAAATATGACGTGAATAAGCAACAAGATCTACAACAATTTATTGTCATCTCATTGAGATCATATTTGAATATGAAAATTGATTATCTTATTGTTTCTTCGCCAATTACTAGAAAAGTAGTATTGACCAATTATTCTTCATGTCTAATTTGGAGTAATCAATCTTAGGGAGAAGGAAAAGTACGCCATGTCGAAATACAGAAGACCAATGATGTGCGCTCTATTTGGACTATTACAAAACGACATTGAACCATCGTAAATATTAGTTGATATTAACTTATCAAAAACATTTTTCACTGTGAAAATAATTACTATTTATAGTGGGCCTAAATGAAAAAGTTACTACATTCAAATGAATGCTTGAATTAAAAAAGGCAACCATTCAACTACATTCTTAGATATCACTTAGGTGTCACTTTTTTTTTTTTATTGGAAAACGCAAGAAAGCCAATCTTTGCAAGAAAAAATGAGGGTTTCTTGGCATTTAGAATATCACGTGTCATCATCATAGGCAATGTTTAGCGAAGAGTACGGAAATAAAAAAGAAAAAAGAAAGCCTAGTCTTGCCACGATTCAATTGACCAAGTCACTATCTTCCAACAACTCTATTCCAGGTGAGTCCTTTTCTATTACTTTATGCTCTTCTGATTTAAAAGGCCTTTCTGAAAATTGTTGGAACCATGCATGATAACAAGATGTGCCTGAATTAGAAAACTTTCAGTGCAATATCAACCTACAAGAATGAAATTATTCCCCAGACATGAACCGTGCGATGCCTGAGAATAAATAATAAAAAGAGTTCCCTCATCCCAAAACAAATAACTACTGCAAAAAAATGCAATAAAGGCAACTCATTAATTTGAAGAGATAATAGCAAATATATATGTAGGTGAGTAGTAAGTATTAGGCCTGTCAATGGACAGGTTTAGTCAAAAATGGTCCGACTTAAATTGACTAATTTAACCCATTTTTACATGTAATGCAAATTTAGTGACCTATGCTCATGCCCGACCCAACCTGATTAGGACCCAATTCTTAGTAAATTTTCTCTTTAAAATATTACCTCCGAGGAGTGAGCGATTCCAAGGATCGGCTTGTTGAGTCAATGAGACAACTCGGGAGCTTGAATTAAGTCATGGGCTAAGATTTTATGTGGCATATGAGCAATATGGGTGCGCATCGCATTGATGAACAAGAACATGTGCGTGGGTGGGTCCGGCGTCGGGTATAGATGGGGTCGTGAATGTAGCGGTGAAGTGAAGGTTGATGGATTGTTCAAGTGACGTATGATGCCCTCGCATTTTCGATCAGTTCACTTATATTTTTGTCCTCCCACAAATCTGCTCAACCTACATAAATTTCCTATCAGCTAAACATATTGCCAAATTCAAAAATCAAATAAAATCCTTTCACATTTAAATTTCCGGAATCACAGAAAAGTATACCCACGACATAATCTTTTGCTCTCCGATTTCAGACCCTGCCTAGTCCTCCCCAATCCAAGGCAAGCTCAAAGAAGAGGTCTCTTTCGTGTCTTCGCCCCAAACAAAAGTCCAAACAAGAACATTTCCAAGAAGTTGGGAATTTTTTGACGGAACTTGCGGGGCACGAAGAGCTCTAGAGCTGGAGGGTCGGTTTGGTTCGGGAAGCAGATGAGAGGTGACGCTAAAAGGGAGTTTCTTGTGGGAAATTGGGTTCGAAAGGACAATAGAGTTCGACATCTCTCTCTCTCACTGATACCGACACTGGCAAGCGCAGACGATCCCGGAATTGAGGACTGTACGTGCGATGGAATTGAAGGGAGATGATTTGTTACTGTTTTAGTGAGGACGAAGACATGAGTAGATCGTGAGTGAATTCTAGCAGAAGCTGAAGAATCTGGGAGGGCAGTCTGGAGGTCTGATGCTGTAGAATGAGGATTTTGGAGTTTAGTTCGGTTGTGTGGAGGCTAGAACAGAAGGAAAATTACAATTGTTGCATGTGCCGCGTGCAAAGCATTGTGACCTGAAACCCAAGAAATCAAATAAAATTTTCTTCCTCCTCTTTACAATCGGCGGCGGCGAAAACCGCCTTGAGAATGCCATGACCTCAAAAAGGTTGACCAAAGGTTAATAAAAAGTCAACTTTTAAAATACTTCTTTAGATTGTTGGTGAATCAATGTCTTAGTTTAGATAGGATACTATGGAAATTGAATTTTTTTTTTTTTTTGGAAAAACATTAACACGACTCTTTTTTGCCAAGAAACAGGTCATGTCACGATCATGAGCCCCAATCTTGAATTTTAACTTTATATGACTTATCAGCTAAAAATGACATGTCAATAATTATGAGCTATTTTCTAGTGAATTAT
The DNA here is from genome assembly GCA_014182375.1 of Eucalyptus virginea. Taxonomy (NCBI): domain Eukaryota; kingdom Viridiplantae; phylum Streptophyta; class Magnoliopsida; order Myrtales; family Myrtaceae; genus Eucalyptus; species Eucalyptus virginea. The sequence continues at coordinate 16,912,567 of CM024517.1, read as the reverse complement.
AAAAGTAGAGATGATTTGCACTCAAATCAGAGGTTTGGCCCTTTTTTTTTAAGTCCCCCATCATAAAAGTATTCGTTTTGTAAATCTTTGAGTGGGACATAACTTTATTTTGACCCATCGTTCGTAACACAAAGAGAGTCCAAGAGTCGAGGATAAGTCCACAGAGACTGAAAAGTAACTCAAGATTGTCCCGATTCCAAAAAGTAAAAAGGAGACAATTGCTAAAACAATGGGGGGCCTTGGAGCACGATGATTCCTTCCAATTTGATCCAAGATTGTGAAATTGAATAGCTTTGCACTTACAATAACATAATCAGACTATTCGTATTATATTATAGGGATTTTGTTGGACATACTAGTGATATTTCTTGTTTGGGATACAATGGAATTTGTCCTGCCAATGACTTTGATTGGGAGCCATGCTCCTTGTTTTGAAAATGATTTTTTTATTTGATATGCATGACACGAGGCAAGTGTATCTAGTGTGAAACCTTTAGAATATAAATTACAAGTAGTAAAAAAGTTAAATGTTTTAGAAATCAATTAACTACCAAATGAGTGGTGACAAATCTGACTTGTGTAGTCAAAAAATTATATAGCTACCCATGGGCTATGTAAATTGATTACACAAATCATCATTATTGCCATGGATATGATATAGTTACATGTTCAAAATAATACATTGTGAAGTACATTATCCATATGAGACGAGTCAATGGTATCTGAGAAGTATCTTGTCAGTATAATCTTTCATTATTAGATTAAAATGTAATAAATCTAAGTTTCAACTTATCTCAGTATGGAAGGTTGTGATTTCTCAATTTTCAAGTTAATGGCGAAGGCCCGAGAAGCACAGTTGGAAACCGTAGACTCCTACTTGTGTAAGCAAAAAAAGTTTTGTGGACCATATAGAATACAAAAGCATGTTATTGTGCCACCATACAAGTCACCGTCTGTTGAATTCGCGGAGGGGCGACATACGATCACGGAGCAGAGAGGCGACGATCGCGACAGCGGAATTGATGATGAGCGAGACCGTGAGGTGCGCGAAGGCTGGGGATGGCGGTGGCGGCGAAGGGGTTCATGGGAAGTTCCGTGCGCGCAGCGCTTGAAGCTTGAGGATAGAGAAAGTGGAGGAGAGAGAAATGGAGAAAGCGGGAACAAAATTCGTGAGGAGAAAGTGGGAATTTTTGCGGGGAGGGGGAACGGTAGCGCACCCGGCAAGTTTGTGGTGATCCCCTTGAACGCACTTGATAAAAGAAATTTTTAACCATCTAAATATATATATATATATATATATATATATATATATATATATATCATAAAAAGGGGTTATGATCGGAGTACTATATGAGAGAACAAGGAAGTATAAGAGATTAACAGATCTATATGAAAGCAGGGAAGGATGTATTTAAAAGGAAATGATGTATAAGAACAAGAAAGTAAATAACTTAAATAAAATCGCGAGAATTAAAAATAATGTAAATGGCAAAGGCAATATATAAAATATAAAGTAAGAGTATGCATAAACAAAAACCAACCATGAAGGTGGTATGAACTTGTATTATAAAGCTGAAAAGCTGAAATTACATGTATTGAAAGATGCAGAAACTAAAGCATCAAGTCATCCACTAGGGCGGTAATCCGCACTCCAGGGAGTATTGATGTTTGTATTACAATAAATGGTTAACAAACTATCATGTAAGTTGGCAACCCTGTATAAAACTTATGTATGAAAAACTAACTTACTTTGGAACCAGGGGATACAAGGTAAGAGATCTTGGAGATGGAAGAGATGAGGATGGAGATGGAAGGGATGATGGTTTACAAGTGAGAGAGGGAGGAAGAAGAGAGAGAAATCTGAAAAATTTCGGGTCCCTTTCTTCTATGTCGAGAGGGTGTATTTATAGGGATGCTACAGTGAAAGTGCTACAGTGCTGAACAGTGTAAAGTGAACAGTACTGAGTGAATAGTGTAAAGTGAAATAGTGAACAGTGAACAGTGTATGCTACGATGTATAGCCTTTGCGCCGTTCGTAATAGTGCCTGCATGTGATGTCTTGAATCTAATCTCTGTCTAGGTTGATCCCATAGCAGTCGTCTTCATTGGTGTTTCCACTATGATGTGACTGTGAGGATCCGTCTGTATTGTCTTGAGATTTGGAAGATCCACATTGTGATCCTTCCGCTTCTGAGAGCATTGTTCTGAGGATGTTGCGGTATTCTTCTTTGCTTTGGACTGTGGCAAGTGCTGCACTTGCCATGGATTTCTCCTGTAAAAACGATGTATTTGATGGGGCTGCAATTATTTGAGTTTTCTGGCTGTTTAGCCATGTTCTAACCGCAGCTTCGGATCCCCATTCAAGTCTATTGAATCCATCCCACCATTTTGTTTTGTATTTACGAACAAGTACTGGTACACCAGGTTTTGTGGATGTATTGTATTCGAACCCCCATGCTCATTACCCAAGAGATTCTGAATATTATAAAGAAATGCATAAGGCATGGGAACCTTATGTCATGCGGTGTTGGTTTGAAGTGTTCACTCAAGATCTTGTATCCTTGTTTGACTGTGGGGTGTAGTATTATGTCTAAGGGACCAAAGAGATCCCACCATGAGTCAAACCAGTTTGGTAGACTTTGTCTTGGGAAGTTATCTTTAAAAAATAACAACCAAGTGTGTTGGAAATTTGTATTTTGTCTGAAGAAAACGTTCCACCAAGCTTGTTGGTAGTCCCAAAGGGTGTATGAGGAAGAATATGGTAGGTTTTGGGTAAGTCGGTTTGGAACTTTCTGGGTGTATGAGGTGAGGCTCCCCAGTGTAAGGGGTGTATGACTTTGCTGATGGATATAGTGGAGTATAGAATGTTTTCTGTATTGTTTTTGTCAGCAAAATGGGTAAATCTTGCTGATTCTGTCTCCACTAGAATTTGCTCATAATAAGCAAGGGTTTTGTTTGTATTGTGTGATTTGAATAACCGTCTTTTGGAAAGATGTTTTTGCAAATTTGATTGGATCTTCGTCGAAGAATCCATCTTCTACAATCAATATTTTTTGAAATGATGTTTTAGGAAAGAACTTTGATTTTTGAGATTGAGGGGTTGCCCGTGGCCTAATAACCACCTCATTCGAAATTCTTTTGTATTCTCGCTGGTTTTTGTGTAACCGGGGGGAAGGATTGTTGCTTACCTCGATGGCGTTGGATGGCTCTTTCTTTTCCTTGTTTTGTATAGACTGTGCAAGTAACAAAATGGTTTCTTTTGGTATCATGTCGGCTAGCCGGTTAAAGGCTAGCTTGGGATCGAAGATATGTGTTCTATTGTCAAAGGTGTTTGGCGTAAGAATGACTGGTTGTCTTCTCGTCATTTCAAGCCATGTTTTGACAGATGTTAAGCCTTTCGGCTTTGGTGGTGTATTGGAGGGTTCGGCAAAGGTGGCTTTGCCTTTGCCTTTGTCTTTGTCTTTTTGGATCTTGGCATATTGGTATCCCCGTAAAAATTCTCTTGTGAGAAAATCAGGCAATGAATTTGAAGAACCATTTATAAATTCAATGTCAAAATCGAATACTTTGAAAGTATGGCTTGCCATCCGCAAAAATTTGTTTTGATGCAACATTTAAAACGTCTTTTTGTAAAATGTCTTTGGCTGATTTGCAATCAATTCTCAAGAGAAATTTTTGATTTAATAAATCTCCTTGGAATTTTGATATAGACAAAACTATAGCAAGTATTTCTTTTTTGATTGTCGAATAATTTTGTTGAGTGGAATTCCAATGTTTTGATATAAACTGAATGACTTGTTCTTTGTTGTTATTGACTTGTTTGAGAATGCCACCGTATCCTAATTCGACGCGTCTTTTATACTATTTTGAAAGTGGAAGGGTCAGCAAGATGTAAGCATCGTATATCTTTCACATGCATTTTTATTTGTTTGACAATGTCTGTATGGACAGAGGTCCATGGTGGAGGATCCTTTCGTAGCCTTTGATGTAAAGGTTTACAAAGGATATTTATGTTGGGAAAGAAATCTAAAATATAATTGAGACTACCCAAAAACCTTTGTAATTGGGTTTTGTCTTTAATCTCATCTGGGAATTTATCAGTAAAAGAGATTGATCTTTCTATGGGAGTGATTGTGCTTAAATGGATGTAATGACCTAAAAATCTAACATTGGTCTTGAAGAGTGCAATTTTAGTAGGAGAGACTACAAGACCGTTTTGTATGATTATTTTTATGAAAGTGGATAAATGTTTGAAATGCTGTTCTATATTGGAAGAGAATACTAGAACATCATCTATATAAACTATGATGTATTCTGAATAAGGATTGAAAATCTCGTTCATAATTCTTTGGAATTCTGAAGGGGCATTTTTGAGGCCGAATGGCATAACATTCCATTCATATTGGCCAAAAGGTACTGTAAAGGCTGTCTTGTATTTATCCTTTTCACTTACTTGTATTTGCCAAAATCCTGATTTCATGTCAAATTTAGAAAATATCTTTGATCTACAAAGTCTGTTTAGCAAATCTTTTTTATTGGGTATAGGGTATCTTATCCATCTAAGGGCTGTATTAAGAGGTTTATAATTAATAACTAACCTGGGAACTCCTCTTTCTAGTTCAGCATTTTTATTGAAATAGAAAGCAGAACAACTCCAAGGTGATTGGCTTTTTCTTATGAGTTTTTTATTTAAGAGATCTTGTATTTCTGCTTGACAAAATTTTAAAACTTCTTGGTTCATTTGTGTTGGGCGGGCTTTGGTAGGAATTTTGTTTTCAGAAAAATCATGTTCATAAGGTAAATCAACGATATGTTTTTTTCTTTCCCAAAAGGCATTAGGTAGAGTGGAGCATATAGTTTTCTCTATGTGTTTTTGTAGAGAAATTATCTTTTCTATGATGTTTGGTTTTATAAGATTTTCTTCTATTCTTTTGAATTCTAAATCTTCTTTTAAAAATTCAAGCTGGTTTTCTTTGTCTTTTATGAGGCATTTTATTTCTGAAATTGAATGTTCTTGTAAAATATTAAGACTCCTTTTCTGTGGTTTTGTTATGAAATTGAAGGTGATTTTTTTTGTTTAAAGCATGAGTTTCTATACCTTCATTAGTAACAGCAAATGGTTGAATCAATTGTATAAAATGTGTTCCAAGGATAACCTGTTGTCTCATGTTTTTAACTAAAAGAAAAAATGTTTTGTAAGACATTTGGTCTTTTATTATTAGGGCTTCGGGTAACTTGTATTGTATATTCAGTTTGTCTCCTGAGGCTGATTTTAAGGACTCAGAAGTTTTGTCAAAGAATCTTGTTGGAACAAGGCCTTCCTTGATACAATTGAGGTCAGCCCCTGTATCGAAGAGTGCCGTTGTTTCAATAATATACTCATTATTGATTTTTATCTTAATATTTATTATCCATTTCCTAGATGTGATTTCTGTTAACAACATAAGAAAGGCTGGATCAGAGGTATCTGGGGTACTAGTGATTTCATCTAGTTTTGGTTTTCCTTTTATAACAAGAGACTTTATATCAAAAATTTCTTGTTTCATTTCTGATTGCGTTTCTTTTAAGGCTTGTATTTCTAATTTTTGTTGTTTTATTTCGTTTTGGAGGTCATTAATATTTATAGGTCTAGACTGTGGTTTTTTTGTTTCTATTTAGAATGTCTTTAAGATTGTAGGAAGTATTAGGCTTGGAAGTAATATTCATAGAAGAGTGTAGTCTATCTAAGTATTCTTTTTTGGCTTCAGGGTCAAGTATTTTATCAGCAGTGCTGAGAATGAATTCTTCTTCTTTTGTTAAGACGTTTACTTCAAAGGTGGGTTTTTCTAGAGAAGCGTTTTCATATTCGGAATCAGAAGAGGATTCTATCTCATTAATCAAGACCTTCTTCCTCAAGAAGTTCATCGAAGAAGTATCATCATTTTCTATGAAGATGTTATTTAACCGATTAAGAGTATTGTCATCTAAAGAAAGTTCATTCAATTTTTTATTAATCCTACAATATTTTGAAATATGACATTTTCTACCACAAGAATAGCATTTAATGTCTTTAAGATTTTTTCTATCGGAATGAGGTCTATTTTGATTATTCTGGTGTCTTTGTTTATTCCTACGAAAAGGAGGTTTGTTGTGATGTTTCTTAGTTTCTTTCTCGGGAGGACAAGTTCCCTTACATTTTGGTTTTGTTTTTTCATTATAAGAGGGGTCGTATTGAGCACAAAAATCTCCTAGACTCCTATTGGTGAGGGATTGTTCTTCCTTGAGTTGTCTTTGTAATTTGATTGTATTACACATTTGTGTTCCTTGTCTATAAACATAAGAGACTATTTCTCCATAAGAAAGGAGATCATAAGGAATTTGACCGCTGTAATCTTCTCTAATTTTATCTCTAACTTGGTCACCTATAATCTGAGGTAAACCGGCTAAGAATTTTTCTTTCCAAAAGGGTTGATTGCAGTCGGGTCTAATAAGAACCCTTTGAAAGAAAATCTCTTTGTATTCTCTAAATCTTCCTAAGGATTTGCAACGCATATTGGAAAGGAGATCTTGGTTCTATCCCTAATATGTGAAGGATCTCCTACAAAGTGTTGTGAAATGGAATAGATAAGGGTATTGACTGCATCTTGGATGAGATGTCCTTGATCATCATCCATGCGTTGACCAAAATCATCTACCTTATAAGCAGTTAAAATTTGTGTTTTTTGTTCATCTGTCAGGTAATTATCCCACCAACCTTTTAGTTGTCCAGTAAATCCGGCTACTAAAAGATTAGCAACAGCATTGTCAGAAACATCTTGCTGTATTTTGTAAGCATTAGCAAGCATCACCATATTGTTAAGAATGTTCATAATATTGGTTTCTGCAACACCATCAATGTTCCATTCATAGATGGCGTCAGGAGAGTATTTATTATGTATTTTTTGCGATGATTCTTCTTGGGCAATGTCTGGTGGGGTAGCTCTACTATAATAAAGCTTATGTGGTTGTCTCCAATTGAGTCTGTTAATCTCATTGACTGACTCATTATTGGAATTACCAGAGTGTTTGGTCAGTGTATTAATAGTGGGTTGGTCTGGAGTGTCTCTGATGATAAGATTCTGGAATTTAGGAGTGTCTAGTATAGGATCAGGTTCTAACTTTGATTTTCCTAAGAGTTTTTTCTTTTGTTCTATAACTTTGGCAAACTCTGGGCTAAGATTTTTTGGAAATTCAAAGGCTTTAAAAATGGGTTTTTTGAGTGTGTCAACTTGAGGTGTAATAAGCTGGGTAGGATTCTGGATAGTGGATTCTATCCTATTCAACTGTTTTCCTAGGGTTACTAAATGTTGATTAGTAAAATTGTTTTGTTCAATAACTTTGTGGGTGTATAGAGAGTCTCCTTTGTCTGGAAGCCTAAATGGAGTGGCTGTAACCTCGCTATCTCCATGCTGAATTTTTATTCTCCTAAGGGGTGGATGATTGGATTCTATGGTTTCGCCATTATCAAGTTTCCACTTGTAATGATGATCTAAAACAATTATTTCTTTTGGTTCGAGGAATTGTTCTTCTAACCAATCAAAGAAAAATATATGGACTTCATATTCATATATGTAGTCGTAATATTTTTGTTTGATGTCTTTTGCTTTATCAGCAAAGGTTTTGAAGAACCATTCTCTGATTTGTTTGTTGTTTTCAGAATTAAATTCTTTATTAAGAAAAGCTTTGTTAGGCTCAAAATGTTTTTCTAAAACATTAAGCTCGGCATCTATCATTTGCGAATAGGTAGGAGAATGATGAGGAGAATCTGTATTTTCTAGGACTGGTTCAGGCTGGTTTTGTTGATAAACTGGCCTGGAAATCCCTGATCTATTATCTAAACCACTAATTTCTGGTTCAAGAGGTGTCTCATGATTACTTCTACTAGTGGAAGGAGGTAAAGATGTTGTGGCACGTGTGGGAGTGTCTCTATGTATACTAGGAGGAGGAGTGTTTCTATGCGTACTAGGAGGAATGGTGATTATAGGAGGAAGATTAGGATTAAGATCTATGGACCTCGTGTAGGAATTATGGAAGGAAGGACTAGATCTTGAATCGAATGATCTTCTAGGAAATCTAATGGTCACTCTTCCTTCTGGATGTTGAATGACATTAGTAGGATCTGTATTCTGAACAACTTGTTGGGGGATTTGGTTTTCTAATTCCCATTGTTCTGATAAAGTAACTTGGTTCCAATTAATAGACCTAGGAATTGTAGTATTTGCTCTAGAAATGTCAGTTTGGAGAAGGAGTGTTTCTCCCCGTGGACTATATTTGAAAGCATTTTCTCCAAAGGCGGAGGACATGGTTTTGTAATGAATTCTATAGACAAGGGCTAAAGGAATAGATCCATCTGCCACTTTGTAATTATGAGTTTTGATTTGGAGTGTGAGGGCTCTAAGAATATTTTTATCCTTGAGAGAAACAGAGAAATTAGGGTAACAGTCAAAATGTATGGGTCCTTTACAGAGACTTGTTTCCACGGTACCTAGTATGGACTCATCATAGTTTAAGAGACGTGAATCTCGTAAAACTAAAAGAATAGAGGTATTAAGACATTCTTTTGTAAGAGGTTTGACTCCTACTTGGACTAATCCTATATGAATGTAATTGTATTTTTGTTTATGCTTTTGGATAGACTCTTTGTTTAAAAGATGTATTTTTTCATAAGAATTAGAAAGAGGAACATCTCTTTCTTCGGTGGATATGACATAGTCTGATTTTTTGAAAAATTTCAATTTTGACTGTTTGTATATTTCTTTAAGCTGTATTTTAGGAATTTCCCAATTTTCTATAGATTTGTTGAAATCTTCTATCCTTACTTCTTCTCTATGTATAGGACTGGGATCTCGAGTCCATTTGTGATAGAGAACTAGAGGAAGATGTAGATCTTCTATGTAAACTCATACTTAAGATCGGAACTATTCCTTCTTCGAACCGTTACGAGCTAAACCAACGGTCTAATGTACCACTCAAGGACTTACGGCCTGGACCACTCTGTAGAAACAAGAAGGATGCCAACGAATGGCTCTCGATCTAAAGGTATGTTCTTACAAAGACTATCTATACCTTCCCACTAGCTCTGATACCTAACCCCTTTATGGTAGCATACACTATTACGAACGGCGCAAAGGCTATACATCGTAGCATACACTGTTCACTGTTCACTATTCACTTTACACTGTTCACTCAGTACTGTTCACTTTACACTGTTCAGCACTGTAGCACTTTCACTGTAGCATCCCTATAAATACACCCTCTCGACATAGAAGAAAGGGACCCGAAATTTTTCAGATTTCTCTCTCTTCTTCCTCCCTCTCTCACTTGTAAACCATCATCCCTTCCATCTCCATCCTCATCTCTTCCATCTCTAAGATCTCTTACCTTGTATCCCCTGGTTCCAAAGTAAATTAGTTTTTCATACATAAGTTTTATACAGGGTTACCAACTTACATGATAGTTGGTTAACCATTTATTGTAATACAAACATTAATACTCCCTGGAGTGCGGATTACCGCCCTAGTTGATGACTTGATGCTTTAGTTTCTGCATCTTTCAATACATGTAATTTCAGCTTTTCAGCTTTATAATACAAGTTCATACCACCTTCATGGTTGGTTTTTGTTTATGCATACTCTTACTTTATATTTTATATATTGCCTTTGCCATTTACATTATTTTTAATTCTCGCGATTTTATTTAAGTTATTTACTTTCTTGTTCTTATACATCATTTCCTTTTAAATACATCATTCCCTGCTTTCATATAGATCTGTTAATCCCTTTATGGTATATATATATATATATATATATATATATATATATATATATATATATATATATATATTTTTTAATATCATTTGATGTCTCTCATCCACCTACTATCCTGGTCTAGCTTTTGCATTCTATATTTATAAGAAAAATGTGAGGTAGTCATTGGATAATCGTGAATCTTTAAAATCTTTATACCTCATAGTGTTTTATATAAATATTAAAACGAAAACACGTACAATTATGTGCTACGACCATTTCCAGTGGATTTTAGAAATAGAGATGATCCACACTCATATTGTTGGTCCAGCCTAAATACTAGCCCAAGTCCCTCAGTCATAAAGGTATACCTCTTACAAAATTTCAAGTGGGACATGACTTTATTTTGTTCCATCATGTGTAACACAGTGATAATCCACGACTCATGGGGAAAAAGGCCTATGAAGAAAAAGGCCTATGAAGACTGAAAAGCAAGTCAAGATTGGTTAGAAATAGAGAAAAGGAATCAATAGCTTAAAAAATTGTTATTTCTTTAATAATTGAGTTCAATCAGATTATAAAATTGAATAGCTTTCTGCCAATAATGATATAATTAGACCATTTAAAGGGTGGAAATGAAAAGAAGGTGAAAAGGTGAATGTCTTCATGGTCAAGGTCCTCCACATTACTAGGACAAATTAATTGGAAAAGGTGAACGTCTTCATGGTCAAGGTCCTCACACCAAGGGAAGATTAGGCCGACTTCTAATTGGAAAAGGAATCTGTGTGATTTGATCAAATCAAAAGTGCAACTCCCTTTCCTTAGTGTGACTTCATCATGAATCAGGAAATAAAATAAAAATAGCATAAAGCTTTTCATCGTTATCCCCTCTTTTGCCATCGTCATCAATTTCTTTCTTAGTAGTAGAAGTCTCTTCCATCTTCTCCTTTCCTATTCTAGTTCACACAGCACTAGAATCACTAGCCCTAGTGGGATGAATGCTTTGAATAGGACTAACCAACGTAAGTTTGAATGCCTCTTTACTTACAAACCCATACTTAGCCAGTAACCGAGAAATCACTTCCTCACTATTTCTTAAAGCCTTGAGAGTCGCAATAGTTGATCTTAACTAAGAAAGATCTGATGAGGCTTTTGTACCTTCAACATTGGCAGAGAAGTCGAACAATTCGAAAAACTCAAGGCTTCCTCTGACTCTCGAATGTAATCCCACAATCCGGTTTGATCTCCTTGAACTAGAAGGTCTGGCCTTTGTCTTTGAAGCAGATTTTGGAGCCATTGCTTTGAAATAGAGAGAAAGTTTCGATCTTTTACAGAGATGAAGAAGATTAGCCGAAGGTTTTTTTATAGAGACACACTCGGAAGAACGAAGGAAGAAAAAGAAAAGTAACTTCCTTTTATTAGAGATGAAACAACGCATTTGAAAGGAAAAACCGAAATTTTTGGAAAAGAAAAATTGTAAAACGGTTTTTGAAAATTACAAAATTTCCAAAAATATTATTTACTTTGCAATAAATTAAATTTGACAATTCGAGATTTTCAAATAAGTCATATAATTTCCAACTTTACCTAATATGATTCCTAAAATATTCTTACCACAAAGAATTTGAAAGTTGATGTACTCAATAGCCTCTGACGAACCCTGTCCTTAATCACTTAAAATAAATGGGTTAATAATACCAAGTTTATTGCAAATAAAATCAAATGCTTTCTTGTCAAGAGGTTTTGTAAAGATATCAGCCAACTAATTTTGTGAATTGACAAATTAAATGTTCACTTTACCACTATTGACATGATCACGTATGAAATGATGCTTGATTTCAATATGCTTGGCTTTGGAATGTAGAATCAGATTCTTCATCAGGTTAATGGCACTGGTATTGTCGCATTTGATGGTTGTATTCGAGTCATCTACTCCGTAATCCTTCAGTTGTTTCATCCAGAGGATTTGTGTGCAACAACTTCCCAAAGTGACATACTCAGCTTCAGCAGTTGATAAGGCAACCATTGATTGCTTTTTGGAGAACTAGGAAACATGCATCTTGCCTAATAACCGATAGGTTCCAGAAGTGCTATTCCTGTCAATCTTGCATCCTGCAAAATCAGCATCAGAGTATCTAGATAACTCAAACTTTGATCCTTTAGGATACCAGAGTCCTAGAGAGGGATAAAAATTAATATATTTGATTATGCTTTTAATTGCAGAGAGGTGAGCCGTTCTAGGGTTTGATTGAAATCTGGCACATATGCATACACTAAAAATGATATCAGGCCTTGAGGCTGTGAGATATAGCAAAGAGCCAATCATGCTTCTATATAACTTCTGATCAACTTTCTTGCCTTTCCCGTCCTTATCGAGTTTAGAAGAAGAAGAAATAGGAGTCTCTACTTTCTTTGAACTTTCCATGTGAAATTTCTTCACTAGTTCTTTGGCATATTTTTCTTGTGTTTGCTTGATTTGCAATCCGAGGAAGAAATTTAGTTCCCCCATCATGCTCATATGAAACTCGTCCTACATCAACTTGGCAAAACTCTTGCAAAGATTTTCATTTGGTATCCAAATATAATCTCATCAACATAGATCTGAACTAATAAAATTTCCTTAATTCTTTTAGAATAAATATAGCATCAACATTACCTCTTAAAGCCATTTTGTATAAGGAAAGTTGTTAACCTTTCATACCAAGCACGAGGAGCTTACTTAAGACTATATAAGGCCTTCTTCAGTTTGTATACATGATTAGGCTTTTTAGGTTCTTTAAAACCTGGTGGTTGTTCTACAAACACTTTCTCTTTGATGTATCCATTCAAGAAAGGGCTCTTCACATCCATTTGAAAAGGTATGAAACCATGGAAACACGTGTAAGCAAGTAGGAGTTTGATCGCTTCTAACCTTGCTACTGGCGCATAAGTTTTGTTCTAGTCGATTCCTTCTTCTTACGAGTAGCCTTTAGTGACCAATCTAGCCTTGTTTCTTGTAACTTTTCCTTGTTCACTGAGCTTGTTTCTATACACCCATTTTGTGCCTATTACGAGATAATCCTTTGGTCTGGGAGCTAATTCCCACACTTCATTTATGCAAAATTGTTAAAGTTCCTCCTATATTGCTTGGATCCAATTTTCATCTAATAATGCTTCTTCAGTACTTTTAGGTTCAATCTTTGAGATGAGCACTAAAGTGTTGACTACTTCTTTAAGAGTTGATCTAGTTCTTATATTGTCATTGATGTTTATGATAATTAAATCTTTCGGATGACTTGACTTGTGCTTTCAGTTTCTATTGAACCTATCATAAGAGGTTGTAGGTTTCTCGTTGACTTGCTTGTCAGTCTTTTCTGGTTGCCAAGGCTGTTCATTTGATTTTGATTGCTTGTTGTCTTGTTGCGCTTGAATTCCATCAGAAAACTGCTCTGCTTGATTAGAATATTCATGAGTTTGAGAGTTCTCATCAAATCTCACATTAATAGACTCTTCCATTGTGTGAGATCTTTTGTTGTAGACTCTAAAAGCCTTACTCGTAGTTGAGTATCCCAAAATATACCTTCATCTAATTTTTCGTCAAACTTACTTGGCCAATCATTAGCATTTCTCAAGATAAAACATCTACAACCAAAGATTCTGAAGTATGAAATGATTGGTTTTTTGCCTTTGAAAAGCTCATAAGGGGTCTTTTCTAAAGAGGGTCTAAGAAAAACTTGATTTATGATATAATAGGCTGTTGAGATAGCTTCTATCCAAAAATGAGCTGCAACTTTACTTTCTATGAGAAGGGTTCTTGCCATATCTTTGCAAAGACCTATTTTTCCTCTCTACAACACCATTCTGCTCATGTGTGTAAGGAGTCGAAAACTGATGCTCAAAACCATTTTCTTCACAGAAGTTTTGAAAGCTCTGATTTTTAAACTCACCCCCATGATCAGTTTTAATGCAAGAAATGGAATATCCTTTTTCGTTTTGAATTTTTTTGGAAAATTTTGAAAGATAGGAAAAGGCGTCATGCTTGTGTGCAAGAAAGAAAACCCAAGTATACCTTGTGTAGTCATCAACCCATTATTACAAGTCAAACCCTTATCTTTTTCTTTCTTCCAAGAAGCCCATTCATCCTTCCACCCTCTTGCCCTCTCTCCTGTCATTCAGCTTAACCATCCCATTGCCTCTTTCATTTTCTTTAGCACAACATCCTAGCCCACATTTTTCCTCCTCTCAATCCATCCAACCTACTTTAGTTTCTTTTTCCCCTCCTTTGCCCTTCTCCTTGAGCTGATTTCCTCTATCCGACATGTCCCCTCTTTGAACTTGATTCCTTCCTCAACAGACACCGAAAAATCTTCTCTCCCTCTTTGTCCAAATTGTGCATTTCCATTTCAGCCCTCCACTCATCTTATGCGGACTGCGCCAATTGTAGAATTCTAAACCCGACAAAATTTTTAATCTCTCTCTTTCCATGAAGCGACACCGACTTGCTACTCTAAGGCCATTCCTAGTCACCATTGAAAAGTAACAATTGCATATGACTTTATCACCTTGGTCACTAGCCACACTTGGGATCTTGTACCACCTTATCCTTCTAAGAAATGAGTTGGTTGTAAAGAGGTTTTTAAGGTCAAGGAAAAATCCGATGGAATTATCAAATGATTCGAATATTGCCTTGTTGCATAGGGATTTAAGTGGCAAGCCGAACTAGATTATGACGAGAAATTTAGCTTGGTTGTTAAACCCACTACAATTTAGTTTGTTCTTTCTATTGTGATTTCTTCAGGATGGGTCATATGCCAACTAGTTATTAAAAATTTCATCTTACACAACATCCTTTGTGAGGAAGTGCATTGTGCTAACCTTCCAATTTCTCTCATCTTGAGTTCCCTAATCAAGGGTGCCGTCTATGGAAAGCCATTTGTGGCTTAAAATAGGCTCCACGTGCATGGTTTCATCACTTCATTAGCTTTTAATTATCTTTGGACTTCATTGCAAGTAAAGTTGATCGTTTGCTATTTGTCTATGCTTCCTCTTGGGGTGATCTATATCATTTATTGTATGTTGATGATATACTTGTCACCCTTGATGATCCTAATTTATTATGGTCCTTGACAACTTGGCTCTCATAGGAATTTGTTATGAAGGATTTGGGGCCACTACACTATTTTCTTGGTGAAGCTAATCACCCCTCTAATGGTACTTTTTTTCTTCTAATATATAACTTAGGCCAAGTATGTCGATAGGTTTTGACGCAAGTTTGACCTCGTTAAAGTTAAGCCCTTGTTTACTCCCTCGGTTTTGAAGAATTTGTTGTCAGCTAACTTTGGTGAGCTTCTTGCTTTTTTGATGTTGTATCAACAAATGGTTGGTGCATTGTAGTGTGTATCTATGACTAAGCCCGATACTAGTTTTATTGTGATCTTGGTTAGTCAATTCACAAATCAACACTGATTACCTCATCTTCTAGTTGTCAAATGTGTATACTAGTTAGGAGCGTAAAAAATAACCGAACCGAACACATCAAAATATACACTCTCTCACTCTAGAAGTTGTGAATCTCTTGTCAGTGCTACAAGTTTTCTCTGGGTATCTCCTTCCCTGTTGTCATCTGCACCTCCATCACCAAGAACACAACTCTCGACTCCATCCTCATTAGCAGCTTGATCATATTCCATCTCCATCTTTGTCTCGCCGTTGCTACTCCAACCTTGCATGGTGTTGTTGCCCCACTATGTCTCCCCTCGCTCGTCTCTATTTGCAGCAACCTTAAATGCGTCTCTCTATCTACTCGCACCCACTGGGCTTAGCACGACTAGAGCCTTCCCTCGTTGACAAGGATAGCAAGTGACGACAACAAGCTGAGATTTGATGCTCACTCTAGGGGTGCTCGACCAAGCACCAAAACTAGGCCTTGACTCGCCTTCGAATTTGGGTTTATCCTATGTCGCCGGGTCGGATCAGTCCCAATCCGAGGTTGAAAGGGGAAGAAGAGAGAGATATAGGCACAATCGGGTGGATCTAGGCATTCGGTTTGTGTTGTTGAGCTTAGAGGGGCTGCGAGGTTGCGAGGTCTCCAACAAGAAAGCTCGTTGTCTCAATTGGAGCATGAAAAGAGGACAACTCATTGTCTTTTGTGAAGAAAAAGCAGACGAAGGAAGTCAATTTGAAAAGATTCAATCTTTCTTCTTTGGTTCCTAAGAATGGGTAAAAGATGGGAGGAGAGAGTAAAGGAGTTACACAAAGTGGGCTTCATGCGATGAACTCGAGAACCGAACTAACTGTCGACTCTTGGTTCGGGTCAAAATACATGCACTTCCATATGGTTCAGTTCAATTCGGGTATTGTGCAAGCCTGACTTGAACTATTAACACCCCTAATATAGGTATGCAGCTAGTGCATCCACCCATGGTTTGCTTCTTAGTGAGCGGCATTCTCGCACTTCATTGATTGCTTATGCGAATGAGGACTAGGCTAAGTGCTTTGATACTTGATGATCCATCTTGGGTTTTTGCGTCTTTCTTAGCACCAATCTTGCTCCATGGAGTGCCAAGAAGCAACCTAGCGTGGCCCTTTATAATTTAGAGGTTGAGTATGTTGGGATATAATATGCAGAAACGACAGGATCTTGCAATTTACGTCAACGCAAAATCACTAGAGAAATAAACGAGAAAAATAAGGACACTAGAAATTTACGTGGTTCGATCCGAGTATCGGTACCTACGTCCACGGGGAGAATCAACAACAAATAATCCACTATAATCGGAGTATCAGAGTTTACAATCACTCATACGCTCAAGTGTTTTCCACACCTAGATTTAACCACAAACCTAAAGTGTTTATAAATAAACAACTCACAGCACAAAATTACTGCCCGTTCAAGCTCAAAACCAAACGCCGAAAACAAGAACTCCTCTTCTTGATCATGTGGGTGGCGTCACTTGACATTGTGCAGCAGTGGCTCCTCGTAGGGTTTCAGCAGCAACTCTTCTACGTAGGGTTTCTTTTCCCTTTTATATGCGTGTGCCCAAAGAGGAAACTTTTATTTTATCTTTATTTCCTCTTTTGTAAATCTTTAAGAGTCCAGCGAAAATTTTCTGTTACTTGGGAAATCTTTATCAATAAATTCGGTTTAACAAATCATTATTCGAATTCAAACTCGAGACATTAATTTAACAGAGTATCGTGCCATAACTCACTATATTGTTGAGATAATTTGGATTCGCCATTTACTTTATGAACTAAGGGTCATCCTTTTTTTTTCCTCTCATTGTATCTTGTGACAACCCGCCACCTACCTCGCTCTCAACCCTGTGTTTCATGCTCGCACCAAACACATCAAGTCGAATATTCACTTTGCTTGAGAGCTAGTTGCTTAGGGCAATCTATATGTTTGCTATGTGTCTATACCGGATCGGATGGCAAACATTTTCACCAAGAGACTACCTAGTATGTGAACGCACTATTAGGCATCCGGTCTTTCAATTGTTAGGGGTTTTAATATGTAATTGATATGTTTCATAGGGTTTTTCGTAATGATTTTTCCATATGTAGTTTGCTAAAAGTAATCATTCATACAAATATATAGCACGTAGCCCTAATTAGGGTCAAATCACCGTAGACATTTTGTCATTATTTGATTCTAAAAATTAACACTTTTCAAGATATCTTGTCTTGCTCTGACATTTGTCCGTATTGTATATAAGGAAAAAATAATTGAGAAAAAAAAGAAGAAGAGAGAATAGGATGCACATGTAATACGTATCCGTGGATAACGTGATTCACGAAAGCAATCAATCGAATAATAAATTCACATAAATAACTTGGCAAGATTTTCTTCCAAGGCGGATGCTAACTTTGACCAAGAAGAGAGAACTGTATTTTAATGACATTATCTTCTGGTTTATATTTTTATTGCAATCAATCGAATAATAAATTCACAGAAATAACTTGGCAAGATTTTCTTCCAAGGCGGATGCTAAGGTAACATCATGCCAACTTTCCTGCACATAATTATGTAGGAACAAAATTCAACAGGATTTTCCCATGAGTATTTTATACTAATCAAGGATGAGTACATCAAACTCATACTTCTCATATCAATTTGTAAAGCTTATATTTACTTTCTTTCGATAATTTGCTCTTGACTATATAATTCAGTGTATCTACGCGTTCATTGCAAGGGTTGCTGAAACAAGTTTGAGAGAAAAATATTCTTCATCACATGTCTGTAGTTAGTAGAAAATTGACGTGGATCATTTAATTTTAAGCCAAGAAAAGAAGAGTAAAGAAACGAAAGACCACGCAACCATGCATCATGCTCAGGGACATAATGAAAAAGGTTGAATATGAATCCTTGGTGATATACTTTGCAAAAAATAATTTAGTTATTAGGGTCAAATATATACAAAATCTTCTAGGTGTTTGAATTTTCGGAAGTAATAATTGAACAAGATGTTTTTTTTTTTGTCTGTGAACAAGATGTTGAACAGCAGCACCTATTGAATATAGACGACGTACCCCCAAAGAAAAGTCAAATCAATGGAACAACACCTGATTTATTTATTTATTTTTTTGGTCAGGAAACAACACCGGATTAATTGACCGGAAAAAGGTCAATAACTGTATATCTTTCAGACTAATATATAACACTATGAACTTTTCAGGAAAGCAGTTTATTGAATAATATCTTCATGTGATAACAGAAACAGCTTGGCAAGACTGAAATTGTCCAAATGTTAAATATTCCCATAAGTACGGTCGACAGGTTATGCTTTAAGGCAGAGTCAAACTCTGACCAAGAAGAGAGAATTCCATATCGATTACAGATAGAATTTGCTATATAAAATATCAATTTTAAGACAGCTCGATAGAACCAAGTTTGACGTTTCCTTTGGTTTATATTTCTATTGCAGATAACTCCGTGCATAATAATCCGATAAAGGTCTTAATCATTCTCCCACGACCGCAGATATAATCTTTAGAAACAATTTGCCAGATTGTCCATGGAATTCAAAGTCTTCAATGGCCGGGAACATGAGAAAGTCAGACCCTAATATCGTGCCAACTTTCGGGCACCTCATCATGCAGGAGAAAATTAATTTCGTCCATGTCGATTATCACCGATTGGACGCGAAGTGTGGAATTCGACTATCGACGTTTCGCCGCCTGTCCCTTCTCATGCACTATAAATAAGGCACGCTTAATAGAGTAATGCAAGCTCAAGAGAACAAAATAACAAAATGAAGATGGCAAACTTCACTTTGCACCATCACTTGGCATTTCTCCTCCTCTTTGCAGCTCCTTTGGTAGCTTTTGATATCAGCACTCCTCAAAATTTCCTGCAATGCCTCTCTGTTCACTCCAGAAACGCATCTGCAATCTCTAAACTCGTTTATACTCCAATCAACTCTTCGTACTCTTCTGTCTTGGACATTACCATACAGAACTTGCGCTTCTTGACTCCTTCTGCTCCGAAACCCTCATTCATCGTGACGCCGCTTGACGTCTCTCATGTCCAAGCCACCATCATCTGCTCCCAACAGTACGGACTCCAAATCAGGACCCGAAGTGGTGGTCACGACTATGAAGGCCTTTCGTATCTGTCCGAAGTCCCGTTTGTCATTGTCGACATGGCGCATTTCCGATCGATCTCTGTGGATGTGGAGGACAAAACTGCGTGGGTCCAGTCGGGTGCGACGGTTGGCGAGCTTTACTATAGGGTCGCTGAGAAGAGCAAAACCCTAGGCTTCCCGGCCGGCATTTGCCCCACAGTTGGCGTCGGGGGGCACTTCAGCGGTGGAGGCTACGGCACGCTAATGCGCAAATATGGCCTTGCTGCCGATAATGTAATTGACGTGCAGTTGGTCGACGCCCAGGGTCGGCTCCTAGATAGAGTATCAATGGGGGAAGATCTCTTTTGGGCAATCCGAGGTGGAGGAGGCGGCAGCTTCGGTGTAGTAGTGTCCTGGAAAGTCAAGCTAGTACCGGTGCCGTCTACTGTGACCGTGTTCACGATCCTGAGGACGTTGGAACAAAATGCGACGAAGCTCGTACACCAGTGGCAACTTGTCGCGAACAAGCTCCCCAACGACCTGTTCATACGGCTGATCTTGCAGAGCTACAACTCCGGCCCCAACGGGACGAGGACGATGCAAGCCATTTTCAACACCCTTTACCTTGGTGGGGTCGACTTGCTCCTCGAGGTGACAAGGAGCCGCTTCCCGGAGCTCAACGTCACGAGACAGGACTGCACCGAGATGAGCTGGATTGAGTCCGTCCTCTACTTCGAGGGGTTTCCGAGCGGAGCACCCTTGGAAGTCTTGCTCAACAGGAGCTCCAACACCAAAACGTTCTTCAAGAACAAATCGGATTATGTGAAGGAGCCAATCCCTGAGAGTGGCTTAGAGGGCATGTGGGAGAGGTTCTTTGAGGAAGATCAAGGGGTGCCTCTAATGATTTGGAACCCCTATGGCGGGAAAATGGCAGAAATTTCTGAATCTGCCATTCCCTTCCCTCACAGAGCTGGGGTTTTGTACAAGATCCAGCACATAACGGCCTGGACCACTGGAGGCAACGAGGTTGCTCCAAAGCATGTGAGTTGGATACGAAGCTTCTACAGTTATATGGCGCAGTATGTGTCGAAATCGCCTCGAGAGGCCTACATCAACTACAGGGATCTCGACATAGGAATGAACAATGTGATTGGCGACACGACTTATAAGCAAGCCAGCGTTTGGGGAAAGAAATACTTCAAGAACAATTTCGACAGGTTGGTGCGTGTGAAGACCGCGGTTGATCCTGACAACTTTTTCCGGCACGAGCAAAGTATTCCTCCATTTTCATCTTAAAAGAAAAGGAAGAACAGTCGAGTTTCGGTGTGTTCACTGCAATAACGAGATGATACTTTGTAATCAATGGAACATTTGACCATGTCGATGTTTGAGCTTTAGGGCCATTTGTTAAAAAATATTTAACTATTTAAAATTTTATTTTAAAATTTATATATCGTATATTTACTTAAAAAAATAGGATTAATAGTTAGTAAAAAGTAAAACGAGAAAAAAAAAATTCACTGAATATAATATACGTAATATGGCAAATAGGCCATTGGGTTATTGGTTTTTGTTAATTAATGTGGTAACTAAGCAATGGGAAGAGTTATCTACATAGCGATTAATGGATTCCTATATTAATAGTTAGGTAAACCCTTGCTCTTACCCATGCTTGGCATGGCTTTCTTTTTCTTTTCTTTTTTTTTCTTTTTTATAATTTAATCAATGTCAAGTATATTTTGCTTCTCATAACAATAATGAACCGGGTCCTTCAGTTATACTGTTTCTGAAAAAATAGCAGATTTATTTCCTAAAAACTTCCTTCAATTTGTTAATGACATAATGGGATGTACGAAGGGGGAAAACCAACAAACCAAAAACGAAACTAAAAACTAAAGGACAAGCCTGGATACAGTTTATGATAACTTTCTCCAATGCAATGGAAGGAGTAAGAAATGGACAAAAAAGCTAAAAAGAAATTTTATTGTTTTATACGATATATTGTTTTCGTTAATCATGAACTTCATAGTTACTAATACTTCTTTAATTGTAGCTTTTTGCTGTTTTTGCAATAAGAGTACGATGACACATGGTTTGATAGAAATCTTTTTCTTGGGAGGAATTCTGACCTCCTAATTCCAAAGAAGGTAGGAGTGAAGTAAATAACTTTTTCCTGGTGCAAAATATGACGTGAATAAGCAACAAAATCTACAACGATTTATTGTCATCTCATTGAGATCATATTTAAGTATGAAATTTGATTATCTTATTGCTTCTTCGCCAATTGCTAGAAAAATAGTATTGACCAATTATTCTTCATGTCTAATTTGGAGTAATCAATCTTAGAGAGAAGGAAAAAATATGCAATGTCAAACTATAGAAGACCAATGATGTGCGCTTTATTTGGACTCTCACAAAAGGACATTGAACCATCATAAAGATTACTTGATATTAACTTGTCGGAAATATTTTTCATTATGAATTAATTACTATTTATAGTGGGCCTAAATGTAAAAGTTACTACCTTCAAATGAGTACTTGAATTAAAAAAGGCCATCATTCAACTACATTCTTAGACAGCACTTAGGTGTCACTCTTTTTTGTGGAAAACGCGAGAAAGCCAATCTTTGCAATAAGAATGGGGTTTTCTTGGCATTTAGAATATCATGTTGTCATCATCGGAGGCAATGTTTAGGGAAGAGTATGCAAATAAAAAAGAAAATAGAAAGCGCAGTCTTGCCACGTTTCAATTGACCAAGTCACTATCTTCCAACAACTCTCGTCCAGGTGAGTCCTTTTCTATTACTTTATGCTATTCCAATTTAGAAGGCCTTTTTGAAAATTGTTGGAACCATGCATGATAGCAAGATGTGCCTGAAATAGAAAACTTTTCAGTGCAATATCAACCTACAAGAATGAAATTATTCCCCAGACGTGAACCGTGCGATGCTGGAGAATAAATGATGAAAAGAGTTCCCTTATCCCAAAACAAATAACTACCACGAAAAAATTATGCATTCTTTTGATGTTAAATATAAAGGCATACACTATAAAAAGATTTGGGAAGTCAAATATAATGAATTATAATAAAGGCAACTCATTATTTTGAAGAGATAATAACAAATATATATTCAGGTGAGTAGTAAATATTAGGCCCGCACGTAATGTAAATTTAGCGACATATACTCATACTCAACCCAACCTCATCAGGACCCAATTGTTAGCAAATTTTATATTTAAAATATTACCTATGAGGAATGAGCCATTCCATGGACCTGCTTGTCAAGTTAACAAGACAACTTAGGTGCTTGAATCGGGTCATGGGCTAAGACTTTGTGTGGAGTATGAGCAACATGGGTGACCGTCGCAGGCATTGACGAACAATACCACATGTGTGGGTGGGGCCGGCGCCGGCTACATATGGGGTCGTGAGTGTAGCGGTGAAGTGAAGGTTGATGGACCTTGATCAAGTGACGTATGATGCCCTCGCATTCCTGCTCAGTTCACTTATATTTTTGTCCTCCCAAAAATCTGTTCAACCTTCATAAATTTCCTATCAGCTAAACATATTTCAAAGTTCAAAAATCAAATAAAATCATTTCACATTTAAATTCCCGGAATCACAAAAAAGTACACATGCGATATAATCTTTTGCTCTCCGATTTCAGACCCTACCTAGTCCTCCTCAATTGAAGGTGAGCTCGAAGAAGAGGTCTTTTTCGTGTCTTTGTCCCTAGTATGAGTCCGAGCAGGAACTTTCCCAAGAAGTTGGGAAATTTTCAATGGAACTTGTGGGGCACGGAGAACTCTGGAGTTGGAGGGTCAGTTTGGTTTGGGAAGCAGATGAAAGTTGACACTAAAAGGGAGTTTCTTGTGGGAAATTGAGTTCGAAAGGACAATAGAGCTTGACATCTCTCTCTCTCTCTCACTGATACTGACACTGGCAAGCGTAGAGGATCACGAAATCGAGGACCGTACGGGCAATGGAATTGAAGGGAGATGATTTGTTACTGTTTTAGTGAGGGCGGAGACAAGAGTAGATCGTGAGTGAATTCTAGCAGAAGCTGAAGAATCTGGGAGGGGATTCTGGAGGTCTGATGCTGTGGAATGAGGATTTTGGAGTTTAGTTCGGTTGTGTGGAGGCAAGAACAAAAGGAAAATTACAATTGTTGCATGTGTCATGTGCAAAGCATTGTGACCTGAATCTCAAGAAATCAAATAAAATTTTGTTCCTCCTCCTCTTTACAATCGGCGGTGGTGAGAACCGCCCCGAGAATGCCATGACTTCCATGACCTGGCTTGCAAGGAGGAACAAGTATGGAGCGGCGGTGGTGATGCCCTTTTTGTCGCCCACATAGATGCTCTCAAAATTGCAGGCGATGGAGAGGAGGAGGCCTGCGGCGGCAAAGAGGATGCAAAGGGGCAATACTCGGTTCCTAGGGATGAATATGGTGGGCACCTGGGAGGGGCTGAGGGAGGGGAAGCCAATGAAAGAGGTGACATAGAGAAAGACGTAGACGAGGGGGAGGAAGAGGAAGGTAGTCTGTTTTTTTTTTTTTTTTTTTTTTTTTTTTTTTTTTTTCCGGTAAAAGAGGATTAGAAACAAAGAGGTAGGCCAGTCTTTAATGGGTTTCAAATGGATGTCAAATGAAAATAAAAGGGGTCTCGAATGGATTTGTTTTTAACCCATTTTGACCAATGTATAGTTGGCCATTTATTTCTTGGACCCATTTAAACTTGTTTGTAAAATATTAGCCCACTCATTTATGATATGGCCCATCAAACATGAGTTAATGAATAGGTTTGCCACCTGTAATAAATATATACTTTTTGTTCGGTCATAGTAGTAAATATATACTTAGATGGTGATTAAGGGAAGAAATTTATGTGAAGAATGCAACAAATTCTATGTTTGCAATATGAAGGAGGCTTTTCTAGTCATCTAGATTCCAATCATGAGAGGTAATTTTTTTTTAAAAAAAAGATTAATAATAGAAAAATCCCAAATTGTACACTTGTGATAATTTTATCAAAAACTAATTTTTTAACCATAAAAAATCCCAAATTGGTATACTTATGACATATTTATCCTCTATTAGTTTTCATTAAATTTTACCATCAAATTATTGAGTTGAATAATATTATATATTATTTTGGAGTTTTATCCTACATCTATCACAAGTACTAGTTTGTAGTTTTTCATGATATTTTAATTAATGGAGACTAATGGAGAGTAAATTTATTATAAATGTATCAAGTTGGGATTTTTGGTGATAATAAATTATTTGGGGTAAATTTGTCACAGTTTTATCAATTTGGGGTGTTTTATGGTTAAAACATTAATTTGAGGTAAAATTATCGCAAATGTACCCGTTTAAATTTTTTTATGGCATTGACCATTTTTTAAAATACTTCTTATCATCCAATCATGATGATCAGGTCGAGTTGGAAACAAAATTACCTTTTGCTTCTGAAGGTGTGTTCTTGATCCTATTTTATCAATTCATATCTTGGAGGGCAAAAATATTCCAAGGCAGCTCTGCTCCGTATTGCACTGCCAATTTTGCATTCATGATTTTTAGGCGTTGATCATCAAATTTGTGACCTGGTCCGAGTCCGACATCTACGGGATTCTACCATGCAGAATTCCTGACATTCAATAGATATATATATAAGGCATTTTCAAGAGTTTTGCATGAAAGGCCTAATGGACTTTTAAAGGAGAACAATCATTAAAATAATAGATAGGCCGAATGCAATCTTCACTTTTATTTTGGAAAAAAAATGGGCCTCATGTCTTATTGGATGAGGCTTACGGAAAATTCCCTTTGAATAAACGGACCAAATGTTGAGGCCGATTACAATATTAAAATAATGGGCCTCACCTAATGGGTCCGTTTATTCAATTAGGTACATGGGCAATTCAAGTTCATTATAAAAAGAAGGAGATATATATATTTTTTCGATCAAAGGAGATATATATCGTGAAAAAATACAAGAAATGAGGCTCTCGAATCATGGTACATAAATTCATTAGATTTGTTGATGCCAATGGAATCGGGCCACATTTTAAAATGGGAATAGGGTCAATTTAGTTGTGAAACTTGAGAAGTTAAAGCCCATTTAATGGGTCCAGGTCCGGTCCACTTGAGGGGGCCTTAATCTCGGCCTATGATACGGCTCTGGTGGCCAGCCACATGCCATCAAACAGAGCATGCTTCGGTCGACCACCCATAGAGATTTAGGATTGAAAAAATTGAACAATTGAAATTTAGAGGGATAAGAGAAAACTCGTAAAACCTCTTCCCTATGCCCTCGCCACTGCTGTCGGGAAAAAAAATGCCGAGCTGATAATAGCTGAACCAAAAGAGACCGACAAGGTGTGAAGGCCTCTCGCTGATGAGTGATAGCAACAGAGGTGAAATCTAGAGCTAGAATGGCGAATACTAAACTGAAGACATGTCGAATCTCTATCTGACTTTTCTTCGAACATATGACTACCGTATTGAGAGTGTAAGAATAGAGCAACCGTAGGATAGAGGTACGACCTCTATGATTGAAGAAGAGATTTAGACATTTCAATTAGAACAAATGACGACGAACATGCATCAACAAAGAAAATCCAGCGACCAAGTGTCAACATTATGATGAGATCATCACAACGCCATGTGCTGGGTCACAACTAAGGATCGCAGGACGACATGTGATTTCTGCTATTGCCATCACCTCAAACCTCTTGCAAGCTTCTTAGCCTCCTACTACCACCATGTCGCCTTTGCGGAACTTGTTGAATCAGCCAATCTCATTTGGGAACAGTATTTAACAACATATTCTAATGCTCAATATATTCATATATTTTCAATCCATCTAACAACTTAAGATTTTTGGTTGGATTTTTTTATCATGGTATTAAAGTCAGTGCTATCCCTTTTGTAAATGTGTGTCCACCTCCATTTGTTAAATTCCACGTGCCGTGGTCAAAATTCCATGGGCCGACGGGTCGTAAATGCTCTATATATTCATATAATATCATTCCATCTAATAGCTTAAACTTTTGGATTGAACTTTTTAGCATTGTCTATACATGTGGAAAACTATTTGCTTTGTCGATTGCATGAATTTACTAAACTGTTGATGAACGAAGATCAACGAACGACTCCGAGGATTTCGCGATGATGATGCTCGGCAACAATGAAATCGGAATCACTCGACAGAGACATTCAGAGGTCGGTCTGGGTCTTGGACGGGCTCACGCATGCACTGAAGCCCAATTGACGGGTGACTATTGAAGAAAATAGGCTTGATCTCTGGACATTATGGGCTCAAGTGATGAGCAGATTGGACTTTAAAATATGGGCCGTACCCGATGTGTTTGGGTTTTGTTTATTACTTTCTTCTTCTTCTTCTTCTTTTCTTTTCTTTTTCGTTATTTATTTGTATTTAATTCGTCCATTCATTTATGAAACAATTATTAACAAGAAACCGAAGTGCGTTCATTTTCTCATTTCTCAAATAAGAATATGAAGTGGATCTTATTTCAAATAAATGCCTAAAATGTCATTATTGTCTCAAATAAAAGCATGAGGTAGCTAGGTTCGAAGCCCCTGCGAAGCAGGGAGGCTGAAGCGCTGTGTGGTTCCTTGCCCGGGGTGCGTGGGTGGTGGTTTCCTGCGTGCCTCCCCAGGGTTTACTCTCCGGCTGCCGGCCGTGCGGGGGTTCCCTGGGTCACAAAAAAAAAAAAAAAAGCATGAGGTAGATCTTATTTCAAATAAAAGCCTAAAATAGCTATATGTATTTTAAATAAGAGCTTGATTTTCTGGTTAATAAGGACACTTTTGTCATTTACCTTTCTATTTGATTTTTTTTTCCTTTTTCTTTCTTTTTCCCTTTCTTTTCCCAGGAGAGGTCTTTTTTTTTTTTTTTGGGGGGGGGAGGGGTTGCCCTCACTGGCGATAGGCAAGAGATGGCCCCATCTTGGGGGAGCTCACACTCGCGACCATCAATGACGTCAGTCCTCGCCCAAGGGTTGCCTTGCCAGTGGCAGGTGAGGGACAGCTCGCCTTGGGGGAGGTCATCCATGTCAACCTTAGGTAAGGTTGACCCTCGCCAGATCTTAGGTAAGGCTGACCCTCGCCAAATCTGGCAAGGGGTGGCCTCGCCCGTGGTTCAGAAAGGCTTATGGGCCCTTGTCGACCCTTACCAACAGCTAGCGAGGGCTCGACCCTTGCCCGCGGCCACTGGCCCTCATCGAAGGAAAACAAATAGAAAAATGAAAAGAATAAAAAAATAATTTAAAATTAAAATTGTATTTGAACGAAAATGCCCTTTGATCAGTTGGAATATTTAGCCGACTAGTGACCGGCGAAATTAGGCTCTTAGTTGAAACAACTATAGCCACTTTAAGCCTTTATTTGAAACAACCATGGCTACTTCAAGTTTTATTTGAAATAAAATCCATTTAGGCCCCTTATTTGAGAAAATGAAGACACTTTGAGCTATTATTTGAATTTTTTTTTCATTTATTATCTATCTATTGTTTTTTCAAGTGGGGTCAACATTGGCTCATGCGCCTTAAATCATTAGGCACCTGGCTTGGAGCCACAAAGGCCAAGTTCGAACATCGGTGTCTATGCCACAATGTTCAATGGCCATGTCATGGTACATGGCTCCTATGTCCAAGTCATGGGCAGCGGGGCTTGGCTCCAATGCTTGCTTTCAAGTCCCTAGCGACCATGTCCTAATACCTGCTCTTGTGCCCAAGTCATTAAGACCTTCTTGGGTTCATTGAAGTCAGGCCCAAGCCCCTAGTGCTAGTGCTCGGGTTTGTCGAGGTCGGATCTCTGGCACCAATGCTTGGGTACCTAGCTCTTGCGTCCAAGTCGCAGGCACTCATATATGGGTCTATTGATGTCACGCCTCGATTCTTCGAGCGTGTGCCCATCCTTCGGTGGTCGATTAAATAGCGATATTTTAGGACACGTCGCCGACCCATCATTTTAATGTACATGCAAAAGCGAATTACTAATCTCCTGACAATAACAAACGTGGGATAGAAAAGTAGGACATCAAATTTCAAATCAACACATTAATAAAAAACCACAAACTGGTTTACAAACAAAGGCCAAGCCTAAGGTCTAATTACAGGAGGTTTATCTCCAAAAGGAACTTCCGAGCTACCCATGCTCCTCACCCTTTTGCCTCAAGCTCCAAGTTCTTCACCCTAGGGACCTGAAAATGTTATCCCCAAGATGGGGTGAGATGATGTTTTAGCAAGTTCACCCCCTAAGACCCAATTAAGAAGGAAATACGCCCCAAGGGCTGTCTAAGCACAAACACAAATCAGAGGACTTACCTTTGCCTCAATTCCTTCCTGCAAATCAATATAATTTATAATTTCAACGAATCATTTCAGCACATTAAGGCATTAAATCAGATTGAACCATCGATCAATCAACTCAGTCGATTCCATATCATTAAGACCATCACTCAGTCAATCCATTCCATACTATCTATAAAGTCCGATTATATCAAGGATTGCTCACTTTAAGCTGAAGATAGATAGTATAGCTCGCACTAAGCTGATAAAGTATACTGCTCGCGTTAAGTTGACATATCGAGGCCCTCAGACTGATATAGTATACTGACACTGCTGACTCTAAGCTGATAAATAATATAATTCACTTTAAACTAATAAGGTATACTACTCACGCTAAGCTGACATATCAGAGCCCTCAGGCTGATATAGTATACCGATATACTACTCGCGCTAAGCTGACATATCAACCCGTAGATTGATATAGTATACCATCCAGATCATATAACAATTTTACCATTTTTATCATACCCGATAAAAATAATCGTGTGTGGGTACATGTTTGGCCTTAACCAAAATATAATATTTTCCCGTTTAGAAAATCCCACCAATTTCAATGATCCATAAATACATTTTTAGCATTGTAAACCGACGCTTGGTATTTTCTAATTAAATACCGAAATTAATAAATTTTGGGATAAATACCCAAAATCACAAATCACACTCAAATTGCACAAAATATCACTCAATTAATTAAACAAGTCACACCGTTGCAAACCGAAGAAGGGAGAGAGGATAAGGCAGTAGGAGAAAATATTAGGTACGTAAGATGCTCCAGCATGGCAAACAAGAAGGCGGTGGGAGCGCGACACGTGTCTCGTGGGACCCACAATTTTAGGCGCCCATTTTGAAAATTTTCCTGTACTGTAGCTCTGGAGAGAGGGTTTTCTGTCGTGCGGGTTCTTCTTTGCGCCTCTCTCTCTACCCTCGCTCTCTCTCCCCGACGAACTCCCTCTCTCTCTCTGCCCTCGCTTTTTCCGACCGGCGAACCACCGTGAGCAACCGACGAACCAGGAGGACACCGGCGAGACGATCGCGAGCAACTGACCGGCGTGCGACCTCCCTCTCTCTTTGCCCTCCCTCTTTCCGACCGACCGGCGTGCGACCTCCCCCTCTCTCTTTGCCCTCCGGCGTGCGACCTCCCTCTTTCCGACCGACTGGCGTGCGACCTCACTCTCTCTCTGCCCTCCCTCTTTCCGACCGGCGAATCACTGCGCCGCCCCTCTGGCTCCGCTTTCGGCCCCGACTCGTCCGTCCCTTACTCTTTGTCTCTCCTCGCGTCTCTTGTCTGCCCTCCCTTTCTTCGATAGCGAACTACCGCGTGACCGGTGAACCACCGCGCCCCCCCTCCGGCTCTAGATCCGGCACCGGCTTGTCCAGGTAACTTCTCGCTTTCTCTTTTCTCTCTTTCTCTGGCTGACAGGGTGATGCCTGATGTGGGTAACTTTAGTTGGTGCGTTCTGCTATGTTTTACTTATTTTGCTAAATGAAAGAGGAGATTTAGTGCAATGCATTTGGCTTCTTACTTTATCTCACTGTTTGGTATAGACCTATGCGATCTCCTGATGATGATTTTTTTTTTTTTTTTGGATTTTAACTTTCTCTGAATTTAATCCAATTGCAGGATGTGGCAGTGAAGATATTCTCGATGCGAGAATATTCAAAAGAATTGATAAATTCCTTTAGACAAGAGGTTTGTTTTCTTTTTTGTTTCACTATGTCTCATTCTCTTTGTTTCTAATATTATTCATCCAGGACATGCTGAGGGTCGCTTAGACTTTTTAATTTGAATAAGGCATCTCTCGTAGGACATGATATGCGGGCTATGTCTTGCTCTAAGTCTGTTGGCCTGTCCTTGACTTGTTAATTGAAATCATGAAAACATTGCTATGATAGTGTTATGATAGTGTTTAGTGATTGCTGGATGCGACCTGGCTGGTTTAATTTTGATAAGGGCCTTCCTTGACAGGTTGTAATTGCAGTTGATAATCTAGATTCAGACTGAGGCAGTGATGGATAATGGGTTGGCCTTTTAGTTGATAATGAGCCCAAAAAGTGATCTATATTATCCCAGGATGTGACGAGTCAACATCGAGGTGCCAAATGACTCCATCTATGGTGTCACTTGCCCCTACATCTTTTGATTGTTCTTTTTTCTTTTTCCTTTTCCCCGATAAGAACTACATAGTCGAGATGGTTTAGGAAGAACATTCTGAAAACCAGTGTGATAAAGAGATGAAGTAAGATTGACCAATATGTTCGAACCGCATGCATTTATCTCTATCTCTCTCGCACTTGTATGACTAGCCCGTATTTTATTATTTTGTAAAATTCTGAAGCCTTTTAATGAATAGAATTTTTGGTGCTTATTCTGTAGCAACTGGAATTTTTTCCCCAAAGCACGGATATAGTTTATTGGTGTCAGCTCTATTAGTGATGGCATTGGCAATTTTAATTCAAGTGTTGTTCTACTAATACAGCAACGCAACATTTCCAGTACATGGTACATGTGGAGATAGCAGGTTTTGATCTTTTTTTTTTTTTTTTTTGCCAAAGGATTATGGATATTTTTCCTTATATTTTCCATGCCTTGATCCATTGCATTATGATTAATTGTGTTGTGTTGGATAGATGTAATAGCATGTGGGTCTACGAAAGGATTATACCTTCTCGTTTTACTCAAAATGAGGAACTTTCTCATAGGACTTTGTGATTGTTATATGTCCATGCTCACCCCCTCAGCATGCGTAGTACCATGCATTTTCTGAGAACCTCTTTTGATGTTGCCACAATTTTTCTCACTTCTCATAAAGTACCATTAATATGACAGTTTTTTTTGTCCTTGTAGGTGTCTCTTATGAAAAGACTTCGGCACCCCAATGTTTTGCTTTTCATGGGAGCAGTAACTTCACCTCGCGCCTCGCATAGTCACGAGTTTCTTCCACGGTACTTTCTCAATGCTTTTGAAAAGCAGGCTTTTTGATTATATGGTGCATCGTGTTAAAGTTTGTTGTAATGTCTGGTTTGTTGGTTTTCAGTGATTGTAATTTCTGTCGATATCCCGTCTCTATGGAACTAACAGTTGTTACGGGTGTTGATGCAGTGGAAGTTTGTTTCGCTTACTGCAGATGAACACAACCAAGTTGGATTGGAGACGCCGTTTTCATATGGCTTTGGATGTGGTAAGTATCTGATTCTTATTCGTGTAACTTAATCCATTGTTTTCTAAGTGCAGTATTTTACATTTTGGTCACCTGAATGTTTTTTTTTTTCATCTGTTTCTCAGTGAGCATTTGTTTTGCTCCTTTTTATACTGCCCTCATTTTGTTCTTGTTGATATCTTTTACATGTACGTTCAGCATGTAACCAAATTCATCCTCTTGTAGGTGCAGTGTTTTACATTTTGGTCACCTTAATGTTTTTTTTTTCATCGTTTTCCCTGTCAGCGTTTGTTTTGCTCCTTTTTATATTGCCCTCTTTTTGTTCTTGTTGAAATCTTTTAAATGTACATTTTACTTCCATGCTGATAAAAATTTGAGACGGGTGTCTTGAACCTTAGCATTCCTAACTTCCTGAGACTGCTTGGCCCGTGAACTTTTGGCCTCCGAGTTTGTCGGTTATTTGAATTCTACTATCTCTTGTATGTTATCTTGCTGCTTTTAACATGTAATTATTGAATTGGGTACTTTTCAGGCTAGGGGCATGAATTATCTGCATCATTACAATCCACCTATCATTCATCGTGATTTGAAGTCCTCAAATCTCTTAGGCAGTTTCATGACCCTTTTTTCTTCTGGCATAAGTTGATGTCATTCAGGAGCCTTTTTTTGTCCTTTTTGTGAGGACAAAAATTGTCAATTTGTTACAATTCGATACTGATGTGGGAACTGCATTTTCTCCTAACCAGTGATCCAAAGTGCCGACCGACGTTCCAGGAAATACTAGAAAGATTCAAAGATTTGCAGAGACAGAACGCACTTCAATTCCAGGCTTCCCGCTCTGCTGGTGGCGACAGCACTCCAAGGGAAGCGTGAACTACCGGTGCATCAAGAGGATTTGTCTATTCATTACATTGGTGAACAGTCCAAGCAAACCTGGCTATTCGCCAAGAAGTTGATGTTGCCAACCAATCTCGACTCGCTTTGCCGCTTCTGGACCATGAAATTTGGCAACCAGATTTTTGGGATCATTTCGAGAGGATAGAATGTTTGTCCTTCGTTTGAGCAATTCAATTGCGGGTGGATCTAGGACGATTGTATGTCGCTTTTGTGCATTTACCGGAAAAGTCACAAAGGATCTTGTAGATATGTTGCAAAGTGTTGTGGAGATCGGAGGCTGAGAACATTAGGCATTGCCATCCATTTGTTTGTGATACATTTATAGGGGAACATTAGATTCTCATCATAAAGCTGTACAAATCAAATTGACTTTGACGGCTCTTATTGGTGAAACAGACAGTTTTGCAATGGTAACAGGGGTTGCGCACTACTAAAGCTCAAGGCAGATTCTGCTTCTAAATCGCCGTTAGCCCAAGTTGTTCGCCCCATGGAAGTCCATCAATGAAGATATCCATGCTCTACAGTCGTTAGCCGATTGTGCCAGGGGCTACTTCAACAAAATTTTACATGCAATCAAAAGTCTTCAGTTTTCCAGAAAGTTTGATGCTTTAGTTTCTTGAATTAAATTCAGTCTAATGAACTCGGACTTAGGGTTGCCATCCAACCAGGCATCAACCCAACAACTCTTCCAAGCTTTGTATCGGAAATCGACCTCACATTATTGAGCATAGGCTCGTGGCTTTATGATTTTTTGTTCGTTGAAATTGTACATGATTTTCGTACTCTAAAATTCCCGGCACGACTACATGGAAGGGAAAAAAATGCAGGGCTGAACATTAGCAACCAAAATCGGTACAAACAATCTCCCAGGAAGCAAGTCATGTATCCCCAAAAGAAGCACGACTCGTACAGTTTTTTGATCCTACTTGGACAATGTTATGGGCAAGTCGGCATGTCCTCAGAAAAATCACAAATCCCATTTTTCGTGCCACCAATTCTTTATAGAAGCAAGGAACGAATTGCAGCAACAGCATCACCTTTATGCTCACGTAAAGTCCTTTCGGCCACCTTCCGGTCCAGCTGTTTTCAGAATTTACCATACAATATTAGAAAGCTCAGGCCAGTGAGAATAAATGCGTTCAAGCACATGGCATAAGCTGACTGACCTCAAGTTCATTAGCGATTATATCAACGTCGCCTGCATTGATCTTCACAAAGCAACCAATTCTTTCTCCCTAGGGAACAATGGGCCACAAGCGAATTGTAAGTCAAATGAGATGACAAATAACCAAAAGGAAATTTATGCATTGAGTACCTGTGAAACAACACCAGAGATGCACAAGTTAACACAAGCCAGAAACTAGATGAAACGGTTCCCTGAAAAAGGGATGATAATGCATGGATGCATTTTCGCTATGGACAACCTTTGAGCCTAATAGTTGTAACAAGTACCAACCTCAACACACAGAAGATCTTACATCCTCCACAGCTCAAATGTGGTAATGTGGTGTCAACCAAACTATATGATTGTGGTGCCACGGGAATTTCCATTTGTTAGAGGGCATGTTCTACTTGAAATGAAGGTGTGCAATGAAACCATAAGCTGAAACTTTTTTATAAAGAAACATGAAGCATCTGTGCACACGCATCTCCAATTACACACTCCACTGCGTAGCGGACACTCAAAGCCACTTTCATCTCTATTTCTCTTTCAAGTAACTTCTCTCCCGCAAAGCCTATATGTGCCAGAATTGCTTGCATACACACTGTTTATTCCAAAAATGGTTGCTAGCTTCTTGATTGTGTTTGCTCGCTGAAAAACTAAAAGCAAACGACCCCTTTGATATCAGTTGCATAACTAAATACTCGGACAGGAGAGATCACGTAGCCACATAAGTGAAAGGCCAAATTTAAAGAAGATTAAAGCCGAAAGACCAACTCCACATAATCCTTCCTCATGGGGAGAGATTAAACTCTTCAAGAAGCCAGCAAGTTGGTTGTTATTGTTAACACTCCTTCCAACCTAATTCAGTTTTGCTATCAAGCCAAGTATTCTCCGAATGTTGCCAACTTTGCAGAGGGAAAGAACTTGCTTCTGTTTCGACAACTTCACCTCTATTTTACCTTCAAGTACTCTCTCTAATAAAATGGCAGTCAAACTCGACATGTTTTCCTTGAATATGAAAGCAGGCAATTTCCATGAGACATAACGCCAATCAAAGGAGTGTATGAAGTAACCAACAACTTGGGTCTAAATCTCTCATGCTTTTTTAACCAAAGGATGTTCTTGATGCTTATTCAACCCAAAATTCCAACTATTATTATTTTTTTTATAACTTCACATTAGTCTGTCACCAGATAAAATTTAAGTAAGCTCATGAAGGATGGCCATTTCTGATCTCAGGGGATATCTGTTTTGCATTCTTCAATGACTATCTGTAACTCTTCCTTATTTCCTTTTTCTATTTCCTTCTTTGCATGTTTCGTTTTCTAGGCGGGACATCTTTGGGACCAAGTTAAATGCAGAGAAATTTAAAATCCAAAAAAAAAAAAAAAAATCATCATCAGGAGATCGCATAAGTCTATACCAAACAGTGAGATAAAGTAAGAAGCCAAATGCATTGCACTAAATCTCCTCTTTCATTTAGCAAAATAAGTAAAACATAGCAGAATGCACCAACTAAAGTTACCCACATCAGGCATCGCTGAACTCCTATAAAATCCCTTCCATCACCCCGTCAGACAGAGAAAGAGAGAAAAGAGAAAGCGAGAAGTTACCTGGACAAGCCGGTGCTGGATTTGGAGCCGGAGGGGGGGCGTGGTGGTTCGCCGGTCACGCGGTAGTTCGCTGTTGAAGAAAGGGAGGGCAGACAAGAGACGCGAGGAGAGACAAAGAGTAAGGGACGGACGAGTTGGGGCCGGAAGCGGAGCCAGAGGGGCGGCACGGTGGTTCGCTGGTCAGAAAGAGGGAGGGCAGAGAGAGAGGGAGGTCGCACGCCGGTCGGTCGGAAAGAGGGAGGTCGCATGCCGGAGGGCAGAGAGAGAGGGGGAGGTCGCACGTCGGTCAGTCGGAAAGAGGGAGGGCAAAGAGAGAGGGAGGTCGCACGCCGGTCGATTGCTCGCGATCGTCGCCGGTGTCCTCCTGGTTTGTCGGTTGCTCGCGGTGGTTCGCCGGTCGGAAAAAGCGAGGGCAGAGAGAGAGAGGGAGTTCGTCAGGGAGAGAGAGCGAGGGTAGAGAGAGAGGCGCAAAGAAGAACCCACGCGACAGAAAACCCTCTCTCCAGAAGCTACAGTACAGGAAAATTTTCAAAATGGGCGCCTGAAATTGTGGGTCCCACGAGACACGTGTCGCGCTCCCACCGCCTTCTTGTTTGCCACGCTGGAGCGTCTTACGTACCTAATATTTTCTCAGGCAGTAGGGTTTGTCGGCTATGAAGGAAAGAAACGAGTGAGAGAGAGAGAGAGAGAGAGAGAGAGAGAGAGACGTGCGAAATGGAGGGACCGAAAGAGAGGGACCAGCTGGCGTTTGAGGAGCCGCGAATGGGAGGAAACGTGCGGAGAGTGAGACCGAAGGTGAGGGAGGGGAAAAATTCAACGAGAAACATCCGACACTCAAGATTCTTAGTCCCACAAGCTTTCATACAAATTCCTTTTGTCCCCTGGTACATTCTTGATCAATAAATCCACAAATAGCCAAGTTGATGTCCACAAGTCACAGCCTTCAAACCAGCCTCCGAATTTTACAATTAAAGCTCAATTCCTTCATCAATTTCCTCGGTTTGATGGCTAATTTTACTACGAAGGAAGTCTGCCCACTTTCTACAATTCCCCTTTGCCACATAGCTCACTGAGGAGGCCAAACATCCACTCAATTTGGCCCATCCGAATTTCTCTTCGTTTTCCGAATCGTCCAAATTGATTTTCTTTAAAAATCCCAAACTTGCCGAAAATTCTTCGAAGGATGAGTCGATGCTCCTAAAATAAATCTTGACATGACAGAACTTTCAATTTCTAAAATTGGGTTCAGATTTGCAGTTAATTTCAATCTAACACAATTTTAGCGTGACCTAACTTACCGAGTAGCTTTCTGGAATTTTTAATGCAATTGACTCGTGATCGATTTGTTTTGAGTCACAACATACATTTTCGACTCATTGGTGACTCTCGGTTATCGTGAAAATCTCAATGTTTCAATTATGGGCATAGGGTACCAAAAACAATAGAAAATCGGTTTAGTGCCAATTGACGAGAATTTTACAATCAGGTGGAATCACCCACACTTCAATCACACATCTCAGTCGAATCGACCTATCCCTAATCACTGATCGAATTTGACAATGCCGTAATGACCCTTGTAGACTAGCACGGTCGAGCAGTCAATTTCTAGTTGAATTCTCACGTCTATTGCGTTAAAATCCCTTAACGGCTTCATCGGATAGGCTAGTTATTTCGTGAGTGGCCATCTTAGAGAATAGCATTATAGGCGTGTTGATGAAAAGCCTAACTTATCCGATTGAAAGTAGAATTTGAAAATCGGGATGTCACAATTGAGGCTGGCCTTGGCTCCACAGAGGCCAAGACATTGGATAAGGTGGTTCTAGAAAGCAATTTATTGAATAATATCTTCATCTAATAACAGAAAAATACTTGGCAAAATTTTCTTTGTTTGGCCAATACAACTTGGCGAGATTGAAATTGTCTAATTGTTGAACATTCCCATAAGTTGGTCGACAGATTATTTTCTGCGGCGGATGCAAACTTTGAACAAGAAGAGAGAAATGTATTCCAATAGATGACTAATACAACTGAATCACGTGGCTTTTGCAATGTGAAATATGTCTTAGACATTCTCGAACCAGGTTTGACGTTTTCTTTGGTTTACATTTCTATTGCAGATGGACCACTGGCATAATTTTCTGAAAAAGATTTAAATCATTTTCTCACGACATCAAAAATAATCTTTGTAGTAAATCTTTTGATACGTGATTCATTTCAGATAGCTAGGCCATTTGGTGAAAATATATACAAAAAGAAGATAATTATGAGACATGATAGGTCACCATAGATTGTGATATAAGCTCATAGATCATGTCAATCATATTTTAAAGGTTTAATACCATTAAAAATCACAAATTATACCCCCATGACACATTTATTCCAAAATAATATTCTTATTACAAAAAATCTCAATCCAATACCCCTAGCCCAAATCTAGCCTCTGTTTGTATTCCGTCCAATATTCCATCAAAATGCATATGTTAATTTTCCATGTTGGATCTGTCATTCTCTATGTTAGATTCGTCTTGTAGTCATCTACCATGTGTCTTGACACGTATACATT
Source organism: Eucalyptus virginea (assembly GCA_014182375.1). NCBI lineage: Eukaryota > Viridiplantae > Streptophyta > Magnoliopsida > Myrtales > Myrtaceae > Eucalyptus > Eucalyptus virginea. The sequence continues at coordinate 16,874,486 of CM024517.1, read as the reverse complement.
TTAAGGGAACATTAGACAAAATGCTAATGAAGGATAGGCTTGGATTAAGGATACCGGATTGGAATTCTTCAAGGGAAGGAAACTAATTTGGAGTAAATGTCATTTGTTCTGTCTAACTATATCTTTAACTATAGTTTATTCAGTGGAAAAATATGTTTCCAAAAGCGGTGCTATTCATGCATGTTGGACGGATAAGGAAAATCAATATAGCGTCTTTTTAGTCTGTGTGCTAATAGCCGTAGTTATGCTATGAAGAGTCCGACAGCCACAGCACCTTGATGTTGAATAGCAAATTTCTGAAAGATGATATGTACCTCGCTATAATTATGTAGGTGCCCATTATAAAAGCCGCAACATTTCATTGTTGAAGCAGCTTTCTAGAGCACTAGACCAGACAGTGCCCCAATGCATGATACATTTTTTTGACACGAAAAATTTGACAAGCTTATGGCTATTATTGATGCATACAAGCTCATTTCATAAGGGCAAAATTTGGTTAAAGTATGTGAACATGATAGTCAACAATTTGAAGGAAACCGATAACTCATTAATAAAGTCATCAACAACAAATAGTGCAATGACTATCGACATTTGCCTTCACCAATCGATAGCTTGAAGGATATCGACAACTCACTGATAAACTCATGGACAACAAATAATTGGGAAATTCGCGGAGTGTTGAAGCAGTGTTGTTAATGAACAAAACAAATGATTGTGAATACATCCGTCTATGACGAAGATGGCGCATTGACACGAACACGGGATTGCTAGCTAGTTATGCCTATGATCTCGAGATTTGTAACTTCTTATGGATAATCGTTGCTTATAAATATTTGTATTGTGTCTTATAAACATCTGTCAAATAGTACTAAGAAGTTATTAGTGAATTTAAAATCTACCACCGCTTATATACAAGTGCTGATGGATGAATATAAAAGCTCACATTGTAATCATCGTTGAAAAACACAATAAATATCGAAACATCGGTTCTTCTACTTTTACTTTCATCTCTAATTTCCTGCGCATTTACTCTTCCAACACTTTAAATTCTCGCACCCATCACCTTTCTCACAGCCTCAGAATTCAAGTAACCTGCATTTCAATTCCTTTACATTGACGCCATCTACTTTCGTATCCAACATCAACAAAGGAGCCCTTTCCTCGACATTCACCCTATCGATTCATTTGTTGAGATTTTTTTCCTTTTTGGTGAAACCCGTTGCTGAATGAATAGGAGAAACTTCTCACACCATTCGCGATCAAATGAATCAATTGTTTACTTTTCTGGAGATAGAAAGTCAAACCGCACACATTCGTATAAACTTCCACGCACGTCGTTATCTAGAACCAAAATCGACTAATTTCGTCCATACGTTTATCATCAATTGGAAGAGAAGTGTGAAACAAAAAATCGACTTTCGACGTTCGTGCCATCGCATGCACTATAAATAAGACACCCTTCGTATAGGTGATAATGCAAGCCGAAAAGAACGAAATAACAAATTAAGATGCAAAGCTTCACCATGCATCATCACTTGGCATGTTTCCTGCTCTTTTCAGCTCCTTTAGTAGCTTTTGTTATGAGCAGTCCTGAGAATTTCCTGCAATGCCTCTCTCTTCACTCCGAAAACGCAACGGCAATCTCTAAACTCGTTTATACTCCAATCAACTCCTCGTATTCTTCCGTCTTGGACATTACCATACAGAACCTGCGCTTCTTGACTCCTTCCGCTCCGAAACCATTACTCATCGTGACACCGCTCCATGTCTCCCATGTCCAAGCCGCCATCACCTGCTCCCAGCGGTATGGACTCCAAATGAGGATCCGAAGTGGTGGTCACGACTATGAGGGTCTTTCGTACTTGTCCAAAGTCCCGTTCGTCATCATCGACATGGTGAATCTCCGGTCGATCGCTGTGGATGTGGAGGACAAAACAGCGTGGGTGCAATCGGGTGCAACGGTTGGCGAGCTCTACTATAGGATTGCCGAGAAGAGCAAAACCCTAGGCTTCCCGGCTGGTGTCTGCCCCACGGTCGGCGTCGGTGGGCACTTCAGCGGGGGAGGCTATGGCACGATGCTGCGCAAATACGGCCTTGCTGTTGATAACGTAATCGATGCCCAATTGGTCAATGCACAAGGTCGGCTCCTGGATAGAGAATCCATGGGGGAAGATCTCTTTTGGGCTATCCGAGGTGGAGGCGGTGGCAGCTTCGGTGTAGTAGTGTCCTGGAAAGTCAAGCTGGTCCCGGTACCGTCGACCGTGACCGTGTTCACGCTCTTGAGGACGTTGGAGCAACATGCGACCAAGCTCGTGCACCAGTGGCAACTTATCGGGAACGAGCTCCCCAACGACCTATTCATGCGGGTGATCTTGCAGAGTTCCAACTCTGGCCCCAACGGGACGAGGACGATGGAAGCGTCGTTTAACACTCTTTACCTCGGTGGGGTCGACGCGCTCCTTGAGGTGACGAGGAGCAGCTTCCCGGAACTGAATGTCACGAGACAGGACTGCACCGAGATGAGCTGGATCGAGTCGATCCTCTACTTCGCGGGTTTTAGTGGAGAGCCCTTGGAAGTCTTGCTGAACAGGAGCTCCAACACCAAATTATACTTCAAGCACAAGTCGGATTATGTGAAGGAGCCGATCCCTAAGAGTGGCTTAGAGGGGATGTGGGAGAGGTTCTTTGAGGAAGATGTAGGGGTGGCTCAAATGATTTGGAACCACTACGGCGGGAGAATGAGCGAGATTTCAGAATCCGCCCTTCCCTTCCCTCACAGAGCTGGCGTTCTGTACAAGATCCAGCACTTAACGTCATGGACCGATGGAGGCGACGAGGTTGCTTCAAAGCACGTGAGTTGGATACGAAGCTTCTACAGTTATATGGCGCCGCATGTGTCGAAATCTCCTCGAGAGGCCTATATCAACTACAGGGATCTGGACATAGGAACGAACAACGTGAAAGGCGACACGGGTTATAAGCAAGCGAGCGCTTGGGGAAAGAAGTACTTCAAGAACAATTTCGACAGGTTGGTGCGTGTGAAGACCGCGGTCGATCCGGGCAACTTTTTCCGACACGAGCAAAGTATTCCTCCATTTTCATTTTAATTTCAGTGTATCCCTTGCAGTAACAAGATGATACTTTGTAATAAGTGGAACATTTGACAGTGTCCATGTTTGAACTTTGTGTGGATTTTCTTATGGTGCTTCACATGAGCATTATCGTGTTCGGGGCTATTTATTAAGGGTCTCATTAATAACTGTCTTTAGGACACTAGTTAAATTAATTAAAAGTGAAAATAACAAATTCCATGCACATAATTTTTTTTTTATTTTTTTATTTTTTTATAAATATTCACGTATTTTGAATTTGAAATTTCCAAAACATATTTAATGAGATCAACTAAACACGCGCTCAAAGGGCACTAGTTAACATTTTCCATAAGATATTTTGACCAACGATTTTTCCATTGTCAATGTCCAAATGACTCCACTCTCTAAGAATTTAAAAGGTCTCGATGCCCGTAACAGTACTTAGATTTCTTGAAATTGCATGAAAATTTTAACGTCTCTTAACTATGGTAAATAACGAATCTTTTATGGCTTAAGATGGTTAGTACGATATTGATTTCATAGACCCGAGTGTATTGCGCCGGTTCAGCCAAAATCTCGGATCCTTGATTTTTCAATTCAGTCCATCAATATTGAATTCATGAAAAACCTCTCATCACAAGTTTTATTACGTAAATATCACGTATATGGAGTATTGGGTGCTCGAGATGGGGCCCCGAGAATATGATGTAAAAGCATCTTAAGAAGCATGCTCTTCAAGATGAGGAGCATGGTCCTTGCACAGGGGAAGTTGCACGGAAGAACATCAACTTTGTGGTGATGTCTAATGGCAGAGAGATTGGAAAGATGATTGAGAAATGCGTACACGAGTTGGGAGTAGGAAAAAAAAATATATATCCATAATCATCGAGAATAATGCTATTTCTAATAATATTACCTTTGATCATTTAAAAGTAAAATTTTAAAGAGATAGATTATTGATCTTGAATGGTGATCTTTTACGTATGAGGTGCACGGCTCAAATATTAAATTTGATAATAAGAGATGGCTTGATCAAGATATATGATTTTGTTGTACGTATTTGAAATGTGATTACATATGTGAGGGAAGTGGATACGTTGGATCCTAGAAAAAAGTTGAATTTTATTGACAATTGTTACAGACTAAGTTATGATGATAATGCGATTGTTGGATCCATGATAAGGTGAAGAATGGTTTGGAGCGTTTGTACATGAGCAATCTTTGTCTTGGTTTTAGTGATCAAAATTTAGGTGGTCAAAATGTGAGGTCTAGTTGTAGTCTAGTGGATGCAATAACTACAGCAGTGGTGGTAACAACGAGGCTGATATTGATTTCATAAGCCCATTTGAAGGAACTTCTTTGAACTAGAAATTGAGTATAACATGGCCCTTAAAAAATAGACGCAGGTCCCGATATCACGAAGGAGGTAGACAAATGTTGTATCGGAGCAATAGAGGATCTTCGTCTTTGATGCAGGTTTTTTTGATAGTTTAAGCTTCGTTCGTTTTACGAAAAATATAACAGAAAAATGTTTTCAAGAATCCAATTTCTAGGAAAATATAATTATTTTCCGGTATTTAGTTGAAACCTGAAAATGAATTAGAAAATATTTTTCGTTATTCGGTTAATAAAAAAGAACCTTTTTCTCTATGCACTTTTTTTTTTCAATAATTTTTTTTTATTCTTTCTTTTCATCTTCTTCTTTGGCTAGTTGCCGGCCACAATGATGGCCGATGACCAGCCAAAGGCGAGCTCAAGCTTGCCATTGGCTTGCTGGCCTTAGGCCTTGAGCTAGAGGCTTGTGCTCACTGATCTCTAGTGAGCGGCAAGCTGGAGCTTGCCAAAGATCAGTGAGCCTCAAGCTCGCTAGCCTCAGGCCTCACCAGAGGCTCACTCTTGCCGTTGGCTTGTTGATTTGGCGAGTGGCGAGCTTGAGCTTGTTGGCCTCGAGCCTCACCAAATTGGCAAGCTAGAGGGTCGCTCGCTGTTGGCTCATTGATTTGGTGAGCGGTGAGTGGCGGGTAGTGAGCTCAAGCTCGCCGGCCTTAGGCCCTGCCAAATTGGCGAGCTAAAGGCTCGCGCTCGCCACTAATTTGCCCGTTTGGTGAGGCCTGAGGCTGGCATCAGCGAACTTGAGGCTGGCTTGTGGCCATTTGCTGATAGTAGCTATGGTTGGCAACCGGTCGAAGAAGAAGGTGGAAAAAACTTTAAAAAAAAGAAGAAGAAAAAAAGATAAAAAAGAAAAAGAAAAAGAAAATAATAAAAATTATTAATTATTAATTATTCTCTTTTTCTTTTTTCCCTTCATTTCTTTTCCACCTTCGTCTTCGGCCAATCGCCAACCATAAGCAAGTAGCTTACTGGCCTTAGGCCTTGCCAGATTGGCGAGCCAGGGGCGATATGAGATAAGGGAGAGTGAGTGAGAAAAATGTTTTCCCCAACTTGAAAAGTGGAAAGCATTTTCCTCTCTTTTACAAGACTTTTCTTCTTTGGTGGAAAATGTTTTCCATGACTAGTTCATTTTCTGTGAAACGAACAACGGAAAATTCGGAAAATGTTTTCCTGAAAGCCTAGTTCGTTCATATTCTCCTTTTGATATGATTAATTGATGTTGCAGAATTAAGTTAAAATAAATATAAGGTTAATTTTTCCTATAATTCTGTTATTAATCGATGGGTTATATGTTATTATAGGACATCATTTACACCCAAACTTATCTAAAATTGAAATGCGAGTGATGTCTACAATTTTACCTATCAACCAGAAAATTGATTAGAGGATATCCTTCGATTAGAGCTCGAGGACAATATAACTCAACATTTTAACTCAAGCCTATTGCTTAAAATGGTATTAAAAGTACAATTTTGATTGAATGAGGAAAGAAAAAATCAACGCCATTCCTGTCAGATGGAAAATAGAAGATCTAACATTTCCTCTGGAGTCATTTTCCTATCATTTGTATCAATTAAATGCGCACGTTGCTCTCAAATAGTATTCCCAATTGTTGATTAAATTAGAATCATCGTTAAAAAAAAGTTACTTACATTTAGAAGTGGCAAATGGATGGATTGGATTGAGTTTGGGTGGGACTTGAATGGATTCAACTTGAATCCACCTATTTAACTCATATCGGCCAATTTATTTTGTAAACAATTTGGATGGCCATCACCCAACCCAACCCAATCTAGATCCAATCCAAATCCACCCACATAACCTAAAAACAAAGAAAAAGGGATTTTTAAAAATAAATAAACGAAAATAAAAGAAATTTGCTAGATTAACTTGATAATCTGACCCCCCAAAAAAAAAAGATGTATATATATATACACAATGGCCAATTGTTCATGTCATTGCCTATTACACTGCTGCTTCTCTTGCTGTCGCCGCCCATTTCGCCGATCGCAGACTTTGCTTGTCCTCCTCGCTTTTTTGCTTCAATCTGCGTCTTCTTTTTGTGCGGTGTTTTTCCTTGATCGGAAGCGTCTCTGTCCGGCCTCCCAAAGGCGGTGTCGGGTCGCTCCTCTCTTTTATTCTGTTTCAGCGTGGTTCTTTTCTTTGTTTTTTTTGGCAATTAGAGGTGTTTCTAGATATGTGCGTGTGGATTTTGATTTCACATTGTAGAGTTATCGCCTTGCCGGTCTTGGTCTGAATCTGATTTGATCATCGGAGGTTGATTCCACGTTTTCTAGCTTATTTTACTAGGGTTTGTTCGTGTCGTCGGGATCCGTGTGAAAAGGCTAATTGACTTTTTTCTCTGGTGCTATTTGGAGGAATCTGTGGTTGTAGAGGTTTCTTGGATCTAGATTCTACGATGTAGAGTCATTTAAATGGTCTTTAAATTTTAATTTAATGTGTAAAATGATTTTTGAACTTCAATTTAATATGTAATGTGATCCATAAATTTTCAATTTATTGAATGTGCTCCTTGGACTTTTGATGCATATTCAATTAAATCCTTAAATAATAAAAAAATTTCAATATTATACTTCTATTAATTAAAGTTTAGAGACAATATTGAATATTTTTATATACTTTATGGATTAAGTTGAATATATAACATAAATTCATGGACCACATTGAACAAATTGAAAGTTTATGAATCATATTGCATATTGAGCTAAAATTCACGAATCACATTGAATAAATTAAAAATTCATGGATCATGTTATATATTGAACTAAAATTTATGGACCATTTGTGTCATTTTCACTTTTGGTTAAAAGACATTGTAGATTACTAAGAAAAGACAATCTTCTTCTATTTGATTGGTCTTGAAAGAAGCTTGAAGGAAGGAAATGATGAAGACGCCCCCATGTATTGCTTCGTATGAATTCTCGTTGTGGCGGCAGAGGAAAACGAAGCCACTAGGAGGTGCGGGACAAGGAAGAGAGTTGATTAGGAGGAGGATGAAGATGGCTGCTGACGGCCACGGCGGGTGGCGGAGGCGCAATTGGCCATCGGGGGTGATATAGCCGATGACGGAGGGGTGCCGTCGGTAGTGGTTCCCTCTCTTGTTCAACATCATAGTTCTCTGTTTCCTTTTCTTTTTATTTTCTTAATATTTCTTCAGCTAATAACATGTTTAAGCTTAATTGGGTTAGGAATGAGTATTATCTTTAGATCCACTAAGATTCATATATAGTTGGGCTTTGCCTTGGATATTATGATCCCACTTTTTATATTTTAAAATTTTCAAACTACCATATTCGACGCGGTCCATTGAATTTGAGTTAAAAAAATGGGTACTGAACCAATTTTGCCAGCTCTACATATATTAAATAACAATACATGACACTACACCATATTACTACTAGACGGCATATATGCCTCTCAAATCTTAAAGACACAATCTGACATTACACTTTTTATTTTCTTCTTTCTCACCACACTCTCACATACATTTGATATATTATTAAGTAAACTTTATACGTATAGTAAATCAAATTCAAACGGTTAAACTTGACGAAATTCAGTATTTATAATGGTGCACATTTTATTTAGTAAAATATATTAAGCCCACGGATAATTCCTTTAACATCCAAAATAATATCCTTATATACACATGCTCGCTTCTTATTAGCACGAGAGACGAGTCCGCTTAGATGACTACACATAGTTTCTCAACCTCACTGGCCAGTAAACTCTTCTGCTTGTTGCACGCACATACGCACATTTTACAGAGAGAATGCACATTTCACATAGTTTCTCATCCAAAAGATGCGTGAACCGACCTCCCTATTAATATATTTTAGGGTGCAATACCAATATGGCTAACCCAAACATTTATTAAATGTGTCAAATTGTCTCGACACAAATATGATACGCTTAATAAAATGGGTCACACGACATAACTAACACGGCTAACACGATTATCAAGTGGTCACTGTGTTATTGTATCAAGAGAACACAATACGTATAACCCATTTATAACTAGAAGTACGTTAAACACATTTATACATGAGAGTGTGTGTTAATACTTTTAGGACATTTCAACAAGTCTCCCAATGGTATGAGTACAATTTCACTTTATGTTATAGCTCAAGTGTACTGTTTAATTTATCTGTTAATATTATGTTGCTTTTGTATGCACATTTCACATTGTTTCTCATCCAAAAGATGTGTGCACCAACCTCCCCATCAATATATTTTAGGCACTTTCTGTTTTTCACCATAAATAGGCCATCCTAAAGCACATCAACCTCCCACCAAGACACTTTAATTTCCCTCTTGTGCTTTGGCTATATCACCATGTCCTATGCTTCACAATCTTCACTCATCTCTTCTCTCCCTATGACAAGTACTGCGAAAGGTTCGACCACCGATTCCAGCTTCATAATGCCTCGACCTAACCAGACGCAATCATCGAGCATTGACTAAGAGCAAACTCATCTGGTAAATCCATTGGTCTTAGCATTTTATTTTCACCTTTTCTTTCCTTTCTTATCTCGTGAGAAAAAAAGAAAAGAAAATCACATACGTAGTGTTTGCCTCACAAGCATTATTTTGTAGGGTATGCGTGACACCTCTAATGAAAATTGGGATGTCTCCTGGGTCATCGGACACAAAGCTTTAGATAATAGAGAATAAACATAAATTTTTACAAAATCTTTATACAAAATTTTACGTATATTATGGCTAGTAATTACCTAAGTTCTTTCTGATCACCTAGCTCCTGCTGTGGACCAGTGGCCTCGTCTAGGGCTGGAAATTCGTGTCTTCTCATGTTAATTGTGTTATGTTGGCATAGGGTGTAATATCAATATGGTTAATCCGAACATGACAGTTTATTGAAGGTGTCGAACTGCCTCAACACGAATACAATACACTTATAAAACACGACACAACTGACAAGGCTCACACGATTATCAGGCGGTCATTGTGTCATTGTTTACAACGAGAAGTATGTAAAACACATCTATGTACAAGAACACGTGCTAATACTTTTAGAACATTTCAACAAGTTTCCCGGTAATGTGAGTATAATTTCACTTTACATTATAGCTAAAATGTACTATTTAATTTATCTGTTAATATTATGTTTCTTTTGTACCTTCATATATGTTTTTGTTTTACCTTCTATTATTTTTGACATGTGGGTTATTTTAAATATTTTTTAAGGAAACAAAATTGTTTAGATGTGACAATGAAACATATCTAAATGCACTATTAAAAAATGACACATTAACACGTAAATTTAAATATGTCAATTCATATTTAAATGGTTTAACGGGTGCACTCTCTTAAGATACAATTTTTGCTTTGCCTTAAATGCATTGACCCAAAAAATGACATGAACCATTTATGTCAAAACCAAATTTATTTGTGGTTATGTGTCATGTCATATGACTGGGTCGCGTCGAGAATTGCCAGCTATATCGCAATGTCTTTGGATTTTTCATTGGTCTATAGGGGATAGAAAGGGAAGAAAATTAAAAAATCAAAATAGCATAACAAGGAAGCTTATTTGCCGATTATAGGCATGAATCTACAATAAAAAACCAACTTATTAACTCCCTGTTAGAGTTGACCATTTGAAACAATTTCTACCTGGACTGGCTTGTAAGGTCATGTATAATATGTACCTAGTACATATGAGCATAGTATTCGACCAAAAAAAGAAAAATATGAGCATGGTAAGCTTTACTAGTATAAAATTGATATCAGAAAATCTTAATCATCTCATACTAAATTACCATATATGACTTCATGAAAAATTATCAGTTAACTGTTTCATTAATTGTGCTTTTTTTTTTTTTTTATACCGAGGATTTGGCCTAGATCACATTACGGGAGTACAGCACCGACTATATCTCGGGGGAGATTAGTCCAGCAACCCACCAGCCGAGACTCCCCGCTTAAGTCACGGAATTGCTCTGGGAGTTGTGGCAAACTCTGGGAGTCAAACACCTGACCTGGCAGTCAGGAGCCCAGGCCTTAACCAACATAGCCATGCGTGGGTGGGTTTCATTAATTGTGCTTTTGTCTTTGCTCTTTGGAACTTTTGCCGATTATTTTTTTTTCTGTATTTCAATAATATTCTAAAATTACATGAGAAAAAGTATCGCCTATTTAGTTCAGTCCTACTTAAGTTTTTTTTTTTTTTCATTTTTTTTTTCATTTTTTGCATTATGACATTGACCTCACTTGTAACGTTGGATTTCCATTATGCAGGATGATTCCAAGATCGAACATGAAGAAAAAATAAAAGAGCATTATAGCTTTTCGGAAAAATGTGGTGAGCGAGCATGTAGAAAGTTTGATCATTGTCGACATGCTTCAGCTGCTAGGAATCAAATCTCTATTCTAAGAAAAGATCAAAGCCATTCTACGGAGGCAATGCACATATTTTAGCTCTCTCAATCATGGCAAAGATGATGTTCATGCGATCGCTCTCCAGTTTCGACTTCTTCGGCAAGAAGGTTATTATGTGCCTATAGGTTTGTTTCCCATGAGTTTCAAGTCGGTTGCAATGGTGACATAAAATGTTGTTGTCGATGCATAACAACAGAAGACACACACATATTGTTTTGACTAGTTAAGTGGAAATGCCATTTTTTTTTTTTAAATATTGTTAAGGATGAATATGATAAAAAATATAAGCTGATTTTTTTCGAATTTTTTTGTTGACTTAAGAATTGGAAGTGTTATGACCTTCCGATGGGCATCTATCAATGCATGTTACATGCGTGGACTTATGCCGCATATTAAGCAATGCATTAATGTTCTGGAGTTATTAAAACGGAAAGTAAGAACTTGGAGGGAGTCTCGTCTAATCGAATCATTCACATTATGAAAATCAAATTGAAAAAACACAGATTTTTTCCTTGATTTTCCCATTTCCTCCATTTGTTCTCCTTTTTAGTTTCATTGCATTTAAATTATGTAAAGTCTAAGTGCGTTCCGTCTAAAGTAGACTTTATAATCTAGATTTAAGTCTGAACATATTCACACTTAGAGTCTACATCTAAACATATTTAGCTTTAAAGTTTGGACATAATTTGAATAAGTTTAGTTTCAACATAAAGTCTATCTTTTGGTTCTTTCAAGTATAATTCATGATGATATCCTTTACCCATTCTATCATCTGCATAGCGACTTGTGTATCTTTTACCTAGTTACTCAATCATTAAATATATCAGTAGTTTTTGATTTATTTCGTCATCTTTAAAACATTATAAGGGATTTCCTTAATAGTGGAAAGAGTTGGGATTGGGAGAGGAGATGAAGTTTGCTAGAGACTAGCCACTAAAATGGTACATATGGTCCATGGCAATTCTCACATATCCAACTTTGTATGAGCTTAGGGATGAGCTCATTAATCCCATATACTCGTGTACATTATTGATGACATATATGATGTCTATGGTACGGTCAATGAGCTAATTCTCTTTAGAGAAGTCATTAGAAGGTATATAGTTATAGATATCCCATTTTACCTATTATGTTGCGACTATTACATCAAGAAAAAAATATGCATTAGACATTTGTATCATGCTGCCGATTTAAATCTTTCTTCGTAATATATATCAGATGGGACAATGTGTGTGCTGAGCAGCTTCTGGAGTACATGAAAATATGCTTCAAGGTTCTCAGTGATATCACAAATGATTTTGGCAACATCATCTTTAAGAAGTTGGATACAACTCCACGAAATTCTTGAAACAGATGATATTAGCATGAAATTATTATTGATAAGAACCTCTGTCCGCAACTATTGCTGACTCCTATCTCAACTCTTATCTCAACTCTAAATGAGCATCACTTGATTTGATATTCACAATAATTAAACCAAAACTCAACCTTGATCATATCCTCACCCCTTTGTCCACTCTTTGTCTCACCACCCTCTAATAATGTGGTCGTCATTTTGAATTTTGTGTTCGCTTCTTCAAATTAAAGCCACAAAAACCAATTGCCATCTTCATCATCGTTGACATCTTTTCTAGAATTCCCTATGCATGCATGGAGATCTTACCATTGATAGGCTTGAGCTTCAACTCCGAGAGAGAGAGAGAGAGAGAGAGAGGGATTTCCTAGTGATACGTCATTTATGACGACTAGGAAAGCTGATGTGCAATACATTCCTGGTGGAGTTTCAGTGGAACGCTTATGGAAAATTGCCGAGGCAGATGATTGCTTGAAGAATGAGATTTTCACTTCGGAACTGCCCTTGGTGCTTGCTCACCTGTTCTTTCAAATGGGCTTTGCTTTGCCAATAAAAGTATGGTTCAAAGAAAGAAGAGGTTCCGCTGCCAAATACGATATTCTTAATCGCTGAAATTCGTCACCTTTGAAATGATCTCGGATGTGCCCAGGTAAACAGGGGAATTATTAGATACCCAAGTGTAGACACGTAGGCTTTGCACTAGTCTACTCAACACTCGCCACGTGTCAATTTGAGACCCACTTGTCAGATATCCTCACGTCCTCTCTCTCTTCAATTATTGTTTTTACTTTTTTTTTCCTTTCTCCCTTTTTTTTTCTTCTTCTTCCTGCTTTCACTCCATGCATCCCCTCTCTTTCTCTACAATTAATGTTTTTACTTTTTTTTTTCTTTCTTTTCTTTTTTCCTTTTTTCTTCTTCTTCTTCCTCCTTTTAGTGCTTTCACTCCACCGGAGACCTCCTCCTTTCACTTCATCAAGAAAGAAATGCCTCAACTAAGACTCGCTATCGACTTAATCCCACTAATCGCCTTCCAACACCATCTCACCGTTGTCTATCCTCTGTCGTCGAGTTCGAGTTCCGTTGGCGAATTTGAGCTTCTATTTTTGGATCTAAGCTCATGTAAACCCTAGATTTGTGATTTAGAGCTTAGCTTGATCTCGAATTAACAGATTTGAGTTCGACTAGGGTTGGCGTAGCCAACGCAGAAGGTGAAGGCAGAGGCATGGCTTGTTGACGTGGCGGAAGGCCTCGAGCTCCTGGCCAATGCGGGTGTCGATTCTGAGGGCGCGAGAGAAGTTGGACAAGACGTGGCAACGCTGGAGGTCGGAGAAGAAGTGGGCGAAGATAGAGGCGGATTGCGGAGGCGGTGGGCGAGAGAGCATTTTGAATAAAAAGAGAGTGGGTGTGTATCCACAGAAGAGAGAGGAGAGAGAGTGAAAGGAGGAAGAAGGAGGAGGAAGAAGAAGAAGAAGGAAAAAGAAAAAAAGGAAGAAAAAACTAAAAACATTAACCAAAGAGAGAGGGGATTGCGAGGGTATATGACAAGTGGGTCCTAAATTGACACGTGGTGGGCATTGAGTGGACTAGTGCAAAGCTAACGTGTCTACACTGGGGCACCTAATATTTTCTCCAAGTAAACTAGTTAACAGTTTCCTGCTGGGCAATATTCGGGTTTTATTTATTTTTTATTCGTGTCTTGTCATTATTTTATTGATTTAATTATTTTACTCCGGGAATTCGATTCCTTAAAGGATGAGAATCAAAATGGCTACGACGGGTCATACGGGGAACGCTATTTGAGGGAAAATCAAGGCTCTTCCTACGAAAGCGCGAGGGAGCATGTGATGGAGTTGATTTCGAAATTGTGGAAGCTGCTCAACAAAGAATGCCTCTCTCCATGTCTGTTCTCTGCACCTTTCCGCAAAGCTTGCGTGATTGCTGCTACAATGGATTCATTGATGTACAACAACAATGAAGACAAATATGATCTTGGACTCCTACAAGACCATATAAAGTCGTTAACCTGTGATCCTGCGACATGTTAGCATCATTTTCATGTTTTTTTTTTTTTTTTTTTTTTTTTTTTTTTTTTTTCTCATGCTTGTCGAAAGACTTTCATTTATTGTACTGCAGTTCACCTTCAACTGCAACAACGTTGGCTTCCTTTTTCTAAGTTGTCTTGTTTTCTAGATATAAATTATTTTAAGTGTTTTTCCCCAATAAATGGCAACAATATTTTGTTTGCATACCCAAATTTAAAAAAAAAAATGTGAATTTAACGTGTAGGAAAATTTAATACTCTTTGAGACATATTAAATTGGCAAATGATTTTGTTTTCTGTGTGCTTACATCATAAAATGTAAGAAGATACTAAAATTTGAAATCAAGTGTATCATGTGCTCATGTAAAGTATTTAAAGTAAGAATATCAAAGTATCTATAATGCCTCGCGAACAGAAAACTAAAAAATTAACTTTCTTTTGCTAAACACTAAAAAGTCAACTTAAAACTATCTTATGTGCATATATAAATTCTAAGAAGCTAGAATAATACTAAACTATTTATGAAGCTTCCAACTACGTTGTGTCAAAATGTTGGAAGGCTTTAATATGGAAAAATAGAGCATATACTGCTGTAAAGAAAACTTTCCGCAAGTGCCCTTAACCGTCCTCGATTTTAAAATTATAACTACACTCTCTGTCAAATGAATGGCGTATGAGATTGCTTGTGTAAAACCTTTTTTTTTTTTTTTTTTTTTTTTGTTCACACTAGTGGTGTGTGCTATAGTAATTATTTAAGTATTTATGATATTTTGCATTGGTTTACGACGAATTGTTGTAAGCATTGTAAAAATTTGTTAGATATCACATTATATATATTTACAGTGTTTTGAACTCCATAAACCTTTGAAGAGCATAATCTTTTTAGAAATTAGAATAATTACATACCTTGTACGTCTTTTCATTGAGTTATAATGATAAACATTGTAAACGATAGAGAATTAGGATACTTAAATTTCTACGACCTTATGAAATACACTACGATGAAAACTAGTAAGGCTATGTAAAACATTGTGGAATATTAAAATTAGAATATGGAAATACTTGCGACATTTTGAACTGCATGCATTATGAGGAAAGCCGTAACCTTTTGGAAAACATTGTAAATTATTAGAATACCATACGTTATGCCTTTGAGTTGGGCAACCGTTTGGTTTGTGGTTAAATAACTCAACATAAATAGTAAATGCAACGCGTGTAAAATTCACTTAGGCCTAATCAGTTGTTCTTTTTCTGTATACAAGAAATCTTTGTTGTGCACTTGATATCATTTGTTAAACAGCGTTTTTCACGGGGAGTGGTCAAACTGAAGTTTTAATTGTTTAATTCTACAGTGCAAAATACCTTCAAAGCGCACATCCATATTGCAAAATACCTTAAAATCGTGATAGACGTATTCTTTCTAGAATTCGGATTAAATTAATTGTTGAACCCTAAACCAAGGCCAAAGCTTTAAAACATAGAATAAAATGCACTTTCCAAGTATAGGATCATAAAAAAATCTGAAGTACACAGCCCATTATTTTTCTCACAACCTACATCCGAATCAATGGAGATGAAAGGGGCTTGTGAACAGACAGAGTAAAAAACTGTGTCCCATGTAGAATTCAAATAAATATATTGATAAATTAATGGCAAGTAAGCGTTGACATTCACGAGATAGTACGGACTCTCAGTCTTTCTTTAGATTGAATTTGGCAATGTTTTTGGCTTGTAGTTAAACCGTGATCAACGCAAAATAATTGGTTGAATTGATTTTCAATGTTTTCCGCATAAACTTAATGGATGCATCCCTATGGGGTGACATCCATAGCATTACCCTCAAAAAGCTGTTATTGTAATAGCTAAGGGTCCCTCTCAAGAAAATAAAAATTCAGTGTAGTTTAAATAATTGCCGCCCATCAGACGTCATATATCAAAATAAGGTATCATATTAATTTCTCGTCTAATAATATGCACAAATATTTTCATTGCTGGCCATAATTTCGTCCATATGTGATGCGACGATAGTTGTTACAAGAAATTTTCTAATTAGTGGATCACAACCATGGATGGACATACATAAAGGATGAAACCTTTGGCTAACACAAGTTATTTTACTAGTGACACCTAAATTTGGGCAACTTGTTTAATTATTCATTGCATAGAAAAATTAGGGATCGACCTCGACCCCTTAACAAAAATATTGATTAAGTTGCATAGAGATATTAAGAGCATTTACATTAATAGTATAGGATCACATAATTGCATTGGATCCGTGGCGGGCAGACTTAAATGAGAGATTCTGGTCTTGATTAATTGGTCTAAGCCCACAGTGATCAAATTTGGCCATGCCCATAATTCATGTATAATGGCCAAAACTTATAAACATGGGAGTACTAAGTTGGAATTAATCTATTATAAGTCAAATTTGGAGAACGGTATTGCGGAAGGACAATAATTTTGGGCACTATATTTTCGGCCAAGGCGCAGCAAGCAAAGTGAAAAATTATTTCCAATCTTTTAATGGGAGTCTTGGTCATTGTGGGCACACAAAAATAGGCAAAAGAGAGCACAAGTTAAGGTTTGGCTGTATATATGGAAGATATTTGATGGATTTGGAATAAAAGAAACAAATATTCAAAGGAGGAAATATGTGACTTTCGGCTGAAGAAAGAAGAGTGTTAGAGACTAAAATATCATTAGTTCAAAGGTGGACCACAAGAGGAAAGAACTTCTTTCCTTGATAACCCCAGTCCTCCCACGTACGAAAGGGACTCTTCGCAGACGAAGGGAAGGGGCTAGTTCGTTTTTCTTTCTGTGACATCCCAGATTTTCAGTCTTGTTTTCTATTGAATAAATCGGGCATTTCATCGACGCGTTTATAGGGCTGTTCTCAAAGCTGATCACTCTTGAGATAAGTAGACTATTCAGGAAAGCTGTTAAGGGATTTTAATGCAATAGACTTGAGAATTTGACTAGGAATTAGCTTCTCAACTGTACTCATCTTTAGAGACCATTACAGCATAATATAAAATCGATTTGAGATTAGAGATAGATCGATTCAACTGAGATGTGTGGCTAATCATGGGTGACACCACTAAATTGGAAAATTCTCGTCGACTGGCCTTAGACTAATTCTTCTGTCGTTTTGGTACTCTGTGTCCGTATTTGAATCTTCGAGATTTTCACACCAACCGAAAGTCGCCAATGTGTCAAGTGGGTTCATTGTGGCTCGAAGAAAATTGACCACAGGTCGTTTACACTAAAAATCTTTGAAAACTACCCGATAGCCGAAGTCACGCTAAAAACACGCCGAATGGAAATTACCGCAAATTCGAGTTCGATTTCAGAAATTGAAGATTCTGCCATGTCACAATAAATTATAGAAACGTCGATTCAGTCTTAAAAGATTTTTCTGCAACCCGAGACTTTTTGGAAAAAAGTTGGCATAGGGCTGTTTTTGTTTAGAAAAAGCCGATGATTGTTTTTTATCGCAAAATTAGGATGCAAGATGGATCTATTAGCGAGGAAAAATATCGATTGGATTAATGACTCGATAACGGAATTTATTGAGGCCAAATAGGATTAAATTGAATGAGATTAAGTGTCCAAATTGAGGCCAAAACTTCAAAATTCGTAGCTCCTCCATGGCCTAGCCAAAATGGACCATCTCAAGGTTGTAAAGGTGAGCTTTGGTGGCATATGGACAGCCAAGGGACAACACTTGGCCAAGAATGGTCAATGGGGGACAAATTTGTGGAAAATCAAGGCCAAGGGACCCCCCAACCTTATCTCTCTCTCCCTTCTTCTCTAAGCTTGACTCGGCCAAGTCTCTCTCTCCCTCCATCCTGTTTTTTCGACTAGCAACAAGTAGAGAAGGAGCAGCAACCACCGAAGCCAGCCGCACATCGCCACCGTCGCTGGAACGTCGTCCACGCGCACGCCACCCTGCATGCGTGCTCGCCACCTCACTGTGCGACCCCGACTCCCCTATAGCCCTATTCCACTATCTAGCTTGCTATCCAATAGTCGTGAGGAACTGTGGAAGCCCATCGGAAGTCCGTCGAGTTCCCGTTTGGACTCGAGACCGTCACCGCTACCTTACCCGAGCCTCACCGCACCAAACCAACTTCATTTCTTCTGTTTTGCAGCTAGATCAGAGGGTACTTTCATTGGGTTTCCAGCCACCTTTGTGGCCCGTTTTGAGGTGCTTTCAAGCCTCGAAGCCTAAGCCTGCTTTGAGAAGAAACGTCCCCCACAACGTTCCTGTTGATTTGGTCCGACCAGCTCGTTAATTAAGTAAGTTTTGCTCACTAATCCTTACTTAGTATGCTAATGATGCTTAGGGGTTGATTATATTTAATTAAGTGCAATTAGGTGGATATATTATATTTGAATAATTAAATTAGAGACTTATCAATGCATGTTAGGCAAATGGTTAGTGTAATTAACAAGAAAATAGGTCCTTGTATTTATTGAACGAACTTCTGGAATTTTCTGGATCCGTTTCGGCATCCAATTACGCATTACAAGCCTAAATTGGATTTATTGCATTTATTTAATATTTTCCATAATTATTTAATTAATTAATTATTTTCCGGAAATTAGGTTTGGATAGCCGACGACTAGAATTTTATGCTGATTATTGTGGTGTAGTTTGTTTATTTATTTGAGCATTAAATCGTGCTGAATTGATTTAAATATGATTTTAGGGTTTTATTCCTAAATTATTTAATTTCAGTAATTAATTAGTAAATAACCGAGCATGGGTCTATATCGCCAATAATGTTTTGGTGGGCTATATAAAGTGGCGAAAATTATGAGAGTGAATTAATTATATTTTTGGCTAAGACCAATCGGGTACTATTTTATCAAGTATGATAAAGCTGAGAAAGAAAGTTGTATTACGTGACTCGGAAACCAAAAGTGTCATCTTGGAGAATGCACGTGACTTGTGGATTATATACATCACATTTGAAAGGTACGTGGCTCAGTGATTAGTACGTTATCTTAGAGAATGCACGTGGTTCGGTGATTTGGTATATCACCTTAGAGAATGCACATGGCTCGGTGATTAAGTATGTCGCCTTAGAGAATGCACGAGGCTTGGTGAGTAGACATGACACTTTAGAGAATGCACGTGGCTCAGTGACTGAGTATGTCGCTTTAGAGAATGCATATGGCTCGGTGACTAGATATATACCGTTTGGGAAAATGAATAGTATGGATTAAAATGACCGGGAAATGGTCTGCTTGATATGTAATCGACTAGGTCAAATGATCAGTGAGTTGATATGATGTTGTGAATTGATGTGGTTCCTGTATATCTGATATATACTAACTTGCAATAAGGAACTGAGGTTAAGGTAAGTTCTCTAACTCGTGTTGTACTTAAGCAGCCCTAAGGTGTATTGGCTTCCTAATCGAGTCTTAGGGGGTAGAATTTGCTGAAACGCAATCTTATCCCGGTTGTGGGACAACATTTTAGGTCCCTAGATGACAGCACTTCCACCTCCTCGTTCTCCTATGCATTTTGGTATACTCGAAGAAGTCGCCAAGATAAAAACTCACTTTCCGATACACCCCCACCTGGAAGGATTAGAGTACGTTTTGGTTAAGTCGACCGTCTGGGTTGATGTGGGTAAATATGCCTTGAGGCCCCATGAGTATCGATCGTGGTATCGTGAATATCATGATGGGCGAAGTGAGGGTCCTATGCCAGAATGTGATGTGCCTCTGTTCGTTTTAGAGGAAGCGTTCGAAGAAGGGACTGCGGATCCCAAGGATGGAGCGGTGACCGATGCCAAGGACCCTAAGCTCGAGAGTGACCCCGACTCTCCCAAACAATTAACGGTAGATTCTAACTGGAGCATGGAAGAAGGAGAGATCGAACAAGAAGAGGTGTACTCAAAAGAGAACCTAGAGAAGGAACCCGAGGAGGAGGAACCTGAAGAGGAGGAGTCCGAAGAGGATCCTGAGGATGATACGGAGTATGACCTGGATGAGAATTGAAACCCCCACCTTGTTTTGCAAACTCTGAGTTGTGATTTGATAGTGATAGATCTGACTTGTTAATAGTATTGTGATATATACTATGAGGTTTGCTGTGTATAAAAGTGTGGTTGTGGTTTTTCACTTGTGAAAAATATAGCCCTACTTTTCTATCCCATTATTTTATTGTCTGGGGATTATTTTATATGCTTTCGCATGCATATTAAAATGAAAGGGTCAGTGATACGTCCTAGGACGTCGCTATTAAATCGACCAGGTGAGAGCTAAGTGCGTGCCCGAGGATCGAGACGTGACATCCCCGTTTAAGTGGTATCAGAGCATGGTCGTTAGGGATTGGAGTGATAAGGTGTGATTGACCATTGGATAGTAGTAGGAAAGACATTTAAATTAATATTTGGTGCATGTCGATGGTAGTTGTTTGGTAAAATTATTTGTCGTGCGTGTGTCGCTCATCTTCTAATCCAGTGTGGATTTGGGAGATAGGTATCAGTAGAGATTGAACCATGAGCAAGCCAAAGTAGAGAACTCTAAGTAAATGAGTTGTTAGACCTTTAGCTCAGGTTAGAACGCCGACTAGGATCGGTACCTGAGGTAAAGGTAAGGCATAGGCACAGGCACAGGCTAGTACCAGTGGTATAGCACTACTTCCAGTAGAAGCTAGGGTAGTAGCCCCGGGTGATCCCATAATCAAAGGAATCATGCAAGTGCTTGAAGCTATGGGTAACAGAATGGATTAGCGGGCATTGAACCAAACCGCCACTGTTGAAGCCGCTGCTCAAGCTACTGTTATTGTTGCTATTGCCGTTGCTACTGCCGTATCTGCTACTGCACTTGTTGCCGCACCCGTTGAAGGTCCGCCAGGAATTGTGGTTGCTGAAAGACTAATTCACAAGTTGGTGGAGCAATTCTTAAAATTGAACTCACCTCAGTTCACTAGGACAGAAGACCCCGAAGCTGCTGCTTCGTGGATTCAGAAGTTGGAGAAAGCTTTTGCAATACTGATGTGCAATGAAACTAAGAAAGTAGTCCTTGCAACTTACCAACTAGAGGGAGTTGCAAATACTTGGTGGAGGACTACCCAAGGAGCAATATTTCCAAAAGGTGTCGTCCCTAGGTGGAACGCCTTCCTAGAGGCCTTTAATGACAAATACTTCTCCAGGACGGCTAGAGAGGTGAAGATGGTAGAATTTCAACGTTTTCGCCAAGGTTCTCTGACTGTCGATTGATATGAGGCGAAGTTCGCTGAATTTTTGCAATATGTTCCTGAACTGATTGAGAATCCGACAAACCGAGTGAGAATGTTTAGGGACGGATTCAAATCAGACTTGAGAAGCACATTGGTCTCTCTGGATCTAAGAACTTACAATGACCTTTATGGGAGAGCCCAGAAGCTCGAGAAAGATCAGAATGAAAGAGCCGTCTCGTCTGGGCCAAGGTTTAACTTCCACAGAGAAGCAATCCAACAGGGAAAGAGGCCCATGCCTGGAGGTAGATCTCATGTTCCGCCCAACAAGAGGAGTGGATTTAGTACACCAATGCCCAGTAGGAGTGAAGCATTTCACTTTTGTGGGAGGCGACATGGATCAGCCCCATGCCCAGCTAGGCCGAGAGCGTGTTTTGAATGTGGCCAACAGGGCCACTTAGCCAGAAATTGTCCTAGAAAGCCAAGAGGACAACCTCAGTTACCGCCGCCACCGCCGATGAGTCAGATCAAGGGTTATGCACCGCAAAACATGCCGTAAGGTGGTTAGTTGAGACACCAGTTCAGGGCATAGTGTATGCCATCACATAAGGTCAGGCAGAGGTTGCGCCTGACATGATAACAGGTATGGTTTTGCTGAACAACCAAATTGCTTACGCTTTATTTGACTTTGGAGCAACTCATTCCTTTATTGCCAAGCAGTATGTTAAGATGTTAGGATTAAGTCTTATATTGTTGGAGTCAACAGTTTGCACATCTACACCGTTGAAGAATAAAGTTATTGCTGCTTTGGGTTGTTTTGGTTGCAAGTTAGCGATTGGTGAGCGAGTGGGGAAAATAGACTTGTTAGTCCTAGCCATGTATGACTTTGATTTGATAATTGGCATGGACTGGCTCACCAAGCTACGAGCTATAATACACTGCTATCGTAAAGCGATTCAGTTTGACCCGTTAAAGGATAAGAGCTTCCAGTTTATCGGGAATCGAGGAGGACCGTCGATTGTCCTAATCTCGTTGCCAAAGGCAACTCGTCTGTTAGACGAGGGTTGTCAAGGTTACCAGGCAACTGTCATAGATATGACAGTTGTGGAGCTAAAAATGGAAGATATTGCTGTGGTGCAAGAATTTCCAGATGTCTTTCCAAAGGAATTGATAGGCCTACCGTCAGAAAGAGAGATAGAATTTGTGATAGAGTTAGCACTCGGGACAGAGCCAATCTCTAAGGCTCCTTACCGGATAGCTTATATGAGTTGAAGGAACTGAAGGTGCAGATGCAAGAGCTATTGGATAAAGGATTCATTCTACCTCATAAGGTTTGGTGTGATTGGGCAACACCAACACCGGCTCCTCTGTCATAGCCTTCTTCAATCGATCGAATGCCCTTTGGCATCGATCCATCCATTCCCACGGCTTCTCCTTCCTTAGCAGGTCCATGAGTAGCATGGTGATGCTTGAGTAGCTCCGGATGTAGCGCCGATAGTAATTGGTGAGGCCCAGGAATGACCTCAACCCCGTCACCTTCGTTGGCGGCTCCCATTCGACGACCAATTGAATTTTGGCCTTGTCCTTTCGCACTCGCCCACCCCCGACGATGTGCCCCAAGAACGGAACTTCCTCTTGAGCAAATGCACACTTCTCGCACTTAACATACAATTCGTTCTCACACAAGACTTGGAAGACCTGCCTTAGATGTTTGACATGCTCCTCAAGCGTCCGACTATACACTACAATATCATCTAGGTAAACCACTACAAATCGGTTTAAGAATGGGTGGAGTACCTTGTTCATGAGCGTGCAGAACGTAGCTGGAGCGTTGGTCAGGCCGAACGGCATCATGAGGAACTCACAGGATCCATATCGCATCACACATGTGGTCTTCGGCTCGTCCCCTTCAGCGATCCGAACTTGATAGTAGCTCGATCGGAGATCTAGCTTGGTAAACCACTGAGCTCCACCAAGTTGATCGAAGAGATCTGCGATGAGCAGGATCGGGTAGTCGATGCACATTCGTAGTGACCCATCGTGCTTCTTTTGAAATAGGACCAATGTACCGAACGGAGCCTTGGACGGTCGAATATATCCCGCATTGAGCAGCTCCTTCAGTTGCTTCTTCAACTCTTCCAATTCGAGAGGCACCATACAATAAGGCGCCATGGCAGGCGGTTGAGCGTCATGCACCAGCTCGATCCGATGATCCACCTCTCTTTGAGGTGGTAGTTTCTTCGACAACTCTGGAAGCATCACATCCTTAAACGAGTTGAGGACTTGGGTTACCTTTGTCGGGACTCTATTCCCTTTGCCCTTGTCGTCCTCGGTCTTCAGGGCAACTAGGATGGTCACTTCACCCTTTCTTGCTCCCATAGTGAGTTGCATTGCCGAGATCATCTTTCGAACACAATCCGACTCACGATGGACTGGGATCATGCATTGACAATGCTTGCCAATACGCATATACACTCGGCAAATGGGACTATAACCGCATGGATTCTATCTAAGAATTTTATTCCAATGACAATATCGTAATCGTCTAAGGGAATTACCTCTAGAGTCTCCTTGCTCTTCCATAGCCCAAGTTGTAGCTCCACGTCCCTCGCGACACCAATTGCAGGGACTTCTTTGGAGTTCACCGTTTTGAGCTACTCGACTCCCTTCTCAACCCATAGGTTTAGTTTCTTCGTGGCCTCCTCCGCCATGAAAATATCGGATGCTCCCGTGTCCAAGAGCGCACTCATTGTGGTCGCTCTGATATTCAGGTCCGCGAACATCAAGCCTTTAGGCTTCTTCGCCTTCTTGGACTTGATTGTGCTAAGGAGTTGCAGTGAACCCAATTGCGGTTCCTCCTTAGGCTCATCCTCCTTGCATAGGGCGATCAGCTTGGCCTTGTTCGGGCAATCCCGTGCCATGTGTGGACCATCACAAAAGAAACATTTGTATGAGTGTACCTTCCTTTGTCCTCCTCCGCTCGACTCCGCATGAGTCTTATGAGGATTAGCCGGTGGTCTACCTCTAGTTGGGCGGTTGTATTTCCCCCGATCTCCCCCACCAGTGGCTTTATCCCTCGGACGCGAGTCCAATCGGGATGTGGAAAGCGCCTTGTATTCCATAAGCAATTTGGCCACGGTCATAGCCGTTGTCAGATCTCCCACGTTGAACCGCTTCAACTCCTGCTTGGTCCATGGCTTAAGACCACTCATGAACTGGTGATACGCTTCAATCTCGTTCATTGAAGGGATTTGGAGTAGCAACTCCGAAAACCGCTTAATGTAGTCGCACACACCACCCTTTTGCTCAAGACACTTTAGCTTGTCACGAGCTTCCTCCTCCGCATAAGAGGGGAAATAGTTCCGTCGGAACTCTTCAACGAATCTACCCTAGGTCATGATATGATCCCCACACCTATCATCCGACCGACGACGCCACCACAACAATGCATTATTAGCCAAATACATAGATGCAGTGTTTATCCGTGTTTTGTCGTCGTTGATCCCCATAGCTTGGAAGTACCGCTCCATGTACCATAAGAAATTGTAGATGTCTTTGGCCACCCGCGAGCCTTTGAATTCCTTCGGCTTCGGCGTGTCCACTTGTGGACCTTGCACGGTGATCACCCCATTCACGCGTGCAACTTCCGATTCAGCGAGCTTACCCTTGAGCTCTGTTATCTCCGCGCGCATGGCCGCCACCATGGCCTCCAAGAGTTCGTACCGTTGTGCGAGTTCTTCCCGTAGGGTCCCCAGCAACTTGTGTTGGAGCTCTCCTATGCCGGTCTTGAGCTCTTGCACCTCAGTAACAAGCTCCTCCCTTCCGGCATCTACTCCGTCCACGGTCTGGGTAAGGTCATCGACCGATCCTTAGACATTGGTGACGAACAACTCTAGCTGCATCATCCGCTATGCAAGATCCCCCATTGGATCCCTTGAACTCGAACCACCACGACACTTCTTTCCCTTGGCAGCGCCCTTCTCGGTGTTCCTCCCACGATTAGCACAGTTACCACCCATGGCGAGCGCCTCATCAGATCATGGATTAGCCATCGCACTTGGAACAATCTTGCTTTGATACCACTTGTCATGGGCCGATCGATCTAGTGTTCCCTTGCCCGTGCGGCCTTAGGAATTTCTCCCAAGTCAACTTTTCTCACACTCAACTCACAAGGATTGTAGAGAGAGAAACTCTAGAGAGAGACGCTATGGATTGTATTTACTTGTGAATGAGATGAGTACAATAAGGGGGAGGAGACCTCTATATATACTAATACAAGGCAAACCATATCCATCGATCTCTCCTCGATCTAATGGTGGAGATTGCATCTACCCAACTACCAATTATCCGCATTTATTACATACGAATACAATTACTGTATCGCCCATCTCCAGGAGTATTCTAGAAAACTCGAGAAAACCCTAGGTCTCAAGGATACAAGCCGAGGGTCACTTGATCCATAGATGTGTCACGGCCGTCCCCTAGAACCCTCTTGGATCGGCATTCTTTTAGTTTGTGACACAAGTTTGCGGATAAAAGAAAAGGTACACAAAGAATGTTAGCTTAAATGTAATTCAATTATGCATAAATTCATAAAAAAAGGATTTTATAAAACATCATGATTTATTCACAACAAAAAGGATTAAAACATACAGTTATCCATAATAATAAACTTGAGAATGCAATAACCTCGTTGTAGAAATAGGAAATGAAGAAATCAACTTTTCCCTTAACCTATTTTTTTCTTTGTTTTACCCGATGGAGAATAGAACACAACCTTTCATTGTTATTCTAGGTGTATTGGCTATCAATAGAAGCCTAATAAGTGTATTCATTAGGAGTCTTCAGTGAATGTCTTTAATATGTGCCATCCATCAAAATATATTCTATCTTCATAAGAGTTGTGTCTTTTCATGTACTATACGGTTTTAGCACTTAAATTAGTCATTGATCATTAATCAACAGGTGCCTTCAATAAGTGCTTTCATTGAGTGCCTTTCATAAAACCACTTTATATTTTCATAACTGTTGCCTTTTAGCCTTCCATCGGTTTTTTGCATTAATTTATTAATTATATTACATGGGTCACAATTATTCTTACTATATTTGCACCATAGATGGCATTCACAAAAACTCCAATGCATAATAAATAAATAAAAAAATAGTCTCTCGAGAGGTCTATTTCGAACCAAAACTTAGGCAAACGAACGTGCATCTGTCGATACATTATTTCCTTTTCGAGTAATTTCTGATATGTCCCTCATGTTTCTTGCATTGTGCATGAGTTCATCACCTGGACAGAGACATCCCTTCTTCCTCTGGCGAAATCGCTCTGGTTTGAGCCACTTGTTATAAGATTTTTCTGTCGATCGTAAGTACTTTGGCAATAATGATGTGTCAGGACCAACGCTGGGCCATACTGATTTCGAAGGGATATTGGAAGGAGGCCTTAATGTCTCCTGGTGCAGAATGTCTGGGCATGGTGCTGGTGAAAGACCAAAATGTAGCATGAGGTCAGGAGCTTGATTAGATTAGGCTCCATGCAAAAAGATTTATTCTTTCTTTTAAAACCTGTATAACTAAAAAAGGATTCTTTTGTAATTTTCTAATTTTTTTTTTCTGAGTTCTTTTAAAATGGGTTCAAAAAATGAACGTTGTTTTCTGGGAGAACCAAAAGGAACTTCAATTTCCATTCCCCAAACTGTTAAAAAACAAAAATCATTTTTTTGCTCTTTATTTCTCAGTGGATCTTTCTAGGGGGGTGGCACCTTAGATCTATGCCAAGGTTTAAGGTAAAAAGGAAATAGGATCTTTATTTGAATACCATCTGTCAACCAATTTTTTGGAAATTCGGTTTCTGATAACCTTTTACAGGGACAAATGCTCAGAATCATTGTTGAAAAACTTATTTGCCTTCCCAATCTGTACCAGCTTTTCTGCTTCCTCTATCCTTGATTCCTTCACCAACCCATCAATAACAAGCTGCAATAGTGCCACATCAACGAGGCACCCTATTGATTATGACTTGAAATTAATCCCGATTGATTTGGAATCCGACCCATAGTTTAATTATAATGAAATTCTGGCTATGCAAAAACTTATTTGCCTTCCCAATCTGCACCTTAAGATAATCCAAATTGGACTCTTGCCAACAGGACCATCGGGTAATGCAAAAAGGGAAATTAATTTCCCTCATAACTAATTTTCCTTATTGTAGATGAAGACACGTTGACGTCGAAGAAGGGCTCATAGCTCTGTACATACAAATACTCTCTGTTCTTGAATTTGGTTTCTTGGGCATAGTAACTGTGCTCATGTGTGGCCACTTGCAAGAGACATAGAGTGCTTTAAGGGCGTTGCTCAAGAGACTTCAGAGTGAAAGAAGTCCTTTCTTGTGGTTGACTTTCTTGGGTTGATCTAAAATTATGAAGCACTTATGATTATCTTGATTGAATGATTTTAATCTCACATTTAGTGATTATAGTGGAATCATCTCATTAATCTCTCCTAATGGAGTAGGCACACTTCCTAATTGAGATATATTAACGTAATTCTTAATTACTCAAATCTTTTTCTTTGTTCACGCTTCTATGTTAGTCATAACAAACTAATATTAAACCCTAAGGTTATTGTTGATCGATGGTTTTGAGAAGAAAGATGGCGTCCCATTGCTAAATGCAATATTCTTAATCGCTAAAATTCTTCACCTCTTACGGTGAAGTGAAACACCGAAACTCACAGATCCCACAAGGTTACATGGAAAGAATGCTCACCAAAAAGGGAGGGAGGATTAGGTCTGCTTGATCTGAAACTCTGGGACAAAGTATTGATGGGCCATATGCTTTGGAGCCTTATCAATCATCCATCCTCATTCTTATGGAGTACTTGGGTTCATCACATTAAATGTAGGTACTCCCATTATGTAACTCGACATAAAATGTAGTATGGCCTATGTAGCACCGACACGAACACGCGACATGAGACGATACGACACGCCGACACATCATTTATAAAAAAAATAGAGAATTCCAACACGTTGGGACACATTATATAATAAATAAATATTTTTAAATATACATATGATTATTTCAAAAATAAAGAGTAGAGTCAACTTATTTAAATAAATTTATAATTTTTCGTGGTGATCATAATTTATTATTATTCAACATTATTCATCTTTCTTCTTTCTTGAATGACCCACTACCGTCTTCCTCCAATAAAGAAAAGAAAAAAAAAAGACAAATCCCGCCCAATTGGACGAGCACCCCATTTTAATTTTTTTTTTGCTCTTCATGACACCATCATTTTTTTTTCATGCTCTTCCTTGAAAACCCAAACACTAGCTGCCTACTATTCCTCCTAGGTGCCTCCTCCTTGCACGGCACCTCATTTTTAAATTTTTTTCTGCCCTCTTAGGAAACCCAAACCTAGTTGCCTCCTCCCCCTTAGACTCCTCCTCCATGACACCCTGCATTTTTTTTTCTGCCCTTCCTTGGATGTCACGCCCTGATCCTCGGGCACGCACACATCCTTCTGCTTGGTCGATTTTAGAATGCTATATCCTAGGACTATGTATCGCCGACCCTTTTATTTATCAAGCATATGCGGAAGCAATTATAAATCCCCAGACAATAAAACAATGGGATAGAAAAGCAAGGCCATATTTTTCATATTGAAATTCACAACCATACTTTAATACAGAGCCATTCACAACTTCCTAAGTTCACTCTATTCACATATAAACACTGATCACAAAAGGGGATGGGATCTCAGTTCTCATCTAGGTTGTACTCAGGATCCTCCTCAGGATCACCCTCTTCTTCAAGATCTTTCTCCTCCTGGGGTTCCTCCGTTTCCAGCTCCTCATCAGGGTCCTGAAATGTTGTCCCACAATCGGGATGAGACTACGTCACAGCAAGTTCTACCCCACTAAGACTCGATTAGGAAACCAATACACCACATGGTTGCCTAAGCATAGCACGAGTCAGAAGACTTACCTTGACATCAGTTCCGACCTGCAATTCAAGGTTATATACAAATATTTCGTATATCACATCGAACAGTAAATCAAATCACGACATCAGATCAATCTTTGATCAATCGACCTAATCGATTATATGTCAGTTAGACCTCTTCTAGGTCATTCACATCCCACTGTATAACCTCTAATAATACACTTAGTCACAGAGCTCCATTAATGCTCTCGGGCGTCATTTTTGCCAAGGTGACGTAAGTAACAGACAGTTTACGTGCGTTATTTAAGACGCCGTTTTCACACAGTGATATTCCCCATCACCGAACCACGTCTGTCATAGGTCACAGATCACCGATAGTCTACGTGCGTTCTTTAAGGCGTCGTTTTCATGCAGTGATATCCTTAATCACCGAACCACGCCTGCCACAAGTCATAGACAGTCTACGTGCATTCTTTAAGGCGCCGTTTTCGCACAATGATATCCTTAATCATCGAACCACGCCTATCTATACTTCGTACCTGATCAGTCTCAGCCAAGAGAATTCCCAGTTCACTCTCACGATTCTTTCCGCTTTACAACTCATCAGAGCATTATAAAGGTTAAACAACCATACTCAGCCATCGACCAATCAATCATTCACTTCCACTCAATTTCAATCGATTTAGGAATAATTCCTCAAATTGCACAATTAAGTCAATTCCACTCAATGTGGAGTTCAAATAAATAATCAGACTGCACCACGACAATCAGCACGAAATTCCGGTAGTCGGCTATCTCTACCTAATTTCCGGAAAATAAATAAATAATTAATTAAATTTCAAAAATTAATAAATAATTACCAAAAATCCAATTTAGGCCCGTAATGCCTAATTGAAGCCCGAATCGGGTTGGGAAAAATCCCGAGATGCATTGAATAAATAGTACATCAAGTCTACTTGCTAATAGCTAAGTCTAACCACCTAATATGTATCATTAAGTCACTAATTTATTGTTCTAAACTAATCTAACCACCTAATTGCACTTAGTTAAATCTAATCAACCCTTAGGCATCATTTGTGGCATCCTGAAATTCTTTGCTAGCCAATTAGGGGTGCTTCAGTTAATATCTTGCATTGAAATCTATGGCCGAGTTTAAATGGATAGATCTTGGAAGAGGATGGCTTATCTCTGGCCATGTGCATCGTGAATTAGAATCATAGGTTTGTAATTCTAAGTGTTTAGTTATTTAATTTTACCCTATAGTATTTTAGTTTAATAAGATTTAATTAGTATTTAAAAAGGAGGTTTAAAACTGATTCTATTTAGGTTGGGCCTTAGGCCCAAGAGTGGACCTTTAATGGGCCAAGTTGGCCGGCCCATTGAAGCCCACGAATGGGCTGCCGTCGGCCACAAGGGAGGCCGGCCCAATCCAAGCCCAAAATGTCCCCAAGCCCATTGCATGTGGCATGCCAAGTGGCAAAAAGAGGAGTGCATGCATTGGCCATTGGGGGAGGCAAATAATCATTGCCAATGATGAAGATTTGGGGGAATAAAAGGGAAAGAGAGAGAGAGTGGCCGGTTGGAATTCAGCCAAAGAGAGAGAGAGAATTGCGAGAGAGAGGGAGTGGCGAGAGAGAAGAGGAACCGAGGAGGAGGAGGAGTCGCCCGTCGCCGCCCGCACGCCGTCCGTCCGTCGCCGGTGTGCCGTCCCTTTTTGCTGCCGTCCGCTTGGTTCTAGAGGCAAGTTGGGATTGATTTCCACTCTTGCATGTGTGTCTTGCATGTGTGACTTGTTGGTGGTAGATTTCGGATGTTAGGGTAGGCAAAACCGAAGCTAGAAGTGACTTGTTCTTGAGAATGTTTGCTGTTTTCGTGTGAACTGTCCGACCCAGAATCTTGTGAAGGCTTGCATGCATGTTTTGAGTTGGATTTTGACTTCGATTCCTTCATGAAAGTTGTATTTAACATCTTAAACTACAACATACTAAAATTTGGGACAAAACGGTGGAGATTTAAGGGGTCAAACCCTCATCCTACGAAGACACTAGATCTGGAACAGTTTTACTGACCTTTTGGTAGTTTTGTGGTTGCATGTCGATTTTTATCAAGAATCTCTCTTCGTTTCTTCATGAAACTTGTAGAGAACATCCTAAAGACTAACATACTAAAATTTGAAGTAAAATGAGCAAGTGTAGCCTAGTGAATCGACTTACTCTTGAAGACGGTAAATCTGGAAACACGGTACTGGACACCCGAGACTTCATGGACCCATATGGTGACTATTCTTTGGAAATTTGACTTAGATCCCTTAATGAAAGTTGTAGGGGACCTCTTGAAGTAAAACATATCCAAATTTCAGAGGAAACGAAGAAGAATAAAGGGGTGAAAACTCGATATTTCGGAGAAACATACACTGGACGTTTCGGTGCTAGAACCAGAAGCTTCGGATGACTATAGAAAATTATCTAGAACGAATCTGGCCTAGAAGTCTTCACGAAAAATATACTTAAGTATCTTAACTATAACCTGGTAAAATTTCATAATTTTCGGAGGTCGTTCGGGTATTTTAATCGAATTATTTCGAAAACTGCACACTCTGTTTCTATCCGAAATTGCATGCTGTATTGGTGTGAATCGTATCTCTTTGTGTGGAACTCTATTGGGCATGTGTTTTTCATGAGATTATTATCTTATTGTCTTGTCTATTACATGCCTTTATCCCATGATTTTTGAGAAGCATATGGATATTTAATTTAAATATTTTCTAAAATGGTACATGCTGGAATTTTGTAAACTTTGAAAAGGCATGAAATATGGACTATTTTAAATTGTATGGATTCCATGAATTGTATTGCCATGGATGATGGTGTCTTGCTGCATGTATGATGATGACTTGAAATGCATGTATGAACTCAAGGATGAATATGATATTGATTGCCATCACATCACATGCCATGTTAAATTGAATTATAATTGAAGATGTGAATTGAGATAAATGAGGAAGCCGTCGGAGGTGAGCCGATGATGCCCCGGGAGTGTCGGGATGCCTGGCCAGAAGGGTACGGCCGGTTGCCCGGTGGTCATGAATGGGTGGATACCGGAGGGTCCTCGGGAGTACCGAGTGGTATCGAGATGCCCGGAGAGTGGGGGAGCCGGAAGCTCGGCGGGTCTTGTGCCGAGGGATACCTCACGATGCCAGTTGGGTGCGAGATGCCTGGCTAGAAGGGTACGGCCGGTTGCCCGGTGGCCTTAAATGGCTGAATGCCGGAGGGTCCTCGTGATGCCAGTTGGGGTACAAGATGCCCGGTAAGTGGGGGAGCCGGATGGTTTGATTGTATCTTGGATACATGTGAGATGCAAACATTGGTCCCGAGAAAGAGAAATGTGGCGGTCCAAAGTGAAATTGAAATCAAACTATGATGATGATGATATATGCATGACATGATGATAATGATGTATGCATGATATGATGATGATGCTATATGCATGGATGCATGACATGATGATGGTACATGTGATATGATGATGATGTTACATGCATAGATGCATGGTAAGGATGATGCCATATGTGACAAGATGATGGTAAGTGTATGATGTGATGATGATGTCTATATGATGATGATGGTACATGAGGTATGATGACATGTGCATGATGCCCTGGTATGTTGTACATGGATTCTTGTACGACATGTGATGCTATGATTGTGATGATTGCATGGCATGATGTATTGAGTGGCTTATTGATCCTTTACCTGCTGAGTGGTTGTACTCACCCCTTCGGGGACCAACATTTCAGATTAGTAGGATGCCGCTCCCTACTATCACGCAGGGCGTATTTTACGGCCTTCCTTCTGATGTAGAGGTCGAGTGCGAGGAGATCGACTGTCCCACCATCCCTGGTCTCACGTATATTCGAGTGCGCGTCTTAGTGATGTACGACGTGGGTCTGGCTAGGGGCCCTGTCATTCAGGAGTTCGTATCCGTCCATATTCGTCGAGATGGAGTGATGCGTGGGATGTTGCCGCCGCCACCGCCTGATGCACCGAGATGGGTGTGAGGGCCCGTGCGTGGGAAGTAGGGGAGCTGAAACTTTTTGGGATGATTAACCGACACTAGTGATGGGGGATCTTGCACGATATACGTAGTGGGTCAAGTGTTTCTTTTTGAGGCTATGGCCGAGTGTGGCTATAAGTCCTGGTCTTACCTTTTGATGTACCGACCCAAGGAAACCCATCATGGAAAATATGTAAATAAAGTGTCGTGGCTTTATCTTTTCTTACAATGTTTAGTGGTGTGCAATTGTATCATGGTTGATGGAGGGAGAGATGGCGATATTATATTTTGCTTCCGCTAATGAGTCGCGCTGGGACCGTTTTCAAAAAAAAAAAAATGTCTATGATTTACGACGCTTCTTCTAAGAGATGTAATTAGGTGTAGCATTAGGTGTCTGTGGCAACCCTAATCAGATCGGGGGCGGTTGAGGGGTGCCACATCATTAGTCTACTAAGCAAGGATTAGTGAGATTACTCACTTGATTAAAAGCGGGTATCGGGATACCACGACGGCTACGCGACGGTGGCCGAAATCGGGCTTTCGACGACACCGGCGGGCTTGGACCGGGTCTTAAACTTGGGCCCAACAAATCTCAGCCCAACTGAGATTTGTTCCTGATTTTGGGCTGGACTCGCTCTTGGGCTGGCTGTGGTTGGGCCTTCTTCGCGGACTGGGCTTGCAACAAAGTTGAAATGGGCCTGTCTCCACTGGACTTGGAGACTGCTGGAGATGGATTGACTTGCTGGGCTCGTGGACTGAACAGGCCAAGCTTCAAGGCTAAGTTGAAATTATGCTGGGCCGAAGAGAATCAGAATGGGCTCATTGCGGTCGGTCCACGAGCAAAAGAAAATCGAAGTCGCTGGATCCTTGGTTTTGGTCTTCATGCGGACTGAACGAAAGAAACGGCGAGGGGCGCTGGAATCCACTGAGGCTAAAGGGACACGTGAGTTGCGGTTGGCGGTAAGGAGACACGGATGGAGGAGCAGCTTCGCTTAGGCCACGAGAGACACGCGGCAGCTTCGGTCTTCGAAATTCACCGGTGCTGCCTAGTCAATCGAAGGCTCCGCTTATTGCTGGAGTTGACCGCGAGCTAGCGTGAGAGGCATCGTGAAGATGGGTAGTGGAGCAGACGATCATGGAGTTGAGGGGTGAAGGACGCGCAGCAGATGGGAAACGATGGTGGCTTCGAACGGTGCTGCTCGGTCAACGAAATGAGGAGAATCCACTGTTATTGACCGAAGCAGATGGAGAAGCTGGCAGGTGGCAGCGTCAGGGAAGCGAGGCCGACTGAAGTGGAGGCGCTGGCTGCTCTTGCTTCTGCTGGTCTCTCGGTCTTCAAGCAGCGGTAATGGAGAGCAGAAAGGAGGCTGTCGCACGAAAATGAAAAGGGAGAGAGGGGCTGATCGGTTGAGGTGAGAGGAAAAGAGATGGATGGGAAACACTCACGGCAGCAAGATGGAGAGGATGAGGGAGAGGTGGGGGCCCTTTGGCATGATATTTTACAAAAATATCTCCCAAGAACCTCTCTTAGCCATGCATTAATCCTTGGCTCACAAAGGACCACACCAACACCCCAAATGACTTTTCAAATGGTCCAATCTTGCTAGGCTTGTGGGGGGTTACGAATTTGTAAGCCAATTGGACCATTACACTCACTTGATTTAGTCACAATCGGCCTCAATAATTTCAATTGGTCATTCGTAGACCATCTCGGTATTTTTCCTCATCTCTGAATCCACTTGCATCTCAATTTTACTATCAAAAACTATCTTCAGCATTTTCTGTACAAAAACGACCCGACGACGACTTTTTCCCAAAAAGTGTTAGTTGTCGGAAAAATCTTCTGAGACTGACTCGACACTCCTAGAATTTATTGTGACATGACAGAATCTTCAATTTCTGAAATCGGACTCGAATTGGCGGTTAATTTCCATTCGGCGCGTTTTTAGCGTGACCTAGACTACCGGGTAATTTTCAGATACTTTTAAGTGCAAATGACCCGTGGTCGATTTTTTTCGAGCTACTATGAACCCACTCGATTCATTGGCGACTCTCGATTGTCGTGAAAATCTCGAGGATTCAATTACGAACACAAGGTACCAAAACAATAAGAAAATTAGTCTAGTACCGGTCGACGAGAATTTTCTAATTTAGTGGTGTCACCCACGATTAGCCACACATCTCTGTCAATCCAGTCTATCTCTGATTTCAAATCGATTTTTAACTGTGTTATAATGGTCTCTAAAGATGAACACGGTCGAGAAGCCGATTCCTGGTCAAGTTCTTGAGTCTATTGCCTTAAAATTTCTTAATAATTTTCCCAGATAGTCTAGTTATCTCAAGAATGATCAATTCTAAGAATAGCCCTATAGGCGCGTCGATGAAATGCCCGATTAATTCAGTAAAAAACAGGTTGAGAAATTTAGGATGTCACAACTCTTCCCCTCTTATAAAAATTTCGTCCTAGAAATTTAAATCATTACAAGCCTTGATCAAAAAGGTGGGGGTACAATTCTTTCATTGACTCCTCAGTCTCCCATGTCGCTCCTTCTGTACCGTGGTGTTGCCAGACCACTTTAACCAACGGGATGGTCTTTGTACGCAGAACTTGCTCTTTGCCATCGACAATCTGAACTGGGCTTTCGACGTATGACACACAGTCATCCATGTCCAATTCCTCAAAATTGAGTACGTGGGTCGGGTCAGGCTCGTACTTCCTTAACATCGACACGTGAAAGACGTCATGCACTTACGCTAGTCTTGGCAGCAATGCAAGACGATACGCTAGGTTCCCGATTCTTTCAAGAATCTCAAACGGACCTACGTACCTCAGACTCGGTTTGCCTTTCTTACTAAAGGGCGAAGTTCCCCTCATTGGTGATACCTTCAGAAAAACATGATCACCAACTTGGAATTCCAAAGACCTTCGACACTTATCTGCATAACTTTTCTGTCTGCTCTGCGTTGTCTTTAATCTGCCTCTGATCACTGCCACGGCATCTACTAACTGCTGAACCAACTCTGGGCCTGTGATTTTTCTTTCCCCGACTTCGTCCCAACACACTGAAGTTTTGCACGCTCTGCCATACAATGCTTCAAATGGAGCCATCTGGATGCTCTGCTGATAACTGTTATTGTAGGTGAATTCCACCAGATGAAGTTGATCTTCCCAACTTCCTTTAAAATCTATTACACAAGCTCTCAGCATGTTCTCGAGGGTCTGAATCGTCCTCTCAAATTGGCCATCCGTCTGAGGATGATATGCCGTACTGTACTGAAGCTTTGTACCTAAAGCACTCTGCAAGCTCTTCCAAAAAGTAGCAGTAAATCTCGGGTCTCTGTCTGAGGTTATCATAACCGGCACTCCATGCATTCGAACCACCTGGCGCACATACAGGTCTGCGTGTCTATCCAAACTTAGATCCTTCCGAACTACATTGAAGTGAGCCGACTTTGTCAATCTATCAACCACTATCCAAAATGAATCATTTCCTCTTTGACACCTTGGTAGTCTAATCACGAAGTTCATTGTGATATGCTCCCACTTCCATTCTGGGATAGAGAGAGGTTACAGAAGTCTTCCCGGCTTGCAATGCTGGGCCTTTACTTGCTGACATGTCAAACACTTGGTGACATGCTTGGCGATGTCCGCCTTCATACCAGACCACCAATTGTGTTGACGTAGATTCTGATACATCTGGGTACTTCTAGATGAATGCTGTAGCTGCTACGATGTGCTTCAAATAAAATATCCTCTTTAAGCTCTACATCGTCAGGTACAACCAAACGCCCATGGAACCTCAGTACTCCATCATTAGAAATCTGAAAATCAGCCTTTCTTTATCGGGGTCCTCTTGAATTATCTTATGTACATCTGAATCTGTCGGTTGGAGTAGCTTGATTCTAACCTGAACATTCGGTTCAATTATGAGGGTGGCCATAAAACTCGAAAGGTGGCCTACCTCAAACTTGAACACCGAATCTCGTGCTCTCTCGATTAAGCTCCACTCCTTGATCAGTAGGTGGGCTACTGAAAACTTTCGACTCAAAGCGTCGGCAACCTTATTCGCCCTCCCTGGGTGATATAGAATATCACATTCGTAATCCTTCAACAATTCCATCCATTTGCGCTGTCTCATGTTTAACTCATCTGAGAGAACATATACTTGAGACTTTGATGGTCCGTGAAGATTTGGAACTTTTCCCCGCATAGATAATGTCTCCAAATCTTCAAGGCAAAGATAATCGTCGCGAGCTCTAAGTCATACGTTGGGTAGTTCTGTTCATGGGGCCTTAACTGACGGGACGCGTATGCAACCACTCTACTATGTTGCATCAACACGCAACCCAATCCTCTGAAAGACGCATCACTATAGATCTCGAATCCTCCAGGACCAGATGGAATCGTTAGTACCGGTGCGGTAGTCAGCTTTTCCTTTAGCTCTTGAAAACTACGCTTGCACTTGTCTGTCCATATGAACTTCTCGTTTTTCTCCGTGAGCTTTGTCAGAGGCAAGGCTAGCAATGAGAAACGTTCCACAAACCGTCTGTAATACCCTGCCAAACCCAGAAAACTTCTGATCTCTGTTACTGTTGTCGATCTTGGCCACTTGATTACGGCTTCTATCTTGCTCGGGTTGACAGAGATTCTTTCTTCGGAAATCACATGACCTAAGAACGCAACACGAGTCAACCAAAACTCACATTTGCTAAACTTAGCATATAGCTGGTGAGTTCTTAAGGTCTGAAGCACGAATCTCAGATGATTCTTGTGCTCTTCATCACTTCTTGAGTAGACCAAGATATCGTCAATGAACACAATTACAAACTGATCCAGGTATTCTTTGAACACTCTGTTCATCATATCCATGAATGCAGCCGGAGCATTCGTCAATCTGAATGGCATCACTATGAACTCGTAATGGTCATACCGAGTACAAAATGCTGACTTAGGAATATCCTCCTTCCTAATTCTCAGCTGATGAAATCCTGTCCTCAAGTCAATCTTCGAGAAAATCGACGCCCTTTGTAACTGATCAAACAAGTCATCAATTCTCGGCAGTGGGTACTTGTTCTTGATCATTACCTGATTAAGTTGCCGATAGTCGATGCACAGACCCAACAAACCATCTTTCTTTTTTACAAACAGAACTAGTGCTCCCCAAGGTGATGCACTAGGGTGAATCAATCCCTTATCCAGTAACTCTTGCATCTGCACCTTCAGTTCTTTCAACTCAGATAACGCCATCCGATAAGGTGCCTTCGAAATCGGTTCTGTCCTCGGTGCTAGTTCAATTACAAATTCCATCTCCCTTTCTGGCGGTAACCCTGGCAATTCCTTTGGAAAGACATCTGGAAACTCCTGTACCACTGAAATATCTTCCATTTTCAGTTCCTCAACTGTCGTATTCACGACAGTTGCCAAGTACCCTCGACAACTCTCGTCTAATAGACGAGTTGTCTCTTGCGACGAGATTAGGACAATCGAGGGTCCTCCTCAATTCCCGACAAACTCAAAGCTCTTACCCCCAACGGGTCAAACTAAATCGCTTTACGATAGCAGTCCATTTTAGCTTGTTGATTGGTGAGCCAATCCATGCCAATTCTCAAATCAAAATCATACATGGCGAGGACTAACAATTTAATTTTCCCCACTCGCTCACCAATCTCTAACTTGCACCCCGAACATCCCAAAGCAGCAATAACTTTATCTTTCAAGGGTATAGATATGCAAATTGCCAACTCCAACAATACATGACTCAACCCTAGCATCCTAACATATTGCTCAGCAATGAAGGAATGGGTTGCTCCCGAATCAAACAAAGAATAAGCAGGTTGGTCGTTAAGCAAGACCGTACCTGTGATCATGTCAGGCGCAGCTTCTGCTTGACCTTGTGTAATTGCATACATGGTACCCTGAACTGGAGGTCTCTGTTGTCCTCCTTGCGGTGCATTCTGAGGGGCATACCCTCTAATCTGTCTCATCAGTGGTGGCGGTGGCAATTGAGGTTGTCCTCTCTGCTTCTTTGGACAATACCTTGCGATGTGGCCCTGCTGGCCACATTCGTAACATGCTCCTGTCCTGGCTAGGCATGGAGCTGTCCCGTGTTGTCTTCCACATGAGCGACAAGAATCAATCCTATTAGGCATCAGTCTATTGAATCTGTTTCTCTTGAAGGGTGGAGCATTGGGCGTACCTCCAGGCATGGGTCTCTTCCCTTGATGGATATTCTCTCGATGGGAGCTAAACCTTGATCCAGATGAGGCAGCTTGTTCATTCAATCCTCGCTCTATCATCTGGGCTCGACGATAAACCTCTCTGTAATCTTTCAAGTCCCATGGTAGCAGAGGTTATTTCAATTCAGCACGAAGACCGCTTTTGAACTTCCGGGCTTTCTCTTCAGGGTCTTCTATCAGTTTAAAAGCATACTGTAATAGTTCTACGAACTTGACCCCATACTGGTCAACTGTCATGCCCACTTGGTGGAGACGGTGGAACTCCTCTATCTTTTGTTCCCGAGCAGTACTCGAAAAGTACTGATCATTAAAGGCTCTGAGGAAGGTGTCCCACACTTGGACCACACCTTCCAGGAACACTATATCCTTGGCGGCTCTCCACCATATATTGGCGTTACCTTGAAGCTGGTACACAACTAGTAACACCTTTTCCTCCTCATTGCACATCAGAAGTGCAAATGCCTTCTCCAAATCCTGTACCCACAGAGACGCGGCCTCAGGGTCTCTAGTACCAATGAATTTTGGCAGATTCATTTTTAAGAACTGATCCACTAACTGGTGAATCGGCCTCCCAGCGGCCACAACTCCTGGTAGTATTTCAACAGGGGCAACGGCAGATGCAACTGCAGGTGCGGCAACAAGGGCGGCTTGAGCAATGGTGGCAGCCTGAGTGGTGGCTTCAACTGTAGTGGCTTGCTGATCCATTCTCGTGCCCGTCGCTTCCAGAACGCGCAAGATCCCATCCAACCTGGGATCATTAGGGGCTGCTACCCTGGCATCTACAATAGGTGGATTCACTCCACTTGCGCTAGCTTGTGCTGGCACTCGACCATGTCTGCCTCGAGTCTCGACACGAGTCGAAGCTCTACCCCGAATAACGGCCC
This sequence comes from Eucalyptus virginea, assembly GCA_014182375.1. Taxonomy (NCBI): domain Eukaryota; kingdom Viridiplantae; phylum Streptophyta; class Magnoliopsida; order Myrtales; family Myrtaceae; genus Eucalyptus; species Eucalyptus virginea. Next base: position 16,833,863 of record CM024517.1, on the reverse strand, counting down.
TACTGGTCCTCTTTGCAAGGGTTCTCGACTCCTATTCGCTCATAGTGTAGCTTTACTCAACTAACACCTGCTTCCAATTCAACACCGAATTAGAAACAGAGCGATCCAAACAACAAGCAATTTTTAGCACTCAACTAACATAGACATGCACTAGCATGAATTTAAAGGCCTTTCCTACAAACTATCCCATGGTCAAAGCTCATTATCACTCCAATCTTGAACCTGGCTTTGATACCATAAAAAGGGGATGTCACGCCTCGATCCTCGGGCATGCACACATCCTTCTGCTTGGTCGATTTTAGAATGCAATATCCCAGGAATATGTATCACCGACCCTTTTATTTATTAAGCACATACGGAAGCAATTATAAATCCCCAGACAATAAAACAATGGGATAGAAAAGCAAGACCATATTTTTCATATTGAAATTCACAACCATACTTTTATACAGAGCCATTCACAACTTCCTAAGTTCACTCTATTCACATATAAACACTTATCACAAAAGGGGATGGGATCTCAATCTTCATCTAGGTCGTACTCAGGATCCTCCTCAGGATCATCCTCTTCTTCAAGATCTTTCTCCTCCTCGCGTTCCTCCGTTTCCAACTCTTCATCAGGGTCCTGAAATGTTGTCCCACAACCGAGATGAGACTACGTCTCAGCAAGTTCTACCCCACTAAGACTCGATTAGGAAACCAATACACCACATGGTTGCCTAAGCACAGCACGAGTCAAAAGACTTACCTTGGCATCAGTTCCAATCTGCAATTCAAGGTTATATACAAATGTTTCGTATATCACATCGAACAGTAAATCAAATCACGACATCGATCAATCTTTGATCAATCAACCTAATCGATTATATGTCAGTCAGACCTCTTCTAGGTCATTTACATCCCACTGTATAACCTCCAATAATACACTTAGTCACAGAGCTCCACTAATGCTCTTGGACGTCGTTTTCGCCAAGGTGACGTAAGTAACAGACAGTCTACATGCATTCTTTAAAGCGTCGTTTTCACACAGTGATATTCCCCATCACCTAACCACGCCTGTCATAGGTCACACATCACCGATAGTCTACGTGCGTTCTTTAAGGCGCCGTTTTCGCACAGTGATATCCTTAATCACTGAACCACGCCTACCACAAGTCATAGACAGTCTACGTGCATTCTTTAAGGTGCCGTTTTCGCACAGTGATATCCTTAATCACCAAACCACGCCTGTCTATACTTCGTACCTGATCAGTCTCAGCCAAGAGAATTCCCAGTTCACTCTCACGATTCTTTTTGCTTTACAACTCATCAAAGCATTATAAAGGTTAAACAACCATAATCGGCCATCGACCAATCAATCATTCACTTCCACTCAATTTCAATCGATTTAGGAATAATTCCTCAAATTGCACAATTAAGTCAATTCCACTCAATGTGGAGTTCAAATAAATAAACGGACTGCACCACGACAATCAGCACGAAATTCCAGTCGTCGGCTATCCCTGTCTAATTTCCGGAAAATAATTAATTAATTAAATAAATTTCGAAAATTAATAAATAATTACCAAAAATCAAATTTAGGCCTGTAATGCCTAATTGAAGCTCGAATCGGGTCGGGAAAAATCCCGAGATGCATTGAATAAATAGTACAGCAAGTCTACTTGCTAATTGCTAAGTCTAACCACCTAACATGCATCATTAAGTCACTAATTTAATTGTTCTAAACTAATCTAACCACCTAATTGCACTTAGTTAAATCTAATCAACCCTTAGACATCATTAGTCTACTAAGCAAGGATTAGTGAGATTATTCACTTGATTAAAAGTGGGTATTGGGATACCGCGACGGCGGCCGAAATCGGGCTTTCGATGACACCGTCGGGCTTGGACCGAGCGTTAAACTTGGGCCCAACAAATCTCAGCCCAACTGAGATTTGTTCCTGATTTTGGGCTGGACTCGCTCTTGGGCTGGCTGTGGTTGGGCCTTCTTCGCGGACTGGGCTTGCAACAAAGCTGAAATGGGCCTGTCTCCACTGGACTTGGAGATTGTTGGAGATGGATTGACTTGCTGGGCTCGTGGACTGAACAGGCCAAGCTTTAAGGCTGAGTTGAAATTCTGCTGGGTCGAAGAGAATCAGAATGGGCTCGCTGCGGTCGTTCCACGAGCAAAAGAAAATCGAAGCCGCTGGATCCGTGGTTTCGGTCTTCACGCGGACTGAACGAAAGAAACGGCGAGGGGCGCTAGAATCCACTGAGGCCAAAGGGACACGTGAGCTGCGGTTGGCGGTAAGGAGACACGGATGGAGGAGCAGCTTCGCTTGGGCCACGAGAGACACACGGCAGCTTCGGTCTTCGAAATTCACCAATGCTGCCCAGTCAACCGAAGGCTCTGCTTGTTGCTGGAGTTGATCGCGACCTGGCGTGAGAGGCAGCGTGAAGATGGGTAGTGGAGCAGACGATCATGGAGCTGAGGGGTGAAGGACGCGCGGCAGATGGGAAACAGTGGTGGCTTTGAACGGTGCTGCTCAGTTAACGAAATGAGGAGAATCCACTGTTATTGACCGAAGCAGATGGAGAAGCTGGCAGGTGGCAGCATCAGGGAAGCGGGGTCGATTGAAGTGGAGGCGCTGGCTGCTCTTGCTTCTGCTGGTCTCTCGGTCTTCAAGCAGCGGTAATGGAGAGCAGAAAGGAGGCTGTCGCACGAAAATGAAAAGGGAGAGAGGGGCTGATCGGTTGAGGTGAGAGGAAAAGAGATGGATGGGAAACAGCTCACGGCAGCAAGATGGAGAGGATGAGGGAGAGGTGGGGGCCCTTTGGCATGATATTTTACAAAAATATCTCCCAAGAACCTCTCTTAGCCATGCATTAATCCTTGGTTCACAAAGGACCACACCAACACCCCAAATGACTTTTCAAATGGTCCAATCTTGCTAGGCTTGTGGGGGGTTACGAATTTGTAAGCCATCTCCTCCAATTGGACCATTACACTCTGTTGACACCTAAATTTTGGCGACCCGTTTAGTCATTTACTGCATTAAAAAATTAGGGGTTAATTTTATCCCTGAAAAAATAATTAATTGCATAACATATAGATTTAGGTGCATTTGCATTTTTTGCATTTGTTTATTGGACCGGTGGCGGATGAGTTTTAAATTGACAGGCTGGACTAAGCCCACGAAGCGAGCAAATTGGCCCAAGCCTGCTTTCTTATTTTTTATAATCAGAAATTATCTTGTGAAGATAAGAATTTAAAATTTTCCGGAATATGATGGAATTTTTCAGATAGAGCAAGTGGAAAAACGAATATTGCGTTCAGCAAAACGAATATTGCATTTGGAAAAAGAATTTTTGTGGATACCAATTTGGAAAGATTAAAAACCCTAATTCGCGACCTATAAATAGGTTGTTTACGTAAGGTTTCGGGGAGGCCACACGTTGAATACCCGGCCACAATTGAGAAAAAAAAGGAACGGCAGCCCGAGAGCGAGAGAAAGAAAACAGAGAGAGTCCTCTCTAGGCTGAACCAAGGAGACTCCACGTTGCGCAAGGTCCCTCGCCGCCGCGGTGCTGTGCCTGAGCCATCTGAGTTGCCATTGCTGCAACGTCCTTGCTGCTTCGCCCCTAGCGGTAACGACAAACTTGCTGCCGTGACCTCACTGCTACCGCGATAAGATGTTGATCTGGTGCTGCCCTCCTGCTGTCGTGACCAAGCCTTAACAAGTCCCGCCCAACTGAGACGCTGATGGAGCTGCTGCCTTCCTCGTGCTCGACTACCGTTTGATTCGCTGCTCCCCCAACGAGACCGTGTTTTCTCCTTGCATCAATCACCCGAGCAGTCATCACACCCTCGATGATCCACGATCTGCCGCTTCTACTGTATCGCGAACCAGCGTACCCTCGGGATGCTTGAAACCCCGTCACTCTGGTTTAAAGTGAACGAAGACTCCTACGGATTCCATTTAGTGTGAAGTTTTCGCCGAGGTCCAACAAGGCCAAAAATCTCCCGAACAATGTGAATATCTCGTATTTTTGCGGCCACCGCTTGCGAGCTTGAAGTCCACGGTCAAAAGAATGATTATAATCTCGTTTGAATAATTCTTAGTGGTGGATTTGTTTCTTTTTAAGTTTTGTCCAGATTTTACTATAACATTGTGGGCTTTGTGATTTTGTTTCATGCAAACAAAAGAACGGTTTTTTTTGGCGATGAGATCACGAAGAATTCGGGTGCGTGGCGACTATGGACAGTGCGGTCCACCGTGTATACCGCCGACCGCCAACCACCTCACACTGAGTCCCTATCTAAATTTGGTAACATTATTTGCAGAATTGGGTAATTATCTTATCTAAATTTGATTTGGATATTCTATTGCCTAATGCATGCCTTTCAATATCTTACGTGCACATTTGAATGATAAGCATACTTCCAGTTAGGATTTATTGCCTAATTCGCAACCGCACATGAATTTTTTATTCCATCTATAAGGCTTTAGATGGAATAATTAATTACGCGGGAATAAAATTGATATATTGATCTTTAAGGCTTAAGATCAATTTATCTATTTTATTAGCGAGATATTATCCCTTGATCTGAACAATGTATGATACCTTTTGTGATTGCGAATGATTTGGTGTTTTATCATTTAATTGCTTTATTTATCCCAAAATACAAAAAAAAAAAATTTGCATTTGCATATCACGTAGATTAGAATTGATTTCCTAGATAGAATTGCATGATAGAGTAGTTAGATTCTTTTCTAATTATATTAAAATGCATGTTTAGATGATATCTAGATTAGATAATATCTTTGAATTAAATTGCATGTCGAGATAAATTTCTAAGTTAAGATAGGATTTAGATTAGTCTATTTCCTAACTTAAAATAGATAATATCTCACTTTAGTTAGATTTTTATTGTTAGTTATTTTTAATTACAAATTTTTATTAAAAAAATACAAAAAAAGTCTTAGAATAAATTAGTTTCAATCTCTAGGATAGATTGCATTCTTTCAAGGAAAAAGAAAATAAAAGATGTCTTGCGCATGTCATTAAGATTAGATTCATGAAATGCATGCCATTTCGTGATTGTTGCTAGGTCCATTCAATTAGTAATTTCATGGCATTAGAATTAGGTCATTTAATTAATATTGCATTGCATATTGCATGATTAAGTGAAAACAAAAAAAGAAATTGCGTGTTAATTAGAAATCATATTTAGGATTGTCGATGTGAATTCTGATTTAACATTGCATATACTTTCGTTGCTTTAAGGTAAGTTCCTACAATTTATTCATTGCTTTCCTTGGATGTTAAATTGGTGGTTTGCACACCCGCATGATCACCTCACATGTTAGGGAAATAAATTTAAAATCAATCCAAACTGCTTGCCAAACATTTTTCAAAATAAAAAGAAAGGTACCGAAAGGGCATTAGAGAAATCTAGTGTAACCAAGTCCCCGTACCCATAGTCTCTGGTTCGTAGGAGTAAAGTAAATCTCCCGTTACTTTGCTTGGGTTTCTAATCGACCTACCAAAAAATAGATTAGTGGCGACTCCTAATTGAAGTTCAATTGCATGTTAAGAACTTAAACCTAAGTTGCGAATTGGTATGGGCTTGGGAGAGCCTGAGTTAAGTCTAGGCTTAACAATCCATTAGCCAAATCCTAGGTGGACCACCCGAAAATTTGGTCACGACACACTCACTTGATTTAGTCACAATTAGCCTCAATAATTTCAATTGGTCATCTGTAGATCATCTCAGTATTTTTCCTCATCTCTAAATCCACTTGCATCTCAATTTTACTATAAAAAACTATCTTATAAAAACGACCCGGCGACGACTTTTTCCCAAAAAGTGTCAGTTGTCGGAAAAATCTTTTGAGACTGAGTCGACACTCCTAGAACTTATTGTGATATGACAGAATCTTCAATTTCTGAAATCGGACTCGAATTGGCGGTTAATTTCCATTCGGTGCGTTTTTAGCGTGACCGAGACTACTGGGTAACTTTCAGATACTTTTAAGTGCAAATGACCTGTGGTCGATTTTCTTCGAGCCACTATGAATCCACTCGATTCATTGGCGACTCTCGATTGTCGTGAAAATCTCGAGAATTCAATTACGAACACATGGTACTAAAATAATAAGAAAATCAATCTAGTGCCGGTCGATGAGAATTTTCTAATTTAGTGGTGTCACCACGATTAGCCACACATCTCTGTCAATCCAGTTTATCTCTGATTTCAAATCGATTTTTAACTGTGCTGTAATGGCCTCTAAAGATGAACACGGTCGAGAAGTCGATTCCTGGTCGAGTTCTTAAGTCTATTGCCTTAAAATTTCTTAATAATTTCCCCTAGATAGTCTAGTTATCTCGAGAATGATCAGTTTTGAGAATAGCTCTATAGGCACGTCAATGAAATACCCGATTAATTTAATAGAAAACAGGTTGAGAAATTAAGGATGTCACATTGGAAACCTAAACCGTAGCCTCCTCCTCCTCCTTCTATTCTCCTCCTCCTTGCATGGTTTAGAAACCCTTCTTCCTAAAACAAGAAGAGCAACCTTGAAAACTCTCGGAAAACGCTAGCCGCTCCCTCCTCCTTCATTTCACGATCCTCTTCCTCTCAATATGTACTCTCTCTTGGTCGCCTTGTTGCAGTCGCTCGCTGCGTTGCCTCTGGTCCTCCCTCTTTTGCGGTTGTAGCCTTGTCTCCGATCCTCCATTGCAGCCATCTCGATTGCCTGGTTCTCTCTTCCTCCAGCCCTCTCTCACCGTTGCAGCCTCACCTCTACGGCCTCACCTTGGCGGCCTCACCTCCATAGCCTCGCTTCATCTCCCTCGCCCTCGTCTCCACCCTCCATCGCCTTCTACAACGATTTACTCTCCCTTCACGCTTGCAGACTTGCTCTAGAAACCTAGCCTCTTGCAATTCCGAACACTCTCCGACTCGCTTGTTGAGAAGAGTTGACCACGTGTCGGAAAATCGGACACGTGTTGACCGCGTGTCTGAGTATGTTGGACATGCCAACACATGTCCAACACGACACGGAAGGTTCCCGAACATGTCCATGCTTCATAGAGTATGGCTTGGAGTTGGTGATGTATTCTCAAGCTATGACTTACTCTAGCACCTATTTTCTCTAGCCAAACATTTTGTTGCAAAGAGATATACAAGGAATTTAGATAGGAATGATTGACCGTGGACTGATATCAATTAATTTGGACTAACGGTATAAGTAAGCATAATTTTATCAGTTGGCTTGTTTGTAGAGATAGCCTACCGATGGCAGTAGGCATACCACGGTAGTTGTCTTTAGTAGATATTGAATGTAACTTTTGTATGAATGGTATATAAGACATAAACCATTTATTGTTTGAGTGCACCTGGACAAGTAGTGTATGGCATAGTATTTTGGCACAAAATGGAATTTGGTGTTTTGCAAGAGGTTGGAACTTAGGCTGACCTTAGTTTTCATTAGCAAGCTTCCGAGGGCTAATGTCTCAAGGCTCAACAACAAAGCCATTTCTATTCTTTGCTAGACTTTGTATTGGTTTTTTTTTTTTTTTTTTTTTTTTTTTTTGCAACACCCGATGAGTTGTGGATTTACTTTTATCGCATTTAGAATAGCTCACCTTTTCATTTCAATGAGTGTTCACTTGCCGTACTGCATTTTAATACATTGCTAATTTCTCTTCTTAAGTTAAAATTAGGATCACTTTGGAACTTTAAATGAACCTACCTATAAAAACATTTGCACAGACATTTAGTGGCTCTAAAACCTTTTGGCTAGAAATGATAAATCAAGATTGCATGATCATTTAGAAAAACAGCCAACTTGTTAGGTATTAAAAGGACGCTAATAGATATATTAGCATAAGCAACTTCCCGAACTTAGAATATTTGATTACATAGAATCAAGATAGTTCTCTCACATCTCAATGGGGTTTTAGCCAACCCTCCAGTAATGACAAGTGACAACTCCTGATAACACTTAAGCTAAAAGACCTTAAAAACAATTTTGTGTCACGTGAGGTATGGTTTTGAGAGAAACCACGTTTGTTATTGATGGTTGGTTTGTAGTGTTGTTAAATGATGGTCCATTTGAAATCGTGTACCATTCAAACCGTCTCATAAAATAAATATCTCTAAACCCATATGTCAAGGGCGGCCCCTTGTTGGGTAGGTCGTGACAAGACTTTGGCACACCAGATTCCATACACACAGCTGGATGAGCATCCACCAAGGACACAATTTTCATTTATGCAACAAGACTAAATAGCACGTACCAAACAAACATGTGAAAGGTCTAGCATGGTCGCTTTCTGTTTTCGGAACTTTCTCATTTTCATTGAGTCTGCTCTTCGTATCATTTTGTCAACATTCACATCACGAGATGACAGCAGGAGAGGTTCGGCCAAGAAATTTGCAGTAGAACTGGAACGATGTCCACATACCATAAGAACTTAAGGACAAAGAAAACTTTATTTACATTGGGAAAGAGTACAAATTTCCAGTTGCTATTAGAAAGTTAGAGACGCCTAAAGGTTGGTCCAGCTTGGAATCATGTGAACATAAAAGAGCCTCCTTTTATTTAGACTCGTTTAAACTAGTTATAGCTTTTAATGGAAGCGATTAAATTATTTTCATTATAAAATCACAACTTCTTAAATTATGTTTATTTAGAGACACTTCGAGATCCATCAAATTTTTCATTGATTATGATTGATTATAATTGATAATTTTTTGTTTATAATTAAAAAAAGGTGGGAAGGAGCAATCAATGTTGGTGGCGCTTTGATTAGAGGGTTACCATAATAGTTTGACTTTTACAATTGAAATGTTTTATTTGAATCATGACTATCATTTAATTCTAAGTGAACCCATTAGCCTTGAATGATTTGATGCAAATTGAAATACAATTATAATTATATTATATGCCTGGTGCACGTGTCGAACCTATGCCACAGACGAACTGGACTTTCCTTAGATCGATAAGTGATTAGGGGATAAGAACTTGTGACCAAGGCACCTCTAAATCCCATGGGAGTGAGGGTTCATTTAATAACCATTTTATTCCCGATAACAATTCTATTCAAAAATGATTTTTTCAAATTCTATTCCTTGGATTATTTTCTAGATATTTGAAGGCAATTGACAACTGTTCAAAATTTCTATTCCCAAAATAAAAATGCATTTGGTATGACCCTCAAATTTTTCTATGACTTAATTTTTTTAATTTTTAAATAATTTTATTATATTTTTCTCTTTTTTTTTTTCTTTTTCTTTTTATTTTTTTATTTTTCTTCTTCTTCTTCTTCTTCTTCTTCTTCCTTTAGCCAATTGCTGGGAAGAAAATGAAAATAGAAAAGAAAAAGAAGAAAAGAAAAGAGAAAAAAAAAGGAAGATGGTTTGGACTTAATTTTGGAGTTGTTCTCGGGAACAAAGAAGCAACTTTTTTATTTTTTATTTTTTTTATTCTATTTCAAATCTATACCCGAAAAAAAAAATAGTTACTAAACATATATATATATATATATATATATATATATATTATATTTTAGGGAACAAAAATATAAAGTCATATACTGTTCGATGCGTTATCAAACGGGCCCTAGATCTTATCCAATTTAGACAACTATGGTAATTATAATTGATATTGTAAATAAGGATAGGATAGAAGTAAGGTATTCTTACTTTAGATAACAACTTTTACAATCTACAAATATATTTTGTATTCTTCATTATCATTAAGCACCTGTACAATCTACAAATATCTCTTGCATTCTTTATTATTGAATATATAGAACTTACTCAATTCTATCTTGACATATTTCATCTCGGTAGCAAAGCTAATTTTGTTTGAAGAAGAGTCTTTTCCTCCCCCGTAGTGGCAGCAACGTCAACCAAGTCGATGTCAAGTCACTCTACAAAATCCACCGCCTGTTGGCGTTGTATCACCACTTTCTATTGCTCATTTTGAAAAATCGCCATCAATTTTCCTACATCTTTGGCCGGTGGAAGTTTCTTCCAATCATGCCTCTGAATGATGAATTAGAAGTCATGGGCACCACCCATATGGAAGCTTAACTAAATATCTAGCAGAATGTCTATATCTTTGACCCATTGATCGGCACACTGATTGATGGAAAACATGGCCAGTCCAAACAATGTCTAGCTTACGCCACAAGTTTGGGAAGATATTATGATCACCACAATCCGATATTTTCTGAGTGATATGGGTTACATAGGACGCTTTTACGTCGCTGATCCAAGTGCCCGTCGATATTCCATCGCATGAATATGTTCGCCGCTTGGAAGCTTGCAAGAGACTCCGGCATGGAGTGTGGTCCGGCTTATTTGGCTGTCACTACGAATTAGGGACCGCATCCCATTTGTTGATTTTTTTTTCCTTTTTTGCCTATATTTAACACTGCAATAACATGTGCGCTGAGAAATAATATGAGAAGAGGTATTCTTACCTCACATCATTATGAATAGAACATTGCCAAGTGGATGTTAAGAATCTATTTATTCTACACAATCATGAGATTATGCATTCCGCGAAATATCTAATACAATTGTCACTTCATTTCCTTTTGTGAAATTATCACTTCAGTCTTAAGTTTATTATATGGATGTCAATTTAGTCATATATATTGCAACTTTGTTAATTTAGTCCTAAACCATACTGTGCTGACTTGAGCATTTTCCTTGCCCTAAATTTATATTAGAAAATTTGGTTTTTTCTTGTCTTTTTTTGTTGTAATGACCAAGTATCTAATTTATATGTTTTTAAACCTTCCTCCCCAGTCCCACTTTTTTCTTCTCTAAAATTTGAAGACAAATGCTGACTGGGATTCGAGGAAGATGAAAGAAATATGTCGTGTGTACTCATGGTTTTGAAATTTATTCGTCTAAAAATCTCACCACAAGATTTTTTCTTTTGAACACCCCTCTTTGGAATCCAATTCCCGAACACCACCAAGTCGCAATCACCAAAATGGATGTCTGGATATCACGTCACTTTGAACACTCACGGTGCATATCGACACGGCTTCCATTTGAGCCCCCTGACTTCTGAACATACAAGTCATGTAAAACAAACCTAGAGAAGATTAATCGAGTCGAGATACGAAACCAAGTGGACGTAGGACTTTTCTATGTTTTTTTTACCTACTCGAATTCGTAAAAGAAAGTGGCCGTATTTGGCTTTGCTCAAATTTGGACATCCAAAAAAGAAACCAACTTACAATTCATTTGCGATTAAGTTTTATTCACGAGCTCAAATTCGAGTCATATTATAATACTAGGAACCATCACAACATTTCCACCTGAACAAACGTAAAAATTAGTGACAAATGAGTTATATCTATATGCACATGTCAAAAGCTTATTTCAGTCTAGCTGTGGTGCGCACACATGTACGTAACATAAATGTGGCTGCGTTTGGATTGGTTTGGGAAATAGACCTTGGGGAAATGCAGAGACCTTTAGCGTAAAAGGTTTTGGTGAAATGCAAATTGCATTTAGCAAACAATCCTTTATAAAGCAACTTTGGGTTAAGTAGTATTTGGTTTTAAAAAGAAAATTGCAAAGGGCTTTAGCTATAGTTTTTTTTCTAATAAAAGAAATCAAACATTTTGCCTGCTCAAGTGAAGGGCTCAAGCCACCAATGAGCCAAATCTAGTGCCGGCAGCCATCATCCAAGGTCACCAAACCCAAGCGAGGGCTGCCTAGGTCACAAGACCCCATGCAATGTATGCAACCCAAGCGACCCTCGCCAAGGTCGCATAACCCAACGCGACAAGGCATGAGGTCATGCAACCATAGCTTGGGTTGTTGCTCAACATCAAGTGATGGTTGCATGGGTCACATGACTTTGTTGAGCCCTCCTTGGTCAGATTTGGCCTCATCGGCCTTCATCGGTTGCCCTTGGGCAAAGAAGATAAACAATAGCAATGAGGGGCAAAATCGAGAATCTAAAGAATTGGTGAGGATAGTTTTGGCAAAAAAATCATTTAATCCTTGTTTTAGCATTCTGAAAATGCTAAAAGCTTATGTTAGGTTCCCACCTGCCTTGGACTTTTAGCCTTCCTATTGCTAGCATTTGGCTTAAAGTTCATTGGGAATGATTGCCAGATACCTCAAATTTTTCTCAATGGGCTTTCAAAATGCTGAACCGAATGCATCCTACATCCCTTTGAAGTAATTTGAACATTCTGTATTGCCTATAAATAGGACATAATGAATAAATCGAATCATCATGAACTAATAAGTGACCTCCTCACAGTCTCTCTCATCCCTCTTTTTTGTAGGTCTCTTTCTATACTCATCCATAATGGCCTTGTCAAGAACAACCTTTGCTTTCTTACAAGGTCCATTCGCTTCAAAAGGAACTTCTCGAACAGACAAGATTAAGCATCTGCAAAATGCAAATTCTCTCTCCTCAACGAACAAAAAATGGAGTAATTCCTCAGATCAGACATTGGTTTCTATTCCGTTCAAGGATTATATTCACCCAACCGGGAAGAGAAACTTTGTCATCGAGGTTTGCTTTTCCCTTCTTCTCATGAAACTCTTTTAGTTTTGCGCACTAACTATTTAAAAAAGTTTCGCTCGTTTGTTATCATTTAATCAGTAGAATCAACGAAAAACACTTTAATAGGCTCATCTTATATTCAAATCTTGAAAGGACAAAAAAGGGCATGAAATCCTTATTTTTGTGTTTCAGGATGATATTCGAAGGCGGCATGAGGGAAGCATAGAAGAAGTGAAGCAACTATTCAAGCAAGTAAGGGGAGATTCGCTTGAAAGCCTGGTAATGGTGGATGCTCTCCAACGTCTTGCCGTCGACTATCATTTTGAGGATGAGATTGAGGCACTCTTGGAAAGGCATTTTTTGATCTCCACCTCTCAATCTCATTCTCAAAACATTGATGCTGATAATCTGCATGAAGCAGCACTTCGTTTTCGGCTCTTGAGGCAAGGAGGCTATCCTGTTCCTTCAGGTTAATGAAATCTCCTTCACTTGATATGTTATACAGTTCCTACTTGATGTAATAACTGTTGGGGGAATTCAAAAGAAATTCAGGCAAGGCGTATCAAAGTCGATCTCTCTGTTCTTTCCTTTTACTTTTTCTTACCATTTGACGCAGATGATAAGAGGGTGGGGACACCGTTTCTTTTACCGAGTACTAACAATTTTTTAGCTTTTCCACATTTGACCAACAGATGTGTTTCAACGTTTTCTACACAAAATGAATCGGGGTACTGAGAAAATAAAGCCACAGGACAACGACATTTTAGGGTCGACAAGTTTATTCGAAGCTTCCTGCCTTGGCACCGAAGGTGAAGATTTTCTTGATCAACTAGGAGAGGTAATTAGTCAACGCTTACACGCATCGTTGACAGACCTTCACCATCGTCAGGCTAGATTCGTGAGAAATTCACTTGGCAATCCGTTCCATAAGAGCTTGGCCAGGTTCACGGCTAATGATTATTTGAGGAATTTCTTGGGTCATTCTTATAGCTGGACCAAGAATTTAGGGGAACTTGCCCATCTGGACATGAACATTGTAAGATCCGTGCATAAACGTGAATTCCTCCAAATCTCAAAGTAAGTACACATGATCCAAACTTTCTATCTAGAGTTTGTTAAGAGAATTTGAAGGGGAAGATGCTCACAACTCACTACTTAAGGAAGAGAAGAGATGAACAGGCTTTTTCTTTTCTTTTCATTTCACCTTCAAATTCTCCTATGCTTACAACTCATACTACTCAAGGAAGAGAAGGAGAATAATAGATTTTTTCTTTTGTTTGGTTTTCACCTTCATATTATCCTATCAGAGTTTTGGCTATAACTAGTTTGAAAATCAGGTGGCCTCCCATCAGATCTCTCTTAGATTTCTCAGTCGGTGACTAGCTTATTGATACTTCTCATGTGTTAATCAGCTGGTGGAAAGACATGGGCTTGGCAAAGAAGTTGAAATACGCAAGGGACCAGCCATTGAAATGGTACATGTGGTCATTGGCCATCCTCACCGATACAGGCTTGTCCCAGGAGAGAGTGCTCACCACCAAAGCCATCTCATTCATCTACATCATCGACGATATTTTTGACGTTTATGGCACGATGGATGAACTCAGCTCGTTCATGGATGTGGTCAACAGGTACATAATTTGGACTTTTACAACGTAAAGCATCCAGAAAGTCTTTTTCTTTTGCACATACGCTATAATGTTCCTAAACGCTTGTTTATGTTCACAATAGGTGACTAATCAAAAGTTCACATATCATGGTCTCGAACCTATATGTAAAAAGAATATATCTTATATGATTTTGGGATACGGTATACTGCGAGGTACGGACTTTTTCTTATGTAAGTGGTCCCAAAGCATGTGGACACATGCATGAAATTTCATAACCCCATTTGTACAAAAATAACAATACTTACACTTCCCAGGTCTACTTGATAAATTCATGTTATCATGCATTAAATAGTTCTATTTCTGTTGTTCTTTTGCTGATCTGATATTCTTGATCTCTCAGATGGGAATGTACTGAAAAGGATAATATACCAGACTACATGAGGATGTGCTTTCATGCTGTCGATGATGTTACCAATGAAGTCAGTTTTGTGGTGTACAAAAATCATGGGTGGAACCCATTACACTCCTTAAGGAAAACGGTACAACTCCATAATCCACAAACTTTGCTTTTGTTGATAAAAAAAAATCCTCGAACTTTTACAACATACAAATATCGACATGTATCGATTTTAATAAATACTAAATTTAAATGATATTTTAAAATTTTACAACATACAAATACTGGCACGTATTATAAATGGTGTGTCCTCATTTTTTGTTTGTCTCCAATTCGTGGCCAGTGGGCGAGTCTGATAAATGCCTTCTTGGTGGAGGCAAGATGGCTCGCGAGTGGTCACTACCCCGCAACACAAGACTACCTGGACAACGCAATGGTCAGCTCCGGAGTGCCCGCCTTGTTGATCCACCTATTCTTCCTCTTGGGGGAGGGAATCAACCCCCAAAGTGTCCAACATTTGGAAAATATACCTGAAATTGTATCTTCCACGGCTTCTATTCTTCGTCTTTGGGACGACTTGGGAAGTGCCAAGGTGAGTGATAATGTCATCACAAGACAAAAAGACAGAAAGAAAGAAAGAAAGAATCTCTTTTTTTCCTTTTGGGTTTAATTTTTCGGAAGTAGTGGTTAATTCTAAATGAAAATCGATGATTCGAGTTCTGAATAAGACAAAGCATATCAATTCTTTCGATGAAAGTTTATAATGTCTCGCTGGCGTGTCGATGGCACACGGTCTTCCTTTTCTTTTCTTTTTTTTAATATTTTAGACCTTTGGGACTTATTTAAAGGATACACTTGTAGGGTGCTAGTGAGCAATTACCTTTTCTAACTTTTTTTCAAGTTTATGAGACATGTTTTGACGATCTTGTCTTGTTGGTTCGTTCACGAATTAACTGAACATTTCTTGTATTGTCCTTTTTTAACAAAGCTTCGCTCTTTTAGGGGGAAATCATTAATTATAACTGTACTCCGGCCGATGGTATTTGCAATTGGGTTATTGATTTCCTGTTGCCATGTCTCCGTAAATGATTGCACTCTCATGTTTTTGCAATTGATGCACTATGATCGTGCAACCAAGTAAAGGCACGATCGTTGTAAATGCTTTCTCTTCTTTCTTTATCTTCCTCTTGAACTTTCTTTTTTCCCCTATTTTCAAGGATTATTCCACTAATATAGGAGCGATGACACCCTTGACAGGACGAGTTCCAAGATGGCCGAGATGGGTCTTATGTGGAATGCTACAAGCAAGAATTCAAAGGTTCTTCAGATGAAGTGGCAAGAAACCATGTGAAGAAGATGATCTCAGAGGCATGGAAGAGACTCAACAAGGCATGCCTTTATCCTCACCCATTCACCAAGGCCTTCACAAAAGCCTCCCTCAACACGGCCCGGATGGTCCCACTAATGTACAATTATGATGACAACCATTCACTGCCTCTCCTTGAGCACCACACCATGTCATTGCTCTTTGGAGATCCTTCCTTTTAGAGGCTTTGCGTTTTTGTTCACAAATTCGAATACCGGTATGGTTATTGCTTCTTGTTTTCCCTAGTGCCGGACCGATCTAGTCACCGCCTAACCGGCAGAATTCCCATTCACAGGATGATTTTCTCAATGCATCAAATGGAAGAAATCGTATGCACGTGTTTGTAATGAAAATGATGCGCCGGTGTAATAAGTGACTCTGGGAGATTTTTGTCTCTATATCCAAATATATGATTGATTTTTACACGATGAGGGCTATGAATGGCATGGACTTATCAATGGTCAAATCGATAAGTATATGCCGGTGTAATAAGTGACTCTGGGAGATTTTGGTCTCTATATCCAAATATATGATTGATTTTTACACGATGAGGACTATGAATGGCATGGACTTATCAATGGTCCAATCGATAAGTATATCTACATCATTACCATGTGGCATGTTGACCTGATGAATATGCCAAGCAACTTATTATAAGACACATGCAACATATATTGAGCAAAATTCTTTTTTATTTTTTATTTTTGGATAAAAAGAAAGTTTCATTACTCAGATCAAATGCAAAAGCTTAGGGCCATCCTCCCGCTTTACAAACAGAACTAATAAAGCGAGGAAATTGAGATTGGAAGTCTTCACATGGAAACAAATACAACATTTATCTAGGATGGTTGGTAGAGTGAAACTCTACCTTTTATGACTTTATGCATCATAATAAAAATAAGTGGATATCAATTGATTTATTTTGAAGATGCCTATTGTTGCGCTTTATCAAAATGCAATATATTGACACTAAGAAAGATACCTTGAGGAGCCTCACCACCGTCTTTCCCTTGAGTAGCCATGAGCATCCATTAAAGTTCATCAGTCCAACGTCCTAAAGAACACCAAATGCCATGTTGTGCAAGGATACTACGTCATGTACTTTTAGTCCAATTGCATTGAAAGAACAAATGGGTTCTGCTTCTACACCGGTCAAACATAGATTATACTGAATATCAACTGAAGGCATCCATCTTGATATGGTTTTTGCTGTCAATATTCTATCCCTAAAACCACTTAGCTAATAAAATTGTGCTTGCTAATGCCACTGGTCCAAATTATGTCTGAGCTCGTCATATATCCCTTTGCAATAGTTACATGAGCTAGAGATGACCAAAGGTAAAGCCAATCTCAACTTAAGAAGACCTTGCCAACTCCAAGCCATACTGCCCTTAATGTCGAGTTGCATAATTGGAGTGCCTCTACCTTTAGTGCTATCAACCCAACTATTCCATAGGGAAGAGAATGGATAATTGATGAGGTTCCAAAGTATGTGACCTAGCAATACTTTGTTCCATAAATTTAAATTGAGCATGTGATATCCTCATTTTGACCCCTATCTAAGGAATAGAATTACGATGGTAATCGACAAATCATTGAAAAGCAAGGGATAGTCACCTTAGGATAAAAATTCAATTTTTCATCGTCGGACCAAGAATTTTCGAAAAAGTGAAAATGGGCTGCGAACGAGGAGTCACAAGGGCCCAAGTCGTGGACAATTCCAATGGGCTTGACGCCCATCATGGATAGCCCAAGTGGACCCATCAATGCCAACTAAACCCACACTTGGTCTTATGGAAGCTTGTACATTAATTACCCATATGCATGAATAGTGTTTTATACTATAGTTTGATTAAATCCCCAAATTACCCCTTCTAGAATCTTGTTGGCTTAATGATACAAGGATTGTTATCTTCCAAGGGAGGGGTAGGCACCCATTTGATGAAGGGAAAAAGAAGAGATCAACTTAGTTAGCTTCCTTAGTTCATTTCCCAAAAAAAAAAAGAGCACATGCTTGAAATCTAGCATTAAATGAAGAGTGGTAGGAAGATTTCAAGAGCTTTTGGTGGCCATTCAAAGGACTTGGCCAAGAGTAATTTAGGGGATTTTGTACTAAGCTTAGTAAGGCTTTGAGGAAAACATGGAAGAGAAGCTCCTTTCTCTCCCTCATTCTCTCACTCTCAGTGCTCTCTCTCTCTCTCTCTCTCTCTCTCTCTCTCTCTCTCTCTCTCTCTCTCTCTCTCTCACTGTTTGCCGCCGCGCTATAATGCTGCTGTCGCCACCCAAGGATGAGCCCTCTCATTGCCATGCGTTTCACTGCCTTCTCACGTCACCTCTTTGCCATGCTACACACCACTACCACTATCCACCACCGTGAGCCGCCGTTCGCCGTCAAAGCTTAAAAGCTAGTCTCAGGAGTGACTTCTTAAACCCTAATTAAGACGGTAGTTACACTTGGGCTTAGAGTTAGGATTAATATTAATGATAGTTAGATTAAGAGATAGATGATTAAGTGATAGCTTATCTTAAAAAGTGATAAGTAATTGTAATAGCTTATCTTGAAAAGTGATAGGTACTTGTGATAGCTTATCTTGAAAATTGATAAGTACTTGTGACAACTTATCTTGAGAAGTGAAGTATTTGTAATAGCTTATCTTGAAAAGTGATAAGTGCTTGTGATGCCTTATCTTGAAAAGTGATAAATGCTTGTGATAGCTTAACTTGAAAAGTAATAAGTACTAGTGATAGCCTATCTTGAAAATTGATAAGTACTTATGATATTTTATTTTGAAAAGTGATAAGTTATGTTGAAAAGTAAACCCATGGTGTGAGAATAAAATTTAGTAACCTTTCTTCTAAAGTATTGTTTGAAAAGAAGACTTAGAAAGGCATGATAGGGTTGATTCTTGCAATACCATAGTGAGATATCAAGTTTTATATGTTTGCATTGATAAAAGGGGAATGAGGTTATCGTATAATTATTTTAGTGGATAAATAATTAATGGGTGATCACGTGGGATTATTGTATTGTCACGTCTCGAACCCTGGGCACGCGCACATCCCTTGGCGGTCAATTAAAAATGCAACGTCCTAGGACGTGTCGCCGACTTTTTCTTTTTATCTTTCAATTAAGCACATGCGAAAGCAAATTAAATAAACACCCGGCCAGCAATCAAACACAGGGATAGTAAAAACATACAACCATTTTTCACAAACTACACTTTATAAACGTACCAAATTAACCCTAGGAGTTTATATACACAAGTCTGTCCCAAACAGAAACTACTAGACGACCTACACTTCGGATCCCTCCAACTCAGGCTCAGGATCCTCCATGACACCGTCCGGTATATCGATGTCCATGGGGTGACCTACCTCCCCATCCTCCGTCCCGACAGGCGATCCATCAAAAACCCTAAAGGGGACCCTCCCAAGCACCGTTGCGCTCGTTAATGAACCATGCTTTGAAGCGATAAGGTACCAAATGAAGGAGACCCTCATTGACCCAAGTCGTGGTCACCACTAACTTGCAGTCCATTTTCTATGGCATCCCAAAATGAACGGGACGTATCTCCATACTAAGGACCTAAAAAAGGGTTAACCACGATGGGGTGAGATAAATCTCAGTGAATTAAAACCCTAAACCCCGATTAGGATGCAAATTCGCCTCGAAGGCGGTCCTAAACACGCACCATTCAAAACTTACCTCGCCTCGGCACGTCCCTATATATTAGCACATCACTTATGCCATTATAAATATCACAAGCGTAATTAATAACCGGAACACATTTTCATCCTTCAAACATTCACATGGATCTCGATTATAAGATAAAACCGTTATGACACGTCCCATACCGTGCCACACAATTTTGCCCCATAATTAGGCGCCACTATCACAACCATTCAGGCGTGTCCCGATTATTACGACCCATTGGCCATGGTCAACTCAACAGTCAGCGGTCATCCGGTGTAACAGGGCATCGTCCTACTTCGTCGAGCATGGCAACGTCTAACACTACACACCTAGACGGCATTCCATAAAGGAGCATCGGCCCGGCTTCCACTGCAACTCAGTATCCGTTGACGTGGGGCATCCAAACTTAATTAGGCATCCCCCCCGGACTCTCGTCAAGTGATAGGTTACAATAGTGACCATACGAGCACATACTTGGCCAAGAACACCATGCTTTGCATTCAAATACCTTGTTTTTAAATAATGAACTTGGCCACTTTTTCTTCATATTAAAAATTTCCGGTAAAATAATTGTGCGTGGTCACGTATTTAAATCGAACCATTAAACATAGTATGCTCCCATTTTAAAACTCCATGATTTTATATAATACATAAAAATTTGGCGTCTAAAACTGGCACCTAATATATTTCTATTTAAAGGCCCATAAAATCGAGTTTTGCATAATCAATAACTACAACCAACCAATCAATTGCACATCATAGCACATATAAGCCACCAAATGCATGTTAGGCAAATAGTTAGTGTAGTTAGCAAGTAAATAGGTCATGGTATTTATTGAACGAACCTCGGAAATTTTCCAGGTTCGTTTCAGTGTCCAATTAGGCATTACAGGCCTAAGTTGGATTTTTGACATTTATTTATTATTTTTCGTAATTATTTAATTATTTATTTATTTTTCAGAAATTAGACCGGGGTCGATGACCGAAATTTTATGCTGATTATTGTGGTACATCTGTTTATTTAATTGAGCATTAATTTGTGCTGAATTGATTTATTGGTGATTTTAGAATTATTTTTCTAAATTAGTTAATGTTGGTAATTAATTGGAAAAATAACTAGGCGTCAGTTGACAGCGCCAAAAATATTTTGGTGGACTACAAAATATGGTGGGATTTGTGGAAAGGAAATTATAGTATTTTGGCTAAGGCCGACCGTGTATCCACACACGATATTTTATCGAGTTTGATAAAAATGATGGAAATGTTGGATGATTAGGATGGTATACTATATCAGCCTATGGGCGATATGTCAGCTTAACAGAAAGTAGTATACCGGTATACTATATCAACCTACGAGCTCTGATATGACAGCTTAGTAGAGAGCAGTATACTAAATTGAGTACGTTAGTATACTATATCAATCTACGGGCTCTGATATGACAACTTAGCAGAGAGTAGTATACCTTATCAGCTTAGATTGAGCAATGTTGGTATACTATATCAGCCTAAGGACAATATGGTAGCTTAGTAGAGAGCTGTATACCCGAGCATCTCAGAAGCGAGTTATACTATCTATTTATCAGCTTAGCAGTGAGCAGTCCTAATATGAACGGACTTTATAGATAGTATGAAATGAGCCGACCAAGAAAAGGTTGTGGTGACATGTAATCGACTAGGTCAATTGATCAATGATATATCTAATGTTATGAATTGATTAGTTGATGTGTTATGAGGCATCTGTTAATGATATTGACTTGCAGGATGGAACTGAGGCCAAGATAAATCCTTTGACTCGTGATGTGCATAGGCAGCCCTTATGGTGTATTGGCTTTCTAATCGAGTCTTAGGGGGTAGAACTCGCTGAGACATTGTCTCACTGGTTATTATATAACCATTTTCAGGTCCTTAGGTGATATTGGTAAAAGACCGGAAGCCCCGAAGTTTAAGAGCTGAAGCCCAAAGAATCAGCAATCTTATCCGGCTAGTTAGTTGTAGGACAATTCTCTTTTGTTGGGAGACAATCCTTTTTGTAAACCTTGATGTATAGACCTGTGTGTTTATAAAAATGTATTTTGAGAAAAATTGGTCCTACTTTTCCATCACATTGTTTTATTATCTAGGGATTTATTTATATGCTTCCGCTTGTGTATTAAAATGAAAGGCTCAGCGATGCATCATGGGACGTCACTATTAATCGACCAAGTGAGGGATGGGCGCGTGCTCGAGGATCGGGACGTGACAGGTGGTGTCTTTGACGGGGTCGGTAGGGGGCTGCTCCATGTCAAGCTTACTGGTCGTGGGTTTGGCACTCTGTTCAGCCTACAAAAACAACTTAAAGTCAAAGCACCATGGTCAAGCCTGTCGGAGCAGGGCTGGACTTGCAGACAAGCTTCTCGATCGGCGACCACGAGCTCGACTGGAAGCATTGGCAACAGCAACATTGTCGATGGAGGGAAACAGTGCAAGCAATAGCAAGGCTGAGATCATTGGAAGCAATCAGTACAATGGCTTCATCGTCTTGCGGTGGTGCAGCAACTCGATGCAGTAGGTAGGACGGTGCAATAGCTTCTCGTCGTCACAGTGGAGGCATGGCTCTTCAGCTTCGTCAAGAATCGCGGCAGGCTCGCAGTGGCTGGGCTCATTAGAGCTCGACGATGTGGATTAGAACAGTAATGGCGAGGGGGCAGCAAATCATCTCATGGCTTCTCGGTTAACTAGAGGAGTATAACGGAGCCACGGTTGGCTGTGCTACGTCGCGAGGCTGCTGGCGATGATGAACGATGGTGGCACTAGTGGAAAGACTTAGCCGCTAGGGGATCGGCTAGGGGCTCTCCTCGCTCCCTCTCTCTTTTTTTCTAAGTGTTTTCTCTCTATGTATGTTCTAGAATTCTAATTGCTGACCTCGATTAATAAAAGACCTAATATGTTTATATAGTGGAAACGTAGGTCATATTTCCATTCTTACAGGCTTACTTTAGGCCTTATTAAGATAATACGCTTTAATAACCTAAGGCCTAAACTCTAACGGGCTAAATTGTAATTAATCAAGCTCAATTAGGCCGTCCTTCAGGTGAAATTCAGCCAGCCGTAGTGGGTATCGGCTTTGCTGAATTTTACTTGTCATGGGCTCCTTTAAGAATAGGCTTGATCCCTTAAGGGCTTTATTTTGATTAAATTTAAGGCTTTAAACTTTGACGGGCTAAACCCAGCTTGATTAATGCTTAGAACCTTGTAATTTTTTGCCATCTCTCCCCAAGGCCTAGCCGAATTTGCCCGCAGTGCGGTTCTAGCCCACGTGACTGATCCCGGTCCAATCACCACCGCTAGTTCGATTGAAATGCAATAAATGAATTAATCTATATGATAAAAATTCCTAAATGCAATTTTAATTAATACTTTTTAAAGGGCCAGGATTATCCCTAATTTTTATGCAATTAATTTCTAAATGATTAGTTAAAATTTAGGTATAAATAACTACTCCTTGAAGGTAAGCTTGAAGAGGTTGCATTCAAAGATAAGATGATGATTGAATTTTGACCTTATTGATACAATGAATGTTATTTTTGCTGAGATTATGAGACTCATTTTTAATTGCAATATGCTATGATGCATGCTAGTGCAAATGATAAATACATACTTGGAATCACTTACCTTGTGGGTGTGGTAACGTTATTTGGAATCAAACTCCGAATCACTTGACAATTATTTGGATTTCGCCCCAAATATTGTTTGATGATTACTTAAAAGACTTTAGTGACCTGAAACTCAGTCCAACCACCCGAAGGAGTTCCTTAACAAATTGCCTAGATATCGTATGAGCAAAGAGGAACAAATCAATAAATGCCTAGATATCGTCTAAGGCATCTAAAGATCGAAAACGGAAGCTGTTTAGAATATTTGGATATCGTCTTAGATATTCAAAACGAATTGACTGATAAACGCCTAGATATCATTTGAGGCGTCTAACGATGGAATTAACAAATGGAAGTTATTCCAACTTTTAACCAAATACTTGGATACTGTCTAAGGTATTCGGAAAAATTAACCAATAAATACCTAGATATTGTCTGAGGTGCTCAACAAAGGAATTTTCCAAATTGTATGAAGATTGCTTAATGAAATACCTAGTTATCGTATGAGGTATTTGAAAAGGCTTGATCGGTGAACATCTAAATATCATTTGAGATACTTAACCATTGAATTAACAAAGGAGATTAACCTACATGTTTATAATTTCCTTAACGAAGTACCTGGATATTGGCTAAAGTACTTCAAAAAAGTTGATTGATAAATGCGTAGATATAGTTTGAGATGTCTAACGATTAAATCAAAAGGGAATCAACTCAAATGTTTCCAAGTTTGAAAAGAAGCTTGTGAAATGCCACGCTTTGAGTTTTCCAGAATTTGAAGTATAGAGACAAACCTGAGGCTTGAATGGGCAATCAAGGCTATCCTAGAGTGCAATTTCAAGATCCCTTCATCTTTCAAACTTAATTGGGATATTCATGCATGATAGTTTTATTATAGTCGCATTACCAAATTTCTACTGGGGAGAATCATTATCAAGACGATCCAAACTCATAATGCAGATATCTTGAAGCTACTATATAAGAGACTTTTTGTCTGAAAGTATTTTTCCTCACTCTAATGTGGGAAGGCTACTTTGTCCCAACTATTGTCACGGGCGTATGAGACTCACTTAACCTCACCATTGTAATCATGTTGATAAAGGTCTGAGTATTCTCGCAAATGATATGACCTAACTAATTTGAAAGATCCTAATCAGGACCATAATGCAAGCTTGGT
Organism: Eucalyptus virginea; assembly: GCA_014182375.1. Taxonomy (NCBI): domain Eukaryota; kingdom Viridiplantae; phylum Streptophyta; class Magnoliopsida; order Myrtales; family Myrtaceae; genus Eucalyptus; species Eucalyptus virginea. Next base: position 16,809,451 of record CM024517.1, on the reverse strand, counting down.
CAATGTTTTTCAAAGGGATATTTCAAGGCTATGAAAGAGATATTTGACAATCATCATTTCTATGGGGTTTACAAATAAAAAACTCTGCAAAATGAGATATAAACGAACTTACCCACACTTCTCTCTCCCAATGCCTGGCCGAATTTCCCAGTAGTATAGGCCCAGTCCAATTCAGGTCCAATCACCATTGCTGGTTATTAAATTGCAATGAATAAATTAATCTATATGATGAATATTCATAAACTATATGCGATTTTAATTAATATGTTTGTTTAAGGGCCAAGGCCCTAATCTTATCCAATTATTTATTCATAATTTAAGTGTCAACAAGCCCACATAAATTGCATTTTGACTGGATTGGTGCAAGGAGACTTTGTGCTTAATTAAATCAGCCAAACTAAAACCATCAGAAAGTGAAAATTGGAACAAGCCGATCCATGGTCGAAATATACATTTTATTTGCACGTGTTGTACTTCAAATTGGGAGATTTTGGTTTTTTAAAGCAAATTTGGGGGGGATTAAGCCTTGTCTTGTCAAATTTTGATATAAAGAAAGGGAAAACCCTAATTTCCTAGTAAGAAAGACCATATGACCTGAGATTAGAAATGGAGATATCCTTTGCTCTTGAAAGAATGACCTAGATCAGGCCTATAAAAGGACTTGTTCTCATCAAATTGAGAAGGGAGTTTTCACAATTGAGTTCGGACATTAGAAAGGGTGGAGAATATAGAGAGGCTCACATAAACACGAAAAAAGCAAAAGAGAACGTTCAGGTCGAGGAGGCACTCTCCCGCGGCCGCTGTTTGCTCGCCTATCACCGGTCCTTGCTTCTGTCGATGCTGTCGTGCCTTGCACTCCCTTCAGCGCTACCCGCATTTCAAGTGTCCCTGCAGTCTTCCCACCGTGCCTCGCTAGTATCCGAGTTGCTGCAATTCAGTGCTCTGTCGCGCTTGAATCTGTTTTTGCAAGACTCTCGACGTGCACAACAATTCCTTTGGCAAATTCCAGTAGCAACCACGCCTCGCCGCCGCACTCTCGCCCAGCAAGTTTTCCAGCGAGTCTCCATCGTCTTTGCCACCTTGCCGTAACGCAGCTATGCTCAGCCGCTTCACTGGCGCTACCTTACCGTGGTGTCCCCTCCCCTCTTGGCTAGTCGTCGTGATTCCTGAGTCACCGCAATCGAAGTTGAGACGAATTAGGTAATTAAATGATGCATGACAGATTACTTTCTTAATTTAGGGTGCATGATATTCAATTAGATAGTTTTAGATACCCCTAGCATGTTTTAGGTAAACTAGAGTATATATTTTCCTAATTTATTTTAATTGTCAAGGAATATTTAATTGGGGATATTGAATCTTTAAGCAGTAAGATTGGGCCCTCGATTAAATATTTCCTTTCTTTGTTCGGGTTAGACTAACTAGGAAATCAAATATTTGAGACTGTAGATTGAACACCTAATTAAATTTATCCCGTTTTATGTACGTACGATGAAGTGATATTTAATATTCTAAGTTTGGCCATTGTAATATTTAATATCGCTTAAATAATTTCATTGTCAGTTTCATTAATCATGTAGAACTTTAGGATATGCATGTCATTAAATTATATGCATCACGTTATAATTACAAAAAGATTGCATTGCATTTAACTTAAACTGCATTCATGCATATTTTCTAATTTTTGAAATAAATATCTGAGGTGCATTGGGATCATGTAATAACCTAAGAAAAAATGTAATTTAGACTAGGATTTGCTATAAATTATTTTCCAGTTTAATGTAAGTCATCATATAGTTGGGGTAGTTTCTTATTTTAATTCATAAGAAAAATCTCAAAAAAATAAAAATAAATTACATACATATTGCGTGTAGAATTAGTCAGTTCTATAATATGCATGTCACCTATTGCATGTTATTTAGTGAGTCACTTAACGTATTATTAGTGTCATGATAGAAATCACATCACATAAATAGATTTAATTAATAATCTCATCTCATACATTATATATGGTGTAGTTTTCATTAAAAAAAAAAAAAACCACAAAAGAAGTAATAGACATTGCACTGGAAATTTTGTTTAGGGCATGCATGCATAGTTTGGTCATTAATCAATTTTTTGCAAGATACTTCCATTGGATGATGATACAAGGAGATACTACACCAGAAGTCCTAAAATTTGTAACGAATGAACAATTAAGTTCTCAAACTTATAAAAAGTACAATCAAATCTCAAATTGATGTAATTAAGTCTTTCCTTTAACTCTATTTGATTTGGCTAATGAAAACTGTTGATGTCACCTTTTTTCAAAAATTATTTTCTCTCCTACGTGGCCTTGACATGATTAGAATATGAAAGATAAGGCCAAAATGACGTTGTCTTTTTAACTAAATATTATTTAAATTTAATTAGAGAGAGAGAGAGAGAGAGAGAGAGAGAGAGAGAGAGAGAGAGAGAGAGGAAGGGATGCAAAACAACAAGGGCCTACAAGGCCCTCATCGATGCTGCCCCACTATTGCTAGAAAGGGTTGGTACTACTGGTTTCAACGACGGGGATCAATGACCAATGAGTGGCGAGGGCTTGCAAGGCCTCACCTAGATTTGGCTAAGAGCTGCCAGTGGTGGCTAACCCCTGCCACTAGCGGCCCTCGCCCAAATTTAGGCAAGGGCCTATAGGCCCTTTCATAAGGTCCGCAAATGTTGCCGACCATTGGCCGAGGCCCAGTGACCCTCGCTAACCCTTAGTCGGCTATGCCCCACCATCGCTAGCCCTTTCTAGCAATGGTAGGACGGTGGCAGCACCCTCACCTAGTTTTCCCTTTTTTTTTTTTTGTTGAAAGTTCATTTATTCTTTTAATATTATTGAAAAAGAAAATCAAATTTGGACCAAAGCGACGTTGTTTTGGCCACATCAACACCACATATGAGAGAGAAAATAAGAAAAATCCATGTTGGCATTTTTCATTAGCCGAGTTTGACGAACTAAAGGGAATGACTTGATCACACGAATTTGACAAATTTTAAAACTTAATTACATTTTATGTATGTTTTAAGACTCAATTTAACTGTTATTACAAAAGTTAAGCTTTCTAATGCACTTAAAACCTAATAAAAGTTTGGTGAAGTTTTGGCATCTCATCTAGCAATTTATTTATTTATTGAGTATTAAATTCTTGCTTGCATACCCAAATAATCACCCATCACATATTAGTGGAGTAGGATTAAAATTAACCAAGACTACTTGTAAAAGTATTTTCAAAATAAAGAAAAAAAAGATACCGAAAGACTGTTAAATTAATTTAGCGTAATCAAGTTCTTGCATCCATGAACTTTGGTTTATAGAGGTAAATTGGTCTCCCACACTTTGGTCTCCCACACTTTACTCAGTTTTCTCATTGATCCATAATAAATTAGTGATGACTCAAAGTAAATTGAATTGTAATTTTACATGATTAAATTAAAAGCACAAAGTTGTGATTGGTATGAGTTCGGAAGAGTGCACGCTAAATATTTGTTTACTTAGTAATTCATAAGCTTTTCCTCGGTGATTCACCTTTGAGAAGGTCGTGAAAACCTTGTTAACTAATCATGAATACATGATAAAGTCAAGCATGCTTTTATGAGGGATAGAAGATGCTTGAATTTATTAATGAATTGAGTTTAGGGTGCATCGAGATTATTTATTGTAGATCTGTAAGTGTACTCGTTGGTCGCACAACCAATACGCTTGTATGATTGATCCGTTAAAAATTTTGCTTGCAAATGATAAGTATCGTATCTATGAGGGATATATGACTATGGAGATTGGGTAAAGCCCATCGTGTGCGAGTGGGAATGTTGGTTTCCAGACTTGACCGTCATGGGCTTGCCCACAACTTTCTAAGCTCCCTAGGCGGGAACAGGTAATGAAAGTTATGAAACTTCTCTTCGACCCAAACACACGTACAGCATGTTGAGAGAACGTGCAAGTAACAAATAGACGAATAACAAAAGAGAAAGTAAAGCGCTCGCGTATGTGTATGGTGAGACCGAGAGAAGAGCGAAAAATCTCCAGAAATTTCAAGCAAGAAAAAAAGTTGTCATCAGATCAGATCAAGGGTCATATTTGGTTGTCGATATGCGGGGTCTTGATTCAAGTGGGTGACTCAACTTCCTACTGGCATAGATAACACAAGTAGCACGTTAAGTAATCACAATTCTTGGGATTTGAGGTGTGATAACATTCAAATAGTTCCTCGATTTATTGCTCCAAATTCTTAGTGGCGGATCCTTGGCTGATTTACACAATTCTTACTCAATAAACGGATACTGCTGATACCTCATTCTGCAATCGTGAAGCTGGAGCTGAGCCTCAATTCTCATTGGGCAGTCGTTTTCTATATGTTTTTTCGCAGACGTCAGGCATATGCTGCATTCATCTTCGGAAAGCGTCCCGTTGCAAGCCCCATGGCCGTAGCAGACCACGTCAGCGAAAGGCGATTGCGCATAGTAGTCGTAGCAATTCTCGGCAGTGTTCTTGATTAGAGACAAACGAACTGCCTCCATTCCAAGATAGAAAGGATAGTAGTCTCCGAAGGTACCGTCATTGCATATAAGTCTTCGGGGGTGGTGTCCGGAAACGGAAAACCTCTCGACGTAAAACTAAAGCAAATAGACAGCACAACGAGCGCTAGTCTGAATTTCTGCAAAGCAAACATGTATTCGGTTACTCCTTTTTTCTTTCTTTACATGCTTCATTAGAATGTAAACCTCTCTATTAAGAAAAGTTGGCCGTTAAGTTCATAGGAGTTTCCGAGTTGTCGTGTAGACCTGCCTAGGTATTATCAAATACATAAATAAGAAATTTTGTGCTTTATCAAGTTTAGCATATCTAATGGTGAGCTTCTTGTTTAACCATTCGGCAGAACAAGTCGACAATTGCTATGTGTCTTTTTGCATTGTAGACGTCGTCAAGGTTGCTCTTTACAAATATAATGATTCTAGGTGCAAATGGCAAGAAAAATATAAATAGTTTGTCATACTTTGTTCGGCTTGTGTAAATAGTTAAACAAACCCATTATCTCTCTTGTGATCTGATTGCAAATTTCTATATAACCATCTAAATATTTAAGCCTAGTTTCCTAAAAAATCTCCCCAACTTTAAGTCCAGTTTTAATTGTATTTCAAATTATTTTTATCTAAAAAAATCATCAATTTTTATTTGAATTTCAAATTTGCCATGGTTAACCCTCCGTCTAACAAATGCCGATGTGCCATTTCCAAGTTAGTAGGATGACATGGAAAAAAAATACCCAAAATGCACAAAAGGATGCTGTTCTCTTTGACATGAAAATTGGGGAAATTATGGCTTGAAGTATCGATTCCTCTTGTTGACTCGCTCTCGGAGGGACTTCTGTCTCGTCTCGAGAGTCTCGATCTCATCGTTTGACGTCTTCAATAGGTCTGACAGAGATGGTAGCTTGTGGTAGAATCTGCGAACAACCCTTGAGACAACCATCCATTTTCGGAAAAATTATCCAAAAAATCTAAATTTATTACACTTTTGTCAATTCAATCTTAACCTTTCCAATTTTGTTAACTCAGTCATAAATATTTTTCACTTTTTGCCAATTAAGTCAATTTAGCCAATTTTAGCTGAAATTTGCTGATGTGAGTTTTCAATTGAATTGACGCATTTTTAATACTATTATAATAGTTTTTTGAAATTTTTTTCTTTTTTATTTTTTTTTATTATTATTATTATTATTATTATTATTATTATTATTATTATTATTTGGGACCGACCTTCACCGGCACGTGCAAGGGCCAACGACCCTCGCCATTCGCAGGCAAGGGCTAGTTGACCCTCGTTGGTCTTGGCAACGGCTACGATGCCCTCGCAAACCAAAGGAGGGCGTCACAGCCCTTGCCGATTCTAGGGCGATCTCATGCACCCTCGCTTCGCGGCCCTATTCCAGGGGCAGGAGAAGCCCGACGCTCTCACCCAAGGCCAATGGTTGGCTAGCAACCTTGGCCGGCCCTAGCTCAAAAACAAAAAAAAAAAAGGTAAAAAAATTATTGAAAGAGGGAGAGAGCGAGAGAGAATCATAAAAAATTTAAAATATTATTAAAAATTGCTATGTTAGTGCCAGCCATCCACTTCAATAATATATGGCTAAAATTGGCTGGATAGACTCAATTAGCAAGAAGTGAAAGTATTTAGGACTGAATTAACAAAAGATGAAAATGTTTCGAACTGAATTGATAAAATTGAAAGATTTGGGATTGAATTGGTAAAATTGAAATATTCGAGACTTTTTGAATAATTTTCCTTGTATTTGTCACTTTTATTTCTTTTGTTTTTCCTAAATTTAACTTTCTGATGAGGTACGCCGGCATTTATACTGAGGTTCCCAGTGTTTGCTATTCTCGTTAGGCACATGATTCTACTTACAAGTTACATGGCATTCAAGAATGGGAATTTGACTATTGTAAGATCATGGTTATGTTACCAGAAGTAGATCTCGAGTGGGTTAAGACTGTAGATGGCTCTGTTATTCGATTTTCATGGAGTTCTCTTATTTTAAATGCCATTCAAGATTAAGCGCTGTTTTCTTGTTTGAGGATGAATAGCTGTTTTCTTCGATGTCGAAGCTCGTTTTGGTTCGGTGTTCTTGCACCTAAGATACTGATAAGGCTCAGCTTCTTGAGTTGATACTGAGGAGGAAATCTATGTTTGGGCAATGCATGGTGAGAAAGCGTAGGCCATGATGATTTCACTGTGCCTGGAAGAATCACCCATTCGCATTCATTGGAATAACTGTAGAATTGATGGGATTAATCTGGTGATTTATTGAAGGAATGGTGGGAGGCATAGAGAAGCAGTTTGATCATTTCTAACATGCATATCTCGTGTAGGATCAATTAGTTTCATAATATCCACGTCATTTAGTAATCACATGTTTAGTTTCATGTCATGTAAATTAATAATTACATCAAATGCATACATATAGTTTAGCTTTTATTAAAAGAAAACCCAAAAAATTAGTTATCTCATGTAGTTGAATAATGGGGTTAGTTCATAGTTAATCGTAATTCATGTCACTAATATTGCATATAGGTTGAATTGCATTTAAATTATATCATAGCATACATGTCACTTAGATTTCATGTTAGTTCATCGATGCATTTTAGGTTAGAATTCATAAAGTCATAGCATTATATTTGAAAGAAAAACCCAAAAAGAATTAATCATCATTACATTTAGAAATTGTGCTTAAGTCATGCCTACATGGTTTGATTTTTAGATAACGCCTTGCAGAGAAATGTATCGAAAGAGCGATAATTTATCTAGCATAATGAAGTCCCCTTAAATATGAAATCTCTTATTCGTAGAAGTAAAATGTTCTTTCGCATTTTGCTTGGGTTTCTAATTGTTTCATAATAGATTATGGTGACTCCTAATTGAATTAAAATGCATGATTAAATTAAAACTTCTCGAACAAAAAAAATTAGGGTTACTACCACGAAAAATTTCAAACTAATACATTTAACTCAAACTAATTTTTTTACTACCAACAACTAGAACACTTATGACAAATTTATCATTTATTACTTTTATTAAATTTTAATTTTAAATTACTGAATTAGATTTTACGTGACAATCGACCGGTTTACCAAATTAGGATTTTACTCTAGGTTTATTATAATTGTATCAGTTTTTTGGTTTTTTATGTTATTATTCAAATTTAATGGCAAATGTACTACTTTGAGATTTTTATAGTAAAAAAATTATTTTGGGGTAATTTGATCATAGATATACCAATTTTGGGTTTTATGTGGTATTAACCAAAAAAAAAAAAAAATTGAAACTTCAAAGTTGTGATTGATATGAACTTGATAGAGTCCGCGTTAATTACTTCTTAGTGGTCACCTTTGGAAAAGTCACGACAGCCAATTGATTGATTGGACCATTGGACTGCCACTTCGAGTCGGTAGGCTACACTTAGCTTAACGTTGCGCCAAGGGTCCTTCGTTGCTAGGTCAAGCTTCAAGATGGGTTGGGCCATGGACTCACATATGTTGGCTACATGGAAGTTGTGTATTGGGCTTCAAGATGCAGCGTGTTGGGCCCTCATGGAAATGCGCTAAGCTGATAGATGGGCGTCCTAGGCCATGCGCGCTTTTTCAGGCCCACCTCCTTCTGTCTCACATGTGCTACTCACATGGACAACGGAATTAGGCTTCTTAAGGCATTTTCAGAACCATTTTGTTCTCGATAATAATTTCTATTTATAAGTAATTTTTTCTAATTTTGTTCTTTAAATGAGTTTATGAGCATTTGAAAACATTTGGTGATTGCATAAAATTTTTACTCCCGAAATATAAATACATTTGGTACAACCCTCATTTTTTGTGATGTAGAATTTCTTTTGATTTTTAAAAAATTTATGAGATTTTTCCTTTTTTGATTTTTTTCCTTCTCTTTTTCTTTTTTCTTTTCTAACCGGTCATCGGCATCAGCTATGGCTAGCGACCAACTAGACAAGAGCCAACGACCTTACCGGCCTTGAGGAAGCTTTGCCGTGGCTAGGCAAGCTAGGCCTCGCCCAACCACCAACGAGGCTTGACCTCGCCCAGCCATCATAAGATCAAGCCTCCTCAAGGGCCAATGAGGTTTGTCTTTGGGCGGTTGTCGGCTCTCGCCAAGCCTAATGACCAACTAGAGGAGGAAGAAGAAGAAAAGAAAGAAAATAGAATAAAATGACTCGATTTAGAATTGTCTCCACAAACAATAATGTAACTTTTTTCTATGTTTTTATTCTGTTCCAAATCTACTTCCGAGAACAAATCTATTCTCCAAAATAAATAAAACTAGTTGATGTTACTAAATAGATTTCTATTCTTTTTTTGTTCTAGAAACAAAAGAATAGAAATAGCCAAAAATTAACTTGTTACCAAAGAGACCCTTACAAAGGTCGCAGTGCCCTGTTGACGCTGGAACTTACTAGGTGGCAGCCAACCATTGGGCGCATTGCCAAAGTCTAAGAGGGCACTACGTACGTGGCTCTGTCAGTGCTAAAGTGCAACATGTAAGTTTTTCAAATTTCCAAAAAATAAATTTTTTAAAATTGTATCTAGCTTAAATTTTCAATTCGACGTTCCATTGAAGACACTCATGGCCTATATGTTCTAAAAAATGTCAGGATCATAGATTTCAAGAATTGAGCCAAACAGTTGACTATGGCGACATATTATGATATTTTCTTCGTTAATTCAATTAACATGACTTTCATAGTCTCAAAAACCTATGATTTGAACTTTAAGATCAAATTAGTTGATTGGGTAGATACCTAAATTTTTAAAAGGAGATTTTGAGTGAAAATTCTAGACACTTTACTATTAGAAGTGCAAATACCTAATTTTTTCTATTGAGATTCGAGACCAATTTTGACCGGAAACCAGCCTCATCAAGGTCTCCATGGAAGGGTATAATTGAATTGCTCTTTATGATATCCTTCCAACGATACCCAATTTACTTGAATCAGATAGCTAGATCACTAGATATCACGATTTTAAACCATGTTCGTCTAATATCGATGGGGAAGGAATCATGATTTTCTCGTCAAGAAAGCTTAAGACACGAGTCGGTGGTTAGAACTGGACCAAAAGTTAAAAGTTATATTTACGTGAGAAAAACAAAAAGGGCTTTCGGCAGTTTCAAGTGGGCCGGCCTGCGGTTAACGCATAGCAACAGAGGTGCCGGGCGGAGGTAACGAAGACGCGCCTGTGGCTGAGGCGAAGCAGAGGGGTCAGGGGGAGACGGATAGGAGATCAGTCTAGGGTTCGAGTTTAGGTTGGGGTAAATTCCACCCGAAGCTGAGGGTGTTCCTGCCTTCTTCGGGGATCTGCACACGGTGCAATGTAGCTTCCATGAGTATGGGTACAGACTGAGTTGACCGGTTCCTGGTCATCTTGCGTTCGAAAGATTAACATGTGTGCATAAGACATTAACTTTTTATTTTCATGGATTTGTGCATATTAGAGACCCTAGATAGGACATTTTAAAGCTGTATAGTAAACACAAGTATTGTCTACGAAAGGTACCACCTCAAATCCCCACCACCGATCATAGAAATATCGCGTTTCATCTCCTTTTTAAATTCATGGACACTGGCAATCGGAAACTGGGCATAAAGACAGCAATCATACAAAAATTATTCAACTGTACCTAATAAGAGGTACTTTCGAAAAGGACAATAAGAGAAAACAAAACAACAAAAAACACGGAATGTCATCCGTACAAAAATTATTCAACTGACTTGGTACACATAAAAGAAATTGAATTGATATCATAATGATTGATGCATGCATTTCCAGATCAAACTATCTAGATTCAGTTTTAGTGCAATCCACCATACGGGTCAACGGAGAAAGAAGCAATACACTGGTCCATGTGAAACACTAACAGATTAGCATTCACTCAAACCGATCTTAGTTGTTGGTTCTGTGTGTCCTCGTTCCTGTGTCTCTTTTTTGGTATGAGATTTGTTCAAATTGGCATGTAATATGGATCTCTAGGTTGATGTCTAAAAAATGCACTAAAGACAAGCCATATTTACAAGCATGGGATCGTTTCAAAGTGGATGGATCACGGAGAAGTGATATCAAATGAGAAACAGAAACTAGAACATAAAGAATAATAGGAGACGAATAATGTTTAGAGCACATATCAAAAATCCAAAAAAGTTAATTTGGGAGATCACCAAGAGGGGAAGCCCAGGGTTCGAGCCCATCAACATATCGAATTAGACTCACTTTCACTCAAAAATTTAAATTAATAAGTTATTGATCAATTATGATATATTGTATACTTTAAACCAATTAGTTCTTCGATGTGAGATTTTTTCTAACACAACACATAAGTGCATGTCAACAATCTCCTCATCATGTGCGAGCTCAGTGTTAGGTCTACTATTCATTAATTCACATATCCTTATGCACCTACATGTCTCAACTTAACATATTTCAATTGAATCTCCACTTTGTTGCACATGTTGACAATAACAACAATAACAACGCCTACCTTCATCCCTAATCTCTTTCTCCGAATTGAACCACGAAGGCTCAAGACCACATCGTCAAGTTGCCTGGCATTGGTCACAAATCAACCATTGGCACAACAAAAGTCTAACATATTCACAGAAAAATCACCAAAAGGGAACTCAAGTCCAACTCGTTAATATATTTAGTTGAACGTACATTCACTCAAAAGCTTAAGTCAATGAATTTGGGGTCAATTACAATATATTAACTACTTCATACCGCAAATCCTCCCAGATGGAACTTTGTCTAAGGTAACTTACACTCACATCTCAATAAATAACACCAAGACCTATCACTTTGTTTGCCTTTGCAGCATCAAAACTTGTCCAGCTACATCATTGGCACTGTTTGGCGGGAATTGCTCTCAAAATGATCGCCTATTTTGTTGCCTCTCATGTACGTTTACTTTTTTCTATGTCTCTCTTTAATTTCCCATCGCTCTTCTTAATCATTTATAGATTTATTAGGAAAAAAATTGTACTTGAAAGCTATAACCCTCTTGGCTCCTAATATAATCCTGTCGTTTCGTTTATCACTTTGTGGAAGGAACGTATGGTGGCTAATAATAGAAAATGAAGGACTGTTGGGATAAAACTTAGGTATCTCCTATCGTGCTTGTGAAGTTGGATCACAAAGATCTTCTTTTTTCCCTTTTACGCTCAAAGGAACACAAAGATCTCAAATTATTCCTTTTAGTATATGATGAAGTGTTGTTGAGGCTATTCATGGACATGGACTGGGATTTTCACAATACTTTATTCCCCCTTTCCAACCATGGACCCCAGATGTTAACGTTGAACTTCAGGGACTTCAATAGACAAAGGACGATAGAGCTTATCATGGCATTCACGCGACCGACAAAAGAAAAGGATGATAGAAGTTATTTGAAACTTCAAATTTGAACAAGGTGGGGGCGAAAATTCTAGGAACTTATCACAAAGCGGCATCCTTCTAGATGTTCTTTGTTGGGGATGAATTCAAAGGGAGATCAGATGATGTCTGTACCTTCTGATCTAAGGAGAAAGGACATCAGCGTCTTGTCCCCAATAGCCGGCCCCACTAAAATACATCTTTTTTTTTTTTTTTTTTTTAATTTCATTTATCAAAATCATGTTGTCTTCATTGTTCTGATCTTGTCATGAAGGTTGTCAATTTTCGATGGGTACTGCAAATTTCTTGCTGCCTGAGCTGAGCTGAGATGTAGTAGAGATGCTGCGTCAAATTCTAGCGTTGCTTAGTAAATGATAAGAAAGTATCCACGATTGCTTTTCGCTAGATGATAAGAAAAATTAATCCCCTATCATTTTATTATTAACTAACGGAGGCTTGTAAACACGACTCGGAGATAAAGATTAATAAGTACTCTTGCGAAGCTGTTAAGCCTATACTTCAAGGAATAAGATATATCTTTAGGACATCCACAATTGTTCCTCCCACAGTGGATCGGCCGTTGGGAATTGCGGTTATATGAGAAACAGAAACTAGAACTTCAAGGATAATATGAGATGAACAATCCTTTAGATTGACGTAATTGATTGGAGTGTTAGGAGAATTCGATTGTATATTCAAATTTGATCAGGTGCGTGAAAACTATTAGGGACTTGCCGCACAATCACAAAGAAATTAAATAGTAAAACGAGAAAAGAACTTGAGACACGGGATTTTATTTTGATTTCCCCTTAACTTAGAGTCACATCTAGCTGAAAATTTCACTATAATTATCACATTACACTTCCCCGTTACATCCATTTATTATAAGAAAAAAGAATATATGTATATTATCCAAGAATCATTCATTGACCCAAGTCAAAACTACCAATAAAGTATAGACTCAAATTATGAAAGTCCTTTGGCATCACGAAGATGTTGTCCCCTACAACCTCACTTGGGCATCTCTTGAACCCTCCCTACTTACCGGGGAGCAGGACTCCTATACTATCATGTCGATGGGGAGTATGAATCACATCTTAACACAAATAAATATAGCATAGCTACTTGCATAGGCCACAATCTAAATTTAACCAATTAATAGGGCTTGCAGGGTATTATATGAGATTCAGTACTGTGCATATGGATTATTAAGAAAAAGTATGAGACGAATTACATTTGAGGAGATAAAGTATAAGTAGTTTAAAGAAAAAGTTGCTCCTTTATGTCTCATTAATACCTACTTTTTTCCAAGTTCCGACTTCGAGTAATAATCCTAAAACAGGAAGTGCTCTACACTGCTTGTTGCCGCCATATTATGGATGTGGTACACCGCCTTCAAATGTGATCAATGTAAAATTGGTTAATCACAGTGGTGAATGTGATCAAAATCCCCACAGTTATTGATTTATCACGTGATCTTATGATTGATTTACAAAATAATGGGAGCATACTTATCATGTTTAAGAAGGAACTATGAACCAAGCCACAATGTTTTATGAATAACAGGAAAAAGATGAAGAAGAACCGCATCGTGGTATAAATCACGGCCCATCTATGAACTTTCTAGAGATCGATTCTCTATTGTATCTTATCATATCCAAATTCGTTTGGTCATAGTTCCTATAGGCTATCTTACCAAAATACTTCGAGAATTTCCAAATAAATATTTATTTATGTGTTACGTCACTTAAGACACTTCGACAAAATGAATTGGGATACGATAGGGAATTGATCCTCGAGAGAGCGTTGAAGCTCATATAAAACTAAGCGAAAGTTAGAGATGAGCGAATATCTCATGCAAGTTTTGAATGCTGGTGCGAAATATACCAAGGTTTTGACCTCAAAAGTTGTAAGGATAAGAGCTCCAGAAGCGCATGTCATCGCCCAAGTTCTTATTTAACAACTGGAATTGAATTAAGCAAAGCCAGTTTCTCCACGAACGAGATCACAATAATCATCAACAAAGAACGTTGACCCTCTTACTTTTCGTAAGTTGACATTTTCAAATTTTGACCTTGAAATTGTAAGGATAAGAGCCCCATAAATGATGTCCATGCGCAAGCATCTTTATAAAGTAACTGAAACGAATTAAGAAAAGCCAGTCTTCCATTATTGAGATCCTGGAATCGTTAACTAAGAATGTCCCCTCTCATTTATACTAGTTTTTTTTTTTTTTCAAGATTTGTACTTGAGAATTTTCCAGTCAAGATTGGAGGTGGCTTGTGAGATCTTCTCATTTCGATTATCATTGATTTTCTCTTTTTTTTTTTTTCTAAATTCTTATCCGGCCCCATTTCCTATAAAAGACCGACATGCACAACCCAATATCTCACCCAGCAAACACATTGGAACTAAACCCTAAAATGGGAACTTCATTTCCAAACTCCAAGACTCTCTACCTCTTCTTCCTCATAGTGTTGTTCATAGGTTCATTTTCTTCGCCTTCTAAAGCCTTTGCAAACGAAAGCCTAACCCAATGCCTCATAAACCATTCCCAACCTTCGCACCCAATAACCTCAGCCATATACACACCCAACAAATCTTCTTACTCAAACGTTCTTCAATCTTACATACGAAACCTGCGCTTCAACTCCTCCGACACACCAAAAACCCACTCTCATCCTCGCCGCACTCCATGAATCCCATGTGCAAGCTGCCATCGTTTGCGCCCAGAAGCTTCGGTCCAGATGAAGATCCGAAGCGGAGGCCACGACTATGAGGGCATATCCTACGTCCCCATCTCCTCGCCTTTCTTCATCCTTGACATGTTCAATCTCCGTTCTGTCGATGTCGACATTGAGGCTGAGACGGCATGGGTCCAGGCAGGGGCCACCTCGGTGAGGTCTACTATGGGATAGCGGCAAAGAGCAAGGTCCATGGCTTTCCGGCTGGGGTTTGCCCCACGGTGGGTGTCGGTGGCCACTTCAGTGGTGGTGGCTATGGAAACATGATGAGGAAGTACGGGCTCACTGTCGACAACATAGTTGATGCGCGCATAATCAACGTCAATGGGGAAATACTGGATAGGGAATCCATGGGAGAAGACCTCTTTTGGGCCATAAGAGGTGGAGGTGGTGCGAGCTTTGGCGTTGTCCTCGCTTACAAGATCAACCTTGTCCGAGTCCCCCAGACAGTGACCGTCTTCAGTGTCCTTGGGACGTGGAGCAGAACGCGACCGAGGTCGTGTACAAGTGGGAACAAGTGGCGCCCCAACTGCATGAGGATCTTTCATAAGGCTGACAATGGACGTGGTCAATGGAACAAAGGCCGGAGAGAAAACAATAAGAGCCACGTTTATCGCGCTTTTCCTTGAGATGCTCAAAGGCTTCTTTCCTTGATGAGCAATAGTTTTCCTGAGCTTGGTTTGCGGAGCTCAGATTGCATCGAAATGAGTTGGGTCGAGTCCACGCTTTTCTGACCAATTTCCTGATCGGGACTCCAGCCGATGCTTTGCTTTCGCGCACACCACAAGTCTTGACACATTTGAAGAGAAAGTCCGACTACGTGAAGCAAATCATACCGAAGGACGGATTGGAGCTCATTTGAGGAGGATGATCGAGCTTGAAAGGCCGATGTTGACCTTCAACCCTTATGGAGGCAAGATGGGCGAGATTCCGGCGACTAACACCCCATTTCCACATAGGGCCGGGAACCTGGTGGAAGGTACAGTATGCGACAAATTGGGATGAGGACGGGGACGAAGCAGCACGACACTACATCGAGTTGACGAGGAAGCTCTATCGTTACATGACGCCCTTCGTGTCGAAGAACCTGAGAGAAGCGTTCTTGAATTATAGGGACCTTGATTTGGGAATTAACCACAATGGAGACGAGAGCTATGAGGAAGGGAGAGTGTATGGGGTCAAGTACTTCAAGGGCAATTTCAACAGGTTGGTGGAGATAAAGACCAAAGTCGATCCTGGTAATTTCTTCCGAAATGAACAGAGCATTCCGGTACTCCCCCAGTAAAAAGAAAGTGAAGTGCCCAACAAATAAGATCTGCTGATCCTTCACAATGGACACTTCATTAGTTCAGAGGATTTTAAGTTTGTATGGTGAATAAATCAGAATTTGTGAATAAGAATAAAGAGAGTGACGATGGGTCTTCATTCTTCTTCTTGGGCTTCCTTTGCACTTGTTATTTGCTAGTAGTTATGTATACAATCAATTTAAAGCAAATTCTACACAAACAGCCGCATACAACATTAATTTGAAAGAGTGTACGGTTATATTCCTTAAATCAAGGTTGGATCAGGCTGTTTCTATAAAATTTCTTTTGCGCAAAGAGTGTATTCTCATTTCTTTTATTTTCGTAACAAAATTCTTCTTGCACAAATCAACCATCCATGTGCAAATTATTTTTCACACTGGTGGTAAACTGCTATTTGACGGGCTTGGGCTGAGTCCACGTCTGGCCCAAACAATTGCGAGTCCTATTAACGCCCAAACTTGTGGCTCTGGGCAAGTGCCCAATCGGAAAGATGAGCTAGCTGGGCCCGCCCATCCAGCCACCTTTTTCTTATTTTTTATTATTTTGAAATTTCAAATAGAATACGAGATCAATGAGAAAAAAAGTGAATAAATTAATTTTTAGTTATTTTATTAATTTTTTTATCACTTATGTGTTTTATAATATTTCTCTACATTTAAAATTTGAGCTTATTTCTGTCGTGTTTATGTTTATAAATTTTAAATATCAAGATTGGATTATTAATAAAACATAATTGTATGTTAATAAATATAGGGCCAGGCCAGCGGTCAAGGCCCTACACGCCCTTCTGCTCACTGGTCGAGCCTGGATATCTTGTCATGCCCCAGTGAGTATAAAAAATCCAACTAAGCCTGCTTAACGCCACCTGCTCGCCGATCAAGTTTACTTACAATGGACTTAATAAAGTTCCAAAGTATAATTTGGCAAGCAGGGTTAAAGTACTAGCATAAATACAGCTTTTGATTTCGGTTTCCGTAGAGGACAAGAGTATCTGTTTTCGTAGTACAATAAATTGGGAAACTTTACCACAATTTGCATAGCATCTTCCGTTGATGTCCATTTTAGTTTAATTTTTCTTTGTAAAGACTATTTATGCATAAAAAGAAATCGAAAGGGCTTAACTTGTACGTGAACACAATTACGAATTTGGGGTATAAGACCCACTTTTCAAGAAAACAACTTTAGTTGTGTTGGGAATAACGGATCCTCAAAACCGGATTCGACACTAAATCGAACCCCTAAAAGAATGCGGAAGACAAGCCCGGAACGCCACGTATCACCGATCGTAAAGCACACCGCGGATTCGAGCGTACCTTGTTAGCCACAGATTAGACACCGACGCCGTTAAGAGGAAGAAAATCTGGCCATGTTCGATCCGATGGCGTTTGAAGGGAAGAAAACGCTACGTTTTTCTGAGAGAGAGAGCACGCGGGAGAAGGGAAGACGTACGTACGTTTCTGTTTCCAACGGGTGTCTTCTCTCTCTCTCCTCCCTTTTATACCTTCCCCCATCCACGGGCCCTATTCCCGTGGGCTGGGCTTTTTGGGCCCAACTTGGGCGGACGGGCCTTAAGCCCATCGCTAATAAAACCATCATCTCCCACTCCGCACATGGTGGGCCGAATAGATTTTACCTCTCTTCAACATTCATACGCCAATAATCCGCGCGACCAGCATACTTGAGAGTTGCCGCTATATATCTCGTTAGGAATATATAGCAGCTCATAATGGGCGCACACTCGAGTAGATTTAGTATGCACTTAGATCGATCGATCACATTTATATCTCTCTTGATCTCTTTTTAAACAATGATATATATATGTATTCACAATTATAATTATCACAAAGACAAATTACAATTGGTCAATTAAAACAAACACAAAAACTACAACGCGATTCTCCAAAATCGATCTTCCTTTCCTTCAAACTCAATTTCCGTTTAGCTTGCTTAAAAATGTCCTATTAGACGAATCAAACTCACGACCATTGGCAACATCCTAAGATAGCAAATACTAAATAGAAATCTTGAGAATAAGTAAAAGTCATGAGGGGACTAAAAATTTGGAGGAACTCTTTTCCCTCAAGAGTCTCACACGTCATAAAAGTTGAGATCAAACTTTTGCCACTCTTATTGGTCGTCTTATGCATACGTAGTATGAAATACGATTACGCATTAACTCCTTTCCCATGGAGCGTATGTCTACACCTTTCAATACCGTACGGATGATAGTTTAGACATACCCAATACCTAACTTGAGTTCACGTATCTACCATTCACAAAATTCATAAGAACTCAAGATCAAGTATCTTAGATGATAAAGTAAAATATGTGGGTATTTTACTTTCGGACATCACAAGTATTATGTCCTCATCTTAACACTTAGTTAAGGCGATGCGTATTTTAAGCTTGAGCTCGATTATCACCTAGATAATAAGCTTAAATACAGTCTCATCTCTATTTATCACACAGTAAATAGAGGCGACACTGCGGAGTGGGCTAATCTTTTATCTCGTCCGACATACTTCCTCAACTTAAAATAATACATTGAGTATTAAGATGCATAAAGATCACACAAAGATTCATAGGCATTAATCAATGAAAACAAAATTTCATAAATATGAACAACTCAGGAAATTACAATCCAGTACATCGTACTCCTACGCAATCCTAGAGATTTTACATGACCACAAAACACATCTCTATAGATTTGGCCACATGTCATAGATCTCTACCATTCTATGCGTAGATATGTACCGTAAGTTCACATCCTTTCGTGCAACCATATCTTTTACAAAGCTTATACTTGGATCTATATGTTTCTGGCTCGCTTGCCATGATACTTGGATCTTTGGTGTACGTTATAGCTGCTTGGCTATCACAGCTAACCAATAATTGATTTGCAAAGCTTTCTCAATAACACCTAAATGATACAGAAAGTTAGCAATTCTTTTTATGAACACGAAATTAGCAGGGTCATTGGAAGTAAAATTGTACTGAAATCTGAATTTGTGCTTTCTGATACTTCGAATTTTACATCTAGTGATGACGTCTGGGTGTTTTCTTTTCTATTGTTTTATATCTTCTGCTGCCTTGCATGATATATCGTGTGGTTCTACACACAAAACAAAATCAAGTGAAGGCAAAACATAGGGTTGGACTTTGAACAGGGAAAACAATGGAGGGTCGAAAATACGTCGACTCATTAAGTGTTGTTAACTATTTTTCTTCTTTTATACATTAGGGCCTTATATTTTCGAGTGAACTATAAAAGAATTCTACAAGAACCTTGGTCGCATGAAAGAGGGGAATAATTTAACTGTATTTTCTGAATTTCTACACTACACATTTCAAGTGACATATATTTTCGAGTAAACAATGAAAAGCAAATCATTATGGACAGTGAAATTAGTAAATATCGATGTTGTCAATAAGCATCTCGCCAATCTCGAATGATTAATTGCAATATTTATATATTTGATTCGATGAGGATTTTGTGTTTCAATTCTTTTCGTTTAAGCTAAGTTCTAGCTGTTAAGTGTAAATATCCAAGGATCTGTTAAGGCTTCCTCCACCATTTGGAGCTGCAACCATGAACGCAGGTTAGGCCTCCGAGGTGATTGCCTGGATTGGGCCTTGGGCTTAAGTCGTAGTTTGGAGGATGGCGGAAACTTATGAAGCTTAGATAGAGGCAAAGAGTTCTTGTCCGTCGGGTGAGGATCGATAGATGATGACCAAACTGTAAGCATTAGTTGGTTATAACTAATGGCAATATATCATGACAACTATAATATATCATGACATGTGATGGTCAAGCCGTCCACAGAGCTAATAGATGTTTAGTCTTTTAATAATTCGTCCAAAAGGATAGCTTAAGTGGAGGTCTTATTGATGTACTTCCTGCCAAGTTGACCGGTCTTGACTCAAACCCAGGTTGCATCCTTTCTTAATCATTTCCTATTGCAGGGATTACTCTCAGCAGGCGGGGTCACCATGGACGCTTGACGGTCTAGTGGCTTGCCAAATCCATCATTAGAAAGAATCAAAAGTCATTCATTGATGACATTAGAGTGAAGTACTAGAGAGAGAGAGAGAGAGAGTTAAACATGGATGATGGATTGGTAACAGCAAACTTGTTGATTATATTGGTTTTAATCAGAATAGTCAAATAGTATTTTATATAACTAATAACAGCACGACTCACGAACTGCTCTCTACCTTATATGAGCATCAGCAACAAGAGATGAAAATCGATCTCTCCACTAGCTAAATTTATGCGGTCACGACAGAAACTCGAGAACCCTCTTCATTGTCCCTCGCTTACAAGAAACACAAAATGCACTTATTGGAAATTGCAATGCACGGATGCTCTCACAGATTCCGTCCTTAAACTGAGGAATAGTAGTATGCCTCTTTGGTAGACCTAGAATTTTCACAAAAAGAAAAGGAGAGTGCAGAGCATTTGAGCATGAGTGTGCTTTCTGTTTATTATGACACTAATTATGTGGAAATAGCTACTCATGCATGAGAGTCTTGCATTTGATGGAGAGCTTGATCATTTCCTTGTTGCACAACAAACATGAGAATGCAAGGGACCTTCCAGTCACCTCTCTCTCATGAAAGCAACCAAATTAGGTGTTTACATAAGGCAATGTACACGAAAGTCAACTGCTTTGTCTTATATACCTATTGCCTAGATTATTCATTAGAAATAAAATTGTCAATTGCATCTCTCTAGAACTTGCCTGTCATCTATTTCTTAATAGAACAAAAGGGGGGAAAGTACAACAGAACAGACAATGTAGAAATCTTCTACAAAGTCCCTTCACTTTTTTGACACATTACAAGTAACAGAACGAAGGAATTCACCTAAAAGCAGTACTTCTCACTCCTTGGCAAGCTCATTTTAAGTGTGTAACCTATATCAATTGTGTGAAGAACCCAATCACACCAATGCATGCCAAATCCTGAACATCAGTGAGGATTGAAAAAAAAAAAAGATCTCAGTTCTCAAACCAGTGGTAAAAGTTAAGCAACATTTACACAAAATGAATCTTGAAAACGAGTCCTCTTTTATTACTTGGTTCACGAGCGGATACAAGGGAAACAAAAAATTGCTTCACTGATTATTACAATAATTGCTAAACTGCAGCTAAGGACTTCACTTTCATGGCACTCACTAGTCACCATGACAGGCGGGTTATCCAAAGCAAGTCAATCAAGCATCATATTTGCAAGGAATAACAAACCTGTAAACAACATTGTTTGTTTCGGTCCCTGCTTATAAATATATGTAGCATCTAGT
Source organism: Eucalyptus virginea (assembly GCA_014182375.1). Lineage (NCBI taxonomy): Eukaryota > Viridiplantae > Streptophyta > Magnoliopsida > Myrtales > Myrtaceae > Eucalyptus > Eucalyptus virginea. Next base: position 16,788,143 of record CM024517.1, on the reverse strand, counting down.
TTCTGTTGAAGCCTTTCAACTCGATCCTGTGGAAAAATGAATAAGAAAATGCTCTTTTTTCTTTTCTTTTTCCTTTCTCTCTCTCTCTCTCTCTCTCTCTCTTTTCCTTATTTCGTAATGGAATACATTAATTTTTGGAAAAATAGTCCAAAAGATCTTAAACATATTGCAATTTTGCCAATATAATCTCAAACTTTAATTGCTCCAATTGAGTCAATCCGACAGATTTTGGCTGAAAATTGCTAATGACCCTTGTTGGTTTGGGCAAGGTCATGAGCCTCTCACTTGTGGCTGGTAAGGCTGTCGAGCCCGCCCGTGACCAATGATGACCTTGCTTAGACTTAGGATTGAGCAACCGAACTGGGTTTACCTAGAACCCGGATCGGACCACCCGAAAACCAGTCCGGGAACCCGTTCCTCGGTAGAACCGGTTCCAATTTTGGGAACCAGTTAGAACCGGTCCGGTTCCTGGTTCCGAGTGAAGACTCACCCAAGAACTAGACCGGTTTTGGATCCGGTTTTCAGAAATTACTAAAAAGATAAAACCCTAAGAGCATTCTGCCCCCTCTCTATCTCTCTTTTCGTGTTATCCCATCTCTTTATTGCCCCCTCTCTCTCAATTGTAGGATATTTCTCTCTCAATCTCTCTTCAAGCTCGTGCGATCCTGATCTTGCAGCAACAAGGCAGCAACGGTTGCTGGGCAACCCTGGTCAGAGGGAAGGAGCAGGGCGGATAGACTTTCACGAGGACGGAGGGAATTGGAGGGAGAGAGGAGAGGGATCGCTGACTTTGGAGCGATTTTTTGTCTGATTCTGACTCCTCCTCCTCGTGAAGCCCTCGCAACGATTGTTGAGCAACCCTGGATCCGCCGCGCCCTCGCTAGTCGCCACCATCGTCGCCAGCTGGTTCGCCTCTTGTTGGCGCCCCGTAGGAACACAACTCGCTGTCGCCTCCCGTCCGCTTGTCACTTCTTGTTGGTGGGTTTGTGACTCCACTCTAGTCCGAGTGTTATTATCACTTCTCTGCATTTATTGTGCCACTTGCATGTTAACAAAAGTCCGAACTCACTAAAATGAAGAAACTCATGACTGGTTTATAATTTGTTAACATATGGATCCTTTGATGGTCAAGAGAGTGCTCCTTCGGCTTCATTATGTAAGTTTGTGAAGCAACTAAATCTAACCGATGGTTGGATAGTATCTTAAATTAGAGATTTTGTCGTTAATGGAAGTACTATTAATCGGGGATTGTGGGATACTGCTGGTAATTTCTACTTCTTTTGTTGTTCGTGATTTTGCGAATTGATTTGGCATTTAATTGTTTTTGTCTTTTTCATTTCGTTGAACAGGACAAGAGGATTATAACAGATTAAGACCTCTAAGTTACCGTGGAGCATATGTTTTCATACTTGCTTTCTCTCTCATAAGCAAGGCCAATTACGAAAACATTTCAAAGAAGGTTAGAGAGCTTAACAGTATATAATGGGCTTTTGTTTTTTTGTCTACATGATTTTGTATGTTGATATGTTATCACTTATTATTTCTAGTGGATTATGGAATTAAAGCATTATGCGCTTGGTGTGCGAATAATTCTTGTGGGAACAAAGCTGGGTAATTTCTCTATTTAATCAGCATTTAGCTTCTTTTCTGCCTTTTTCTCGACGACATTTGTGTGTTTCTTTGTGCTAACCTACATGTGTATGTTTTATATACTCCATTTTGCAAGTTGGAAGAAAATACGATGGCCAACTATTAATAGTTGAATTGCATAGCACTGTTTACAATTAACATTTTCAAGCAGTGTTCAGAATTATCAATTAACTCCCCATGATTGATTTCTTCTTTAATTTGTTCGCTCCATGCAGAAACTTCTCTACAACTGTGGTGATCTTAACATGGAGTTGACTTGAATATAATCACTATTTGGCTTCCTATTTTATATACCCTCCTCTGTCCTGTAAACTTGCAACTGAATCTAACCGATAGCTGGACAGTATCAGAATTTAGAGATTTTATCAATAAGCATTAATTCCATTTTGCTGATGTGAAGATTCTTATGATTTCCTTGTAGGTCTCGATTGTCCTTATCTGAGGCTGATTTGCTCTTTTTGTTTTTAGTCAATGGATCAAGATAAAAATATATTAATGGAAGTGGATAGACATAATGAAATGAGTCCGCTTATGGAATTGCCATTCCATGAAGCTGATGAAGTAGAATTCGCAACTGTGGATGCGGCAAACAAGGTGAGGTCAGCCAACTCTCGTCCTCCTCTGGGTAAAAAGCGAGCTAATCAATCAGAGACTTGAGATAATTTTTCGAGAATCATAGATGAGAAAATACAAAAAACCATTAGGGTGAAGTGCATTTATTGTGGGGTTGAATGTGTGTATAATGTTGATCATGGAATGTCTACTATGTGGAAGCACTTGAAAAAGTGCAAAAGTATCCTCATGTAGATAAAAAGCAAATGTTGATTACATCACGTAAGGGAGATGTGACTGGCGAGGTAGGGGAAAATACTATTAGTGGTGATAGCGTCTTAACGACGTGGAAGTTTGATCAAGAACGTTGTAGGCACATGCTTGCTTGGATGATTATTATTGATAAACAACTGTTTTCCATGGTTGAACGTGTTGATTTTCGCGATTTTGTCATCGAATTACAGCCTCTTTTCCAACATCTTTCAAGATTTACGGTGGCTAGAGATCGTATGAAATTGTATTAGAGTGAAAAAACTTGTTTGAAAACTTCATTTGGTAAGCTTAAATCTAGGATTGCATTCACAACTAACATGTGGAGTTATATTCAAAATTTGAACTACTTATGTCTCACTGCACATTTTATTGATGAAAATTGGAAGTTGCATAAAAGAATCATCAATTTGGTGGTAATGCATAGTCACAAGGGTAGAGAGATTTGAAAAATGGTGGAGAAATGTATTCATGACCGGGGAATAGAAAAAAAGATATTTACAATAACCGTGGATAATGCTAGTTCAAATGCTGTGGCCATTGATTATTTGAAGGAAAGGTTTTCAAGAGGAGGGTTTTTGATTTTGAATGGCGACGCTTTACATATGAGGTGTAGCTCACATACTTAACTTGATAGTAATAGATGGATTGAATGAGGTGCGTGATTCTATTGTACGTATCCGAAACGTAGTTAGATATGTGAGGACTTCTCCTGCTAGAGCTAAGATATTCTAGTCTTGTATTGAGAGTGAGAGGATTGCATATAAAGGTTCGGTCTGTCTTGATGTTGCCACTAGATGGAACTCCACTTACATGATGTTAAACACCGCCATAAAGTTCAGGAAAGCTTTTAAAATGATGGAAGAAAAAGATTTATTTTTCTTAAGAGAGATTGACAATGATACTCCTCAAGATGGAGATTGGGAAAATGCTATGATTCTTTCTAAATTTTTGAAATGGTTTTATGATGCAACCAAAAGGATGTCGGAGAGTTCATATGTTACTTCAAATGATTATTTTGAAGGGATGGCTATGTTGTATAAAATATTTGAATAATGCGGCGAATTCCTTGAACCTAAAGCTTCAAGCTATGGGTACAAAAATGAAAAAGAAGTTTGACAAGTATTATGAGAGTATGGATAAAGTAAATATGATAGTGTTGATTGCGGTTACATTGGATCCTACAAAAAAGTTGAATTATGTGAAGTTTTGTTTTGAACAAATTTATGATGATGAAACAAAAATTGATGAGATGCATAATAGAGTGAAAGTTGCCTTGGAACGTTTATATAAATTTTATAAGCAATCTTTTGATGGTTCTTCTAGTAAAGAAAATTTTAGCAGTTCAAGTGTGAGTAATAGTAGCAGTGCTTCCAATGCCAATATTGATGACAATGAGTGTGAAATCTATGATTGGTATAAAAGCTTTCTCCATGTGAAGAAAAGAGTGTTGGATAAAAACAAATCTGAGCTTGATCGGTATCTTGAAAATGAAAGTGAAGAAGTCTTTAATCTCAACATTTTGATGTGGTGGAAGAGTACTGGGTTAAAGTATAAAATATTATCTTGATGGCTTGAGATGTTTTATCTATTCCCGTGACTACTATTGCTTCTGAGTCGACTTTTAGTACGTTGGGACATGTATTTGACGACTTTCGAAGTTCTTTGACTCCTAAAGTAGTGGAAGATTTGATTTGCATTCAAGATTGATTGAGAGCTGAGTATCGATCAATGTTGAAGAGTGCATCGAGAACGCGGAAAAGTTTGAGGCTGGTAAGTCGTATGTATTTCTTTCTATCTTGTAATTTATTTGCATAACTATCTATTAAGTGAATGCTTTATTTAATTTCTTTTTTGGTTTTTAGATTTGGATGGTCTTACCCAAGACATTATCATTGGAAAATAGACTTCATTTCGTGGAAACTTTGATTTTGTGGTAAGTAAATAGATTTTATTAAACTATAACTTTTACATACAATGTTTGTTTGAAGCAATATCCACCATAGTGAGTACGCTCACTTTACTTCCTGGTTCATACTAGATGATGCATCTAGGTTGAATGGATTTGTGTCTTTTTCTTTTTAAGATGAATTAACGATTTAACATGTGACTCGACACAAGATTGTGTGATTAAATTATCATCATGCTATGCTGTCTTGGTACGTTATTTATTAGCCTTTACATATTCTCTTGGTGCTCTCTATACTCAAGAGGCAGAACCAAAATCAAATGTGCAAATGCATGGAAGGCTAGTCCCTTGTTTTGAGCACTTCGTTTCTAGGGTCAACCCTGTTTTCCCTTGTTTCGACAACAAAACTTCTTTGTTCACCCCGTCCTATTTTTCCATGTAACCTTTACCTTATGCGCATATGCCTTAACTTTGCCGAAATTTCGATGAGAAATTGAATACGCATTTTGTGATATGTGTATAAATAAATAAATAAATAAATAAATCAATCAATCAATCAATGGGGCAATAAAAAAAAAAAATGATGGACGAATAAGAAATAACCGCCGTAGAAAAGGCCTCAATCCGATTGGGCCTGTTCTTCTGTTCATCCGAATAACTAATGGCCGAAGCCCATCTTCCGGATCGCAAATTCTCCTCCCGTCTTTGAGATTTTTCTCCGTTGTTTCTGAAGGGTGTCCGGGGCATCATCCATCACCGCCCGTGTTCAAGTTTCTAAAGGCACAGCAGTTGCAGTGCTCTGCAGCGTCGACCCACCGGCGACGACTTTCTTGGGAATTCCGGTTCTCAGTTCGATCGGGGGTGTTCCTGGTCATGGCATCTACCAGGTACGAGAGTTGATTCTCAATCTAATATGGGTAATCGAGTCTGAGAAATGTGGTCGAGGCGCATGTGAAATTCGTCTCTGGTTAAAGCTTTATCAGTGTTTCGAATGTGCATTGAGCCTGTAGCGATGACCTGATAGTGATTCTTGGCCTTAGACGTGAGCGGAAAATTATTACTCGAAGTCCGTGCCACTTATTCGACGAAATGTCTGAGTGAAATCGGAATGCGTATTCTCTTAAGGAAACAAGCGCAACAAGGCATGTGTTGATGTGATATGTGTGAGACAAGCAGATTCTTTAAATATTAAACCTAATTTAGATGCACAATGGGGTAGCCGAAAGTCTTCCTGATTATTTTCCATTCCATTCTGATTTTCAATCTCGCTTGTCGGATTCTGCTTTGAATTTAGCATGGTGAGAAACTGGGCAGAGCTCCCACAAGAGTTGTTACAACTATGCTCCCAGCGCCTTTGTCTGAAGAATTTATCAGCATTCCGAGCAGTGTGCCACTCGTGGCAATCTGCTGCTGTCAAAGAGAGGAGCGACATCCCATGGTTGATGCTCACGGACAAAGATGGGATGCCGTGGCGTGAGTTTTTCTGCCTCTCATGTCAGCAAATTCACAAAAAGCTCTTGCCAGAAATGATGGCGAATGGATATTTCTCTTCACGAGGTTGGGTGTTGATGACCAGCGGAGACGGGGAATTCCGTATACTAAAGAATCCCATGTCGTGTTACTGTCATATTATTGAGCTTCCCGATTGGAATAAGTTCCTCGACATTGAAACTCTGTCTCCCTTTTATGTTGAATTAGTCAGTAAGTTCGTCCTATCTGATAGCCCTACTACATCTCCAGATTACAAGGTCATGGTCATCTATGACACTGCACAGTTAGGGCTTTGGAAACCCGGCGAAGAGGAGTGGACGGCAGTGAACTCCCCTACAGATGAATTTTACGATGTCATATATTATAAGGGGTCCTTTGTTGCTGTCGATTATGAGTATAGGATATTGAGGTGCGATGTGGATGGACCAACTCCGTTTGAGGCTCAAGTATTTTTCCAGGTGCCGCAAAGACTCCGAGAACTTGAGCATGAGTATCCCTCAGGATCCCTTTGGGATTTGAATCAAGTGTATCTAGTGCAATCAACAATGGGATCTCTGTTGTTTGTGTCACTATGGGAACAACAAACATCTACCATAACCTTTCGATTCCGTGTTCTTGAGATTGATCTGGATACTCAAACATGCACAGAAGTTGAGAACTTGGAGAACAGATCCCTCTTCTTGGGCAACAATTCGTCCTTCTCTTTGGAGGTTGATGAAGATCATCTCATCAAGCCAAATTGTATTTATTTTACTTACTCTTGGCTCTCATCGTTCCAGTTTACTAAAGACGGAGACACAGGCATGGGAATATACCACCTCGAAGATGGTACGGTCGAGCTGCATGTCAAGGGGAAATCTTCTCCTCCGCTTTGGATCGAACCATGCTTTTAAGCCATAGCTAAAAAGTTTGGCTTGTTGTCAATGATGAAGTGAGCAGATTATTGGAATGACAAGCGATAGATACACGGTTAGTCCAAAAAGTTAGCAATTCATTTTAAATATTTGAAATTGTTAGGTCATTGGAAGTAAAATTGTACTGACATCTGAATTTTGCTTTTAATGCTTCGAATTTTACACTTAATATTGGCGATATTTTTGTATTAGCTGTCTGGATATCTGTTCTACACAAAAACAAAAAGAGTGAAGGCAAAACATAGGGTTTGAACTTTGAACAAGGAAAAAATTGAAGGGTTGAAAATAATATAGATTCCTTAAGTGGGGTTAACTATTCTTCTTCTTTTTTTTATTCATTAGGCCTTACATTAAATCCACAGACCAAAAATAATTCTGCAATAACCTCGCTCGCATGAAAGGGGGATATTCAACTGTATTATCCGAATCTCTACACTGCACATTTCAAGTGACATACATTTTCTAGTAAACAATGAAAAGCAAATCACTATGGCCAGTGAAATTAGCAAAATATCCATGTTGTTAATAAGGATCTCGCCAATCTTGAATGATTAATTGCAATGTTTATATATTTGATTCGATGAACATTTTGTGCTTCGATTCTTTTCGTATAGCTAAGTTCTAGCTATACAGTGTAAATATCCAAGAATTTGTTAAGGCTTCCTCCACAAATTGGAGCTGTAACCACGAACACAAGTTAGGGCGTCTGAGTCGATTGCCCGGATTGGCCGTTGGATGCTTAAGTCGTAGTTTGGAGATGGTGGAGACTAATGAAGTTTAGATAGGGGTAAAGAGTTCTTGCCCGTTGGGTGAGGATTGACAGATGATGACCAAACTATAAGTATCGATCGGTCATAATTAATGGCATCACATCATGACAACTATGATATGCGTTGACATGTGACGGTCAAACCGTCCACAGGGCTAATAGATGCTTAGTCTTTTAATAATTCCTCCAAAACGATAGCTTAAGTGGAGGTCTCTTGACTTGAACTTGACTCAAAATTCGAGTTGCATCCTTTCATCAGGTGGGGTTACTATGGACACTTGACGGTCTAGTGGTTAGCCAAATCCATCATTATTAGAAACAATCGAAAGTCATTTATTGATAGCACTAGAGTGAAGTACCAGAGTCAAAGCAAAAGCATGGATGAATTGGCAACAGCAAATGCTGTTCATTAATATTGTTATAGTGAGAATGGTCAAATAGTATCTTATATAAATAATAACAGCATAACTTACAAATTGCTCTCTACCTTATATGAGCATCCGCAACAGGGGATGAAACCTGCTCTCTCCACCAGCTAAACTTATGCGGTCACAATAGAAGCTCGAAAACCCAAAAGCTTCTCCTCTTCATTGCCCCCGCTTACAAGAAACATAAACTGCACTTACGAAAATTGCAATGCATGGATGCTCTCGCAGATTTTGTCCTTAAACTGAGATAGTAGGTTAACGCTGGATGCCTCTTTGGTAGACCTAGAATTTTCTCAAAAAGAAAAGGAGTGCAAAGCATATGAGCATGAGTGTGCTCTCACTTATTATGACGCTAATTATGCGGAAATAGCTACTCATGCATGAGAGTCTTGCATTTGATGGAGAGCCTTGATCATTTCGTTGCTGCACCACAAACATGAGAATGCACGGGACCTTCCAGTCACCACTCTCTCATGGAAGCAACCAAATTAGGTGTTTACATAAGGCAATGTACATGAAAGTCAACTGCTTTGTCTTAGATACCTAATGTCTAAATCATTCATTAGGTATAAAATACTCAATTGTGTCTCTCTAGCACTTGCCTATCATCTTTTTCTTAATAGAACAAAAGGGGGGAAAGTGCAACAGAATATATATTGTAGATGTCTTTTGCAAAATCCCTTCACTTAGCTAACACATTACAAGGAAGTAACAGAACCAAGGAACTCACCTAAAAGCAGTACCTCCTATTCCATGGCATGCTCATTGTAAGTGTGTAACCTTTATTAATTGTGTGAAGTACCCAATCACACCAATGCCTCCCAAATCCTGCACATCGGTGAGGACTAGAAAAATAAGATCTCAGTTCTCAAAGCATTGGTAAAAGTGAAGCAACGTTTACACAAGAAGAATCTTGAAAACGAGTCCTCTTTATTACTTGGTTGACGAGCGGATACAAGGCAAACAAAAAAATTGCTTCACTGATAATTACGATAATCACTAAACTGCAGCTAAGGACTTCACTTTCATGGCACTCACCAGTCACCATGATAGGTGGGTTATCCAAAGCGAGTCAATCAAGCATCATATTTGCAAGGAATAACAAACCTGTAAACAACACAGCTTGTTTTGGCTTATCTATGGTAGCTAGTTTTTGTTGAAGCCTTTCAACTCGATCCTGTTGAAAAAGGAATAAGAAAAAGGTAAAGAAAAAGAAGAGTGAGGAATCGGAAGTCGTCACTGAATTATTGCCAAATCATAAATACAGCTTTTACAAGTAAATTTCAAATCAGTGTGCTCATGTCAACAGAAAATTGTTAAAGGAGACACTCATGGTCATAAAACTATCATATCATAATGATGAAAGAATGGAAAAACCTCTAAGAACTATAACTCATATCGTCAAAAGATGATCCTTAATAGTAGAAATACACCCTTTAACTAGATGTCCACTCACAGCATATACTGTAGAGGAGAGCTTACAAAAATTTGACACTAATAAACTGACAACATGAGAAACCAGAGAATAACTGCTTTGGTTAAACTCAGGAAGTAACGCATACCTTGAATGATTTGGAACGACGAATGGAGGTATCTATCCGTAAGGACGTGGAGTAGGACTTCTCGGCTTCATCAAACTATTCCATGCCATGAGAGCATCGCCTTGACAAATATAAGCTAGAGGAAAGAAAGAACATTTGCTTTAAAAATATAACATGAGCAAAAATTCTTACCAATATAGGAATCTCTCTTTCCCACTCTATTGCTGGTCCAAAACCACTGATGTAAGCAAGTACCGAGGTCTCTAATACCTAAAACACAAAATTCGGTGATCTTAAGGTTATATATTGATGGAGTATTGCATTTTAAAGAAAGATAATTCTCCCATTTCTTGAGATCATGGGCAAGGTGTAATGGTAAAGGTTTTTAGAAAATCTGAATAAGAGATTGCGTTCTGATTGCTCAAGAAGCATGTCAGACCCTTTACTACTTAACACAATGTAGATGCCTGCAGTAAATTATGTGAATCTCGTTACCTATACAGCACTTGCCTCGTCTCCTTCCTCTTTCCCTCCCTATCAATGAAATCAGAAGGGGCTACAGGTTTAGTTTTTAGATTTATTCCTAAGTTCAAGCTTTTGACGCTTCTTTTGCATCTTAAAGAGCCCCACTTGAGTTGCCCATTCCCAACCTCGCAACAGATCTGAACAAAGCATAAACCTCTAATTGATAAATCTTCAAGAACTCAACTATAGTTGCACATTTCCAACCTCGCAATAGATCTGAACCAATGTTAAACCTCTAATTTATAAATCTTCAGCAGACCTGAACAAAACTTAAACCTCTAATTCATAAATCTTCAAGAGCCGCACTATAGTTGCACCTTCCCACCTTTTCAGCAACAGCTTGGTTTATATAATCAAAATGAAATGTTAACACGAATCTCTTATTCATCCACGAAGGTGTCACGTTTAGAGCAAACTCGTTCACATCATTAGCAGAATCAACGCCAACACAGTAAAAGGGGGTAAAGTCTCATCTTAGAATAATTGTTACGTAGTGGTGACAAACCTAGAAAGTTCACCATCAAACTGTGGCGGGATGCAGAAAATGTCTCAACCTTAGATGATAGGAATTGATGGACCAACCCATCTTTATACATCACATGGATCCCACCGTGTGTTCTCATTGCTATAGCCTGCGCAACAAAGGAATAACCGTCATGAATTACCGTTTCTCCATCTACTCCATAGAATCAGCTACGGTCTATTTAATTATTTGAAAATAGACCATCAATGCACTCATTCTCTAATCTCTATCAGCGAACGCTTCAAAATAAGAAAGAGCAACCCAATTCAACCACCAATTAACCCACGACACATGACCGTTTTCCTAACAATGTGATCAATGCTAGCGACTCTCCTGGACAAAACCAAAAGGTCCAACACCCATTACGAAATGTCACATTAAACAATAGTTATCACTTACCACTTATGGCCCCCGAAAATTTAAGGTTGATGAGCCCTTACTATAGGGCCACCAATATGCTAAGAGCGGAAAATTTCTCGATAAAAAGTATGCAATAACTAGGTAATGCAATGCCAGTTGTTTAGATGTTTGTCTACAATGAGAATCGTATTGGTGACTTCGTCAAAAATAGGTGATTGACTCTCATGTGATTTGGCTAGAAGATACTTAGTCATCCAATTATTTAATTGAATCACTGAGAGAAATTCAAAGAAAAGGAAAACATTGAAAAAATACTTTATCTGATTTATAATATACAATTGCTCAAATCATTGTAGTCTCTTTGAATGGTGGAGTGGAGTTCATGCATCTTTTCTGATGGGGACTGAATTGAGTTCTTTGGTCGACATTGATCTTGTGCACGTTGCAACTGATTTTCTCATATTAAGGGTAAGATCGCAACTTGAATCTTAAAAGTTACATTAATTATTAGGCTTGCATGTTGCGTGGGATTAAAGCTAAAGTTCGTTAGTAAGAATAACTTGCATATCAAAGACGTTGATATCATGGTTTAAATTTTCAACCTACACGTGTAACAGACATTAAACCTGTGTCAACTGCTGGAGTTTTGTAGTGAGGATTCTATTTCCTTACAATCGATGAACATAAGAATGTTGTAAGTTACTTGAAAAAAAAATAAAAAATAAAACTTATTTTCTCTACGGTCCGAAAGTACACTGCATGCATCAAGGGTCTTATTAATAGAGGCCCTAGAGCATCAGCTTAATGAAAAGATGGAATAACAATTTTCAAGACACCTTGAAAAATTTAGGAATTACCCATTTTAAGAAAGCTACTCACTTATTTGACCCCCCCCAAAAAAAAAAAAGAAGCCGCTCACTTTAAATAGCAAATTTCATATCCAAAATAAGGGGCCAACGGACACTCTTTAACATTTTTCTTGTATTAAAGAATGTTCTTATAAAAAATCGTTAGTCAACCACGTAAGGAAATTATTAACACTGTCATTTTTGACGTACCAACTTGTTCGAAAATGTTAGCTAGGTTTACTTCTATGTTGAAGAAGCTCAATGAGTTACAAGCCCAAAAAGGGTTTGAGCCCATATGATAAGTTATATGAAGAAATAGGGTTTGTCACTATCTTTATAAAGTGGTAGCCGCAAAAGGAAATAATAATAAGAGAAAAAGAGAAAGCAGAAAATCTGGGGATTTGGGTAATATCTGATTTACATCAAGCTGGCATCGGAGGTCGATTCGTGGTCCGATTGAGCTGAAATTTTGTCAGCATGTTCGTGGCGCAATTTTCTCGAATTTGAATGGTTTGATTTTTGTTTGAAACTCCCTATATCAGGTTTTTTGTGAATTGATCAAAACCTGTGTTTTTGGTCAGATTTATCCTTGATCTCTTGTGAAATTCATGTGTATTGTCAAGAATTATGTTATTAAGGTCTTTGCTGTTATGTACCTCTAGTATTTGCTAGAGAAAAACATTGTTCACCCAATTTTGTTGATGGTGAAGATTTTTGGGTAGACTCCGGTCCCGTGGCTTTTTATCTCCTCACATCGAGGAGGTTTTCCACGTAAAAAAATCGTCTTGTGTTCATGTGTTTGGTATTTATTTTACTCTACTATATCGATTCCTATTAGGTTTTGAGATTATTTTATTTGGCTGCGTTGATTCGATATTGTTTGAATTGTTACTGTTCTCCCATCAGAGTGGTATCAAAGCATCTGGTTATTGCTTGATTTTTCTGCCTTGTGTTAAACAATGGAAACGAATACGAGTATAATGGTTACACAGAATGGTTCGAATTATCATATTTGGAAATGGAAGATGGAAGATCTTTTATATATGAAAGATATTTATTTGCCCGTATTTGCCGAAGAGAAACCTGAGAATAAAATTGATATTGAATGGTCTATATTTCATCGTCAAGTGTGTGGTTATAGTAGGCAGTGGGTGGATGATAATGTTTTGAACCATATTATTAAGGAAACACATGCACACAGTTTATGGAATAAGCTCGAACAGTTATATACTCGAAAGATTGGGAATAATAAGTTATTTTTGATAAAACAGATGATAGCTCTGAGATATCAAGATGGTACTCGTTTGACTGATCATTTAAATTATTTTCAAGGAATTATAAATTAGTTGGCTGCAATGGGAATCAAGTTTGATGATGAGATACAAGCACTATGGTTGCTTGGTACTTTGCCGGACTCTTGGGAGACGTTTCTAACATCTTTGTCTAATTCTATCCCAAATGGTACGATTACCATGGATTTGGCCAAGAGTAGTATTTTGAATGAAGAGATGAGAAGGAAGACACAAGGATTGTCCTCTTCACATTCTGATGCATTGGTTGTTGAGAAAAGGGGAAGAAATGAGTCTTGAGGTCCGAGAAATAGATATAAAAGTTGAGATAAAAGTAGAGGTAAGTATAATAAATTTGCTAATGTTGAGTGCCATTATTGTCATCGAAGGGACATATTCGAGGTTTTGTCGCCGCTTAAAAGAGAGAAACAAAAGGAGAAAGGTAAAGAGAAGAAAAGTGATAATGATAGTGATGACAATCGTGTTGCTGCACTTAAAGAAGACTTTCTTATTATTTTCTATGGTGATGTGGTGAATTTTGTATCTCATAAGACCAGTTGGGTAATTGATAGTGGTGCATCCGTTCATGCTACGTCTTGTAGGGATTTTTTATATCATATAGGTCAGGTAACTTCGGATCTGTGAAGATGGGAAACAATGGGCTAGCTCAAGCTATAGGCATTGGTGATGTGTGCCTAGAAACCAGCAATAGCACAATGTTAGTATTGAATAATGTTAAACATATACCTGATATCTGCTTGAATTTGATTTCTACAGGCAAATTGGATGATGAGGGGTATTGTAGCACCTTTAGTAATTGTTAATGGAAGCTCACCAAAGATTCTCTTGTTGTGGTTAGAGGTGAAAAATATTCTTCGTTGTACATTATGTAGGCAAAGTTGTCCACGGACAAAATTAATGCAGTAGACAGCGAAGATACAGCTGAATTATGACATAAGAAGCTCAGTCACATCAGTGAGAAGGGTTTGTCACTATTGGCCAAGAAGAAGCTCCTTTCAGGATTGAAAAGTTTGGCGCTAAAGAAGTGTGCTAACTGTTTAGCAGGAAAACAGAACAAAGTTGCATTTAAAAACTCCCCTCCTTCAAAAAAGTCAGGTATATTGGATTTAGTGCATTCTGATGTTTGCGGTCCTATGAAAACAAAATCACTTAGTGACCCTCTTTATTTTGTTATCTTCATAGATGATTTTTAAAGGAAAACTTGGATTCATACATTGAAAACTAAAGATCAAGTATTAGATGCTTTTAAGCAATTTCAGGCTTCAATTGAGAGATAGACTGTAAAGAAATTGAAATGTATCCGAACTGATAACTAGGGAGAGTATATTGGACCTTTTGATTAATATTGCAGACAACAAGGTATTCGACATCAAAAGACACCTCCCAAGATGCCTCAGCTTAAATGGCTTAACCGAGAGAATGAACAATCTTGGTTGAAAGGGTAAGATGCTTACTTTCACAGTCAAAGTTACTTGGATCCTTTTGGGGTGAGGCTTTAAGTACAGTTGTGCATGTATTAAATCTTACTCCATGCATTCTTTTAGAGTTTGATGTTCCTAATAGAGTTTGAATATGCAAATATGTTTTTTCATGATTATTTGCGTGCCTTGGGATGCAAAGCATTTGTGCATATTCCCAAAGATGAGAGGTCTAAACTTGATATGAAAACACGATAGTGCATATGTATTGGTTATGGACAGGCTATGCTTGGTTACAAATTTTATGATCCAGTTGAAAAGAAAATTGTAAAAAGCAGAGACGTTGTGTTTATGGAAGATTAAACAATAGAGGATATTGAGAAAGTAGAGATGATTTCAGCACGACAGGTTAGTGATAACTTAGTTGATTTGGATCCAGTTCCTCTTACAAATATTCCTACACAGGTTGATGAAGAGCAGCAGGAAGTCAATGTTCCAAATAATGCACATGTTCTTGAACATGCTGAAACAGATAATAATATTCTTGAACTAGAGACTCAATTAGATGTTTCATTGGATGTTCCAGTCCGGAGATCTGTTAGAGACCGACAACTTTCCACTAGGTATTCTGAAGATGAGTATGTATTATTGACTAATGCAGGTGAACCAGAGTGCTATGCAGAAATAATAGAAAATGAGTAAAAAAGTAATTGGTTTGATGTTATGCGAGATGAGATACAATTACTTTATGATAATTATACTTTTGAGTTTGTAAAGTTATCTAAATGTAAAAGAGCTTTGAAGAACAAGTGGGTATATAGGTACTTCACAACCACGGTACAAAGCTAGATTGGTTGTTAAGAGATTTGGTCAGAGAAATGGTATTGATTTTGATGATATATTTTCTCCAGTAGTGAAAATGTCTTCTATCCGTGTGGTATTAGGCTTAGCAGCTATCCTAGATTTGGAAATTGAGCAAATGGATGTTAAAACAGCCTTCCTACATGGTGACTTGGAGGAAGAGATATATATGGAACAACCTGAGGGTTTTAAAGTGAAAGGGAAAGAAAATTATGTGTTCAAATTGAAAAAAAGTCTCTGTGGCCTAAAACAAGCACCAAGACAGTGGTACAAAAAGTTTGCGTCAGTTATAACATAATAGGGCTATAAGAAGATTTTCTTGGATAATTGTGTGTTTGTCCAAAAATTTTCCGCTGATGAATTTATTATTCTCTTGCTTTATGTTAATGATATGCTAATTGTTGGCAGGAATGCTTCAAAAATTGAGTTATTGAAAAAACGGTTGAGCAAGTCTTTTCTCATGAAAAACTTGGGCTCGGCGAATCAGATTTTTGGCATTAGAATTACTCGATACAGAGATGCTAAGAAGTTGTTTTTGTCGCAAGAGAAATATATCGAGAAGATACTTCAAAAATTTTACATGGACAATGCTAAAGTGGTTAGTACTCCTCTTACTGCCCACTTTAAATTAAATATGAAGCAAAGTCTTACAACTGATAAAGAGAAGAAATATATGGAAAGTGTTCCATATGCCTCAGCTGTAGGAAGCTTAATGTATGCGATGGTATGTACACGCCTAGACTTAGCGCACGCAGTTAGCGTTGTTAGTTGCTATTTGTCAAATCCAGGCAGAGAGCACTGGAATGCAGTGAAGTGAATTATGAGGTATCTTCGGGAAACTTTAAATTTGAAACTTAGTTTCGAGACCGGGAAACTTGAGTTAGTTGGATACACAAATTTCGACTTGGCAGGAGATATTGATACTCGTAAATCTACTTATGGTTATTTGATTTCTTTTGCGGGTGGAGCTGTGTCATGGAAGTCAAGATTGTAGAAGTGTGTTGCACTTTCTACAACCGAAGCTGAATTTATTGCAGCGATTGAAGCTAGTAAAGAGATGCTATGGATGAAGAAGTTCTTAGAAGAACTTGGGTTTAAGCAAGAGGTATGTACTATTTTGTGATAATCAAAGCGCAATTCATCTTGGTAAGAATTCATATTTTCATTCTAGATCGAAACATATTGATGTTAGATATTATTGGATAAGGGATGTTCTAAATGAGAAGTTGTTGGAATTTGAGAAAATTCATACGGATCATAATGGCTCTAATATATGACGAAGATAAACTTGAACATTACCAATTGATAGCAGGGATGGTGAATCCCTCCACATTGTCGTGAGAGGGAAATTTGTTAGCTGGGTTCACTCCTATGTGGAAGAAGTCCAATGAGTTGCAAGCCCAAAAAGGGTTTGAGCTCATATGATAAATTATATGGAGAAATATGGTTTTTCACTATCTTTATAAAGTGGTAGCCGCATCGAGGTCGATTCGTGGTTGATATCTGATTTACATCAAGCTGAAAATTTAGGGCTGGGGCAATATTTGATTTACATCAAGCTGGCATCAGAGATCGATTCGTGGTCCGATTGAGCTGAAATTTTGTCAGCATGTTCGTGGCACAATTTTCTCGAATTCGAATGGTTTGATTTTCCTTTGAAGCTCCCTATATCAAGTTTTTCGTGGATTGATCAAAACTTGCGTTTTTGGTCAAATTTATCCTTGATCTCTTGTTAAATTCATATGTATTGCCAAGAATTATGTTCTTGAGGTCTTTGCTGCTATGTACCTCTAGTATTTGCTAGAGAAGAACATTGTTAACCCAATTTTATTGATAGTGAAGATTTTCGGGTAGACTCCGGTCCGGTGGTTTTTTATCTCCTCACATTGAGGAGGTTTTCCACGTAAAAAAGTCGTCTTGTGTTCGCGTGCTTGGTATTTATTTTACTCTACTGTATCGATTCCTATTAGGTTTACACAAGATGGGAGATTATTTTATTCTGCTGCATTGATTCGATATTGTTCGAATTGTTACTGTTCTCCCATAAAAAAATTCAACCTTTATGTTGTGAATACACATAATGAGAAGCATCTCTAGGACATAGTTAACATGAACCGATATTCATTTTAATAGGAAAATTACTAAAAAATTCATAATCTATTATAATTGTGTTAATTCAGTTCTAGTTTTTTTGCCGATTTAATCCTAAAACTTTTACAATTATGCCAGTTCAGTCCATCCTATCAATTTTGACCAACCGACGCTAACGTGGATAATTTTTAATAATATTTTATTTTCTTCGAATTTTTTATTAATTTATTAATTTTCCTTTTCTTTTTCTCTTCTTCCTTCTTTTGCTTCTTTTCCTATGGTGGCTAGTGAGGGTTCGACGAGGGCTTCACGGCCCTTGCAGGCCACTGTGGGAGAAAAAATGGAAGATAAGGAAGAGGAGAAAAAAAAGAAAAGAAAAAAGAAAAAAAATTAATAATTAATAAAATTTTTGGTCGAAATTAATAAAATAACATTTTCTTAAAAATAAAATATGATAAACAAATTTTCTAGGTCAACGTCGATCGAGCGATTAGCATATGCGTCAGCATCAGCTATAAGTAGACCAAAATTGACTGGATGGATTGAATTGACATTATTGTAAAATGTTGATGACTAAATTGGTAAAAAAAAAAAAAAAGAAATTTATGATTGCATTAACACAATTATAATAGGTTTATGATTTTTTAATAATTTTCTCCTATTTAATTAGGGGATAAAGAAGAGGCAAGATCATCCTTAATTTATGTTTCTAACCCTCCAAGATAATCACAAATAAGAGGTGGAATAATATTTATTTTGCGGCAAAGGTTAACATCATTGTTTGGAATTGAAATTGAGATACTCAAGGCGACTTTTCACGAATTGGAGAGA
Source organism: Eucalyptus virginea (assembly GCA_014182375.1). Taxonomy (NCBI): domain Eukaryota; kingdom Viridiplantae; phylum Streptophyta; class Magnoliopsida; order Myrtales; family Myrtaceae; genus Eucalyptus; species Eucalyptus virginea. Next base: position 16,769,852 of record CM024517.1, on the reverse strand, counting down.
TCCATATGCAAATTTTCCACATATTTTTCTCCTCTTGCGCACAATTTTCCTTTGCAATCTTCTTCTTTTGATTTCTTAGTGTCAAACTACATATTGTCCAATATCCTATGTCACTTCATTTTAACTAATACAAAACACGACAACTCCGTAGACATGCTCGAACAAAATTATCTAGAAGTGCACCTTAACCACATAATGACAATGGAAAAACATATTTTCTTAGACATTTAGTTAGTTAAGGATTATTCGATGTAGAATTATCAATGCTCAAACTAAATATTGGCGTGGATCCTTTCAGACATGCTTACGGTAATTATATATCCTTTAAGAAAAATAGAACTTGATAACCCACCAAAATAAGACAAAAATTAAGTTTTCCCCTTTTACATTAGTGTTCAACGACCTTTAATTTTGTAAAAGCGTATCTTTTAAAACAAAAGAGAATATCTAAGAATCTAAATTGAAAAGTACTTTATAGATTAGAATCGATCTAGTGTGCAAGAAGATTCCAAAATGCTCTCTTTTTTTCAAAGTGGAATATATTGTGTTTTTGGGAAAATTGTCCAAAAAGTACTAAATCAATTGCAATTATACCAATTGAGTCTTGAATCTTATAATTTTTAAACATTTTCATGTTTAATCAATTGAGTCTATTTGATTGATTTTGGCTGAAAATCATTGACAATTGCTAGGGACCCTTGCTTGGTCTAGGTGAGGCCATGAACCCCTCGCCTAGGGGTGTGGCTAGTGAGGGTGTCACATTCCTTGCCCAAACCAAGTGGGGGTTGCTGACCCTCACTTGTGACTGGTGATGGTTGGCCGGCGAACTCACTAGCTAGATTTGGAAAAACAAGGAAGAAAAAGAAAACAATAAAGGAAAAATAATAAGTAAAATAAAAATTCAAAATACAAAAAAAATATTTAAAATATTATTACAAATTATCTATATTAACGCCTAACCGCGTGCATATAAGATGACAACATTCATATTAACGATTTCTTGCCAAATTTGGCTAAATAGATTCAATTGGCAAGATTAAATAATTTGGATCATTTCTTTCCTTTTTCCAATAAATGTGCCAACCTATTTAATCATGATAAAATTTATCCCTCCATGAATTTTAACAAACCTTATTCTTTCAAAAAAAACAAGTTTCGAAAACAAAACGTCTTTGTTCAACCTGTCCTTTTTTTCCATGCAACCTTTACCTTATGCGCACGTGTTTATAACTTTTCTGACCCATGAAATTTTCCCGGCGAATTGAATCCGAATTTTGTGATATGTGCAAAAATAAATAAATAAATAAATCAATGGGGCAATTGAAAAAAATGATGGACGGATAATAAATAACCGCCGTAGAAAAGGCCTCAATCTGATTGGGCCTGTTCCGTTCATCCAGATTACTGTGGCCGAAGCCCATAGATATTAATCTAATTTGGCCCATTCTGTTTGGGCTCCAAACTCAGCCCATCAGTTTGGCCAGTAAAATAAGTGGAGCCCATCATCCATCCCCTTGTTGTTTCACACTCTGTGGAACGACAGACGAACACCCAAGGGACGACGCCCGCGACGACGGCCTTCCACCGCATTCTCCTTCCGCATTCGCGCTTTTCCTCCGTTGTTTCCGAACGCTGTCCGAGGCATCATCGATCACCGCCCGTCTTCAAGTTTCTAAAGGCGCAGCAGTTGCTGTGCTCTGCAGTGTCGACCCACTGGCGACGACTTTCTTGAGAATTCTGGTTCTCAGTTAGATCGGGGGTGTTCCTGGTCATGGCATCTACCAGGTACGAGAGTTGATTCTCAATTTGGGTAATCGAGTCTGAGAAATGTGGTCGAGGCGCATGTGAAATTCGTCTCTGTTTAAAGCTTCATCAGTGTTTCGAATGTGCATTGAGCCTGTAGTGATGACCTGATAGTGATTCTTGGCCTTTTACGTGAGCGGAAGTTTATTGCTCGAAGTGCGTGCCACTTATTCGATGGATGAAATGTCTGAGAGAAATCGGAATGCATGTTCTCTGAAGGAAACGAGTGCAAGAAGGCATGTGTTGATGTGATTTGTGTGAGATACGCAGATTCTTTAAATATTAAACCTGATTTAATTGCACCATGAGGTAGCCGAAAGTCTTCCTGATCCTTTTCCATTCTGATTTTCTATCTCTCTTGTCGGATTCTGCTTTGAACTTAGTATGACAAGAAACTGGGCAGAGCTCCCACAAGAGTTGTTACAACTATGTTCCCAGCGCCTTTGTCTGAAGAATTTATGGGCGTTCCGAGCAGTGTACCGTTCGTGGCAATCTGCTGCTGTCAAAGAGAGGAGCGATGTCCCATGGTTGATGCTCACAGACAAAAAGGGGATGCCGTGGCGTGAGTTTTTCTGCCTCTCATGTCAGCAGGTTCACAAAAAGCTGTTGCCAGAAGTGATGGCGAATGGATATTTCTCTTCGCAAGGTTGGGTGTTGATGACCAGCAGAGACGGGGAATTCCACATGCTAAAGAATCCCATGTCGCGTTACAGTCATATTATTAAGCTTCCCAATTGGAATAAGTTCCCCAACATCGAAGATTTGCCTTTCTTTGATGTTGAATTCGTCCGTAAGTTCGTCCTATCTGATAGCCTTATTACATCTCCAGATTACAAGGTCATGGTCATGTGTGACACTGGACAGTTAGGGCTTTGGAAATCCGGTGAAGAGGAGTGGACGGCAGTGAACTCCCCCACAGATGAATTTTATGATGTCATATATTATAAGGGGTCCTTTCTTGCTGTCGATTATGAGGATAGGATATTGAGGTGCGATGTGGATGGACCAACTCCGTTTGAGGCTCAAGTAGTTTTCCAGGTGCCGCAAAGACTCCAAGAATTCGAGCATGAGTATCCCTCAGGATCCCTTTGGGATTTGGATCAAGTGTATCTAGTGCAATCAACGACAGGATCTCTGTTGTTTGTGTCAAAATGGGAACAACTAACATCTACCATAACCTTTCGATTCCGTGTTCTCGAGATTGACCTGGATACTCAAACGTGCACAGAAGTTGAGAACTTGGAGAACACATCCCTCTTCTTGGGCTACACCAATTCTTCCTTCTCTTTGGAGGTCGATGAAGATCATCTCATCAAGCCAAATTGTATTTATTTTACTTACTTTTGGCTCTCATCGTCCCAGTTTACTGAAGATGGAGGAGACACAGGCATGGGAATATACCACCTCGAAGATGGTACGGTCGAGCTGCATGTCAAGGGGAAATCTTCTCCTCCGCTTTGGATCGAACCATGCTTTTAAGCCATAGCTAAAAAGTTTGGCTTGTTGTCAATGATGAAGTGAGCAGATTAGTGGAATCAAGCGATAGAGACACGGTTAGTCCAAAAAGTTAGCAATTCATTTTATAAACATGAAATTGTTAGGTCATTGGAAGTAAAATTGTACTGACATCTGAATTGGTGCTTTCAATGCTTCGAATTTTACACTTAATATTGACGATATCTTGGTATTAGCTGTCTGGATGTCTGTTCTACACAAAAACAAAATAGAGTGAAGGCAAACATAGGGTTTGAACTTTGAACAAGGAAAAAATGAAGGGTTGAAAATAATATTGATTCCTTCAGTGGGGTTAACTATTTTTCTTCTCTTTGTATTCATTAGGCCTTACATTAGATCCACAGACCAAAAAGAATTCTGCAAGAACGTCGCTCGCATGAAAGAGGGATATCCAACTGGATTATTTGGATCTCTACACTACACATTTCAAGTGACATACATTTTCTAGTAACCAATGAAAAGCAAATCATTATGGCCAGTGAAATTAGTAAATATCATGTTGTTAATAAGGATCTCGCCAATCTTGAATGATTAATTGCAATGTTTATATATTTGATTCGATGAACATTTTGTGCTTTGATTCTTTTCGTATGTTTAAGTTCTAGCTGTGAAGTGTAAATATCCAAGAATTTGTTAAGGCTTCCTCCACAAATTGGAGCTGTAACCAGGAACACAGGTTAGGGCGTCTAAGTTGATTGCCCGGATTGGCCGTTAGATGCTTAAGTCGTAGTTTGGAGATGGTGGAAACTAATGAAGTTTAGATAGGTGTAAAAAGTTCTTGCCCGTTGGGTGAGGATTGACAGATGATGACCAAACTATAAGTATCGATCGGTCATAATAAATGGCAACACATCATGACAACTAAGGTATGCGTTGACATGTGACGGTCAAACTGTCCACAGGGCTAATAGATGCTTAGTCTTTTAATAATTCCTCCAAAATGATAGCTTAAATGGAGGTCTCGTCGATGTACCTCCTTCCAAGTTGACCGGTCTTGACTTGGTCTTGACTGAAAATCCGAGTTGCATCCTTTCATCAGGTGGGGTTACCATGGACACTTAACGGTCTAGTGGCTTGCCAAATCCATCATTATTAGAAACAATCGAAAGTCATTTATTGATAACACTAGAGTGAAGTACCAGAGTCAAAGTAAAACATGGATGAATTGGCAACCGCAAATGCTGTTGATTAATATTATTATAGTGAGAATGGTCAAATAGTATCTTATATAGCATAACTTACAAATTGCTCTCTACCTTATATGAGCATCCGCAACAAGGGATGACACCTCATCTCTCCACCAGCTAAACTTATGCGGTCACAACTTAATCTCGAAAACCCAAAAGCTTCTCCTCTTCATTGGCCCTGCTTACAAGAAACATAAACTGCACTTACGGAAATTGCAATGCATGGATGCTCTCATAGATTTTGTCCTTAAACTGAGAGATAGTAGGTTAACACTGGACGCCTCTTTGGTAGACCTAGAATTTTCTCAAAAAGAAAAGGAGTGCAAAGCATATGAGCATGAGTGTGCTCTCCACTTATTACGACACTAATTATGCGGAAATAGCTACGCATGCATGAGAGTCTTGCATTTGATGGAGAGCCTTTGATCATTTCGTTGCTGAACCACAAACATGAGAATGCAAGGGACCTTCCAGTCACCTCTCTCTCATGGGAGAAAACAAATTAGGAGTTTACATAAGGCAATGTACATGAAAGTCAATTGCTTTGTCTTAGATACGTATTGTCTAAATCATTCATTAGGTTTAAAATACTCAATTGTGTCTCTCTAGCACTTGCCTATCATCTATTTCTTAATAGAACAAAAGGGGGAACGTGCAACAGAATAGATAATGTAGATGTCTTCTGCAAATCCCTTCACTTAGCTGACACAATACAAGGAAGTAACAGAACCAAGGAACTCACCTAAAAGCAATACCTCTCATTCCATGGCATGCTCATTTTAAGCGTGTAACCTTTATGAATTGTGTGAAGTACGCAATCACACCAATGCCTCCCAAATCCTGCACATTGGTGAGGACTAAAAAAAATAAGATCTCAGTTCTCAAACCATTGGTAAAAGTGAAGCAATGTTTACACAAGAAGAATCTCAAAAACGAGTCCTCTTTATTACTTGGTTCACGAGCAGATACAAGGCAAACAAAAAAATGGCTTCACTGATAATTACGATAATCACTAAACTGGGGCTAAGGACTTCACTTTCATGGCACTCACCAGTCACCATGATAGGTGGGTTATGCAAAGCGAGTCAATCAAGCATAATGATTTGCAAGGAATAACAAACCTGTAAACAACACAGCTTGTTGCGGCTTATCTATGGTAGCTAGTTTCTGTTGAAGCCTTTCAACTCGATCTTGTGGAAAAAGGAATAAGAAAAGGTAAAGAAAAAGAAGAGTGAGGTATCAGAAGTCATCACTGAATTATTGCCAAATCATAAATACAGCTTTTACAAGTAAATTTCAAATTAGTGTGTTCATGTCAACAGAGAATTTGTAAAAGGAGACACACATGGTCATAAAACTATCATATCATAATGATGAAAGAATGGAAAAAACCTCTAAGAACTATAACTCATATCGTCAAAAGATGATCCTTAATAGTAGAAATACACCCTTTAACTAGATGTCCACTCATAGCATATATTGTAGAGGAGAGCTTACAAAAATTTGACACTAATAAACTGACAACATGAGAAACCAGAAAATAACTGCTCTGGTCAAACTCAGGAAGTAAAACATACCTTGAATGATTTGGAACGACGAATGGAGGTATCTATCTGTAAGGACGTGGAATAGGACTTCTCAGCTTCATCAAACTATTCCATTGCCATGAGAGTATCGCCTTGACAAATATCAGCTGGATGAATGAAAGAACATTTGCTTTAAAAAAATAACATGAGCAAAAATTCTTACCAATATAGGAATCTCTCTTTCCCACTCTATTGCTGGTCCAAAACCACTGATGTAAGCCAGTACTAAGGTCTCTTGAAGGATTTATTAGTAATTGGGCTTAAGGCCCATCCGCCAAGTTGGGCCCAGAAAGCCCGGCCCACGGGAATAAGGCCCGTGGAAAGAAGGGGGTATAAAAGGGAGGAGAGAGAGAGAAAAACACACCGTTTTATTCAAAAGGAAAAGACGTACGTTCTCTCTGCGCTCTCTCTCTCTCCAAGAACCCAAAAGAACAAAGAAGCACACGGCGTGTTCTTCCTCCCTTCAAGGCTTCATCGGATCGAACAGACCGTTTTCTTCCTCCATTGGCGTTAGGTGTTTAATCTGTGGCTAACAAGGTACGCTCGATTCCGTGGTGTGCTTTACGATCGGTGATACGTGTTTCCCGCTTCGTCTTCCGCATTGATTTAGGGTTCGATTTAGTGTCGAATCCGATTTTGGGGATCCGTTATTCCCAAAATTGGTATCGAGCCCTAGTTCACGTTTTCCGATCTCGTTTATGATGTTTTTGATTGATTTTTCGCAAAATTGCTTTCGGCCGTACGGATCAGGCGACAAATCCCGACACTCGAGCGCTCTTCGGCCATTTTTACATGTTTTCGTATGTCAAAATCAAAATCTGATGGCACAGGGAGAAAGGGGGCGTCGAGACGAGTCCGGAGGTATGTCGAGCGCCGCCGGAGACTCCGCACGCGCCCCACACGCGCGGCCGGAAGGCGCTGCGCGTGGGTGCGACGCGCCCGAGGCGCCCCAGCTCGCCAGGCGCGTGTGGCACACGCGCCGATGCCGAACCGGCGCGCTCGCCGCCGGCGACGAACCGGCACGCGCCGGTCCGCGGACCGACGCGTGCCGACGCCGGCATGACGTCACCCAACGGTCAATAACCGCTCGGGTGACGTCATCGATGACGCCAAGCACGACGACGGTTGGCCGGCCGGTCACCGGCCGGCGACCCGACCGGCGACCCGCGGACCGCACGCGTGCGGCACGTGCCGGGCCGACGCCTGCGTGACGTCGCCGCGCACACGCGCGCACGTGCGGCGTCCGCGCGAACCGGCCCGGCGGCCCGACCGGTCTGTCCGGTCCGACCGGTCCGACGTCCGACGACCGGCTACCCGTTGACCGTTGACCACCGTTGACCGACGACCGTTGACCGTTGACCGTTGACCGTTGACCCAAAAAAAAAAAAAAAAAAGGGAAAAGAATGTGTTTCTTTTTTCAATTAAGTCTATGTGGATTATATGTGATCCCTTATTTATTCTGCATTTGTTGCAGGAACATTTCTGCATTTGTTGCAAAAATGCCTCCCCTCAGGTTGCGCACACCTATTCGCGCAATTACCGATGATCAAAAGGAAAGGCTGTATAAGTTGATAGCTGAGCTGACTGATCATCGTTGGGAGAGAGGTGACTTAATTGATCACGTCCTTGAAGTCAACGGGAAGATACAAGAGGTCATATGGAATGGTCGTCCCATGTCACAAGCGGAGATGGTGCGATTTTTCATAAACACTCTTCCACCTGAATGGCAAGATGTGTTGAATCGCATATGGGATGTCAACGGAGCTGCTTCATATAAGAAAATTATTATAGATTTTGTAAATGAATATTACCGTATTATGACAAGGGAAAAGATCAAGAAATTGAACAAAAGAGGATCTTTCCCGGTTCGTGTCTTTGACTTGGTGTTAGTTGTATTTGCTGATTTTTGTTAAGTGTGTTTGTGGACATATTATGTACTATTTGACTACCTGATAGTTGTTGATGTAGCAACCAATGTATTGATTGTATTTGTTGAAAGCATTGTTGTTTTATTGGATATTAGTTATCTATTGCTTTCTGTGATTCTTGGTTCTTTGTGGATAATTAGTCATGGTAGTTTTAGAAGCTTTTTGTAGCTTCATAGAATTGATTTTGCATATGACAATTATATTAATAATAATTTTGAGTGAGGATTTTTGGAGGATGATTGGAAACATAGTGACCTTTTGATTCTGAAACCTTACTTAAAATTGTTTATTGATATGATGGGTCTGTGCAAAAGTAGATGCATAAGAGATAGGCATTAATTGTTCGTGCATATATGTCTGATGTGTTCAGATCGATAGTTTAAGCAATTAAGAACGTAATTGCTGATATGAATGGCAACAATTATGAAATATTGAATATGGAGATTCAATATGTGCTGGAAAAGCAAGAAGCACTAGAAGCTCTTGACCATATTATGGAAGATCTTGAGGATGCCGTGCGCCACCTTGAGCTAGTAGAGGACCGCCATCGGCATTTGAGTCGATAATAGATATTTGCAATGCTGGTTCTAGCTCAGAAAGGGCTTTGAGCTCTAAGCGCAAGCGTATTGATTCGTTCAATATGTGGACATGCAAAGGATCAAGTCCTTATTGCAAGAAATCAAGAGTTAACCAATACAAGAGAGGAAAACGTCCTCAAGTGAAGAAAATGTCAAGAGTGAGGTATTACAATTGTGACAAGAGAGGTCACTATGCTCGCGACTGTCGTGAGCCAAAGAAAGTAATACACCTCTTGTACATTTGAGAACTTTGCTTATGTGTCAAGTTCTCGTATGATTGGTTGAATCTAATCCTTTGTGGACTGTAGATTCAAGGGCGATGACCATGTAAGGAAGGATAGAGGATCCTTCGTGGAATTTTGACGAGTACCAACTGGAACTAAGTGGACCTATGTGGGAAATAACTCCAGAGATGAAGTTAAAGGAATTGGCATCTGCCAATTGAACATGCGTGATGGACGCACCTTGTTCCTACATGATGTTCCATATGCTCCGAGATTCGTCGAAATTTAATGTCTGTTTTGATGTTGGTTAAGCATGGTTTATGTGTGAACTTCCATAATAGTGATGTAGATTTGTATTTGGATACAAACTACTATAGTTGTGGTCACTTTCTGTATGGTTTTATTGTACTAGATGTTGACTGTGGTGATGTCAATATTTGTTCCCTTGTTTCACGTCTTCTACTTAATATGATAATGATGTGAATATAGTGGCATGCTAGACTTGGTCATATGGGCCAACAACATATGAAAAGACTAGCCAAAGATGGCTTATTGAGCAACATTGAAAAAGTCGATTTGCCAATATGTGAGCATTGCCTAGTAGGGAAAACGACAAGGAAACCATTTGGAAAAGATAAAAGAGCTGAATTTCCTCTGCATTTAATCTATTCTGATGTCTGTGGTTCAATGAATGTGAGAGGAAGGCAATGGGCTGTTTATTTTATCACTTTTATAGATGATTCTACTGATTCGGATATGTCTATTTGATTTCTCATAAATCTGAAGCATAAGTTGTTTCAAAAGGTTTATGAACCTGGTAGAGAATCAATTAGATAAGAAAATAAAAGTATTTAGATCCGATCGAGGTCAAGAATATTTATCTCGATGAGTTCAGAAAATTATGTGATGAAAAAGGAATAGAAAGACAGTTGTCTATTCCATATACTCCTCAACAAAATGGTGTTGCGGAGAGAAGAAACAGAACCCTATTGGAAATGGTTAGGTCCATGATGGCGCATGCTAACTTACCTATCGCCTTTTGGAGTGATGCGTTGTTAACTGCTGCCTATATACTTAACCGTGTTCCTTCCAAAATCAGTTGCTTCCACTCCATATGAGTTATGGACAGGTAGAAAACCGGACTTAAGTTTTCTTAAGCCATGGGGTTGTGCTGCCTACACACATGAGTCCTCTCACAAGTTTGGGAAATTGGGTCCCAGAGGAAAGAAGAGTATTTTCATAAGGTACTCGGAACACTCAAAAGGGTATGTGTTCATAGGTGAGCAGAAAGTGGGAGTATAACTGAGTTTGAATCACGAGATGTCACATTCTTAGAGGATGAATTTCCTAAGAAGGGCGAAATAGGGGAAGATTCCTCCCTATTTGAAATCATGGATTAAGATAATGATATTAATGAAGTTCATCCAAGTGGGAGTAATATGAGAAATGATTAATTGAATTCAACTCATTCTCAATTGCAAGCACTTGATGAGACAACATCATCATTATCTAATCCAAGTGGGAGCATAATGGGGAATGATGTGCTAAGTGTACAATCTCCCATATGGTGAACAAGTCGCCAAAGTATTCCCCGTCGACGTTTTGACATTGAAGGGGAAACTTTTATGATTGCTCCAAGATGAGGATGAGCCAAGAAATATTAATGAGGCTCTAAATTGCCCTAGTAAGGAAAAATGGATTAATGCAATGGAAGAGGAAATGGAGTCAATGAAATCAAACCAAGTCTCGGGAACCGGTTGATCTTCCAAAAGGACGCAGAGCTATTGGGAACAAATGGGTTCTCAAAATAAAGCAAAAGGCTGATGGCTCGATAGAAAGGCATAAGGCTCGCCTTGTTGCGAAAGGGTATAACCAACAGGAAGGAATTGATTATGAAGGTACATTTTCTCCTGTAGTGAGATTTACCTTGATTCGCATAGTTCTGGCAATAGTGATTAGTATGGATCTTGAGTTACATCAAATGGATGTAAAGACTGCTTTCCTCAATGGAGAATTAGAGGAAAATATATGGAACAACCTGCTGGTTTCATAGTGAAAGGCTAAGAAGAAAAGGTATGTCGACTTTAGGGGTCGATATATGGCCTTAAGCAGTCGTCAAGACAATGGTATATACGTTTTTCATAATGCCATAATGACATATGACTTTACAATGATTAATGAGAATTATTGTGTATATATCAAAAGATCCAATGATCAATTTGTGATCATATCATTATATGTTGATGATATACTAATTGTCGGAAGTAATATGGAGTTATGTTAATGCCGTGAAGAATTTGTTATCTTCCAACTTTGATATAAAAGACATGGGTGATGTTGCATACATTCTTGGAATTGAGATTTCAAGATTGTAAACCCATAGACACTCATATTACAAAAGGTGAAGGGTTGAGCCATAAACTGTGTCCAAGGACTCCACAAGAGGAGGAACAAATGATACACGTTCCTTATGCTAGTGCTGTTGGAAGCTTGATGTACACTATGATGTGTACAAGACCTGACATATGTTTTGCAGTTGGAATGGTGAGTAGTTACCAATCCAATCCAGGTCAAGCACAATGGAAAGCCGTTAAGAGAATACTGTGGTATCTAAAGGGACTGATTATACGCCGAGTTATTAAGGAAAGGATCTCGCAACTCTAAGGCTATTCTCGATGTTGATTGGGGAGGAGATTTAAATGAAAGGAAATCTACCTCGGCTTTGTTTTCTTACCGAATAATGGCACCATATGTTGGAGCAAAGAAGAAACAAAGGTGTATAGCCTTGTCCACGATGTAAGTTGAGTTCGTGGCATTATCGGCGAGTGTATAAGAAGGTGTTTGGCTTAAGAGATTATTGGATCATTTAGGTGTTATTGGAAGTGTTGCAGATTCGTTATAGGTTAACGATGATAGCCAAGCAGCAAAAGCGTACACCAAAGATCCAAAATATCAAGACAAGACCAAACATATAGATACCAAGTATAACTTTGTCAAGTATATGGTTGCACGAAAGGATGTGAACTTGCGGTACATATCTACGCATAGAATGGTAGCAGATCCTATGACAAAGCCAATACCTAGAGATGTGTTTTGTGGCCATATGAAATCTCTAGGGTTGCGTAGAGGGTGATGTACTGAATATTGTAATTTCCCTAAATGTTCACAATTTGATGAATTTGTGTTTTCATCATTAATGCCTATGAATCTTTGTGTGATCTTTATGCATCCTAATGCTCAGTGCATTATTTTAAGTTAAGGAAGTATATCGGACAGATATGAGATTAGCCCACTCACACGGGTAATCGCCTCTATTTACTGTGTGATAAATAGAGATGAGACTGTATTTAAGCTTATTATCTAGGTGATAATCGAGAGCTCGGGCTTAAAATACACATGTCGCCTTAACTAAGTGTTAAGATGAGGACATAATACTTGTGATGTCCGAAAGTAAAATACCCCACATATTTTACTTTATCTCGTCTAAGATGCCGATGTGAGTTCTGATGAATGAGTAGATAGGTGAACTCAAGTTAGACATTGGGTATGTCTGAACTATCATCTGTACGGTATTGAAGAATGTAGACATACGCTCCATGGGGAAGGAGTTAATACCGTAATACGTATTTCATACTACGTATGCATGAGACGACCAATAAGAGTGGCAAAAAGTTTGATCTCAACTTTTATGGCGTGTGAGACTCTTGAGGAAAAGAGTTCCTCAATTTAAGTCCCCTCATGACTCTTACTTATTCTCAAGGTTTCTATTTAGTGTTTGCTATCTTAGGATGTTGCCAATGGTCATGAGTTTGATTCGATCTAATGGGACATTTCTAGAAAAGCAAGCTAAACTGAAATTGAGAGTTTGAAGGAAAGAGGAAGATCGATTTTGGAGAATCACATTACGTTTTGTATTCACTGGTCGACCAATTATGACTGTCTTTGTGATGATTATAATTGTGAATACAATATATATATCATTGTTTAAAAAGAGATCAAGAGAGAGATATTAATGTGATTGATCGATCTAGGGTACGCATACTAAATCTACTCGGAGTGTGACGCCCATTATGAGCTGCTATATATTCCTAACGTATGTATAGCAACGAGCTCTCAAAGTATGTTGGTCGCACGGATTATTCACCAAGATGAATGTTGAAGAGAGGTAAAGAGAATTAATTCGGCCCATCATGTTAAGAGAGAGTCTATGTTGGATTATTCTCTCGATGGGGCTGAGTAGGCCTCCCGTCCGCCCATGTTGGTTTTGGACCACCATGTGCGAGTGGGAGATGAAGGATTTATTAGTAATGGGCTTAAGGCCCATCCGCCAAGTTGGGCCCAGAAGCCCGGCCCACGGGAATAAGGCCCGTGGAAAGAAGGGGGTATAAAAGGGAGGAGAGAGAGAGAAAACACACCGTTTTATTCAAAAGGAAAAGACGTACGTTCTCTCTGCGCTCTCTCTCTCCAAGAACCCAAAAGAACAAGTAAGCACACGGCGTGTTCTTCCTCCCTTCAAGGCTTCATCGGATCGAACAGACCGTTTTCTTCCTCCATTGGCGTTAGGTGTTTAATCTGTGGCTAACAAGGTACGCTCGATTCCGTGGTGTGCTTTACGATCGGTGATACGTGTTTTCCCGGGCTTCGTCTTCCGCATTGATTTAGGGGTTCGATTTAGTGTCGAATCCGGTTTTTGGGGATCCGTTATTCCCAAAATCTCTAATACCTAAAACTCAAAATTCGGTGATCTTAAGGTTATATTGATGGAGTATTGCATTTTAAAGAAAGATAATTCACTCATTTCTTGAGATCATGGGCAAGGTGCAATGGTAAAGGTTTTAGAAAATCTGAATAAGAGATTGCGTTCGAATTCCTCAAGAAGCAGGTCAGACCCTTTACTACTTAACACAATGTAGATGTTAAAATCATGCACCTGCAGTAAATTATGTGAATCTCGTTACCTAAACAACACTGCCCCGTCTCCTTCCCCTTTCCCTCCCTATCAGTGAAATCAGAAGGGGCTACAGGTTCGGTTTTTAGATTTATTCCTGAGGTCGAGTTATTGACGCTTCTTTTCCATCTTAAAGAGCAGACTCGAGTTGCCCATTTCCAACCTCGCAACAGATCTGAACAAAGCATAAACCTCTAATTGATAAATATTCAAGAACCTAGCTATAGTTGCACATTTCCAACCTCGCAACAAATCTGAACGGAAGTTAAACCTCTAATTTATGAATATTCAATAGAACTGAAAAAAACTTAAACCTCTAATTCATAAATCTTCAAGAGCTGCACTATAGTTGCACCTTCCCACCTTTTCAGCAACAGCTTGGTTTATATAATCAAAATGAAATGTTAACATGAATCTCTTATTCATCCACAAAAGCGCCATGTTTAGTGCAAACTCGTTCATATGTAAATTCTCATCTTGGAATAATTGTTACGTTGCAGCAACAAACCTAGAAAGTTCACCATCAATCTATGGCATGATGCAGAAAATGTCTCAACCTTAGATGATAGGAATTGATGGACCAACCGGTCTTTATACATCGCATGGATCCCACCGTGTGGCCTCATTGCTATAGCCTGCGCAAAAAAGGAATAACTGTCATGAATTACCGTTTCTCCATCTATTCCATAGAATTAGCTACGGTCTATTTAATCATTTGAAAATAGACCATCGATGCACTCATTCTCTAATCTCTATCAGCGAATGCTTCAAAATAAGAAAGAGCAACCCAATTTAACCACCAGTTAACCCACGATACATGACGGTTCCCCTAACGATGTGATCAATGCTAGTGGCTCTCCTAGACAAAACCAAAAGGTCCAACACCTATTACAAAATGTCACATTAAACAATAGTTATCACTTACCACTTATGGCCCCCAAAAATTTAAGGTTGATGAGCCCTTACTGTAGGGCCACCAATATGCTAACGGTGGAAAATTTCTCGATAAAAAGTATGCAATAACTAGGTAATGCAACTCGAGTTTTTTAGAGGTGTGTCTACAATGAGAATCATATTGGTGACTTCGTCAAACATAGGTGATCCTTTTACAATTAGATCAACCACTTTAGAGGTGATTGACTCTCATATGATTTGGCTATAAGATGCTTAGTCTTCCAATTATTTAATTGAATCACTGAAAGAAATTCAAAGAAAAGGAAAACATTGAAAGAATACTTTATCTGATTCATAATACAATTTCTCAAATCATTGTAGTCTCTTTGAATGGTGGAGTGGAGTTCATGCATCTTTTCTGATGGGGACTGACATGGGTTCTTTTGTCAACATTGATCTTGTGCATGTTGCAATTGATTTTCTCATATTAAGGGTAAGATCACAACTTGAATCAAGTTACATTAATTATTAGGCTTGCATGTTGCGTTAGTAAGAATAACTCGCATATCAAACTTAACAAACATGTTGATATCATGGTTTAAATTTTCAACCTACACGTGTAATTAGGTGATGCCTTTGAACTGTATAAACCCGTGTCAACTGCTGGAGTTTTGTAGTGAAAATAGACCATCAATGCACATTATGGCAGAAAATGATAGTTATCACTTAAACAATAGTTATCAATTACCACTTATGGCTTCAGCTTGAAAAAATATATATATATATATATATTGTGTTTTTGGGAAAATTGTCCAAAAAAATACTAAACCTATTGCAAGTATACCAATTGAGTCTTGAATCTTATAATTTTTGTATATTAATTTTTAAACATTTTCATGTTTAATCAATTGAGTCTATCTGGTTGATTATGGCCGAAAATCATTGACGGCTATTGGGGACCCTTGCTTGGTCTGGGTGAGGCCATGAACCCCTCGCTTAGGGGTGTGGCTAGTGAGGGTGTCATAGTCCTCACCCATGGTCGGCGAGAGCCTCTCGCCTAGACCAAGTGGGGGTTGCTAACCCTCAGTTGTGATTGGTGATGGTTGGCCGGTGAACTCACCTGCCAGAGTTGGAAAAACAAGGAAGAAAAGAAAAAATAAAGGAAAAATAAAAAATAAAATACAAATTCAAAATACAAAAATATTTAAAATATTATTATAAATTATCTATATTAGCGCCAACTATGCAATGTAAAATAGACAACATCCATAGTAGTGATTTCCAGTTAAATTTGGCTGAATGTATTCAACTGGCAAAATTAAAAAATTTAAAACTTGATTGACAAGAGTGTAATACTACATTTATGATTTTTTTTGACAATTAATAAAAAAAAAATTCAATTACAAGGATATATTATGTACTTCGTACCATTGCAGCAACACAAATTAAGAAAAAAATTAAAAAGATCTTTTAATTTTAATACTCTGTACTCGATATTGCAACTTTAAAATTATCCTAAATTAAATCTTGCCACCATACAACTAACAATGGCCAAGTTTTTTTTTTTTTTTTTTGTAAGAAACAATGGCCAAGTTTAATTTACAGTTATTAGGAAAAAGAAGAAGCACTTGCTCCGAATCAATTCATACACCGCCCGTCTATAAGAGATAAACCCATTTGAAACTTTCCCTTAGTTATTTCCAAAAGATAAATAAAAAAATTCCTTAAAAAAATCATTGGTTCTGAAAAAAGGCGGACCACCGGCAATTCTTAATATTCACGGAACCAAAATAATTTGGATCCTTTCTTTCCTTTTTCCAATAAATGTGCCAACCTATTGAATCGTGATAAAAATTAATCATTTCATGAAATTTAACAAACCATATTATTTCAAAAAAAAAAAATTCTGAAGACAAAACGCCTTTGTTCAACCCGTCCTATTTTTCCATGTAACCTTTACCTTATGCGCACATGCCTTTATAACTTTTCCGACGCATGAAATTTTGCCGGCAAATTGAATCCGAATTTTGCGATATGTGTAAAAATAAATAAATCTATTAATGGGACAATTAAAAAAATTGATGGACGGATAATAAATAACCGACGTAGAAAAGGCCTCAATCTGATTGGGCCTGTTCCGTTCATCCAGATAACTGTGGCTGAAGCCCATAGATATTGATCCAATTTGGCCCATTCAGTTTGGGCTCCAAACTCAGCCCATCATTTTGGCCAGTAAAACAAGTGGAGCCCATCCTCCATCCCCTTGTTATTTCGCTCGTTCTCTCTGGAACGACAGACGACACACCCAAGGGACGACGCCCGCGACCAAGAAACCCGCCGTCGGCTGGCCGCTCACCGGCGTTCGCCGACGACCGCCTTCCACCATTCGTACACATCCGTCAAAGAAGCGAGAGCCGAAAGAATCTTCTGGATTCCGTCTTTGAGCTTTTTCTCCGTTGTTTCCGAAGGGTGTCCGGGGCATCATCCATCACCGCCCGTCTTCAAGTTTCTAAAGGCGCAGCGGTTGCAGTGCTCTGCAGCGTCGACCCACCGGCGACGAATTTCTTGGGAATTCAGGTTCTCAGTTCGATCGGGGGTGCTCCTGGTCATGGCATCTACCAGGTACGAGAGTAGATTCTCAATTTTGATATGGGTAATCGAATCTGAGAAATGTGGTCGAGGCCCATGTGAAATTCGTCTCTGGTTAAAGCTTTATCAGTGTTTCGAATGTGCATTGAGCCTGTGGTGATGACCTGATAGTGATTCTTGGCCTTTTACGTGAGCAGAAGTTCATTACTCGAAGTGCATGCCACTTATTCGATGAAATGTCTGAGCGAAAGCAGATTGCGTGTTCTCTGAAGGCATGTGTTAATGTGTTTTGGTTGAGGCTCATGTGAAATTCGTCTCCGTTAAAATCTTTATTAATGTCTCGAATGTGCATTGAAGCTGTAGTCATGACCTGATAGTGATTCTTGGCCTTATATGTGAGCGGAAGTTCATTGCTCAAAGTGCATGCCACTTATTCGATGAAATGTCTGAGTGAAGTCAGAATGCATCTTCTCGGAAAGAAACAAGTTCAAGAAGGCATGTGTTGATGAGATTTGTGTGAGATAAGCGGATTCTTTAAATATTAAACCTGATTTGGATGCGCAATGAGGTACCTGATAGTCTTCCTGATCTTTCTCCATTCTGATTTTCTATCTCCCTTGTCGGATTCTGCTTTGAATTTAGTATGGCGAGAAACTGGGCAGAGCTCCCACCAGAGTTGTTACAACTATGCTCCCAGCGCCTTTGTCCAAAGAATTTATCGGCATTCCGAGCAGTGTGCCGCTCATGGCAATCTGCTGCTGTCAAAGAGTGGAGCGATGTCCCATGGTTGATGCTCACAGACAAAAATGGGATGCCGTGGCGTGAGTTTTTCTGCCTCTCATGTCAGCAGGTTCACAAAAAGTTCTTGCCGGAAATGATGGCAAATGGATATTTCTCTTCGCGAGGTTGGGTGTTGACGACCAGCAGAGACTGGGAATTCCACATGCTAAAGAATCCCATGTCGCGTTACAGTCATATTATTAAGCTTCCCAATTGGAATAAGTTCCCCAACATCGAAGATTTGCCTTTCTTTGATGTTGAATTCATCCGTAAGTTCGTCCTATCTGATAGCCCTACTACATCTCCAGATTACAAGGTCATGGTCATCTATGACAATGGACAGTTAGGGCTTTGGAAACCCGGCGAAGAGGAGTGGACGGCAGTGAACTCCCCCACAGATGAAAAAAATTACGATGTCATATATTATAAGGGGTCCTTTGTTGCTGTCGATTTTGAGGGTAGGATATTGAGGTGCGATGTGGATGGACTAACTCCATTTGAGGCTCGAGTAGTTTTCCAGATGCCGCAAAGACTCCCAGAATTCAAGCATGAGTATCCCCCAGGATCCCTTTGGTATGTGAATCAAGTGCATCTAGTGCAATCAACAACGGGATCTCTGTTGTTTGTGTCACTAGAGGAACATGTAGCATCTACAATAACCTTTCGATTCCTTGTTCTCCAGATTGACCTGGATACTCAAATGTGCACAGAAGTTGAGAACTTGGAGAACACGTCCCTCTTCTTGGGCCACAATTCTTCCTTCTCTTTGGAAGTCGATGAAGATCATCTCATCAAGCCGAATTGTATTTATTTTACTTACGTTCGTCTCTCATCGTCCCAGTTTTTTGAAGATGGAGGAGACACAGGCATGGGAATATACCACCTCGAAGATGGTACGGTCGAGCTGCATGTCGAGGGGAAATCTTCTCCTTTGCTTTGGATCGAACCATGCTTTTAAGCCATAGCTAAAAAGTTTGGCTTGTTAACACTGATGAAGTAAGCAGATTAGTGAAGTGACAAGATAGATACACGGTTTGTACAGAAAGTTAGCAATTCTTTTTATGAACACGAAATTGTTAGGTCATTGGAAGTAAAATTGTACTGAAATCTGAATTTGTGCTTTCGATACTTCGAATTTTACATCTAGTGATGACGTCTGGGTGTTTTCTTTCTATTGTTTTATCTATTCTGCTGCCTTGCATGATATATCGTGTTGGTTCTACACAAAAAACAAAATCGAGTGAAGGCAAAACATAGGGTTTGGACTTTGAACAGGGAAAAACAATGGAGGGTCGAAAATATGTTGACTCATTAAGTGTGGTTAACTATTTTTCTTCTCTTTTATACATTAGGGCCTTATATTTTCGAGTGAACTATAAAAGAATTCTACAAGAACCTTGGTCGCATGAAAGAGGGGAATAATTTAACTGTATTTTCTGAATTTCTACACTACACATTTCAAGTGACATACATTTTCGGTAAACAATGAAAAGCAAATCATTATGGACAGTGAAATTTGTAAATATCGATGTTGTCAATAAGCATCTCGCCAATCTCGAATGATTAATTGCAATATTTATGTATTTGATTCGATGAGGATTTTGTGTTTCAATTTCGTATAAGCTAAGTTCTAGCTGTTAAGTGTAAATATCCAAGGATCTGTTAAGGCTTCCTCCACCAATTGGAGCTGCAACCATGAACGCAGGTTAGGGCATCCAAGGTGATTGCCTGGATTGGCCCTCGGATGCTTATGTCTTAGTTTGGAGGAAGGTGGAAACTTATGAAGCTATAGGGGTAAAGAGTTCTTGTCCGTCGGGTGAGGATCAATAGATGATGACCAAACTGTAAGCATCAATTGGTTATAACTAATGACAATATATCATGACAACTATAGTATATCATGATATGTGACTGTCAAACCTTCCACAGAGCTAATAGATGCTTAGTCTTTTAATAATTCCTCCAAAAGGATAACTTAAGTGGAGGTCTTATTGATGTACTTCCTGCCAAGTTGACCGGTCTTGACTCGGTCTTGACTCAAAACCCGAGAGAGAGAGAGAGAGAGAGAGAGAGAGAGAGTTAAAACATGGATGATGGATTGGCAACAGCAAATCTTGTTGATTAATATTGGTTTTAGTCAGAATAGTCAAATAGCATTTTATATAACTATTAACAGCATGACTCACGAACTGCTCTCTACCTTATATGAGCATCAGCAACAGGAGATGAAACTCGCTCTCTGCACCAGCTAAACTTATGCGGTCACAACATAAACTCGAGAACCCCTCTTCATTGTCCCCGTTTACAAGAAACACAAATTGCACTTACGGAAATTGCAATGCACGGATGCTCTCACAGATTCTGTCCTTAAACTGAGGAATAGTAGTATAACGCTGGATGCCTCTTTGGTAGACGTAGAATTTTCTCAAAAAGAAAAGGAGTGCAGAGCATTTGAGCATGAGTGTGCTTTCCGTTTATTATGACACTAATTATGCGGAAATAGCTACTCATGCATGAGAGTCTTGCATTTGATGGAGAGCCTTGATCATTTCGTTGCTGCACCACAAGCATGAGAATGCAAGGGACCTTCCAGTCACCTCTCTCTCATGAAAGCAACCAAATTAGGTGTTTACATAAGGCAATGTACACGAAAGTCAACTGCTTTGTCTTACATACCTATTGTCTAGATTATTCATTAGGTATAAAATTGTCAATTGCATCTCTCTAGAACTTGCCTGTCATCTATTTCTTAATAGAACAAAAGGGGGGAAAGTACAACAGAACAGATAATGTAGAAATCTTCTGCAAAGTCCCTTCACTTCTTTGGCACATTACAAGTAACAGAACGAAGGAACTCACCTAAAAGCAGTACTTCTCATTCCTTGGCAAGCTCATTTTAAGTGTGTAACCTATATCAATTGTGTGAAGAACTCAATCACACCAATGCATGCCAAATCCTGAACATCAGTGAGGACTGAAAAAAAATAAGATCTCAGTTCTCAAACTAGTGGTAAAAGTGAAGCAACATTTACACAAAAAGAATCTTGAAAACGAGTCCTCTTTATTACTTGGTTCACGAGCAGATACAAGGGAAACAAAAAAATTGCTTCACTGATTATTACAATAATCACTAAACTACGGCTAAGGACTTCACTTTCATGGCACTCACCAGTCACCATGACAGGTGGGTTATCCAAAGCGAGTCAATGAAGCATCATATTTGCAAGGAATAACAAACCTGTAAACAACATAGTTTGTTTCGGTCGCTGCTTATAAATATATGTAGCATCTAGTTTCTGTTGAAGCCTTTCAACTCGATCCTGCGGAAAAAGGAATAAGAAAAGGTAAAGAAATAGAGGAGAGAAGAATCAGGAGTTGTCACTGCATCCCCATCAGTAATCTCAATAGTATTCCATGACAAAAGGGCCATTAACTTCGTCTCTCTCTTGGTCTGGTCTCATTCCAGTGAGAAATTGCAGCAGTAAGCATGGACGAATTTTTAATAATGGATTAAAGATATTAAACGTCACTGACAAAGGTTCGAGGCATAGTGAGACTTGAGAGAGAAAGGTAGATGAGAAGAAAGAAGTGAATCTTCCATAAGAACTGTCACAGAAGCCCAACAAAATTAGCTAGAAGTACACCTTCAACTCATAACAACAATAGAAAACATGTGTCTTTGACAATCCGTAGTTAAAGGTTATATATTATAGAGATATCAATGCTCAAACTATATAGTTGCACCAAAAAGGATCCCTACGAACATGCCCGACAGTAATTATTTCTTTTATGTAAATCAGAATTCAACAGAACACATCAAAACAAGACAAAAATAAGTTTTTCACTTTACATGAGCGTTGAGTGACCTTCAACCTGAATTTTGAAGGACTTATCATTGCCAAATTCTAAATACAGCTTTTACAAGTAAATTTCAAATCAACGTGTTCATGTCAACAGAAAATTGTTAAAAGGAGACACACAAAGTCATAAAACTATCACCAGTACTCATATCCTAATGATGAAATAATGGAAAAACTTCTAAGAACTATAACTCATATCGTCAAAAGATGATCCTTAATAGTAGAAATACACCCTTGAACTAGATGACCACCCACAGCATACACTGTAGAGAAGAGCTTACATAAATTTGACACTGATAAACTGACAATATAAGAAACCAGAGAATAACTGCACTGGTCATACTCAGGAAGTAAAGCATACATTGAATGATTTGGAACGATGAATGGAGAGATCTATCAGTAAGGATGTGGAATAGGACTTCTCAGCTTCATCAACTTGTCGTTGTACATCACATGGATCCCACCATGTGGCCTCATTGCTATAGCCTGTGTAACAAAGGAATAACCGTTCCTCCATCTACTCCATAGGATCAACCACGGTCTAATCAATCATTTGAAAAAGGACTATCCGTGCACCCATTCTCTAATCTCTATCAGCAAAATGTTCCAATATAAGCAAATCCAACCCAACTCAACCATCAGTTAACCAACAACAGACGACCACTCCCATAAGACTGAGCACAAAAAACGCCGAATTACAGTATTTGAATATTGAATGAGAAAATTTTCATATTATACTCGAAATTATAGCTCCTTTTTACTGAGACCATCGCCCATGAAAGAATTCCATCAACTTTTAATCATCCCGAAAAGAAAATGTCCATCGGCTCCCATTTTTTAAAGTGACAAGTGTGATAATGTTTGCACGGGCAGGAGCAGAAGCTACGCTTCTTTCCAGGCGACGATGGTGGTGTCGCAGCAGCAAATGATACGAATGATATATTTGCAATTAACTTTCCATTGTTAATAAAATGTGGGAAGGGGTGATCAACGCTAGCAACTCTCTTTGGGTAAAATCAAAAGGTCCAGCACTCATTACGAAATGTTGACTTAAGTAATAATTATGATGTACCACTCATGGACTGAAAATGTTTAATTAATGTCTTGAGTTTGAATTCGGATAATGATTTATTAAATCGAATTTTATTGATAAAGATTTTTCAAGTAGAAAAAATTTCGTCGGACTCCATAAAAGATTACAAAAAGAGGAAATAAAAAGAAAAGGAAGTTTTTCCTTTCTTCCCTTTGCAGTCACGATGGAAAAAATGAATCTGACCGTGGGGCCAGAGTCAACACTTTGACTCTGGGCACACAGGTATAAGAACATATATAGGAATTATTCCTTTGGCGTGAAGCTGCTGCAGCCTTACAAGACTCGCCGAAGCCCTGTGCACGTAGAAGAAAGGAAGCAAACCTCTCTGCACGTGGAGCTGAAAAAAAGAGCCGGTGGGCCCAGGTCAAATATTTGACCTTTGGACACATGAATTTGCCCTTGGGCGTGCGTGAAGTGACTTAAAAACCCTACGAAAGAAAAGGTGCTGTACATAGAAGCCGCACACGTCAAGCTGCATACGAAAGAAAAGGAGCTTTACATAGAAGCCGCACACGTCAAGCTACAGAGAGTTGCACACGTTTTTGTTTCAAACTTGAACGCGCGGTAATTTTGTGTCATAAGTTTATGTTCAAGTGAGTTATTTATTTATAAACACTTTGAGTTTGGGGTTAAATCTAGATATAGGAAACACTCGAGCGTATGACTGATTGTAAACTTCGATTCTCCGATTATAGTTGATTATTTGCTGTTGGCTCTTCCCGTGGACGTAGGTACCAATATTCGGACCGAACCACATAAATTTTTGGTGTCCTTATTATTTATCGTTTATTTCTCTGGTAATTTCGCATTGACGTAAATTGCAAAATCCTGTCATTTCCATGTATTGTATTCCAATAGAAAATTCAAGATTGGTGAGCCCATTACCATAGATCCACTAGAAAATTTCTCAATACAAAGTACGTAGTAACTATGTAACACAGTGCAAATCCTTTAAAGGTTTATCCACGACGCGAATTGCACTAGTGACTTCATTGAAGACAGGTGACCGTTTTACAACTAAATCAACCACCTTAGAGGTGATCGATTCTCATATAATTTGGCTTTAAGATACTTAGTCATCTGATTATTTAAATGAATGAAAGGATTTTGGCGAAAAGGAAAACATTGAAAGAATTCTTTACTTGATTCAAAATGCAATTGCTCAAATCATTATGGTCTCTTTCAATGATGGAGTGGAGTTCATGCATCAGTTCTGACAGGTACTAACATGAGTTCTTTTGTCGATAGTGATACTGTGTACATTGCAACGGATTTCTCAAATTAAGGTTACACTAATTATTGGGCTTGATGCTCGCAAGATTAAAGCTAAAGTTCACAATTAAGAATAACTCGCATATCAAACTTAATGGACATGTTGATTAGATCAGGGTTTAAATTTTCAGCCTACACATCTAATTTGGTGATGCCTTTGTACTATATAAAACCTGTGTTAATTGCTAGGGTTTTTGTAGTGGGGATTTTCCCTTACGATCGACGAATCATAAGTGTGCTGTAAACGACTTGTCCAAAAAAATGAAAAAATAAAAAAATAAAACCTTAAGTTCTCCACGGTTCGAAAGTGCATTACATGATCGCCTCCTTTTTCTTTCGGAGATGGCGGAGCGCATAAACATTTGTCGAGGGTCTTGTTAATAATGCCCCTCGAGCACTAGCTCAATGAAGAGTGGGAATAACAATTTTCAAAGCCCCTGGGAAAATTTCATATCCAAAAACAAGGGCCCAATGGACGCTCTTCAACATTTTCCTTATATCAAAGAGTGCTCCTATAGCAAATTTATAGTCAACCTCGAAAGGAAACTGTTAATAATATCGTTTCTGATGTACCAATGTACTCAGAAATCCAAATCTTTCTGTAGTGAATACACGTAACGATAAGCGTCTTTTAGACATAATTAGCATCAACTGATAATCATTTTAATTAGGGGGAGAGAAAAATGGCAGGATCATCCTTAATTTATGTTTTCTAAACCACCAATACTGTCGTTTTCGATGTAGCAACGTATTTGGAAATCCAACCTTCCCGTAATGATTGCGTGTAATGATAAGTGTCTGTCAGACATGGTTAACGTGAACTGATAATCATTTTAATTAGGGGGGACCAAAAAGATGGGCAAGAGCGTCCTCAATTTATGTTTCTAAATCACCAAGATAATCACGAATAAGAGAGGTGGGCAGATATTCTTTCTGCGCCAAAGGTTGGCATCATTGCTTGGAATTTGAAATTGAGATACTTGAGGCGACTTTTGATGAATTCGAGAGATCAATACGCAAATTTTCCACATTTTCTCCTCTTGCGCAATATTTTCCTATTTTGTCCTTTTCTTTTAATTTCTCATCGTCCAACATCCTACGTCACATCATTCTAACCGCTACACGGCACGACACCTACGTAGACATATGCTCAAATGGGTCAACAACACCTCGATCCAATTCAAATCTATTCAGCTGTCGTGGAAATAACGATGGCGAGATCGTTTCTTCCTTTTGGACTCCAAGCAGACTCTTGCTCCAGGCCGCCGTCGTGTGGGGTGGCGCTGAACCGGTCGTGCGTGAATCTCTTCCCTTTGAGCTAATTAATTTCCGGGAACAGCAGTTCTTCTGAACCCTCAGCTCTCACCAAAAGATCGTACCAGAAATAGTCAACCCCGTCGTCGATCATTGAATTGCCATCGCCACTCCACAGTTCAAACCGATCATTCATGTCCAATGGGAATTCATGTTGCTGCGCTTCATTGGCCTGGCCAAAATCTGATGGCGCGTCTTTGAATTCGGGCCAAAATTGCAAGTCGTTAAGAGTTTTGTCCAAGGGAAATTCAACTTGTTGAGCTTGATCGTCACTACTGGTTAATCCCGCAAAATCCGATGACAAGCTGACGTAGGAATTGGCTGAGATTGGATCCGACCAGAAATCTGGGACCGATTCGATGGACTCGCTCGGGTTTTGATCAACAATGAGGACGTCTAGGTTGTAGTTCGGTTCCGCAGTGGCCATCACAGGGTCCGAGGTGTACGAAGTAGAAGATTGTGGAGGTGATGAACTTCGAGCGTACCGTGGGCTCTCGAATCCGGGCGGTCTTGAGCAGTTCGAATCTTCTGGTTCCGGCGGGTCATTGACGGTGCTAGAATTGATGGACAAGGCAGGCGTGGCGGCGGAGGTGGAGGCTGAGGCCGAGGCGGTGCTTGGGTGGTGGTTGGCTTGTTTCTGCTTGACTCTCTTCTTAAGGCGGGTGTGCCAGACGTTCTTTATCTCGTTGTCTGTACGTCCAGGCAATTTTGCTACAATAGCTGACCACCTAAACCAATTCATACACAGAAAATCTGGTTTAATTAGAATAGTTATTAGGGATCTTTATGACTATTATATATATATAACGAATTGAACGCTAGATAATGACATTTAAGATGCATGCATGTAGTTTGGTCGCACAGGTTAGTTATACTGTGCTCCAAAATATTTTTAGGCATCCTTATAACAACGACCGTGTTCGTGAACTGAAAATGATGTGAAAAGCTTTGAGTGGGTATTTAAATATGCAAGACCGATAAAAAAAAAATATTGGTTTAATTGTTTAAATGGAATGAACCATTGTTAGAAGCAACTTATTTAATTCGAATATACTTTCTAGATTCTTAGATTCTCTACTGCTGAAACAAAGATGCTCAACACCCGAGTAGCTTCAATCTTACTACGTGACATATTGACTGAACAAGCTACTATGGAAAGTGTTTTTTATTTGATTTTTTCAACTTTTTAATGATAGAAAAGATCACTTTAAATAGAGGAAAACCTAAGGTCCCTACAAAAAAGAAAAAAAATAAAAGAAAAAAGGGCGGCCATAATATTCTTCAATTACAAATTTAATTAGTTGGCTACTTATTATGGACATACAAATTCAGTTACAATAGAAATGCGCGATTGACGTCTATCTTAGTAATCCCCAAATTAGAAAGCCGACCAGAGGAAAAACATGGAACACAATAAACGCTCTCAATATTGTTTTAGAATTTCTTTTTTCCCTGTGGTTGATCAAGAGTCCTGTGTTGATTGTGGGTACGCAGTGCGAATTAAGGAGTACCTATTTCCCAGCATTTCGTGCAACTTGATGATGGTCTCCTCTTCCTCGGAGCTGAAGTTGCCCCTCTTTATGTCTGGCCTCAAGTAGTTGGTCCACCGAAGCCTGCAGCTCTTCCCACATCTCAACAGTCCTGAGACGAATATCCAGTAAATGACAAAAAGAAGAAAAAAAGGGCACTTAGAATGAGATCGATGAATATGTCCATTGGTCAACTGCAGTCGCATCACGCGAGTGGAAAACAGGCCATGCAGGAGACAATTCAAAGTAATGCTGCTGACAACTGGTCAAAGCGTGCATGCATGAGCACGGCGCCTCACGCACGGGACTGCTTCTCATGTTTTTTTTTTTTTGGTGGTCCGGGATCCCCGTACAGCCGGCAACCGGCGAGGTAAACTCGGGGTGACGCAGGACTCACCACCACGACGTCATACTTAAGAATCCCTAACGACAATGCTGGGGTTCGAACTTCTCCCCTTCGTTGCCACTGCGGGCGGTGGTGGCTGCTTCTCATGTTAGCTACCAAGTAGTTTCACAAAAGGAGACACTCCTGATCGAATTCATGCGAATGCGTGCAAGGGTTTTGATTACCAGCGTGCTTGGGAAGAGCTCGCCAGTTAGGGTGGCCATGCTTCTGGACGTAGGAGGAGAGTATTCGGTCTTCTTCAGGTGTCCATGGCCCTTTCTTCAGCCCCGCCCTCCAACAGCACGAAGATCTCACCATCCTCTCTCTCTCTCTCTAACACGTACGCATGCACACTGAAGAATCCAACGAGTGCTTTGGGGGCTCAGGATGGGTATTTATGCACTTTTCCATGGAGTGGCACGTGGGGGCCAAGTTTGAAAAGTCCAAGCACACGACAAATGGCACACGTGCTTTGATGGCAGTTTCCTAGAAAATTTTAAAGGTGTTTGGTGAGAGGATAGTGGGCCCCGCTGGAGAATTTTCGTCTTGACCCTATCCGCTCGTTCGGGTCCATCTTAGCAGTTGATTAGTAAATTCTATATGTGAAGTTCGCGTGCGACTGCGGTCGATCCGGTCATACGGATCTGAGAGACAATTCTTCCTCTATACTCAGGCTATGCTAATTATCAAAAATGAAATTAAAGACAATACTATTTTAGCAAGTGCATTCGAGACATTTATTATGTATATTTAAAAGGAAATAACAATTTATATATTAACATCAACAATACTTGAGAAAATCTGTTTAATATTTTGAAGTCGACAAACCATTTGGTTATATCAAATATTCAATAAATACAGATTTTTTCTTGTCTCAGTTTGAACCAAAGCAAGGAAAGCTCTATCACATCGATATATCCACAAATGTGAAGTAAAAGACTAATGGAGGTGAACAAGTCAAGAAATGAGAAGTTCATGAGAACTTAGAGGTATTGTGATAAGGTCAACAGCTTATATAATCATGATTATACTTAGGAAGATATAGTGGAAAGCAGTACCTATGTTAACTACTGGCAGGAAAACTTGATAGAGTTCATGCGTTGTCGATAGAAGCAACTCACTATATCACTTGAGAGGAACATGCATATTATATAATTGCGAATTCTAATTTGAGGACCCAATCATATCGTTGACTATCACGTGAAAGTCTTCTGGAATATTGACAACTATTCACATGCCTGCTATTCTGAAGATAAACATTCGAAGGGAAATTTAATCTGTTGTTGATCAAATTGCTAAGAAGGATAATTCCCTCAAACTATATTGTCACTAAGACGATTTGATTGTATGGGCGACAGATCTCCTGGTGACTGTAGAGTGTCTCTTCAGTGGCTAAATTGATCTTTCTACTGTTTATGAGGATCTTGACGACCATATAAGAAAATCAACATACAGTAAGGAAGATATGATTTGCAAGAACATTGACAATTTGAGAAAGCTTTATTCTCTAAATACATATACTCTTATTATTGAGCAAGCAGTTCATTGTTACTGAGAGTGATTCATTGATTGTAATCTCTATGAGAAGTGTATTAACAGCATGATCTACCAGTTTTGGGTACAAGTAGCATAGGCTATCTGTAACTTTTCAAGGAATTATTAGTGCTCATTACTCTAGAAGAGTGGATAAAGACTTGATCTAATCCGATCACTATAAAAATTTTTGTGCAAATCTTTTGTTTCTCTTTATTTATTTATTTCTATATTTGTTTGATAAAAGTATATTGTACTTAATATTATTAGCTTACTCTTGCATAAATTAAATTGTTTTGCATAAACAAACTTGATTTTCATAATTTCACAAAAAATCTAACAAGTTTAATTTCATGATTTATTCACTCTTTAGGTTACATCTCTAGTCATAACACAACACACGTCAAAAGGAAAGTCGGTGCATTAAAAATTATACATTTTACTTATATTGTTACAACAAGTGTAGTAAAGAAGCAATATTTGCATGATCCCAGCGCACTTGAGTCTAGATGATCTAAGCTAGTGTAAGGTGTCTCGGGAATCACTACGTAATCAGGCATATATGCACTTTTAGGTTAAAAAAAAAGGTGTTTTCCGGACATCTCACGATGATGCGTGAAAACCCTAATCTCTCTTGATCAGAAACCAGGACTAGGCTTGAACAATCTTTTCTATTTGTTTCTGTCCTTGGAAATGTTTATCGAACGACTAACGAGGGTATCCAATCACTTAAAGGCGACAGCCGTGCTGCCCGAGATGATATGTGAGAAAAGGATCAATCATTAGGTTTGGAAGCAGTTTTTTGTCTTTCGTTATACGATCATCATAGTCAATATTTTACCCATGTCAATGTACGGCGGAATCTAGCAGAACCTTATGCCCATACATCTCCCAAGTTGGACAACATCATGGGCCAATAAATCCGGTCAAATTGAGGTAACTTAAACACAAATCCAGGAGACGAAATATTTAACGGTATCATGCAATACATATAGGAGACATCTTGCCATGATAGAATATTGTATAAATGGTGTGATGGACAAAAGTAATGATTTGAATCTCAGTTGAATGGATATACAATGGATTGTTTGCATTCACTATCTACAAGTACGTGACCCATCTATAGATCTAGTTGTATAGCCTTTGTCGATAGTGTCAAATTCATATCCAGATTATCAGTCGAGATGGATATAAAATGAATCATTAGTATCCACCATCGTTAGGTCACGTGAAGTCTGATTTGTAGATGATTGTTAGTAACATTGGATTTATCATAAGTCATGGAGGATTGACGAAAGACAATAAAATGAGATTGCTATAATATGGTAAAATGACCTCGCTCTAATATAAATGATAGTTCAGTCATGCGCGATATTGTTAAATAAGTCAATGAGCAAGCCCAAAATGGTCTTGACGTTGACAAGTAATAATCAAGTATTATAAAAGACAATAAAAATACAGGGAACCAAAAAAAGTACATGTCATCATTAATCACAATTATGCAAATTTATTCCATGGACGACATGATAGACATCAACATGATAGACATTATCTACATTAAATATTGTCTCAAATCTGTTATTAAATCTAGCATAAATTAGAGTATCTCATGACATATCATTGATTCATTTTATATTATCTATCTAGACACGATTATCCCTTCTGTACATTTTGATTAAATTTTATGAACTCAATTATATGTATAAATCAACAAAAAAAATATGATTTCTTCCCTATCTTGATGAAAACCGAAGAGAAAGATAATTTCCGACATAAACTGAAGCCCTACCCACCTGTAGTTTATTGGCCAGCACGTTAACAACATATTAAAGGCGGATTAAAGTAATTGTAATAATTTGTATAATCCATCCATGATTCAAGTAGTCGTTCAAATTTTCAAATCATAACTACTCAAAGTAATTGTGATGGGACGGGATTAATCAGTTTTGAGTTCAGGCCAAAAAAAAAAAAAAAAAGATGCTTGAGTTTTGAATGTTTTCGAAATGATGCTTGGGAAAAACATTGTTCAACGAACCAAATTGTTCTCTCTGTTTTTTTTTTTTTTTTTTTGGCCATGTGGATTGTGGACCATATTGTTCACTGACAAACTTAAATACCGGGTTTTGCAGCTTTTTATTTTTTTTTTTTTTTTTAGTCTTCATTAATTCCAGGATTCGTGCCGCGATCTCGTTGCCCACCACCCTGCTGCAGTCATTTTTGTTTTGCATTCCGCCTCTATACATGCACGTCATGTTGTACTGTCTCAATCTCCATTTGCGTACAAGTTCATGCATGGGAATTGCAGACACGGGGGATTATCATAACATTTTCTTACCGGAGTATGCTCTACGACAAATTACTTCCGGTAATTCACATGCTAATCGCATCGGCTGCCACAAAAAGTTGGCGAAAGTGTTGCTATTATATGGTACAATCCGAAATTTAATGAGGAACAAGTCAATGACGTAGGTTGAATCTCCTTGCACGGTCTTTACTTTAATAGTAAATTACTGACGTCGTTTTGGGGAATCCAAGATCATTTTTTATAGGAAGTGCAAGATCTTAACAATTGCTTAGTCACTATCTCCTTGAATATGTTACATAAGCTATTTTTGGGAATTCAACTTGTCAGTCTTTATAATGGAATCGCTAGACCTATTCAAAATTTGATCCATAGCAACGGATGCTGCAAGTGCACCACTATCAATGTGTAGTGCCCGTAGGTCTCATGTAAGGGAAAAGCACCAAAACTGTCATAAATCTATTATTTTGATATCAATTCAATCATAAACTATTTAATTAAATCAATTTAGTCCTAAACATTCTCATAATGATATCAATTCAGTTTATCTAGCCAATTTAGTCTGAAATTGTTGACATGGCCTTTGGTGGTCCTACATGGCAAGGCTAACACTGACGTTAAATTTTTTATATATTTTTTAATATATCCAGAATTTTTTAAAAAAAATTTCTCTTTTCTTCTCTTTTTTATTCCTTTTTCTTTACCCATATGGCCGGCGACCTTGCCAACTGACTATCACCAATTAGAGGCATGCAAAAGAACTAAGACCTGCCTAGATTGCCTAGAATTAGACCGGAACCGCCTGAAACCAGTGGTTCTTAAGGGAGTCGATTCAATTCCAGGTTATAATTTATGGGAACCTGTAAGTACCGGTCTGGCTCTCGGTTCCATGGGCAAATCCGCCCACTCGGATCGGACCGGTTATATTATAATAATATATTAATTTTTAATATTAAAAATTAACCTTACGAAAGAGCTTATACTTTCAACCTTTACGAAAATGTCAATTTATATCTACATCATTACCCTCATCCTAGAGATCACATCAACAATTCTTATGTTCACTTCATTACAGTGGCATAACTTGGAAGCATGAGTTGATAGTTTTGAGGCATTGAGGTTAATGTACTGGTCATAAGAAAAGAGATGCCTATAACCGAGTGCAATGCAGTCTATTCATATTGTTACAATATTATCACCACATAGTGACAATATATCAGTTAGTTATATTAATGCTTCTTGGATGTCTATCTTCTAAATATCAAATGCCTAACTTACATTGGCATAGTTATCAGAAGTAATTTTCCTTTGATTGCCAGTTCTAATAACTACACTTTATTTCCAAAGGGCTATTGAGCTTATGAGACTTAGAAAAACCATTGGTCATAATCTAAGACAATTTTATTGGCAACACTTTGTATAACTATTAAACAATTTTTTATGAGACTGATTCCATAGATCCACCCAGTTCTTAGCGAGTGGTTCCCAACTAGAACTAGGAACTGCCCACCCAGACTATGCACATCCTCATCACCGGCCATAGGCTAGTTTGGGCGAGGGCGGTGAGGGCTGCAATGCCCTCACCTAGACCAAGCAAGGTCATCATGACCCTCGTTGGCCACAAGCGAGGGCCTGATGCCCTTGCCTATAATTGGCAAGGGTATCGTGGCCCTTGCCTACCATGAGCGAGGGCCTCCATGCCCTCGCCTGTGGCTAACAAGGGCGCAAAGGTCTTCGCTTGTTGGTTGACGAGATTGCCAGCCCTCGTCTGTGGCAATGGTTAGCCGGTGACCTTGCCGACCAACAGTGTATGGAAAAACAAAAAGGAGTAAGAAAAGAAAAGACAAAATAGAAGAAAAAAACAATGACAAATTCTGAAAAATATTTTAAAAAATCAAGAAATTTGTCCACGCCAGTGCTAATTGTGCCACATAGGACCGCCGCAATCCACATTAGTAATTTTTAGCCTAAATTAATTGGATGGACTAAATTGATACCAATATTAAAATATTTAGACTAAATTGGTCTAATGGAAATGTTTATAATTGAAATGGTACAAATGTAATAGGTTTAGGATTTTTTTAGTATTTTTCCCTCTCATGTAATGTGGGGGAATTTCCACGAATTGCAACCAATAAATTATAGTTGACCAATTAAAATTTTGTGGTAAGATTTGTGTGTTCTTGTGTGAAAATGAAAAATTATTTTATGGGGAACTGTGAGAATCAATACCCATGAGTTTCTTTTATGTAATTAAGACTTGAGAAAGAACAAGTTTGTGTTTGTGTGGCGAAAGTTTAATTGTAATCTTAATTATATTGCTTGATCTATTCGAGATTTTTTTGCTCATCTCCTTAGGAGTGTAGGTTTGAACAACCAAACTATATAAATATGTTTTTTTAATGTAATTTTGATGTGTTATTTATTTGTGTTTGATGACAAAATAAGGAAAGTATTTTTTTTTGGTCGAAAAATAAAGAAAAGTTGAAGATCAATAGATTTGAGGAGATTCTAGAAAATGTTGATTGACGATATTCTTTATTAAAGAAATTTGCATCAATCATTGTATGGAGTAAGCCAAAGTCAATGAAGTATGAAGGTTGAGGTTTGCTGGATAGACAAGCCTTTGTATTATTCAAGTGACATTGGCTCCTAATATCGCATTTAACATCAAGAATGAGAAAATCACAATGGAGTTTAATGTCCAGTTGAGCATATTCAAGAATCCATCGGCAATTAAAAAAGTTTATTTGATGTGATGTTTTTGTTTTTCACTTAAAGATGGGTGATAATGTGTCCTTTACACTCGTTAACAAATTCAATGTGATTATAAGTTGACTTAATTTGATTGAGATTGATTTTTTTGATGAGGTATATGCCTAGATTTGGTTATCCTCTGCCTAAAAGCTGGAATATTACTGTTGTTGTTGTTGTTGTTGTTGTTATTATTTTAATCAAGAAGCGTGAAGGTTGGTGAGATTAAAATTTAATTTCGAGTGAAGATATTAAGGAGAGATCTACATGGTGAATCTATTCTAACGGTTTGATAGGTGAAATAGGAAGAACTAATAAATTGTATTAGCTGGAGTAGTGCGAATTTAAACAGACATTGCCAATCTATATTTGCCGGTTGGGTCATTTGCTCAAAAAATTATATGAAAGCTAATATGCCCATAGTTATAGGTCCAGTTGTAGTGAGAATACTGGGGCCTGTTTGGCAACGTGCCAAACAGTACCTGATTCTGACTTTTTGTTCCCAGAATCAGTTTGGGACGAGAATCACATTTGGTAAAATTTTTGTTCCCGGGAACAGATTGGGAAAAGAATTGAGAATCAAAAACAATATGATTCTTCGTTCGAGAATCAAAACGGTGAAACTCTCATTCTTCCATTATGTCATCCCGATTGCCGTCCGCCACCGCCCGTCACCATCCGCCGTCGCCTGCCGCCGCCCGCCGCCATCATCCGCTGCCGGTCGCCGGTCTGGCGAGGTCACCGGAGGCTCGCCAGGCCAAGGCGAGGTCTGGCCTCGCCCAGCCCCGGCGAGGCCGGCCTGGCCACCGGCAAGGCTGGGTGAGCCTCACCGATGGCCAAGCGAGCCTCACCGGTAGCTAGGCGAGGCTCGGGCTCGCCAGGATCGGGCGAGGTCAAGCCTCGCCGGTGGCTGGGCGAGCCTCGCCCGGGCTGCCGGTGAGGCTTGCCCGGCCACCGGTGAGGCCGAGCCTCGCCCAACCGCTAGTGAGGCTCGGTCGACGAAGACCGATCTCGCCGAGGGCCGGCGACACTCCAGTGAGCATCGCTAGCCCTCATCTGGCCAGTCGCCGGTCCGGCGATCGGCCACATGAAGAAGAAGAAGAATAGGAAAAAGGGAAAAAAAAAAAGAAAAAAAGTAAAAAAGTAAAGTAAAAAAAAAAGTAAAAATTTAGTTAAAATTTATTTAAAAATCAAAAGAAATTAATTTGAACAAAATCAATTAGCACGGTATCAAACACAATTCTATTCCAGAATAAAAAATTTTGGACAGTTACCAAACGTGTTTTTTTACTGAAAATCAACTCCGGGAACAGAATCAAAAATAATCATTTCTAGTAAGAATCAGCTCCCGGGAACAGAATCGTTACCAAACGTGCCCCTAGACTATTTCTTAAGGTTGCGTTCGATCATTTGAATTTTCAGTCGGATTATGATAAAATACGAAATCAATGGGTTTTGTTATATTATATCCATTATTTGGTAAATCGCATTAACAAAACCAAGTACTTTTATATGCTATCCCGTCCATTTGTTTGGTGTGAACAGTATACTAGCGTGGATGAACTTGAAAATCCTCAAATAAAGATGGTAAAAATCTCTTGCAATTCACTAATAAAAAAACTATAAATGCACAAATCAAAATAACCTCCATCAATCAATCCCAGATTACTGTATGATCTAAATATTAAATAGCAGACAAGCTCATTGTAGTATTCTAGTCACAAGTTTGACTATGACAAGAAATTAAATGAGCACTAGTAACATTGACGAGGTAAATCAACCAGCGAATGCCAAATTTAGTAAGAGAGAAAAAACATCATTATTCGCTATTCTGAAAAGTGTAATGCTTTGACTCTCTTGCCATTTTCTAAAACTTCAACATGCACCATAGACCTATGGAGGAGAATGTGCTTCAATTCTCTTATTGCTTTCGTTAACAATTAACATAAATTAGAGAGTTATTGAGGAAAATGATCTTCGACTCTTTCATCGTTTCCGTGGAGCTTTCACATGAACCAAAGAACTACGGAGTATTGAAATATCAAAGTGAACTAAAATTACGTAGGAGAATGAGACAAAGGAATATTTTTTAATCTAATTTGCTCCTCTCTGTTCAAGAATTTAAAAAATCATTTTCAAGTTTGAATTTGTTCATTTCAAATCTTGGGTTCTTCTAATTCATTTTATTTATTTATTTATATATTTTTCCTTCTCTTTTTTAATTTCTTTTCTTTTCTTTCTTTTTAATCCCTTACATCATTTCTCAATAAAGTTTTTATTAAATAATAAATTATACTAATATACCTAAAATATGTAACAAAAATAAATACCAAATATGTGTAGAACATTTATTATCAAATAAAAAGAAATTCAAGTATATATAAATACAAATAAATATTTTTTTTGTTTGTTTGGTTATTTTGATTTTTCTTTTTGCATATTAGAATTCAAATATAATTTACGTTTAATTATTATTTTAATTTTATTAATTTAAGAAGTTTGTTATTTGAGACTTTTATACCAAGAATATGAGAAACCATATTTACCTTTATCACACTTTTTCACAAGATATTTTTATCCAAGTTATATTCCTATTATATACAACTTTATCTTGTCTTGGATAGGGACAAAACACAGGATAGGATTAGCTACCAAACGTAGTTTAAAGTCTACCACACCACTATGTTAGCCTAGATTATAATTATCTCCATTACATACATCATTTATGTGATGACAATATTACCAGAGGGCATCACATAAGTATTAACTCCATCTATCGTGCCAATATCACATATATTAAGAAGGACATTAATTTTCTATTCCGTATGGTGTTTCCTTCCGTGCCCGACTAAATTGTCAAACGGGTCCTATGTAAGTGGTACGATTGACGATAAACTTCACATGATTTTTTCTTTCAGGCCAACAGACATGATTCAAATAGTTAAATCACTATCTTTCGTATGCGAACTGGGTTGGCTGTCCTTTGAAATAGCACTGTAAATCAAACTTAATATTTCTAGGAGGTGGTTCTCTTTATTCATCAGTCAAGGAGCAACACAAGACTTCCAATTTCAGCTCGAAGGTCAAGTATGGATACATAATGTGAGACATTGCTAACCTCTCAGTCTTTTCATCTGAAAAAATTACAGAAATGAACTTCAATTTTTGCGTCCTTATCGATTTACATCCCTGATTTTAGAAACTTCCAATTTGCATCCCATACTAGAAGGACCAAACTACCGCTCTCGCATATTTAACCTGAAAACCCTCCCTTGCTCCAGCCTCCGATCGCCAGAAAACCGAGGTTGTTGCTTTGGTCGATGCCACCAATGCCCTCCACAGGTCGAACCCCCTTCTCCAAGATCTAGAGCCAAGGAGCGATCAAGCTCGACCATGGTTGAGATTGGAGTGGCCCTGAAGGGGACACCGAGGTTGACAACCATAGAGGGGGTGGAAAGGGAGGTGTGGCGGCGTGATTTGAGCCAGCAATGTTGAGGCGGCCATCGGTGGCATGCAGATCTGGAAGGAATGACGGCTGAAATGGTCAGAGAAAAGATTTAGGATTTCATGATTTCTTTAGTCGGTGCAATGAGAATAATGGGGATGGTAGTTTGGGAAAGAAAATGACAATTTGACTGATGAGTAAACAACAATTATGACTTAAGGATGCAATACGACTTTCTTTTGTTAAAAGTCGGGATGCAACGCGTGGATCTTAGAAAAATGAAAATGCAAATTGATATATAGGGTGGAAGACATTATGTTTAATATCTGCAATTTTCCCTTGCTCTCTCTATTTCGTGGTATCAATGTCTTTTTGCCCTCGGACCAACTTTTATCGGGTAATGATCTCACCACCCTTATAATTCAAATGCGATGCCGTTGGCAAAAGAATTCAAGCGTAACATCTCCACGAGAGTAAAGATTCGCTCTAGTCTTGCTTTTTTTTTTTTTTTCTTGTTCATCAAGATATACAAAAAAAGGCCGAGGGAGTGTTTTTCTTTTATTTCAAAAAATGCTTCGCTAACCGTCCTCCATCAAGTGATGGAGTGACAATGCTCTTTTTGTGACGAAACTGGTTGACTTTTTCAAGTGGTTTTATCTCACCCTATTTTTTTTTTTTATTGCAAGCTTAGATTGAGAAATAAAATCTTAAGAGGGCTAGCACAATCAATTTTCATGAATACGATGAAAGAATAAAGATTTTAAAATAAATAATTATAAGCAAAAATATTATCACCTACTAAAAAGAAATCATTAATGTCTTTATATAGATCTATAAAATTTAAAAGATGAAAAAATACTTGAGACTAAGATTGATTTTGTAATGTTTTAGGCCCAACACAACTTCATCTACGAGATTTGGATAAATATGGTAAATTTTCTTCTCTACTAATTCATTATTCTCGGTTTGTTCTTTTCTTTACTTCATTCATTTTATACGTAATCGATATCACTAGTCTTAATTTTAGGTCACCAAAATGCGAGTCTTTCTAAAGTAATCTGATTTTGGCGAAAGGATTGAGAAGCCAACAATGATTTTGTTATTAATTGCAAAGCCAACGTCTCAAGTGTTTTTCCATCTTTAGCATGAGGCTTGCCCACCTCTAGCAAGCTCAAGCTCACTGCTTGTCAGATTGGCGAGTGCAAGCCTCGCCACAAGCTCGAGCTTGTCAGCCTCGAGCCTCGAGGTCAATGCTTGCGCTTGCCAATCTGGCGAGCAACGAACCTAAGCTCGCCAAAGGTGGGCGAGCTTGGTCAGTTGCCAGCCATTGTTGTGTCCGGCAATCGGCCAATAAAGAAGAAGTGGAAAATAAAGAAAAGAAAAATAGAAAATAATAATTTAATAATTGATCTATTAACAAATTAAAAATATTTTAAAAATATTTCAAAAATAGTGAAAAATCAATTTTAAAAAATAAATATAAATGAAAAAGAGTGTATGGAGGAAAAGATTTTCCTTGAATAACAGAAAATATTTTCCACTTCATTTTCAGGCTTTACCCTTGAAAAATATTTTCCAAACGCCACATTTTCTGCTAAATGAATAGAGTCTTAGTAGGTAATAACATTTTTTACTCGTAATTATTTATATTTTAGTATCTAATTTATTTTTTTCATTACATTCATGAAAATTGATTGTCGGGGCCCTCTAA
Source organism: Eucalyptus virginea (assembly GCA_014182375.1). Taxonomy (NCBI): domain Eukaryota; kingdom Viridiplantae; phylum Streptophyta; class Magnoliopsida; order Myrtales; family Myrtaceae; genus Eucalyptus; species Eucalyptus virginea. Next base: position 16,730,622 of record CM024517.1, on the reverse strand, counting down.
GAATTTTATATCTCAATTTAAGCTTGCAATAAAAAAAAAAAATAAAAATTGGGTGAGATGAAACCGGTTGAAAAAGTCAACCGGTTTCATCCCAAAATGAGTGGTCGTTGGTTCACCATCACTCCGTCGCTTGATGGAGGATAGTCAGCTAAGCCGGTCTCTTTTAGTTCTCATTACATATTAAATTCAGTCAAAGCTGATGAGCGGTAATTTCATTCCGAAGCATAAGATAAAAAGAAAAGGTATGACTGACCATGGATGTATCTACGCTGGCTAAGGAATGTGGCGTGTCCATTGCTCCTTCTCTAAGCCATCTTCTTTCAAAGACCATCACCAACCAGGACATTATTTTCCAGAATAATCTAATCATATATAAAATTGCAGCAATGTTTCAAACCTCGAAAAAAAAAAAAGACAAAAAGGGTATTTCGCCAACTTTTCTCCACTTTATAGCTTTTATGTCCGACGTCCCTCTCCCCTGACAAATCAAATAGCATTTTCTTTTATGATATTTCTCCTCTTACCAATCAAATAGCCTCTTCAATCTTTTCCAAAGTCGCACTATTTCCACCCTTATCAGCTCCCGACACACAATTTTACGTTGAATTAACTACATTATCACTCATGGATCCCACTCTTAATTTCATATTTTTCCTTTTTCTTTTTCCTTGGTTCAATTTTTCTAGAGAAGAAATTACCCGTGCTCTCTCAAACAACATTTATTAAGGTGAAATGTGGGGCTTACTCTTAATTTAAGATTATTGGTTGCCTTCTTTTCTTCTGTTTGGGTGTTTTCCTTTTTCTTTCTCCATTTAAAAAAAAAATTGTTGTAACTCTTTAAAAAAAAAAGATTTATTTGGTAGATAGCTAATTAATTATTTGACCAACAAAAAAGGCTACCGTGCCAATGGGTTGTCTATTTCTTTTTCTTCTTTTTTTTTTTTTGGACTAGAAACTATTATTGAAAAATTAATCTAAGCATAAGTAAGAGTGAAAAGAACCATAAGAAAAAGAACCATCTACTGGTTTTATTGCCAACTTTAATGTTGTCATTATATTATAGTCCATGTATTTTAACTGCTCAACTTTAATTTTATTCAATGAATCTAATGGTCAAATTTTTAATTTTTTAATTGTGTGATGCATTAAATAAAAGCATTACCCTAACCCAATCTTCTGTCTTAGCAACAAACTTAGAAAAAATAGCTAATCAAATGAGATATGGTCTTTCTCCTCTAATGTGTAATAGAAATATTATGTTGATCACGATACATCCTATCATAGCCAAGGCGAACATACTCGTCTCTCTTTAACCTTTTTATAGAGACAACATAAGTTTAAGCAAGAAGATGCATCCGCACAATACTCAAAAGATCCTCTCATGTTGAAAAATTACATGGTTAAATCTTTAATGAACTTGCTGATACATTAATTGCTATTCTCCATTTACAATTTCATCATCCATAAGTACATTTAAACAAGAACTATATTGTTTTCTGTATGCACGACCAAGAAAAAGTGCAATGAAAGATGGGTATATTGTGTATAATGCATACATCAATCACAATATTGAAGTCGAAATATTCATGATCATGAAAATAATTTAGGGAAATAAAGTAAACAATTTGCTGATTAAACTACATATCTTTACTCCAATATATAATTAGTGCTTGCTCAAATTAAAACAATGGATAATTAGTTTTGAAGAAGACAAACATGAAGGAAATGTTGAAATGTGATGAGTGTGGAAAAAGCAGATATGATGAAAAATGTTATTTAAAAGGGACATGGATAGTTTTGTTACAAAAGAAAAATAAGAAGAAAGGTAGGAAATAATCTTAAATCAAGAGTAAGAATCGCAAGGGATAATATAATAAATTATATGTGATAGGGGTGTTAGGTATAAGAGAGTGGAAATAGCACGGGCTTTTTTTTTCAGGATGATATTTCAATATAATCAAGAAAGTGGACAAAGGAAAACATCAAAGTCAAAAAGAAAGAGAAAATTAGAACTTTTATAGGTGAATGGTGAAATATTATATTTTTTATATAATATTTTGCAATTTCCTCATGAATTATTGGTGGTGTAGGTTTACAACAAAATGTGATTGTCACGAGAAACCTCATCTTTCTTGAATTGGGGAAAATACCAAAAAAGTCATAAACCTATAACATTAGTACCAATTCAGTCCTTTCAGCCAATTTTAGTTAGTTGGCGCTGATGTAGACGCCGGTTGGCCGGCGAACGCTGACATGATAATTTTTAAATAATTTTATTTTTCGAATTTTCTAATTGATTTTTTCCTCTCTCTCTCTCTCTCTCTCTCCCTTCCCCCCCCTTTTCCTCTTCTTCTTATGGGCTTCTTCTCTTGCAATGGCTGGCCCAACTCTAGTGAGGCTCGTCGACCAGTGCAGGAGAAGAAGCCAAAAGGAAGAAGAGGAAAAGGAAAAAAAAACATAAGAAACAAAGAAAAAAAGGAAAATTTTAATAAAATTTTTTAAAAATTAAAAATTATTTAAAAATTGCAACGTTAGTGTTTGTCAACCAGCTAGTGTCCACGTTAGTGCCGATCTGCCAAAATTGGCCGAAAGGACTGAATTAGTACTAATGTAAAAATGTTTAAGACTGAATTGATTTAATTGAAAGATTGATGACTGAATTGGTTCTAATACCATAGGTTTGGTACTTTTCTCGTAGGTTATTGTGAATTGCGGTAAGATATACACCATAAGTTAATTTAACTTCTTCTATGATATATCTTAGTTTACAATCAATAAAAAAAAAAAAAAAAAAAAAAAGAGTTGCATAGAAATTAAAGTTGCAATGTAAGGAACATCCTATCAATAATGTAAGTTTGTTGACGAACAGAAAAGGAAATTAATTGTAGATTGTGGGGATACGACAGAACGTAAGATAATCGAAAGATTGGCTACTGCTTTGATGGTATTCCAACCCTTTTTTAGTGCAAGTTAAATGCGAAAGAATTACTTTTTTTGTCTTGAAAAAAATTATATTTGATATGATGGATCAATAACAGAAAATAACTGTTAAAAGTGGGATACTTGCGCTTAATCATGAGATAGGAGGTACTAGCTATGTTAGTGGAAGTTTGTGTCATTTGATTTTATCCTTTCAAAAATAGATAATTAAAAAAAAAAAAAAAAACAGGTGAGGAATGTTGAATGAAAACCCAAATTATTTAGCAAAAGCTATAATGTATCGCTCTCAAGCATCATTTTTGTATCAAAAGATTGGGAGGTCGAGTTATTCAAAATTAACATAATTTATTCCCTTTTATTTTACATTCAGATAAATGCTAAAGTTAATTTTTGAGGACAACAACCCAAAAGCATAGCTCACGTTGTTTGAAATAAGAGGAAAAAAAAAACAATGGCAGCACATAAGTTCGTAAATAAAAATAAATGAGAAAAATTTGTTGTGAACCTAAATTATCTAAGAATAGACTTATGTATATTTTCTCTTGAGTATCGTAATTTTTTCAAAAAATTGAGATGGAGAGTTATCCAAATTTAACATCATCTATTTCATTTCGAATTCGGGTATATTCAAAAGTTGGTTGTTGAGGGCCATCAATCTTAAAGCATGATTTGCATTGTTTGACAGTTGACTCAAGAGAAAGAAACGGTAGTCCTTCTGTACAGAATTTGTAACATCAAGCAGTAAGGTACAAACAATACTTTCTACTATAGCAACATATTGTTATTTGATATATATACATATGTATACATATATTTACTGACTTGTACATATATAGATGTTTACATGTGTATCACACATTTAGGAAATGTGTTATAAGTCATAGCACGTCTTTTCAATTTTTAAAAGGGAAAATTATTCAAAATTTTTAAAACTATTGTACAACAGTCAATTTAATTCCAAACATTTCAATTGTGTCAATTTAATCATAATATTTTTGACAATTTGTCAATATAGTCATTCCATTTAATTTGGCTGAAAATTGCTAACGTAAACACTGGTCATCCTAAGTTAAGTCTGATTTGTATGATTTTTGCAATTTTAAATTTCAAAGTTGTTATTCCTTTTTTACTTTCCTTTATATTTTATTTTTCTTATTTCCTTTTGTCGATCTCCAGGTCTTGGCAATGACCGCTAGAGTTCACTGGCCACAAGCGAGGGTCACGAGGGTCGAGCCCTTTTCAAATTTGATAAGGGCGACCCTCTCACCTGAGCAGGGGCATCGCGGCCGGCAAGAGCGTGAGCCTCACCCAGTGGGCAACGTTGAGTTCTCACTCTTTTCTTTCTCCATGACATAAAAAGTTGCCCAAGAACATTGTAATAAAAGAACCACGTTATGAATAAGGAACACTTCACCAGCCACACTTAGAAATCAGAAAAGTCAAATCAGGGGATCAGCATGATTTTATGTTCTATGTCAGCCTGTCCACATCTTTTAAAGCTTAGAGTAGCTTCACTGGTCAGAGAGAGAGAGAGAGAGAGAGAGAGAGGAGCGTCTCTTTCTTCACATTCTCAAGTAAAACTCTCACCCTTTTGTGTAAATGAGGTGCCTGTAAATTGTCATCTTGTTTCAATTGCATGTTACCGATTTATGTGGTCCTTGCTAACGACGACTGATGTACCTGAGAAGTAGTTCTGTGACTTTGAGCACACTTACTTTTGCTAAACTTAAGCATAGTCGATGAGGCAGTGAACTTTAGGGTTTTGGGCCACCGATTTTTCACCATTTCAGATGGAGTACGTTTTCAAAGTGCTTAAGGCATTGCCTGATAAGAACATTATCTAATTCACCACATTAGGACTTGAGGTTGTGTTGTTGCAATGTGTGGAGTCGTAGTATAATTCAACTAACCCTTCGACTATAAGGGGATGAGATAGATACCAACTCCTTTTTGGGTGGCCACGTAATGATAACAAGCTTTATGCCTTTAGTCCTTCGAGCTGATGCGACAAGAGATTTGTGTATTTCCAAATGTTCAAGTTTGTATCGTTCTCGTCAATGGCACAATGCGTAGCTGACGAAGAGAATATACATGTACCTTTTCTTGGGCCAATCATTAATTAGGTACGCTTGGAATTTTTCTTACATTTTCGTGGTCCATATCCAAAGTAGGTTTCCTCAAATGTCCTTAGATGATGTTTTGAAAGGGGAAGTGTATGTAAATCACTCGCTTATTGGATAGGTAAATCTTGGATCGATGAAATACCCTCATTTGGAATGATGGGTTAGGTAAGAAGCATATCAAAGGCCGGGTGAGTGGCAGAACTAAGATTGTTTTCATTTGGTGGTAAGATTATAGATTTGATAAAGTGTGATTTGAGGTGCATGTGCAAGGGAATTCAGTGGAACCCTCTATTGAAAAATTGATGTAATGTGGCATAGCTAATAAAGGTATTAATCCATAACTCAATGTCTTAAACCTTTATTTTTTTTTTTTTTAATGTAAATTGTTATTCAACTCCATATGTTAATAGGGGACTTGAGCTCATTGAAGATCTTCCTAGGATGAGGTTTCAGGCTCCTTCGGCACTCCCCAACGAAAAATATAGAAGTTGATGGGTTGATTGATGGGCCTATTGTGGATCGTTGTTTGATGAATCTCAAAGAACCTCTTGGTATAACTGATTAGTTGTGGGGAAAGAGAAATCATGGGTGAAGGCTGGGCATTTTGGTGTATCAACATGGTCTCATATTGGCGATCATGGTTGTTGCTATAAATATGTTAAAGATATGTTGGTGTAAGGTTATTTAGATTAAAGGAGGACGGACCTAACACAAATAAAACTTGTAGGAGAGAGGGAGATTGTCGAGGTGCAAACATGAAGATGTTAAGCAAAAGAAGTAACATGTAAGAGAATGGATGTAGTTTGGGGCAGTGACCAATAATTGGTTTAACTTGTTAAGTGTTGTGTAAAGGTTGATTCAAGTAAGTATGATGCAAGGGATAGGGTCAGACTCTCTCTTAGTGATTCTTTTATATAAAATATTGGGCTTTTTTCTTATGAAGATAATATATGCACAAGAAAAGAAATTCAAAATTCTTTTTTTGGATATTGGATGTTTTCAATCAACTGAAGAAGCTCCGTTGGACTCTTTGAAAGTTTACAAAAAATGAAGATATGTTTTGTCACTAGAAGACAAAAAAGTGCACATTATATATTTTATTATTTATTTATCTTTAAAGGGATTAAAAAAAAAAAAGGAAGAAAAAAAGAAGGTTTCTTCCCCTTACCTGCAACGAATCCCTTTTAAAGAAAAGGAAAGGGACGGCGGACCCAGAGTCAAAGTTGTTGACTCTGGGCACACATATTAGAACAGAATATGATTTCTTCCTTTGGTGTGGTCCATGCCGCTTGAGAGAGCAGCCGCAATATTTTTTTTAAGCCACGCCAAGCTTGAAAAGGAATGTGAAGCGGTCCCTACGTGGACCAAAGAGGAACTCTGGAGTTCTTGATTTTAGCCTAGGTAGAGCGTTTTTATTTTGAGCTTAAACGTAATGAGTTTATATCTAAATGAGTTATTTATTTATAAACACTTTGAATTTTGACTTAAATTTAGGTATGAAAAATACTTCGAGTATGATGAAATTGTAGAACTCGATATTATAGTAAATTATTTCTTCTTTGCTTTCTCCTAATGAACATGAAATGCGATACTCGGATTAAATAACGTAAATTTCTTGTGTTTTTATTATTTCTCTAGAGTTTGCGTAAGGTGTAATTTATATTCCAACATCATATATGTTAAACAAGAGGCTGTTCTCATGGCATTATACTTCATCCCTTATCCCACTATCTTATTCAATAGAAATTCGAATAATAGTTTTATATTGACAGATTCCTTAAATATTGAAAAATTAAATCATGTTGTTCAAATGATTACTTTAGAGAAGACTCTTCAACGCGATTTGTTACCGAAACAGACCGGGTCGTAGCCATTTCTAGATTTGCTTTACCATATTATATCATATTTCATTATATCGTATTAATATTAATGATTGAGACTTCTTTCGTTGGAGCAATTTTCTCGTGACTTTATGATTTCAGTCAGTACGACAAACTTCAAAATAGTTCATTCGTTAAACGTGGGTTTTACCCATTTCGTGTATAGGTGGATTCGTAGCACTTGGCCTGGTGCATCAACGCACGGCAACGCACGGCAAGACTTTCCTTTTTTTTAGTACTATATTTGAAGGGAAAAAGATAGAAAAAGAAAAGGCGGCCAAGGAAAATAGGAGAAGAAAGATCAATCGTCTTGCCTGGAAGAGCATGAACCGAGTAAAAGCCTAAAGGTTTTTTGGTTTTCTTTTTCTTTTTTTCTTTTGAGTCGGGAAAAAGCCTACATGGTTATTAAAGGAGCTTTCACACAAGTGGATTTGAACACTATTGGAAAAAATGATTTCAAATTGATAAGCAAAACTTTAAGACGTGATATTACTTTTTATAAGAATTTATTTGCCTGGTCACAAAAATATCTTCGAGGATACGACAAAGTCTTAAATAAAAATATCATATAATAATTCTAGTATTTCTAACTTTAGTTTTGGGAAAAAGGCTCGAAATGACTTAACACTCATTCATGCCAAAAAATTGACATATATATCATTTTAAAGAACATAGGCAACTCTTCGCAAAAAGTTGCAAAGTGAAAAAGGGTATCCCTCCAAAAGAAGTAGTAAAGTGAACAAAGGCATCTCTTTGGAAGAAATTACAAAATGAAAAATGTAACCTTTTGTGAAATGTTGCAAATTGAACAAGTATAATTTCAAACATTATTTTGAAAAAACATATATAAAATTTGGAATTATAAAAATAACAAAAAATAATATTTAAAAAAATCCAAATTTCATAATTTTCAAAAATACTTAATAAACAAAAAAAAAAAAAAAACCTTTCAACTAATAAAGATTAATAAGATAATCATACGAAATAAAAAATAAATAAATGGGTTAGTGTTAATTAAACCATGTGTGTGTTAAGTGCACCTAATAATTGCACACCCATACACTAGTATTGAGGGGCCTAGCCCACACCCCAACATCTTCTTTGAACACATTAGAAAAAACTCACACTTATAAATTAGCATCTCTCTCCCAACTTTCCTATGGGATCAGAAAAAGTACATTTTTTTGTTATACAAACAAACAACCAACATACACAATTGAAGTTAGTTATAATTCTCAAATCAATTATGGATAAGGATATTTTGTAAATAATTGTTTTTACATCGGTGGCATATATTCCATTTTTCCTCATTAGGTGATCACAAGGGCCCACCCAAAAATGACCACTAACAAAACTGAACTAGCTAATTCTAGGTGGCTTCCAATTACTAAAATGTGAAATCAGTGATTACTAGTCTGATTCCTAGTACTAGGTGTGGACCTACCCACCTGAAGCGAACTGATAAATTATTTATATAATTTTTATTAACATAAAATATTTCTCAAAATCCTTATTTTCCATTCCCTCTTCTCGCTCATCCCTCTGTGCTCTCTTTCAATCTCATGCCTCTCACTTCTCACTCTAAGTCTCACGCGGTCACGCGCCTCCCTTATTCAGTGCTTGTTCTGTTATGCACATTTTTCTTTAATTTTCTAAGAATGGAATTCCAATGGAGATTAATGTTGTAGAGAACATTATTGCTGGTCAGTGAAGTCGCAAAGGATGAGAGAGTTGGGAGGGGGTCTATTTCTATTTATAGGAAAAAAAAAAAAAAGAAGAAGATATTCTCACTATTTCCATGATCAAGTGGGCCGATTCCTGGTTCCTCAAATTAGGAACTGACCCTTTTGGTTTTCCGGTTCTCACCATAGAACCCCAAGGACCAACTCCAATTTCTGAAGAAAAGCGGGAGAATTAATGGAAATGTGGCCCATTCCCATTCCGCCCTTATCGTTTTTTGGTGGTCGAAAATACCACCCTTCTCCAAAAACACATTATCGACACATCCAGCCAAACGTCTTTTTCCTTGTGGACGTGGAGCAACATCTAAAAGAAACACGATGTACATATTGCAGTCAGTCAATTTTGGTGTCATGTCTTATTAGAAAGGTTATTTTTAGTGTTCACACATCTCTCCTAATCAAGGCTTACATGGAAGGGGCAAACGTGTCATTTACCAACAAACGTTTTATTCCTGACAAATTTAATTCTTCACTTATTTTCTTCAAATCCTTTCTCTATACCTATATTTTCTAGACCGGCATTTTCTTTACCTCCTAAATTTTCGTCAAATACTAAAAAATTTAACTTTAATCACTCATTTTCTTTACCTCATAGTTTTTGTGACTTAGATTTCCTTTATTGGAAAATAGATTTCTCAACCTAATCTGTGTTTCTTTAGCAGAAAACAGCTTTTTGATTACCTCCTTTTTTTGTTCCGATGATGCTTCAACACTAGTTGATAAGAAAAAGATGGTGGTCGGGAAAGAAATAGTGACCTTTCATCAGTTAGTAAAATTTATAATTGAGGAAATTACACAAAATTTCCCTAAATGAAATTCAAGATGCCTCATGTTCGTCCCAAACTTTCGGCCATTAAAATAAAGAGAATCAAATTGTCAAAGATGAACATGCACATTTCTAAAAGGTGAAATTACTAAAACAGTTATAAACCTATTGTATATTTTCCAATTAAGTTATAAACTTTTTTCTTTGATCAATTTAGTTCCAAACCTTTTACAACTATGCTAATTCATGCCATCGAGCTAGATTTGGCCTGTTGACATTAAGATGAATGCCAGCTGTCTAGCCAACGCTAACGTAGTAATTTTTTTAATAATATTTTATTTTTTTGAAATTTTTTATTAATTTTTTTCTTTTTTTTCTTTCTTCTTCTTCTTTTGGCCATCTAGCTAACGTGACAAGCCAAAAGAAGAAGAAAAAAAAAAAAAAAAAATTAATTAAAAAATTGAAAATAAAATAAAATATTATTAAAAAATTATCACATTAACATCAAATAGTCAAATTTAGTCGGATGGATTAAATTAGCGCAGTTACAAAAGATCTAAGACTAAATTGGTCAAAAAAGGGGTTTATGATTGTATTAAAAAAATTACAATAGATTTAAAACTGTTTTGGTAATTTTCCCATCCAAAAGTTTAGAAGTATTGAAACGTGTTCAATTAAAGAGGCGCAAACTTTTGAGGTGAAAATTTTGACTCTTTGAGCATTGACGAGGGGATCCAATATAAATCAATTATAAAATTTATATGGGAATAAAGTATCTTGGAGAAAATAGTTTTCAAGTACAAAATTAGTAATCTCGTCTTTATTTTGGAATATTTGCCTTGACTTATGATCTGTGATTTGTCAGCATCTTTTTACTATAATAAGAAATAGAGGCACATACAAGAACGAATGAATCTTTGCGTTGACAAGTGGTTCGTGATTTGTCAACATATTTTCACTATAATAAGCGCAGATTTCATTTTATTATAATAATTATGGATTTCATAAAATTCAATTATTTTGTCGCCCAGGTAAGAAAATAGAGGCATATATAAGACCGAATGAATTTTTGCGTTGGCTTATGATCCGTGATTTGTCAACATCTTTTCACTATAATAAGCGCAGATTTCATGAGATTCAATTACTTGTCCGACAAAAAAAAAAAAAATAAATAAATAAAAATTACTTGTCGTAATGAATGAGAGGATGACATTTGCCAGGGTTGGTAAAAATTGGCGATTTGCGAATTTATCAAACATCAGCCATGCCTTGTCTCTTTTATTTATTTATTTATTTTTATTTTTATTTTTTTACTTTGGATACAGTAAATGCGATATCCGTGCAAGGACGGTTTGATATAGAAATTGGGTATTGTGACTTCTTGAATACTTTCTAGATGCAAACTTTTTTTACTAAATACTAACTAAATTGACCTTCTCATATGTAAGTTGATTTATCAACTTTTAGCCTTTTTTCTCTCTTTTTATTGTCTTTGTCCAAGTTCCTTTACAATTTACACTCCCGCTTCCAAATAATAAAATAGTCATTAGTTATCTTGCAAAATTTCATGCGATATCAAATTGTGAATTTTTCGAAAAAAATAAGAAAGATTGTGAGATCAAATCTTTTCGGCCTTCTTTATTGGCCTTCCCAAATATATTTCCATGGTCTAATATTTTGCACAAGTCCAGCTTATGCATCAATTTTATCTTTGAGTGTTTCTTAAACAAGTGCTATTTGCGAGTGGGGATTTTTAAAATTAGATATGATTGACAATACACTTTGGTAATATGGCTTGTATAGACATGCTTCTTTTTCTTACTTTTGGGTGGGAGTATTGGAAAAAGATCATTCCATCCGTCTCCTATTTCTCTTCTCCTCCTACTCCTCCTCGATTGTCTTTCAGGTTATGAGCCTGTAATCGAATTGCAAAAATTATAATTATATTATATTCTTCGATACTTCATTATATGTGTTTTTCTGCTGGTAATCAAGCTAGCCAATTTAACATCAAGAACCACTCCATGAGCATGGAGCCATGCCTGCCATTCCGTGGCGCAGTTTTGCTCGATGTGCATGGACGGGCAATTCGATCACGAGCATTTACGGGTGTTAGTTGAATCGAGATGGGAAAAAAAAAAAAAATTTTCGTACGTACCTTTTGGTGCTGATTTGGAAAATCCATGTGGTTGATACGGTCGGGCTGACTAGACGGGCCTGGGCTCGTTTTGATTGTGCCCAAATTTGCAAATCGCTTCGCCTTTTAGCTGAAATTCCAAAAGCAAGAAATCATTTAAGGGTTCAATCTATATTTAGCTCATCGCATTAGATAAATCAAGACCCTCCTTTTTGTGGAATATTCTGGTGAACAATTTATGGCATCTGATTTCAAAGGCCCATGGTCTTCTAAATTCAGGCCCATCACCAAATTATGGGTACTTTCTCCCCCAATAATTTCTGATGATAAGTCAAAGATAGAAAATTTTGTTTTTTTTTTCTCGGCAATTTCTGAAAGTCAATGCTCAAAGTCAATCTCCTCTATGCATCTGCTAGAAATGATCGTTGGCTTGTTGATTTTTTTCTGAAAAACGGCCAGGTTGTGTTTTGATTGGAGATTCAATAAAGGTGACAATTCGCTTGCAAATCAAAGAAAAAGTACAATATATAGTAAACTCAAAACTATAACAAGAAGGAGAAAAAAGAGTAATGTAATTTATATTCCACTTTTACAATCTTAAAATGATGGGCCAACAAAATCACGTTGGCCAAGCTTTTTCACTCCTAATTGATTTCTGAAAAGTCTATATATTATTATAGCAATTTAATATAATTTCCTAAAATAACTTAAATCACATTGTTTTCTTTCTTCATTGAAAAAGTTCCAATTTCTACGCAAATTGAAAACGTGAAAAAAAAAAAAAAAAATGTGAAGTAACATCGCTTATTATCATATCCACGTAATTGGAACTCTATCATTCTTTAAAAAGTAATTTGTTCGTTCATCTCCTTTTCGTGTTAACTTAGAACCCAACAAATGTCTTTCAGGAATATTATTCGATATGAAATTATATATTTCAATCAGATTCAAGGAAAGACCTTTAAAATATCGTTAAACTAGGGAACTCTTTTATGAAAAGTCTCCACAAATACCATTACAAATTACAATTACCATGCTAGTCGTGTTCCTATCACATAAAATCCATTTTAGTGTGTAGGATACCAAATTCCAACCAATACATGCTCAAAAATCAAGTTGGATGCGATTCCTCTCTACCGCATGGGTAGTTTTCTCCTACCTTCAGGGTAGATTTTGATTCATCCCCAATGGAAAACCCTAAATCATCTCCCACAAAACCCCAACTCGTATACCCCAGGTTTTCGATCAAAATCCCCTGTGTCAACCACTCCCTCCTCGATCCTCGATACACTGATTGACACCCCCCCTTTAGTTCGCAATCCCCATCCGAGATACCCATCACATTTCCTTCCATCATGCTACATTCACTCCCTTCTCAGTCCTTGGTGCACAGATTGACACCCCCATTTGCAATCAACCACATCAGAGCTCCCTTCAATCATTTTGGGCTTATATTCTTCTTTCTTGCTAGTTCCAAACTCCTCAGGCCAGCTTGTGTGAAGGAAATCTAAGACCTCTCTCAGCACAGCTCCTAGTGATCGAGAGATGGAAGGTCAGATAGAGGAAGAGAGGCGTTTAGCGGCTTTTTGCAAAAGTCTAGGTAAGCTATGGTCTGGATATGATGTAGTTGATGTTAAAGGTGATATTTCTGAAGGGAAATTGACTGAACGCCGGAAAACATTGTTTGGGAAGTTATATTACCGAATGTGAATTTTCTAGCATTTTTAAACACAATGAAAAGAGCTTGGAGGATTGAAAATGTTACCTGTACAGTGCTAAAGCTAGGCTATTTCTCCTTCTCATTCCAGTCCGAAGCTGAAAAACAAAGAGTATTAAATTCTAGGCCATGGTCCTTTTCAAGTAATCTACTAGGTCTACAACAATGTGATCCCGATACCCCAGAGATCTGTTATGAATTTAATCATTGTGCCTTTTGGGTGAATTTCTTTGGCCTCCCATTTGGGAGAGTTACTAACGAAGTTATTAGGGATATTGCATCGAAACTTGGCGAGGTAATAGAGGTGAAATTAGAAGCTAAAGGGAATAGGAATTACAAAATTGGCAAGGCAAAAGTCAAGCTGAATCTGGAAAATCCTCTCAAGACCAAAGTTATTGTTAATTTGGAGAGCAAGAGGCTGTGGGTAGAATTCAAATATGAGAGGCTTCCGCACTACTATTATTCTTGTGGTAGAATCGGGCATTATGCCACATTTTGTAAGGAAATACCCTATGAGAATTTAGGGCTAGCAGAAGACTTACCGGGAAGATTTGGGCAATGGCTAAGAGCAAAAGTGCAGGAACTTAGTTTGTATGGGAAAACCTTCTATGACAAACAAGATATAATACAAGAAGAAGATGAGCGCGTGCCAGAGATCCCTATTTCTTCAGTTTTTGAGAAAGAACAGCAGTAGCAGGATCAGAATATGAATAGAATTCTATCTATCTGTGGGCAAAACAATGCTAACAGGCCAACTCAATAGGAGAATAGTCAATCTACCTCTTCTCTAGCACTGATATTAATGGAGGAGAAAGGTCCTCAAAAGAGAGGGAGTTGTTGCATAGATGAAAAGTCTGTCATGGTACTCTATGAGGAATAACTAAAGGAAGCGAAGATGAACATGATAGAGACCCCAGCAGATGAAAAGGGACTAACAAGGCACAAATCCAAAGGAACCAAGCTATCAACTTCAAAAAAATGGAAGAGATTTTGCCTATATGGTGCTCAAACTTTAAAGGCACCAGTTTTCGACAATACACAGTTGGTGGAGACCCCAATTAAAGTGGTGGAGAAGTCAAATCAGTAAGCTTTGGTGGCTACCCTAATAAGCCACCAGATTATCCATGAACAATTCAAGCTTTAAGAGTCCTAGTAACTTAGGAAAGGCCTAGTATTATTTTTTAATGGAGACTAAAAATCAAGAGCAAAAGGTGCAACGTTTAAAAAGGAGGCTGAAATTTTAGAATAGTTTCTTGGTGAATCCAGAAGGAATTGCAGGGGGTTTAGCTATTTTCTGGGATGACAAGGTATTGTTATCCATCGACTCTTTCTCGGATAATTTTATTAATGTTCAATGCCAAGTCAAAGAAACCAAACAGAGGATGCATATTACTTTTTTACATGCTCCTAATGAATTTCAAGAAAGAGTATTGTTATGGGAGAATATACATAGAGCAAGTGTAAATTATCATCTACGTTGGCTTTGCTTAGGGGACTTTAATGAAATTTTGTATTATTGGGAAAAAGTGGGTAAAAAAAGAGCAAAGAATTACTGGCTAACAGTTTTTGGAATGCAAGGGATGTGCGTACACCTAGACAAATAATAGAGCAGGAGAACAATTTGTTAAAAAATGACTAGATAGAGCATCATGTAATTTGGAATGAAGGATTGCATATCCAAATGCTGAATGTATCGCTTTACCAGCCATCGGTTCTTATCATAGCCCTCTCATATTATCACTCTACCCATGGAAGGAAAGGAGGAGGAGGGTATTTCGATATGAAGCATTTTGGTCAGAGGATGAGGAATGTGTGCATCTAGTCAAGAAAAAATGGGCTGCAAATGAATTACAAGGACTAAATATGGTGGAAAAGCTGCAGATTGTGGTACAACAGCTAGCACGATGGAGTAAAAATAGATTCTCTAATGCTAAAATGAAAATTAATTGGCTGAGAAATGAACTACAAAGGTTGACGAATGGCTCGGAAGTCTCTAAAGAAGGTGAGGCAGCAAATAAGATAACCCAAGAAATTGAGAAATTGTGGCGGCAAGAGGAGATGTATTGGGGAATGCACTCTAGAATCAGTTGGTTGAAATGGGGTGATAGAAGTACTAAATTTTTCCATGCCATAGTTATCCAGAGGAGAACTAGAAATAGAATTACCCTGCTGAAGAATGCAGAAAATAAATGGGTAAGAGAGGAATAGCCTTTGAAGAAAATGACGGAGACATTCTTTAACAATGTATATGAGTCAATAGGGTCTCGAAATTTTCAACCTATTCTACACCAAATTCCTACCTCAATCGATGAAACGATGAACCAAAGGTTAGTAAAACCTGTCACTATGGAGGAGATTACTAATGCAATGCAACAATTAGGAGCTACTAAAGCTCTAGAACCAGATGGGCTTAATGGACCCTTTTTTCCAAAACCATTGGCCAGATATATGTCAGGATATTTTCAGAGAAGTGCAGATTTTCTTTAATACTAGATATTTAAACCCTGATATGAACAGAACCCTAATCACCATTATTCCCAAAATCCCAAACCCCAAAATGCTTAAACAATTTCACCCTATAAGCCTATGTAACTTTGTCTATAAAATCATTTCCAAAGTAATAACCAATAGACTCAAACCTTTGCTACCATGCCTTATTGCTAAAGAACAAAGCGCCTTTGCGGGGAGTTGACAAATTCAAGATAATATCTTGATTTTGTAGGAAGTATTACATAGGTTGCGAACTCGAGAGAGGAAAAGTAAGTTCCAAGCTGTTCTAAAGCTAGATATGCAAAAGGCGTATGATCGGATTGAATGGGACTTCCTTCGAGAATGCTTACTCAAGATGGGATTTTGTGAGAAGTGGGTGCAATGGGTGATGCAATGTGTGTCAATGGTATCCTTCAACATTAATTTTAATGGGGAACCTCTTCCTTTCTTCAAGCCAACATGAGAGATTCGACAAGGTGACTCGTTATCCCCTTATCTATTCATCTTAGTGGCAAACGTCCTATCTTACTTGATGAAACAAGCAATAACAGATGGCACACTTCGAGGAATTAAACTTAATAGTAGCTATCCTACTTTATCACATTTGCTATTTGCAGACGATTCTATTTTCTTTCTCAATGGTACTATATTGGAATGTCAAAATCTGGCAGCCATTCTTCACTAATATTGTTTTGCATCAGGCCAAGCTATTAATCTCAACAAATCAGGAATTTATTTTAGCAAAAGTTGTCCAGTGAATCTAAAAAGAAATATGGCTTTAGAGTTGAGAGTTCTAGAATTTGAGAAAATGAGGATGTACTTAGGAATTCCCTTGGATTGGGGAGGCTTAAAGAAAGATGTGTTCGCCTGGATTCTCACCAGAGTTAACATCAAATTGGAAAGTTGGAAGAATAACTTGCTGTCAAAGGCAGGTAAGGAAATATTAATTAAATCAATGGTGTAGGCAATTCCTCAATATGCAATGTCTATTTTTAAAATCCCTGTTTCAATTTGCAAAGCTATAGAAAAGAAAATTGCTAATTTCTGGTGGAGAAATGGTACCAAAACTACTAGGGTTCATTGGAAAAAATGGGAAACTTTGAAACTTAGGAAGGATTGGGGGGTCTCGGCTTCAAAGATCTACTAGCTTTCAATACAACTATGTTAGAGAAGCAAGCTTGGCGCATTTCACAACATCCTTAATCCCTTTTAAGTCTACTGATGAAGGGTCTTTACTATCCTCATTGTGATTTTTGGAAAGTTGGAAAAGGTTCCCGACCTTGGTGGGGTTGGCAAAGCATTATTATGGAAAGAGACTCTATATCTTCACAAGTTATGTGGTCAGTTGGGAATGGACAGCAAATTTCGATTAGAGAGGATAAATGGTTGAAGAGTAGACCTATTGGCGGCCCAGCAACAAGAAACGAGCCATTGAAAGTGGGCACATTAATAGAACAAGGGAATGGAAAATGGAATGAATTAATGGTAAAGTCTTTGATAATCAAAGAGTGAAGGAAATCCTTGCAACTTCTATTGGATTACCTACTACATAAGATAAATTGGTGTGGATTAACAACAAGTCAGGATCCTATACTGTGAAAAGCGGCTATTTCACCACCAGAGATAGATTAACCAGCCCACAAACAACAAAAGCAATCTCATCTCACCAAACGAAACCAAAACTCTGGAAATATATTTGGCACTCTTGAACTCCACCCAAAGTTAAACTCTTTCTTTGGAACGCATGCCAAAATGCACTACCTACACTGGACAACTTGCACAGGAGAAGAATAGTACCTGATCCATTATGCCATATCTGTAAACAAGAAGCTGAAACCATTGAACATACTTTGCTGCTCTACCTGTGAACAACTCAAATTTGGAGCGCTTTCCCTCTACAAATCAAAATTACAAGAATCGGGTTAACACGACTCGATGAATGGCTACACATGAAGAAAGAAGACACATGAAGTACTCTAAAATTTGACCAAATCGCTACAACCTTGTGGTGTATTTGGAAAGATCGGAATCAGTTCATCTTCGGACAACATCCCCTGCACTCGCAACAAACTCCGTTTAAGGCCATAGCTTTACAAGAAGATTTTCTAACTTGGAACATAAAATTAAAAGGAGAGAAGAATAGTGAGATCCACACTCACAGATGACAACCCCCGATCTCGGATACACTGAAAATCAACATCGACGCCTCCTTTGTCCGGAATGAAGGCGCCATAGTAGATTCCGAGGAGAACAAGGGAGCGGACGAACACAGGGGAGCCATAGCTTGCATCTGCCAAGACTCTTGGGGACGACTAGTTGACAGCTTCTCCAAGCTGGTGGTGACTTCCTTGGCGAAACAGGCAGAGGCACTTGCTCTCCTTGAAACCCTAGACTTCCTTTCCTCCAAATCTACCTGAACTCTGCAAGTACATTATGACTGTCTTTTGCTCGTGGAAGTAGTTCTATCTTCGGCAGAGATGAATTAGGAAGTGAAACCGTTTGTGGACTAGATCATAACAAAGCTTAAGGAGTTCTCGGGCCTCTCTTTGGTCCATTGAGCCGAGAATCTAATAAATCAGCAGATTGGCTTGCTTTGCCCAAAGAGCTAACTGTCTTCCTAGTAACTGGGTAGCTAATCCCCCGACTACCCTTTTTTATTTGTTATGCACCGATGCTTTTGATGTATTAGCTCCAAACTTGCCTAAGTAAATCAATAGTAATTGTATTTTTGACCAAAAAAAACCAATACATGCTCCATAATGTGATTTCATGAAACAAAAATTTAGCAATAATAAGGACAAAAGGAGATAGAACAACTTATAATATAATATCGATTTTAGAACAATGTGTAAATTAAGCTGCAATAACAAGTTTGTGGTTCATTGAATGTTGATTGATTGTTGATCTACAAGATTTCATCACAGTCACAAAGCAAAAAAATCTAATAGTCAAACGTAAGTATTCTTAAAATTGAGAAGTTTCCATAGAAAAATGATGTCCATACATAGTTAGAAATTTCACCATAGGTTATGGAGTAATTATTTTTTAGAGAAAGGGGTAAATTGTGGATCTTATGCACCCACACAAACCTTGGACTTTACATTTTTATCTCTATCTTTATTCCTAATCATCCCCAATTAGACCCGTTCTCTTTTAACAATCTTAGGACATGGACGTCGATTACTTAAACCTTGCAAGCATCATTAATCGATTAGTTTCAGGCTTTTGAGCTAAACATGTGGCTTTAATTTATAGAGCAGCTTGCATATATAATTGGCAAGAGTCGAAAGGATGAACTACAGCTTTTTAGCTAGAAATCTTACAACACCTGAAGTATTTGCCCCATCCACGGGGATCGAGCTGATCTGGAATCCTGGATGCGATTTTGATTTCCAACTCAATCTCATCCGATGCAAGAGATCAATCCGACGGCTGAGGCCGAACCGGCGATTCCGCTTCGACCGCACCGGATAACCGCCCCGCCCTTGCCTTGGGTCCGAAAGGAATGTCGACACGACACGACAGGTCGTACTCTCCTTTTCCTTTTTTCCTTTTTTTCCTTTCTCTTTCCTCTTTCACTTCTGAAAAAACTCGAATCTCTCCGCTCTCCTTTTCCTCTCGCCCACACCACCACCCCACCTTCCAACGAATATATCTCTTTCGCCTTTTTCTCATTTTCCCGTTGATAATTTCTCTTCTTCCCGGTGGTCGCTGATCCGATCTTCCTCCCCATTTCTCCTCCATAATCTCTCTCTCTCTTTCTCTCTCTATTTCTCTGTAGCTACAGTGTGGTAAGAGATCAGCCATGTCGTTCAGAGGGGTAAGCTCGGTTTTCGCTGGTTCTTTTGATTGAGCTTGCTCTGCTCTTTCGCCATGTGGGTTTCTCTTGTTAGATCTAGTTCGTTTGCTTCTTGAAATTTGTAAGCTGCCCTTGGTTTTGCTTTGGGTAGTGGCTTCTGCTGTGATCACGTGGAGCATGGTTTTGCTGGGCTGTGTCCTGATTTTGTTGATTTGGGTCTGGGAATGCTGGTTGGCTTCTGAACTTTGTTGGGCAAAATCGTTTAGCTTAGAATGGCTTTCTTTCTCAGAAACAGGTTCCCTTTTGGTAGCATGGAAGGGGTCTTTAAATCGAAGGGCCCTTTTGTTCTTATTCGTTTTGCCTGCGTTAACTCTGTAAAAGCTGAAAAAAAAAAAAAAAAAAAAAGCTGCGAAGCCGTGACGGCTCTTGCTAGAACCATCAGTAAGACGATTTCTATGCATTTGCATGTAAATTGGTGCGAACTTATCTTTCAGGATTTTGGTCTTCTTAGAATTTATAAGGTAGATATTTAGGTGTCTTGTTTGAAGTTTCTGTTGAATGGCTATTGAAGAGGGGGAAAACTGATGATCTGTGCTGATCAGAGCAATGCTTCATCGGGAATGGGTGTTGCTGAACACAGCAAAACCACTTATCTGGAACTGCAGAGGAAGAAGGTTCACCGCTATGTGATTTTTAAGATCGATGAGAAGAAAAAAGAGGTTGTGGTTGAGAAGACTGGAGGTCCAGCTGAAAGCTATGAAGATTTCACCTCCGCTTTGCCGGAGAATGACTGCCGATATGCTGTCTATGACTTCGACTTTGTAACTGCTGAAAACTGTCAAAAGAGCAAGATCTTTTTCATCGCGTGGTGAGTTTCTTCCTTATGCCCAGCTGCTTGATATGTCATGGATGGACTACTTATTAGATTTTTATGGCCGTGCATTCACTATGTTGCCCTTCCAGCCTTTCGCTGGGCCACAATCACGATACATGGTTTTAGGTTGATGTCATTGGTTTTTTTGACTGAAAGTGCTGAAAATTCGTGCACATTTTCATTCCTGCATGGATTGTCTAAGCATGTAAATCATTGTTTCTCAGGCATTTTTCTGATCTGCATTTATTGGCTCATATTCTGATTTGCTTTGTGTCTGCGTAGGTGTTAGAGATTTCAAATTTTCTTTGCTCAATCAAATCGTATTTATATATCAGTGCATCTTAATTGGTGTAAATTTCAGTAGGGCAACGATCTGTGTGTGGAAGAAATTGTTTGGATCTGTAATCTCATTCGATTTTTGTTGCTTGCCATGTAAGATACATTCTTGTCTAACATATATAATTTATTAGTCTTGATTTGTATGGGTCTGGTACTAGCTTTTTCTTGATTTTGCTATTATATGCTGAATGATTTGTAGATGAGGTACTTTTAGAGTAGGTTCGCCATATGCATGTAAATCTGTACTAGAGTGATGTTGAGTACCTAAATTTCTAAATCTGTCCAGGTTATTACACAGCAACTTACTCAAGTGTCAGAATTATTTGTCCATAAATGTGAGTTATTTTGGTTTAGCAGTGTCAATCTGTTTTTACAGTTGATTTGCTATGTTCTCTTCTGAAAATTACTGCTCAATCGTTTCACCTTCTACATTGGCCAAAATCCATTTTGTTTCTACGTTGATCATTTTCCAATGACTACCTTTTGAGCAGTTTCACTGCGTTCCATATGCATCTGATAAGATATGCTTGTTTTCTATGGTAACATGTACTCACGTCAGTTTTTTTAGCAAATATTTTTCTCTCGTTCTGTTTCCTTTTTCAGAATATTTCTACATTCATGCCTTTGGATTCTGTTCAGATCAGACTTGTCATTAACGTCTCAGTTTCTGTGATGCCATGTTCATAATCTAAACCATATACGTTGCCATTCAATACTAAAAGTCTACTCTTCCCATTTAGGTCCCCTTCTGTGTCTCGTATTCGTGCCAAGATGTTGTATGCAACATCCAAGGACAGGTTCCGAAGGGAGCTCGAGGGTATCCATTATGAGATCCAAGCAACCGACCCTACTGAAATGGATCTTGAAGTTATCAGAGAACGGGCGAACTAGGGGTCGCTTTGCTCTCGTGCAAAAGAAAGAAAAGTAAGGGGTTATTGTTTACTTTCTGCGATCCATAGTTTTGATCATGTGGGATATCTCTCCGACACTAAAAGTATATGTAAGACAAACAACTAACTCTCTAAATAATCAGCACCCGGGAAGACTGACTAGGTGCTGCTCCACGATACACCCTTAGTTATGGGGAATGCGAGCTTCTGTAGCCGTGATGCTTCTCGGGTGAAAATTGGTTGTGCGATATTATTGATGGCAAATGATATGGCTTTGCTTGATATTGATGCAAATGAAATGGTACATTGTCATCGGCTTTGTGTTAGGTTTTTAGTGATTACGACAGGGACTTCTAGAAACTGTAGTTTCTTCAATGAAAGACATGCAACATCTACAACCGCCATTCATCCCTGATTCCAGAAACACTAGCTCAATTTTTTTATGTGTGTTGACCTCATGTCAAGTTAACTAGTATATCTTCTCAAAGATATTCATGCTAAAAGAAATAGCAATGGAATTTTTCCTAGAGAATCATTAAGTCATCTGAAAAAGACGGTTTAGATGTATAATTTTAAAAGGAAGATGATACTCCATTTACATTGAAAGCGCCTCCTAGCAGTATGAGAGCCCTTCCAATAGTCGAAGTAAGAGAGGTAGAGAGATGAATTTTCTCCAAGTCATCGTCCATACATTGATACTAGTTCAGGATTTTCGTATACAAGTTTGGCCACAAAGTGTGAAGTTTGAGATACATATTGAACAAGTCTTGGATGGTCAGTTTGCTTAGCCAGTGAGATCTGCAGTGCCTGTTCTCATGTGTTTAGTGCGACATTTTCAATTTTCTGCATCTCGCAAGGTGAAGTGATCACCTGAATCTGTCGAAAAGCCACCGCAACGCATTGTTGCAATTGCAATTAGATTCTCGACCATCTTTAGAAGGAAGAAATCAAGACCAAGCTTACTTTGAGAAAGGGAAACAACGTTCTAGCTTTGTTTTCTAGGTCGCTTTGGATAACCCCATGGACAGCAGGACCGATCCTTTTGTCTTTATTGCGACCAGAAGCTGTAATGAGTGATCAACCAACTTTCGTCTTGGACAGTGATATGATAGCAACCTCATAATGATCTACGGAAAGATTCCAAGCTAAGGAGATTATTTAAAAATTTGGCAGGAGGTAGGCCGTGCAAAGAGTGAGAAAGCAAGGAACCATCAGTAGCCAACGCTTGATAGCTGATACCATCTATTTCAATCCATGTCCCTATCTAGAAAGATAAGTTTAACCACACTTTGAATTTAAACGAGAGCTGCCAAATAAGTTCCTCCCTAATTCTTAGGTCCTAATCACATTGTTGATAGGCCATTCCATCCTTATCTTTTAGTATTTTTCGCAGAACGAGAGAGTATTGAATAAATGAGAAAAAAGCCTCAATATATGTTCAGACATATGTAAATAATGCGTTCTTTTTTTCCTAAAATATTAGAGGCCTGCCTATAGAGGGATAAATTATTTATAGACCCATTGTCTTACAATTTGCATGCAGCGAGTGAGATTTGAACGAGTATGAATATTCAAGCTCAAACTATATTTGACTCGAGTCGATAGTCAATTAGTGTATATTCCAATCCAAACTCAGGCTCAAATATAGTTCCAAATTATGGAAAAACTGAAAGTTTATAGGTTATGTATGTTTTCCATATATGAAAGCAACAGAAAAAGGAAATCTAGCTAGTTATTTTTTTAGGTTGGTGAAGCATAAGAGGTACGGGCTCGAACTTGACCACATTAATTCACTACTTACGCTTGAAAATAAATATTTATAATCAAGCTCGAGTGATCTACAAGTTCATTTGGCAATTTCTTTTTAATTTCCAATAACAAAGAAGGAAATAAAAAATTTCTTTGTCAGGTCGCAACTTCGATTTCTCTATGTTATTTTCTGAAGCAAAATGTTGAGAAAAAAACAAACGCGACGAACCCTAGTGCCTCCCATAAAATGTTTTATTAATATACTTATTAGAATAATCTCAATGATTCGATTATTGGATGGCTTCAACAAAACGGGACATAACTGTTCTAACCATTAATGTGACGGTTGGTTGATAATCACTCGTGAAAGAAAAACAAGCCTCTGTATTTGTCCTCGTGAAACAGTCCAAAACAAAGCGACGTCATAAATTCGTTTGAGTTGAATCAAACATCAAAGATTTTCTGAAGACCATCTGACCATAGTCATCTTGAATTTTAAAATTAGCATGCATACGTGATAATAATAATTAATACTCGTCTTAAAATAAGTAAAGGTGTTTGTCATCCGATAGGTGTATGCATGTTATGACAATTTTAATTTCTTTTTTTTACATGATGGGAGGAGATTTTGTCTCATGGTCATGGCCTAAACAATACCTACTAATATATGTACAAGGCAAGTGGATCAGTCACGATCATGCTTACGGGGCAACGTTGTCATTTAATGTCCATGCTTATGCGGCGAATCGACCTGGAAATTATAATAATTCGCGCCGCAGCTTTCGTTAATCTTTTAATGTAGCTCCTACACGCAATAATTTTTTCTGATCTAGATATGTGGGCGCCGACGATTTCATAAATGCTTCGTTCGACTCCATCCGGTGAACGAAAAACAAGTTTCCTCTTTTAATAGCTTTGATAAGCGGAGCCTAGGATAATGTATTGAGATTCCTAGTCAGTTGACCATGTGATGATGGGATCATCCCTAATTTTTTGTTTCAAGCATGGTGGTAGTTGCGCACAGAATTATGATAGTAATGCTCGATTCGGTACCTCCCGCTTAAGAAATGATTTTCTCGATTAATAGAGAAATGATTAATGGTTAATACCACGAAAATATCTAAATTAGTACACATGATAAATTTATCATTCGTTAGTTTCTCTTGAATTTTATCATTATATTGCTGAGTTGGATAACATTAGTTTGAGATTTTACTTTCTGTTTGTCATGGGTGTACCAATTTGCATTTTTTTGCGACATTAATCCTATTTAACGGAAATGAACAGGAAATAAATTTGTTTAAAATGTAATGGTTCGAGATTCTTGTGATAGTTTGAGATAAATTTGTCATAATTATATCAATTTAAGATTTTTGGTGGTCAAAAAAATTAGTTTAGATAAAACATATATATCAGTTTGAGATGTTTCATTATATTAACCCTATGAGTCAATGACTAAAGACAAAGGTTGGATATCAATATTTAAGAAGTTCACGTTTTGTATTGGTTAAAATTATTTTGCCCAATTTTTTTTATACGATTTCACAACGTATCTAAGTCTATTTCTTTATACCAGACCCGACATAGGTTGGTTTTGTGTACGCCGGGATATAGAGAAGGATCCGGACCATTTTATTGGTACAAATGAACGGCAAGTAGGAGGAATGAAGGAGACTCTCATTATATTTTCATTAATTCGAGAAAAGTGAGAATACATAGGAAACGATGAATTTGACCTTAGAAAAGGTAATTCCATGAATGAAAATATTTATGGCATCACCGCAACTACACTATGATGTATCGCTATTTTTCCTTTTCTTCTTGTTCCTTTTGGCAAATTTTGAAACAAATTTTTATCAGCTCTTTCATTAATTCCAATAAATAGGTGCAAATCATCCCGTACATATATGTATCGAGTAAGGGTTTTGAACCCCTAGACTTTGACGTCCTCACTCTTAGGGGTGAGCACGGTTCCCGGGTATCCGGAAACCGGGAACCGAACCGGAGGAGGGTCCGGTTCGGTTCCCGGTTCTAAAGAGACCGGTTCGGTTCCCGGTTCCCTTTTAAGGAACCGGGGTTCCGGTTCCGGCCCCGGTTCCCTGAAAAGGGAACCGGGAACCGGAACCGAACCGGTCATAATTAAAAAAAACCCCCGCAAGATTTCCCCCTGCGGATTCTTCCCCCTTTCCCTTTCTTTTCTCTCTCTCTTTTCTTTTCTCCCTTTTCCCTCGTCACGTCACTTCCTGCCCCCTCAACTTTTTCTTTTCTCCTCTTTCTCTCTTCTCTTTCCTCCTCTCTCGGCCGAAACCCTACCGCTTCTTCTTCTTCTTCTTCTTTTTCTTCTTCCTCCTCCTCTTGCTGGCTGCCGCTTAGTGCTTCACCCACCACCACACCGCCGCCCCACGCCCTACTCACCACCACCTCTTGGCCACCGAACCACCACCACCCACCGCTCGTCCGACAAGCCGTCTCGCCGTTGAGCCCGACGAGCTGTCGCGCGCTGTCCGCGCCGCCCCTCGCCGCCGTGAGCCACCGCCGTCCCCAAGCCACCGTCACCACCTCTTGCCGCCGCCACCCGAGATTAGCTTCCGGTCCGTACTGAAATGTCGCTCTCCGCGGCGTTCGGCGAGTGGCTGGAACAACTGGACCGGACCGGGAACCGCGCCTCTCTCTCCTCCCGGTCTACTCCACCGCGACGCGATCTCTCGAACTTTTCTTCGCGAGGCGATCGGTTTGGATCGGTAGCGGATGAGAGGTGCTGGAAATTTTTGCAGGCGAAGAGAGAGAGCTGCAAGCCGCCAAATCGCTGGTCCTGGAGTCGAAGCGCGCGGCCATCGGGTCGATGGAAGAGAGGTGCTTGAGGCTCGAGTGGAGCCCGGCTTCGCAGAGCTTGAAGATCTCGGCTCTCGAAATGTTTCGAAAATGTTGCTCGGGCTATTCGGATGGAAATGAGTTTGAGCGACATTGTGGGCATTCTGTCAAACAACATTGTTTGGTTGTTCCACCGACAAATTACAAAATCCCTTTGAGGTGGCCCACGGGAAAGACATTATCTGGGTTGCAAATGCTAAAATTACTGCCCAAAGGTACTCTCTTCGGGAGCTTGACCAAGAGGTATGTGGACATGCTAATAATATCGCTAGTTTTATCACACTTCTATTTCCCTTCATATGATTAATTTCACTTCCGTTGCCTTTCTAGGATGATGATGCTAGAGGAAGAGCAGATTTCTTTCCGTTCAGCTTCTCTAATGTTTGATGGCGTGGAAGACTATGCTCAGCAAATAGCAAAAATGATTGGTCTTAGCAATGAATATGAACTTACCAAAGCTGGGGTAAGTGGAGATATTATTCATCCATTGATTATTGACTACCCGCATCGATGGATTGTGTTATCTATTGTTTCCTTTTACCTCCTATAGATACTTGTTGCACTTATTATCATGTTTAATGCTCTCCGGTTTCAAAGTGGGATGATGGTGATGTTAGATGCATAAAACCAAATTCAAGATATACAGCGTTTCTGGCCAAATTCATCTTCCTTGTGATGCAATTTCATTGCAGCTAAATCAAAACGTAACTAGCCCTGAGATGAGATAATCCATGAGTACTAGAAAGGAAATATTCATCTTCTAATTTCTTCCCCGTTAGGTCTCATGGTAAAAGGAACTTTGTCTTGCACCGCATGCCGGCACACGCTATTAGCTGGATATCTGAAATTGTAATTATTCATTACAGGTCTCGTGTTAAAAGACGACATATTATATGCCAATTGACAATTTTCATACTTTAGTTCTGAAAGCTTTGACTTCTACATCCTACTTTTTGTTTAATCGTTATATGTTCCCGAGAGCATGTTGATCATATATTTTCACTTGCTTTGGTACTTCTCTTTGAGCTTTTCCTTGCGTTGATTTTCAGGTTAGAACAATCTTGGATATAGGATGTGGTTATGGTAGTTTTGGAGCCCATCTCTTCTCCAAACAACTCTTGACTATGTGCATTGCAAACTATGAGACTTCTGGAAGTCAGGGTTCAACCGACCCTTGAAAGGGGTCTTCCGGCGATGATCAGTTCACTTAACACAACCCAGTTGCCATACCCTTCTCTTTCATTTGACATGCTGCATTGCTTGAGATGTGGGATTGATTGGAACCAAAAAGGTTCCTCAATTTTTGTGTAATTAGTTCTTTGTGTTTGTGATTTTGTTAACGCGCTTTGTTCTCAATTTCCTTTGCTTCTCTGCTTTCCTTCCTGTGTCAGATCCAAAAAAGAAAGGAGCAGTTGAGGGTTCACGTTCTCTTCCCCGAGTAATATGTAAATTGCGAAGACAGCTTCCGGATATTCGTGCCCACTACGAAAATGAAAAAAAAAAAAAAAAACCTGTTGGAACCTGGAACCGACCCCGGAACCTGTGACAGGGTAGGTTCCAGGTTCTCGGTTCTGACGGGTAGGTTCCAGGTTCCAAAAATTGAGGAACCTGTACCCGAGGGTAGGTTCCAGGTTCCAGACGGAACCGAACCGGAACCGGGAACCGCTCACCCCTACTCACTCTGACCTCCTAGCCACTACGTCGGATGACTCATTGGCATGCTGTGAACTCCTTTTATAGTTATGAAAATGTATTTAACCATTCAACTAATCATACTTATTATTTTCTTTGGAAGGGAATGGAAGATTGGGATACTATTACATTGTCCCGTTGGAATAAGATTGGTAAGTGAATATAGAACTGAAATTAACTAAATTTTTAATTGTTGATAACTAATAAATTTCATGTGGATCTTACATGATATTCATTCATTTCTAATAATCTGAACCCAATACTGTAGGCGTGTTAGGTTTATCGAACAAGTTTCCTAAAAAGAAAGAGGTTATCACTTTCTTTTCATTTCTAATGGGAGTGACTTCACTTTCACGGTGGCGGTGGGGAACAACACCCGCTGGGAAATTTTCCGGGGAAGGAAGGTGGTGAAAACTGCGGAGCAGGAATACGGACCCTGCAAGGTGCATTTTTTTTCTGCATTCCACTCCCAAAAACCGGCAGGTAAAAAGTTATTTTCATCATGCATTGAAAATGAAAAACTATAGATATAAAAATATTTGATTACTTGAGAAATATTTTAATGAGCATTTTTTAAAAAAATAAAGACAATTAAAAATCAATGGTAGAAATCTTGAGGTAGATGATGAAATCTGTCGCTTCCGCTCCTCCGTATATGATCACCCATGGACGCCCTGCATCAAGCATCGTTTCAAGTGTGAAAAAGTTAAGGATTTTATGATTGGAGCAAGGACTAGATGACTCATAATCTCGTAGATTTAAAGCTGTTATGATCAATATGGAATGAATTTACCGATTTAAATGCTTTAAAAGATTGCTATTTGAAAGTGAATCTCTATGAAATGGAGCTTCAAAATTGGTTTTCACTTTACTTTAAACTAAACCCTCCCGATAGTTGGAGTAACAAAAATAGAGAGATGAATATTCGTAGAGACATTTTACGTATACCAATACTAATCCAAGATTTTCACGTATAATATTGATTCTAAATATTGAAGTTTGAGATACATTTTGAACAAGTGTTGGATGGTCGGATTATGGCATTTACATAGTCAATAAGATTTACGATGCCTCATCTCATATGCTAGTGGGACGATTGCAACTTTCCGCATCCCAGGAGGTGAAGTGATTACTTGAACTTGTCGAAAAGTCGCCTCAATGCATGGTTGCAAGTAGGGGTGAGCATCGGTTTAGGGTCAACCCTGAACCGACCTTGGACTAGTCCAACCCTACCGATCCTGGTCCGGTTCTTAGGGAGATTGAGTCGGTCCTTGGTCCTAGAATTCCTAGACCAATACTGTGCGAGTCGCTCTTCGGTCCTGAGAGTTCCGGGTCGGTTCAATCCGAACCAACCTTGAATATATATATATATATATCTAATATATTATTTATAATTTTTTATATAGAGAAAACCTTAAAATAAATGGTATTAACAATATTAAACAGTTCTTTAGTAAGGAGTTCGAGTAATTTTACATTGTTCTTTAATAACTTAGATTTTTAATGTCTTTTACGAAATCAATAGTCATCATTTATGAATGAGGAAAATGTTTTTGTGAGGAGTTCTCACGCCGTCCAAAAAGGTATAAACAACTCTTTATGACATCCTCCTCTAGTATTCGTTCTTTTCTGTCTTATTTGTCCTCTTAGTATTCAATTTGCCAAAATCGAAAGAAACAACTTTTCCGCTCGCTACTCAACACTCACCTCGCTCGCTTTGGGTCACCCGTGCTGCTCGCCACTTGATACTCGCTTGGCTTGTTGCTCCCCGCTCAACATTCGATGCTCATTCTATTCGATGCTTACCATCGATACTCACTCTGTTCGACACTCACCCTACTTGACCCTCATCGCTTGCTTTTCTTAGCTGACCTCGCTAATCATCAAACCCATTGGGTTGATACAGTCCTCGGTTGCCATTTCAAGGAGTATAAAAAATGAAAAAAAAAAAAGTTATTGATTAGTCCTTGGTTGATCTTGAAACCGGACCAAACGCATTGGGTTAGTCCGGTCCTCAATCGTTTTTTTATGGAATACAAAAAATGAAATAAAAAAATTATTGGTTAATCCTAAGTTGATCTTGGAACCGGACCGAGCCCATTGGGTCAGTCCAGTCCTTGGTCCCAAGTTCAATAGGGTCGGTCATCGGTTCCAAAAATTGAGAACCAGCACACGAGTTGGTCATAGGGTTAGGGGTGGACCGGCCCAACTCGGACCATGCTCACCCCTAGTTGCAAGTTGATTCTTGAAATTTTTAATAGGAAGAAGTCAAGTCCAAGTGTACTTTGGGAGGGACGTTATTCTTGCTTGTCTTCTTGGTCACGCTAGATTAATCCCATGGACAACAAGACCTACCCATATCCTTTTGTCATCTTTGCTGCGACTAGAAGCCGTAATAAATGATCACCCAACCCAACCAGAATGATCTACGAGAAGAATTCATGCCGATCATGTATCTGCATTAAGTTGCCATCAATTGTGTTTTATATTAGAGAAAGTAATTGGAAAGAATGGAATCAGACTTTGAGGCATTAATATAGTGTCTTTAAAGAATTGTTTGCCGCCCAAGATTGCTAAAAATTATAGGCCAAAATTCTCCAGGATACAATAAAGTCACAAAGTAAGAATACTATATAACAATAATGGTATTTCTCTAAGTACTCTTGTAAGGAAATAACTTAAAAATAATTGTTGTATTTTTTAAGAAAGAAAGAAAAATGAAAAGTGAAAATTATTGACACATTGAATTTATAATAGTGAAAACTTGGGAAAAGTACCAAAAAAGTCCTAAACCTATTGCATTGATACCAATTTAGTCCTAAACTTTTCAATTGGACCAATTCAGTCTTAAACCTTTTTACATCGGTACCAATTCAGTCCATCCGGCCAATTTTGGCCGGCCGGCAGTGATGTGTGAGATAGCTAGTATAAGCACCTAGAGGGGGGTGAATAGGTGCAAAAACAATTTCTCATGATATGTGAGCAATATTAGACAATAGAAATGAAGCTCACCTTTTTGTTATCACAACTAATTAAGATCAAAGTAAAAGAGAGTAAGGAAGAGAAAATGAACACAAGGTTTATAGTGGTTCGGCTTATTCCAAGCCTACGTCCACTCTTCCGCACTGACAGTCCACCGGCTGGATTTCACTATAAACAAAAGAGTTGTTACAGCAATGCTCTCCCTTGATTCCACAGTGTAGATACTCTACCACATTTCCTCAAGGTTTCTCGCGAATATAAACTCTCTTTTGCGTACAAGATTTCGCTCAGCAAATGAATTGACTAAGAACAAGAAGTTTCAGACTTTGGAATTCTTCTATCGCGCACCTGCTCGAACAACTGGAACGTCTTCATTTTATACTCCTTTATGCCATCATACCCGTTGGCACTTACCAAAGGAATTCTTCCAATCTTCCCGTTGGACAGAATCAATTAGAAAGATCATTCGAGCTATTTAAGGAACATGACGATAGCCCATCAATCATGTTCGCCCATACAATCAAGATCTCGGTTTCCATAAGTAGAACCTTCCAAGTATACTTCGCCAATCATCGGATCCTTAATCAATCTTGATTCGAATAAAGGATTCCGTTATGTTATATCCAGCCAAGAGATCTTCGTCAGTCGATAAGGTCAAATCCTTAACAAAACATCCAGTCCTGGATAGACCTTCTTCAACAAACTAGAAACTGTCAATGAGGATAGAATTTGAGTCTTGAGTCTGGCAGTCCGGAGGTCTTCAGACTTTAAGTAGTAGAGTCTGCAAATCTTCATACTAGACTGATGGAAACGTTTTGTCAACTTCAAAACATTCCACGAAGATTTCTCCAACAATCTCCCCATTTTTGATGGTGACAAAACTTTCTTGCAGATTTGGATAACTTTGACCTGCAAAACATTACTCAAGCAAATATGAATGTCTTATAAAGATAAATGGCTTAAAGATAACACTAGAATCTGCAACCATAGGAAATAGGTTAGTCTTGTAGATGAGTAAAAGCCATAAAATATCAATATTACTTAAGATAAACAGCCAATGCCAAATCCAGTCCACAGCCAGACACAAAAATCAAGTCAAAACAAACACCAAAACAAATTAAGAGTTCTAGTTCAAAAAGTTCAAAGTTCAAAATTCAAATCTGCATCCCATCTCTCCCCTTTTTTGTCAGCATTAAAAAGGTAGAAATGGAAAGAGAACGGAATCAAAATTGCTTGGGAACACGAACAAGCTGGAAATCTCCCATTGACTGGACAATGCCTTCCAGCTTTCTCAATTCTTCCTTCAGTTGAGCTACATCTTCACCCTTAGCATTTGCTTGAATCAAGAGCAAGGGCTTGGATCTCGATCATTTAAAGAAACCGAAGAAGCTTGGCTTGCGCCGCAAATTCTCGTACTTCGTATTCCATAGCATATATCGACCCCGCAATTCTAAGAGAACATCAAGAATTCTCGCGAAAATCTGCTGAATTATCGGTCTGCATCTTGCTTCCGCACGATCGATGGAGTCAAGGCAGACGATGGCAAATCAGCATAGTTACGCAGATTGGGCGATGAAACACCATGTCCCTCCTCAGGAAATTGAGAGGCATAGATGTCCTCTGGATCTGCTGGAGAGTGGCTTACTCCTTCACTGGTGGCAGGATATGAGGACATTCCTCTTTTCTCACGATCTCCCCCTGTTTCCATGCCTTCAAGTGGAGAAGAGTGTTCCTCATGCTCTCCTTCCTCTTGATCTCATTTCTCCTCCTCTTCTTCTTCTTCAATCCTTTCCTCCTCAGCATCTCTTTCTTCTGTTTCTCTTTCCTCTGTTTCTTTCTCCTTTGCTTCCAAATTTTCTCTTTCTCCAGTCCTCTGTTCTGTCTCATCTTAGTCTTTTTTTTGTCGTTCCGTTGATTCTGGAACAGAACGACTGCATTGCTTCAATGCCATTGCAGAAATGGTAACGTCATCCTCATCTTCTTCATCCTCAACGATGAGGGCTCTTCTTTTCTTGGATGGAGCAACCATGGGCTCCTTCCCTTTTCTTTTTGCTGCTGAAGAGATTTGATGAGTCTTGGCAGGGGTTTTCTCTTTGAATTTCTCCAACGCCTTGTTAAGTTCCTTCAGACGCATTTTAGACATCATTTTCAGTCCCACTACCATTTGATCACACATTTTAACACAGAGAATTCGGGGAGGCTGAATATTCAAATGTCTGAATAACTTGGTCACAAGAGCTGGATAAGGAAGTTGACCCTTGTCCTTCATCACTGCTCTATACATGTGGAATATGATAGTGTGAGGAAGAGAAAACTTTTTCCCAGCATTGATGGCATACATCAGCTTTGCCTCTGAGTTTGAAACATCAGTCTTTGAAGTAGATTTTGGTCTGAGGCAATTAATCACAATCTTGTGAAGCAGAATGTTGAACGCACGCATCCTCAAGTAGGAAATCTTTCCCTCTGTCCTTCTATCCTTAACAAGTTCCAACGTAGCACAAGCAATAGACACATTGATAGGTTGATATCTCCCTCTTTCAACCCCAATCACATCAACCAACATATCTACATCCACCACATGATCCTGATCTCGGACACTAAAAGAGAATCCATTCGCATCCAGGAAACTGAGATTCGAATAGAAGTATGCAGTGAGTTCAGCATAGGCTTCTGTAGATTCAGAACAAAACTGTTCAAGTTGAAGAAGACTGAATTTTTCCCTCAAATTGACGTTCACAGAGTCAATGAAATCAAAATCTACACTTCTAGGGTTTATCACCCCACGCTTCAACAACTTAGTGTATAGATGCTTGTGTTCCTCCGATCGAAACAAATCTGTCCTTTTGCTTCGAATTTTTGCTGTAACACCCATTCTCGGTTGAAATTGACTGTACAACTTGTCATCATCATTCCCATCTAGTTGATTCAACCCTCCAACACGCGGATCACTTGGGATATTAGCAAGGGTTTCTTCTGCCGACCCCGCAGGGCCAATTCCCAAATGTTCCATATTTTGTAAGAAGATGTACTCATTACCATACCCTTTGTCCTTAAGAAACTCATCGATGTAGTTCAATGGAGTACCGCTCCTCTTTAAAGCACAAAAGCTTATAAGTAAAAGAGGGCTTATGAATTCTTACGGGTTACGCGCCTTCGATGATTTCTTCCTCTTCTCGATGAGCAACATCCTGTGGACTAGATGGAGGAGATGGACGCTATTGAGAATGTTGTGGGCTCTGCTGCTGACTAGGAGACTCTTCTTCCTCGGTGAGATCAAAGTGAGTAGGCCCCTCACGCATTTGTTGTGGTCCCATGTTTGCGATCCTCGAAGACTTCCTTTGAGACGACATCTTTCACAGTCTTTGAAAGACATCAAACTTGTTTTTCCCAAGAATGATGATAACTTTTTGAAGATTAAACAAGAGAAGAAGACAGAAGTGGAAGATCGATGCTTTTTAGGGTTTTTGGAGTAAAACGAAGAGGAACCGTTTGTATATAGGGCAGTCGAAGAGAGGCATACGAAGCGTCATAAAAGAAAGTAAAAAGATACCTTTTAAAAATAACTGCATTTTTCAAAGATTAGATAACTGCCATTTAAAATTAACTTCATTTTCGAAAAAGAAATATTGCAATAACCACGGAAATTTAAAAATAGCAAAAATCAATTATGGACAGATGATTGTACCTTTTCGAGATTTATTCTGAGAGAGAGAATAAAATAACTTACAGTAAAAAAAAAAAATCTTGATTGTCTAAGTCTGAGAGTCTCTAGACTTTTACTTCTTCAAACTTCAAGATATTGAGTCTGGAACGAATAACTTCAAATTGATTTTTCTCCAAAGGCGTTGTAAATATATCCGCCAGTTGATTTTTTGAGTCAACAAACTGAATCGAAACTTCTCCATTTTGAACATGATCTCTAATGAAATGATGTTGAATCTCTATATGCTTTGCTCTTGAGTGAAGAATTGGATTCTTGGTAAGATTGATTGTGCTGGTGTTGTCACACTTAATCTCCGTGCATGAATCTTCAATTCCAAAGTCTCTTAGCTGTTGTTTTATACACAGAATTTGTGAACAACAACTTCCAAGAGCTACATACTCTGCTTTTGCTGTAGAAAGATGTTGACACCTAAATTTTGGCAATCCGATCATTTATTTATTGCATAGAAAATTATGGGTCAATTTTATCCCTAAAAAAATATTAATTGCATGGACATTAGGAGCATTATCATAACAATGAGTCCACGCAAAGTTGCATTGCATGGAACTCGTGCGAATTTCGGAAGTGGACATTCAATATTGCGGACAAGGAGCCCACTCACGTATGAACTTTAAAAAATTGGCTAGGGCATCAAAAAATCCAAAGGGCTGACCAATGTTTCTGCTGAGGAAGATAACGAAGAAAAATGAAATTTTGGAGATACTAAATGTATATTCTCTTCACACATATCTATAGCAGTATATCCGGTTTGTCTTGAATAGATTTGAAGCAAAGAGGGCAGCTGAATAATTCGGCAAAGTGCAAGAGGTGTGGGAATCGTGAAATAAGATAATAACAAATTATGCTTCCCACAAGTCAAGATAAATTCGTACCGATAGAATGTGAAGGAGAAGCAAGGCGACGACAAAATATCGCTCACTCTGATTGGTATTTCCAATTCGGTAACGCAAGGGAAAATATTGAGGGAAACACAGGATACGCATGCAAGAGGTAATGGAGGAAATGTGAATTTCAACGATTCTTTTTCTTATACAAATTTCCTCTTTTGCAATACAAGGTAGGCAGTATAAAAAGGGGGCCGCACAATTGAATAAACGGCCACAAAAAAAAATAAAAATAAAAATAAAGGAGAACTCACGTTCTCCACGGTGAGGGTCGGCAAATCAGAAATCTCGGAGCATATTGAGAAAAAACACGTTGAGAATCGAGAGAGGAGAGGGAGCTCCGCCAAAAGCTCTTCACAGCCGTGACTTTGCTGAGTTCGTGGCCACACCTTGATACCGACCTTGCTGCCGATCGTCCGTTGCATGCATCGACAACGACCAGCTTTCTAGTGATCCTCCCCGATGATAGAGCAACAGCGTTCACTTCCTGTCAAGCCGTGATCAATAATCACGAAGTTTTGGGGGCTTCACAGAATACATATACGGCTATTGAGAGAGCAAAGTAACTAGAGAGTGTGAGAGGAAGAGAGAATTTGTCATCATCGGCAGGGAGCTTTTGACCCAAAAAGAGAAAAAAAAAGAACTTGAGGGGGGAGCAGCAAAGAAAAAAGACGAAAGAGGCTGTTCATGTTCTAAAATTCTTGATCATTGTCTTTGCTTTTTGACCACCGAACAAAGGATTCTGCAGGTTATCCCCGACGGTGCTGATCTTCCTCGTTGTCACCTTGAACGCCGTCTTGCTCCAACCGACCACTGTGAGCTGCACTAGCGAACCCTCATCGTTAAACCTGCAATTCCAGTGAAGCACCTTCACTGACGCACCAGATCAGTCGCTCCTTCGTCCGGTGACATCGCTCACCGCAACCAGCAACCCCAGCAGCTTCCTGGCGAGCCTCAAAATTCACATAATTACGGCAACAAACCGAAGGATTCTCGGCAAAGGTCTGGCTTTAAATTTGTAGATTTCTTTTCCATTGCTTGCAATGTGGAATTTGCGTGCGCGCAGGTTACTTGGGTCAGGGGGACACGTGAACCCGGTCAAAAGGATCATGTCAGTTTGAAGCCCAAGAGAGCCTTCGTGAGCCAGGCCCATTTCCTGGAACTTCAGGCACCCACCGTGATTTCCATGACCCATCATCCATCCGAATTTGGAGACGTCACCCGTGTGACATCGTGAATTAGGTAAGACTCTCGATCAATTTGATTTTCATATATCTCGCTGCCTAATTCGTAATATCGCGATCTTTCTTTGAATGTTTGATCGATATTGCCATATCCAAAAGATCTCTTGATCCCTCATGAATTAGGAAATTTTCCTAATTTCGCAACGTGCGTATGATTGACAGTCCAATTTCACGCTCGAAATATGACTCGCAATCGCACGGAAAAATCGCCAATCCGATCTCACGCTCGAGATACGATTCGCGATTTTATTTGAAATTGGCCAATCCGATCTCATGCGCGAGATACGATTCGTCAATTTATTCCCAAAATGGACATAGATGATATCTTGCTTCTGATTTGTTGTCATGCTGTTCTGGATGTCTTATTTTGATTGCTCCCGTAAAAGAAGTAAAAAATCCAAAAAAATCTAAGTTAGATTAGGTTCATCTTAGAATATTCATCATTTTAGGGTTATCTCGCATGTTTAGAATAGAAAATTTATTTATTTCGAATTTTTGAAAAAATGAAAAATCCCAAAAAAAAAAATTGCATTCATTTAGGATGTTAGTTTTTTTTAAATTTGAATTGCATGTTTAATTATTTGGCAGTTTAATTTCGAATTTCATAATAAAAAAGAAAAAAAATTAGAATTAGGGCATTCTTTGCACGTCATTGCATATTAGAATAAATTGCATGCTTATTTAGAATAAAGACCATGTGCACGTCATATAGAATTAGGTTCATACAATGCACGTCATTTAGTGATTTTTGTTAGGTTCATTTAATTAGAAATTGTTAGTCATTAGATTAATTTAGATTGCATATTCAAATGTTGCATTTCTTTAATTTCGAATCTCATAGAAAATACAAAAAAATTATTTAGAATAAATCCATCTCATGCTTAGGATAGACTACATGCTTAGTTATGTCATATTGCGTGGGTCATATAGCTAAGTCATGTTGCCATGTCATATCATTTCATGTTAAATTAGTGGCATGCATTGCATAAAGCATGATTCTCATTAATTAAGTGAAAACAAAAAAAAAGAAATTGCGTGTTAATTAGAAATCATATTTAGGACTGCTGATGTAAATTCTAAACTAACAACGCAGATGCTTTCGTTGCTATGAGGTAAGTCCTGCAATTTATTTATTGCTTTTCTTGGGTGTTAAATTGGTGGTTTGCGCACCCGCATGAACACCTCACAGGTTAGGGAATTAAAATCAATTTAAGCTGCCTGCAAAATCTTTTTTTTTTAAATAAAAGAAATGGTACCGAAAGGGCGTTAGAGAAATCTAGCGTAATCAAGTCCCTGTACCCAAATCTCTGGTTCGTAGGAGTAAAGTGAATCTCCCGTTACTTTACTTGGGTTTCTAATCGACCCACCAAAAAATAGATTAGTGGCGACTCTTAATTAAAAATCAATTGCATGTTAAGAACTTCAACCTAAGTCGCGAATTGGTATGGGCTTGGGAGAGCCCGAGTTAAGTCCAGGCTTAACAATCCATTAGCCAAACCCTAGGTGGTTCATCACCCGAAAAAATTGGTCGCGACAAAAGAGCTACTATATTTTGCTTCCTTGAAAACCAAGACACTGTCATGCTTCCAAGTAGTTGACAGGTACCCGAGGTGCTCTTTCTATCAACTCTACATCCGGCTAGGTCTGCGTCTGAGTATCCAAGAAGAGTAAAGTCTCCCTTTTAAGGATACCAAAGACCAAAGTTTGAAGTAGATGCAATGTATTTGATAATACGCTTTGCGGCACTTAGATGAGATTCTTTAGGTTTGCTTGAAATCTGGCACAAATGCAAACACTAAACAAAATGTCAGGTCTAGAAGCAGTAAGATAAAGAAGTGAACCAATGATACTCCTGTATAGCTTCTAGTCAACTTTCTTTCCTCCTTCATCTTTGTCTATCTTCAAGGAACTTGACATTGGTATGTCAGTCTTTTTGCAATTTTCCAGTCCAAACTTTTTGACAAAATCATTAGCATATTTTTCTTGATGAACAAAAGTTCCTTCCTTCAATTGTTTCACTTGAAGCCCGAGAAAGAAGGTTAGTTCACCCATCATGCTCATTTCAAATTCATCCTCCATAGATTTAGAGAATTTCTTGCATAGACTTTCATTAGAAGATTCAAAAATAATATCATCTACATATATTTGAACAAGCAGAAAACTTTTGCTTTCTCTTTTGATAAATAGAGTAGTGTCTACTTTACCTTTAACAAAGCCGTTTTGAATTAAAAACTTACTCAGCCTGTCGTACCAAGCTCGAGGTGCTTGCTTTAAGCCATATAAAGCCTTTTTTCAATCGGAATACTGAGTATGGTTTCCTTGGGTCTTCAAACCCAGGTGGTTGTTCCACATAGACTTCCTCATGGATAGATCCATTTAGGAAAGTACTTTTGACGTCCATTTGGAATAACCTGAAATTCTTATAACAAGCAAAAGCAAGTAATAGTCGAATTGCTTCTAACCTCGCTACTAGTGCGTAAGTCTCATCATAGTCTATCCCTTCTTCTTGCGTATATCCCTTGGCCACGAGTCTTGCTTTGTTTCTTACTACCTTTCCTTTCTCATTCATCTTGTTCTTGAAAACCCATTTAGCTCCAATAACAGACTTACCTTTCGGTTTATGAGTCAATTCCCAGACATCATTAATACTGAATTGCCTGAGCTCTTCTTGCATAGCTTCAATCCAGCTTTCATCAGATAAAGCTTCTTCTATGCTTTTGGGTTCTATTTCAGAAACAATAGCCACATCACTAGACTCTTCGCGCCTTTTGGATCTTGTGCGAATTCCTTCATTAATGTCACAAATAATGAGATCTTTGGGATGACCGGACTTATGCTTCCAGTTCTTTGGTTGATTTGTCGATTGTTGATCTTTTTCTTCAATTGAGTCTTCGACAATCATTTGTTGGGTCAAATCCTTAGAGGAAACATCCAGAGTCTGAGATAGATCTTCGACAAACTAAGCTTGTCAATGAGGATAGGCTTTGTGAGTCTTGAGTGCGGTAGTGGTCTTGAATTTTTAAGTAGTAGAGTCTGCAAATCTTGACCCCGGGTGATGGAAACGTTTTTGTCGGCTTCAAAACATTCCACGAGGAATTCTCCAACAATGTGGACATGTAGGTGATCGGACAACGATGTGTAATTTTAATATTTTTAAATATTTATTTGAATTTTAGTAATTTTTTCCTTTTTCTTTTTCTTTTTTTTTCTTTTTCTTTTCTTTTCTTTTCTTTTTCCTTTCTTTTCTTCCTTCTTCCTCCTCGGCCCATTCGCGGTGGCGGCCATTTCCGGTGAGTCTCGCCGGCCAGGCGAGGGGGCCTCGAAACTCTTGCTGCGACCGACGAGGGTCGCGTCTCTCGCCCGACCTCTCCCAGGGCCGCCGGAAGGCTCATGGAGAGCGGTCCAAAACGGCAACGTCTCAGCGGTCGTGGACCTCCTTGACCAAGACCTTCTCCTCCTCAACAGGATCATCGTCCTTGGCGTCTCTGACACGCCCCTCCACGCGGCCTCCGTTCGTGGCCACGCCAACCTCGTCCGGGAGATGCCACGCCGCGCCCCCCGGCTTGCCTCAAAGCAGGATTCCCGAGGCAACTTGCCGCTCCACCGGTCGCCATAGGCAGGGCCACGGCAAGATCGTGGTCGAGCTCTTGTCGACCTCGCCCAGGCCCTCGCCCGAGGTCGCGAGGCCAAGGCGGGCGGCCACCGCCCGGGTCCGAGCGAAGCCGCCCAAGCGGCCCCTGGCGAGCCAAGCAAGCCGCGAAGCCCTCACCAGCCACGGGGTGGCGAATCTGGCGGCATGGGGCGACAACGGCCCCGGAACTCGCTTCCGATCCGGCGTGGCGTCGAATTGATCCACGGCAACGACGTGTGGGGGCACGACAATGCCTTCGAGGCAACGGTGTCGAGACTTGGCCGAGGTTCATTAATGTCACAAATAATGAGATCTTTGGGATGACCGGACTTATGCTTCCAGCTTGCTGGTTGATTTGTCGATTGTTGATCTTTTTTCTTCAATTGAGTCTTCGACAATCATTTGTTGCTGGACTTTTGAAGTCTGAGCTGCTTCTGAAAGTGCAATCAATGTCTAGACGATTCAATCAGACACAATTTGATTCCTAATTTCAAGGAAAAACCAGATCGGACCGAACCTACTACATATACTTATTATTATTTTTTTTTTATTTCTTCAAAAATGTTAGTGTGTTTAGTTTATTATTTCCAAGGAAATAGGAGCCTCTAATTGGACAATCATATATCCAGATGGAAGCATAGGATCTAGCTCTAAATTTGTTCTTAGTTATACTTTGAACAATAAGATATTCGAATGGGAACATGAAAAAAAAAATAGTGACTAGTTCTATTGGACCGGATTAGGAACCGACCACTCTTACTGTTGGACCAAAGTGGTATTGAATTTGGAATCTAGCATGCATGCGTGAATTATAATAATTAACAAACCCAGATTAAAATAAGTAATGTTGTTTGTCTCCCGACGTGTGTATGCACCTCAGTATGCACGCCGCTATGATTTGTAAATTATTTTTGGAAGATAAGTGATGGATGGAAACCTTGTCTTATGCTCATGCCCTAATTAATATCTACAGAAACGAGCAAAAAATAGTTTAATATGTTTGCTTATGCGGAAATTTTGTCATTTGATGTCTATACTTTTTGCGGCAAATCGACCTGGAAAATGACCGGAAATTACAATGATTCGCGCCACCGTTTTCTTTAATCTTTCAGTTTAGCCCCTGGCCCCAAGAAATTTTGTGATCAAGGTATTTGATTAGGGCACAGAAGATTCCGTGAATGCTTCGTTGGACTCCATCAGGTGAAAGAAGGCAAACCCCAAAACAACTTTCGTTTTTTTAATAGCTTTGATAATCGGAGGTTAGGATAATGCTATGGAGGTTCCTAGTCACTTGACCATGTGATGATGCGATCATCTCTAATTTTTTGTTACAAGCATGGTGGTATTTGCCCACAGAATTATGATGGTAATGCTTGATTAGGTACCTCCGGCCAAAGAAAGGATTTTCTTAATTGACGACTCAATATATAGTTTAACGGGCAGAGCAGAAACAATAAAACCAACCTGAAAATAAAGCGAAAATAATAATGATTATGAGGACGCTGACGACAACAATAAGTTAACGTGAAATGATTGAAGACAGAGGTTAGATACCACTACCTAAGAAATTGACAATTTGTATCTCTTAAATTTTTTTCGTCTATTTTTGTTTCATACAATTCCACTGCATACCTTAGTATATTTTTTTTTCTTTTACTAGACTCGACATACGCTGGTTTCGCATAGTTGAGATATGGAAAAGGATTTGGTCCATTTTATCGGTACAAATGAACAGCAAGTGGTAGCAATGAAGGAGTCTTCATTATTATATTGTCATTAATTCGAGAAAAGTGAGAACAAATAGGAAACGATGGACTTGACCTTGAAAAAAGGTAATTTCGTGAATAAAAATATATATGGCATTATTGCAACTACATGACCGTGTATCATTATTTTTCCTTTTCTTTTTCATTCTTTTGGCAACTTTCGAAATAAAATTTAATCAGCTCTTTCAATAATTCTGATGAATCAATGTAAATCATCCCATATATATGCATCAAGTAACACGAAAGACACCATTTGAAGATCGATCAGCATGACTCCTAGAATAAATTTGAATGGAATTGGAACCAAACACTTAATCATCCACCCACAGTCATACGATATTTATAATTAGCGCTCGGGTGTTGTTTTGGCCGTACAACTTATGTGAGTTCGATTCCTCTCCAAATTTCATTTGAGTGTTGAGGAGAAGTAACCTCATGAATTCAAGGCACCCACGAAGTGTCTACTCGCTCCACTCAACACATATGAAAATGGTTCAAGTCCATTTTTTTCCTCTTTTGCCAAGGTTTTGAATTATGAACTTTAGCATTCCCACCCAGACCTCCTAGGCACTAGGCTGGATATCTCATCGGCATGTCCCAAGCTCCCTTTATAGTTATAGAAAAATATTTACCCATTCAATTAATCGTGTTTACTATTTTCTTTATCAATGGAAGGGAAATTAAGATGTCAGTTACACTCTTACATTACAATAAGATTAGTGAATGAATATAGTACATTTTTTAACTAAATTTTTTATCATTACGTGAGTCCTATCGTTTCTAACGATTCAAATGTAATAGAGTAGGTGTGTTCGGTTTATCGAACTAGTTTCCTAGAAAGAAAGAGGCATAACTTTCTTTCCGTTTCTTAAGGGAGTGGCATCACTTTCATGGTGGTGACACCAGGTGGAAAGTTTTCCCGGGGGAAGGAAGGTGGAGATGACTACGGAGCAGAGAACGGATCCTGCAAGGTCCACTTTTGTCTTCATACCACTCCCAAAAACCGGCAGGTAAAAAGCATTTTTCTTCTCATGCATCGAGAATAAGATATTTAAATATTTGATTAGCTGAGAAATATCTAAAGAGCCCTTTTTAATAAAAATCAAAAGTATCTCCAAAAGTTGGCACGTCTTAAACTGCATATCTATTCGCATCCTTAAGAACGTCCAAACGACCCGATCACAAAAAACAAGAACCGAACGAGATCAGATTCCCACCTCAACAGGCGCGATCCTAACCGCACTGCGCTTCGTAGTTCCCGTCTTCGTTCGATCTGCTCAGATGGAAAGATCTCCGCTGCTTCAGTAGAAATTATCTGACACAATCGCAAAAAGCTTCCCCTGAAACTCAAACTAGTTGCAACCTTTACGGCGCCTATGCACAGTGCACGACCACGACGTGCCCTTCACAGCATATACGCTGTAGAAATCCTGAGTTGGATGATGAGCTCTGTCGCTCCTGCTCCTTCGTAGCTGGTTACCCATGGATGCCGTGCGTCAAGCATCGTTTCCAAATGGGGAAAACTAAGGATATTATGATCGGAGCTTGGGTTAGATGAGTCATAATGGGTCGTAAATTTAAAGCTATTTGGATAAATACCATATAGATTTACCAGTTTAGATGCTTTAAAAGATTAATATTTGAAGGTGAATCTCTATACAATGGAGCTTTAAAATTGATTTTCACTTCACTTTAGACCTATCCTCCTGAAGTAATAGAAATAGAGAGACAAATTTTCTCTTCGACATTGTATGTATATCGATATTAAAAAAAGGGGGTAAGTATACTAGAAGTACTAAAAGTTATGTACAACGCTCACTTTGGTGTTAAAAGTTTCTTCTGGATCATTTAAGTGCCACTTTTTTAGATAAACAATCTTTTAAGTGCCAACTCCTATCAACGTTGGTGGAAATTCGACGTGGCTATATTTTATTAATTTCTTCATCTTACGTGGCTTACCGGCATGTCTAGTCAGCATATAACATCTAAACAACATCATGTAGAAAGGTTGATGAGTGATCATTTGAGTGCCAAAAATTGTAAAGTTTGATTGATTGATTGCTAATTATTGTTAAAAGTGATTACTTAAGTACCGGTTGTTAGTAAAAAATATCATTTCAATGCTAATTGTTGTTAAAAAGTAATCACTTCAATACCAATTTCATTTAAAAGGTGATTGTTGTGTGACGTCATTTTGGATGCCCATGTGGACTGGATTTTTTAAAAAAATATGTCAAATCGTATTAAAATTTTCATTATAAATGACATATAATCATTTTGACCGGAACATCTTGCTAGAGGCACTTAAGTGATCATTTTTTCTTTGATTTGGTATTTGAGTAAGCTAGCAAAAAATTTGGACACCAAAATGAGCGTCATAC
Organism: Eucalyptus virginea; assembly: GCA_014182375.1. Taxonomy (NCBI): domain Eukaryota; kingdom Viridiplantae; phylum Streptophyta; class Magnoliopsida; order Myrtales; family Myrtaceae; genus Eucalyptus; species Eucalyptus virginea. The sequence continues at coordinate 16,686,001 of CM024517.1, read as the reverse complement.
ACAACTTTTGACTCTTTTAATGTACTTACCCTCTAATTCAGGATTTTTTGCATACGAGATTGACTCCAAAGATTGAAGTTTGAGATGCATTTTTGGACAAGCCTTGGATGGTCAGATTACGGCATTTGCTTAGTCAATAAGATCTGCAGTGCCTGATCTTATGCGTTCGAGTGATGTTGTCAACTTTGCGCATCCCGCAAGGTGAAGTGATCACTTGAACCTGTCGAACAGCCACTGCAACGCATGCTTGCAGTTCGATTCTTGACATCTTTAATAGGAAGAAGTCGGGACCAAGTCTACTTTGAGAAAGGGACACTACGCTCTTGCTTGTCTTCTAGATCACGCTGGATCACTCCCATGGACTACAGGACCGACCCGTACTCTTTTGTCATCTTTGTTGCGACTAGAAGCCGTAATGAATGATCGCCCAACTTTCTTCTTGGACACGTGATACGATATCAAGCCAAATAGAATGATCTACAAGAAGCATTCATGTCAAGAAGATCATGCATCTGCATCAGGTTGCCATTAATTGTATTTTACGTTAGACAATATAATTGGGAAGAATGGAATAAGATTTTGAGGCTAGAATACACTGTCTTAAAGAAATTATTTGTCTCACAAGGTTGCTAATAATTACTGACAAAAACCTTTCATGAAATAAAGTCTCAAGATAAGAATACCATATAACAATTCTGATATTTCTCCTTGAACTCTAAAAAAGGAAAACAATAGGAGAATAAATGCTTTATTTTTTAAAGAAAGAAAGAAAATTGAAAAGTGAAAAATTATTGAATTGAAAATGTTGAATTTATGATAGTGAGAAATTATGTTGAACAGCCTTCTAAAATGTTGCAACCTTTTAAAAATATTTTGTGAGCAAACATATTATTTCAAAAGAACACAAGTGTTCATATTTAAAAAAAAAACTATAAATTGGAATAAAAAAAAACCATTAAAATTAGTGCCAATTTTGATCCTTGGCACACAAAGTGCTAAGTGCGCAAAATAATCACGCACCACAAGCGAGACTTTAGGGTCTAGTTCAGTTAGCCAATGATCTTCAATTATAAGGCTAAAAACCTTCCATTTATATTGATACACACACTTATATCTTTTTGTTGAGAAACAATCCATCTTTTTGCTTGTTTTATAAACAAACTATCAATATCCTTTTGTATATTCATCCTCTGGTTGGCGAGCGTAGTGTGACAATGAGTAGTTTGAATCCTTAGCACTTGCTAAGTCCTTTGATTTTCTCCAAAGTCACTTGACAGAACCGTTCATGTTGTGCCTTGCATCATTTGATGATCAATTATCGTGGACCCAAATCTTGACATGAGTCCCTCTGTTTTGTTCTGCTAAAGTCTCTCTTTCTCCCGATCATTTGAAAAATAGGCAGGTGGTAGGCCATGCAAAGACTGAGAAAGCATGAAACCGTCGATAACCAACGCTTGATAGCTGATTCCATCAATTTCCATCTACGTCCTCATCTGGAAAGATAAGTTGAACCGCACTTTGAATTTAGGCGAGAGCTGCCAAAGGAGTTTATACCTAATTCTTAGGCTCCCATCACGCTATTGATAGATCATCCCATCGGTATCTTTTAGTATGTTTTACCAAATGAAAGTAAAGCGAAAGAAAGATAAGAAACCACCCTCCATAGGACACGAAACATAAATGAGTCATATTATGCGTATTATATGTGTGTGTATGGATTATTACCAGCAGGTCCACAGCCCTGTAATTGGGAATGGGATTTGAACGAGCTTTGCTCGACTCGAATTAATCGAGCTCGAGTAATCTACAAGTCGATTAGGCATATTCTTTTCAATTTCCAAGTGATAAGAAGGAATCCCAAATTTCTGAAGTAAAGCGATGAAAAGAAAAGAACACGATATGCCCTGGTGCCTCCCAAAATGTCTTCAATTAAATTTTATCATATGGTTTCCAATGATGCAACTATTGGACAGCTCCAACGGTACGAAACATAACTATTCTGACTGCTAATGTGACGTTTGGTCGATAATCACATGTCAAGGAGAATCAAACCTACCTATTTGTCTTCTTGAAACAGTCCAAAACAATATGTCGTGATAAATACGTTTGTGTTGAATCAAACATTAGGGTTTTCTGAAGACCCCTTGACCAAAGTCGTCATGAATTTTGGAATCTACCATGCATGCGCAAATAATAATAGTTAAAAAATTAGGATTAAAATAAGTAACGTTTTTTGTCTCCCGACAGGTGCATGCAAGGTATGATGATTTGTAAATTATTTTTGGAAGATAAGCGATGGAGGAAACTTTGTCTTATGTTCATGCCCTAAATAATATGTTTGCTTATGGGGCAATTTTGTCATTTGATGTCTATACTTCTGCGGCAAATGGGAAGTTATAACGATTCGCGTCATCGTTTTCTTTAATCTTTCAGTTTAGTCCCTACCCACAAGAAATTTTGTGATCAAGGTTTTTGATTAGGGCACAGAAGATTCCAAGAATGCTTCGTTGGACTCCACCAGGTCAAAGAAGGCGACCCCAAAACATGTCGTTTTTTTAATAGCTTTGATTAATCGGAGGCTAGGATAATGTTATTGAGATTCCTAGTCACTTGGCCATGTGATGATGTGATCATCTCTAATTTTTTGTTTTTGTTTCAAGGATAGTGGTATTTGCCCACAGAATTATAATGGTAATGCTTGATTTGGTACCTCCGGCCTATGAAAGGATTCTCAATTGACAACCTGAAACGTAGTTTAATTAGTAAGGCAGAACAATAATGACGACAAGGACGACAACGGCGATGGCGATGATAAATTAATAGGGCAATGATTAAAGACAAAGATTGGACATCCCTATCTAAGAAATTCACAATTTGTATCACTTAAAATTATTTCGTCTAATTTTGTTTAATACAATTTGAAAACACACCTTAAGTTTTTTTTTTTTTTACCAGACAAGACATACGTTGGTTTTGCGTACATTGGGATATGGAAAAGGATCCGGTCCATTTTATTGGTACAAATGAACGGCAAGTAGTAGGAATGAAGGAGACTTCGTCATTATGTATTCATTAATTCTAGAAAATTGAGAATAAATAGGAAACGATGGATTCAACCTTGAAAAGGGTAATTCCATGATTAAAAATATTTATGGCATGATCGCAACTACATGACGATGTATCACTATTTTTCCTTTACTTCTTTTTTTCTTTTGGCAAGTTTTGAAACAAATTTTTATTGGCTCTGTCATCAATTTCCGATAAATAGATGCAAATCCACCTGTACATATATGCATCAAGCAATGTGGAAGACACCATTCGGAGTCACCAAAGTGAAGGTGCATATATCCTTGTTGTATCCACTGTCGTGGAAAATTAGAAAAATTTGGAGGGTGGCAAGATGCAATTAATTCAAATCGAATTGAAACCAAACACTTGATTATTTACCCCATAGGATGTCTATAATCAATGGTCGCTTCCGTGGCACCCACGGCGGGTGTACTCGCTGCGATAAATGTATGTGAAAATGCCTCGAGTTTCTTTTTTTGTTTGGTTTGCTAGGGTTTTGAATCCTAGACTTTGATGTCCCCAGCCCAATCTCCCAACCTCCCAACCACTGGGTCAGATGCCACATTGGCATGTCGCAAGCTTCTTTTACAGTCATAATTCAACTAATTGTGTTCACTATGTTCTTTTTAAAAGAAAGGAAGACTAGGGTGTCATTATATTCCCACATTGCAATAAGATTAGTTAACGAATACAGTATATATATTAGCTGACATTTGATCATCAAATCTGATATAATTCCCACATTGCGATAAGATTAGTTAACTAATATAATTTATATTAGATGAATTTTGATTATCAAATCTGATATAATTCCCACGTCGCGATAAGATTAGTTAATGAATATAGCATATACATTAGCTGAAATTTGATCATCAAATCTGAAAAGTTCTATGAGGATCTTATATGAGTTCAATTGTTTCCAAAGATCTAAACTCAATAGATTGGGTGTGTTAGGTTTATCAATAACTTTCCTATAAAGAAAAAGACTATCACTTCCTTTTGGTTTCTTGTGGGGATGGCATCATTTTCATGTAGACTCGTCAAACGGATGAATCAAATCGGGTTTGTGTTGAGTAAAAATAGTCCAATCTAAATTAACTCAATTTATGCAATATAAATTAGGGTTAATACCCTAAAAAACCCCCAAACGGGTACATATGTGACAAATTTACCCCAAATTATTTTTTATTTTTTTTGTAAGGGACCCCAAACTATTTTATTGACCATGAAAAACTCCAAACTGGTACACTTGTAACAAATTTACCTCGACTAACTATAAAAAAAACCCTAAACTGGTACATTTACGACAAATTTACCCTAAACTAATTTATTCTACCGCAAAAAACCCCAAACTGATAAATTTGTGACAAATATATCATCCGCTTAATTAGATTAATACCACAAAAAAATTTCAAAAATTGTAAATTGTGACAAACAATACGTAAAATCCTGAATCGATATACTAGTCAATTGTCACGTATAATTTAACTTAATAATTTGACGGTAAAATTTAATGAAAACTAACATAGGATAAATTTGTCACAAGTGTACCAGTTTGGGGTAAATTTGTCAAAGGTATACCAGTTTGGAGTTTTTTGTGGTCAAAAAAATAGTTTGAAGTAAATTTATCATAAGTGTACCAGTTTGGGGTTTTTCAAGGTATTAACCCTATAAATTAAGCAATCCATACCTGACTTGACTCATTCATAACATATACTACTAAAATACTTCCATATCTAAACAAATTTGGGAAAACCAATATCCAAATTGAAGTTAAAAGTAGAGGACAAGAGCTAAATTGAGAAAATCAAGAGTCATAAAGTTGGATTGGGTCTAAGTAAGTTGTAAATTCATTTAATACTCATACTTTGGATATTATCATTCTAAACTCATTCATAACTCATTGACTAAATATAATTAATTTATATCACAATGGAATTTTTAATTATGCGTTAGAACATTTTGACGGTCTTCTTTCACGGTGGTGGGGAACGACACCAAGTGGAAAGTTTTCCGGGAATGATGGTGGTGAACTGGTGACATCTACGGAGCAGGAGTACGGAGCCCGCGAGGTCCATTTTCGTCTTCATCCGACTCCCAAAAACCCGCAGGTAAATAGTCATTTTTATCATGCATCAAAAATGAAAAACTATAGACATAATATTATCTGATTACTCGATAAATATTTAAAGACCATTTTAAAAAAAATAAAAACCATTAAAAATCAGTACTAGAAGTCTTGAGTTAGATGATGAGATCCGTCGCTTCCGCTCCTCCGCAGCTGGTCACCCATGGATGCCCTGCGTCCAGCACCGTTTCGGATGTGGAAAATTAAGGATTTTATAATTAGAGCTAGGATTAGATGAATCGTAATTTTTTAGTAGATTTTAAGATAGCTTGATATATATGACATGGATTTACCGATTTTTAGATGCTTTAAAAGATCACTAACCAGAGGTGAATCTCCGCAAAAATGAAGCTTCAAGATTGGTTTTCACTTCACTTTAGACCTAAACCCTCCCGATAGTCGGAGTAACAGAGATAGAGAGATGAATTTTGTCTGAGAAATTGCATGTGTATCGATATTAATTCAGGATTTTCATGTATGAGATTGACTCCAAAGATTGAAGTTTGAGATATATTTTGAACAAGTCATGGATGATCGAATTACGGGGTTCGGTTAGTCAATAAGATCTGCAGTGCCAGACCTCATGGGTTAGTGGGAGGTTGACAATTATTTGCGTCCTGCAAGGTGAAGTGATCACCTGAGCCTGTCGAATAGCCACCGCAACACATGGTTGCAGTTCGATTTTTGACATCTTTATTAGGAAGAAATCAAGACCAAGTTTACTTTGAGAAAGGGACCCTATTCTTGCTTATCTTCAAGGTCACGCTGGATCGCTCCCATGGACAATAGGATCGACCCGTGTCCTTTTGTCGTCTTTGCTGCGACTAGAAGCCGTAATGAATGATCCCCCAAGTTTCGTCTTGGACAGGTGATATGCGAGAAGAATTTATGCCAAGAAGATCATGTATTTGCATCGGGTTGCTATCAAGTGTATCTTATGTTAGACAAAATAATAAGGAAGAATGGAATAAAACTTTGAGATATGAATACACTGTCTTTAAGGAATTGTTTGCCCAATAAGTCTGCTAATGGTTACTCGTAAAAATTCTTTATGATACAATAAAGTCTAAAAAAAGAATCCTAAATAGCAATTTCTAGTAGTTTTCTAAAAACTCTAAAAAGGAAAGAATTGGAGAATAAATGCTGCACTTTTTTAAAGAAAGAAAGAAAGAAAAAACTTGAAAGAATAAATGCTGCACTTTTTTAAAGAAAGAAAGAAAATTGAAAAGTGAAAACTATTGAATAGGAAACGCTGAATTTATGATAATAAGAAATTATGTTTGACCAGCCTTTTGAAACATTGCATCCTTTTGAAAGTATATCATGGACAGACATACTATTTCAAAAGAGCACAACTTTCCATATTTAACAAAAAAAAAAAAACTATAAATCTGAATTAAGAAAAAAGTTGATCAGTGCCAATTTTGGTCCTTAGAGCACGAAGTGCTAAGTGCGCATAGTAATCTCACACCGCATGTGAATACTACAGGATCTAATCCACTTAGTCAATGATCTTCAATTGTAAGTTTAGAAGCCTTCTACTTATTGATCCATACACTTATATTTTTTTGGTTGTGGGACACTACACCTCTTTATTTGTTTTGCAAACAAACTATCATTATCTTTTTTAGGGCAGTGTGACTGTGTGAGTAGTGTCAAATCCTTAGCACCTGCTAAGTCCTTTGATTTTCTTCATAAGACACTCGACAGGACCGTCCCCGTAGTGCTTGCATCATTTGATGATGCATCCTCGTGGACCCAAATCTGGACATGAGTCCCTTTGTTTTGTTCTGCTAACTAAAGTCTCTCTCTTGATCATTTGAAAAATAGGTAGGAGGTAGGCCATGCAAGGAGTGAGAAAGCAAGGAACCATCGATAACCAACACTTGATCGATGATTCCATCAATTTCCATCAACGTCCTCGTCCAGAAAGATAAGTTGAACCGCACTTTGACTTTGGAAGAGAGCTGCTGAAGAAGTTTCTACCTAATTCTTAGGTTCCCGTCCCTTTTTTGATAGGCCATCGCATCATTATTTTTTAGTATGTTTGGCCAAACGAAAGTAGAGCGAAATAAAATATGAGAAACATAAAAGGGTCATGCATATTGTATGGTGCATGGATATTGAGCGCCGGTTACCAGCAGGTCCACACCCCTGTAATTTGGACCAAACGAACCGGGATTTGAACGGGCTTTGCTTGACTCGAGTTAATCGAGCTCGAGTAATCTACAAGTCTATATGGCATATCCTTTTCAGTTTCCAATAATAAGTAGGAATCCCAATTTTCTAAAGTAAAGCGATGAAAAGAAAAGAACACAACATGCCCTAGTGCCTCCCAAAATGTCTTCATTAAATTTTATTAAATGGTTTCCAATGATGCAATTATTGGACGGCTCCAACAATACGAGACATATTGTAACCGCTACTGGAACGGCCAGACCAAAGTCGTCTTGAATTTTAGAATCTAGCATGCATGCATGAATATATTAAAATAGGTAATGTTGTTCGTCTCCCGACAGGTGTATGCAAATTAGGATGATTTGTAAATTATGTTGAAAATTAAGTGATGGGAAGAAACTTTGTCTTATGGTCATGCCCTAAATAATATCTACAGAAATGAGCAAAACATAGTTTAATCTGTGTAGAAAGGCAATTGGATTAGTCACGGTCGTGTTTATGGGGCAATTTTGTCATTTAATGTCTATACTTTTGTGGCAAATCGACCTGGAAAATATAATGATTCGTGCCATCGTTTTCTTTAATTTTTCAATTTAACCCCTAACCACAAGAAATTTTGTGATCAAGGAATTTGATTAGGGTACAGAAGATTCCGTGAATGCTTCGTTGGACTCCATCTCGTGAACGAAAGCAAACCCCAAAACAAGTGTAGTTTTTTAATAGCTTTGATAAGGCGGAGGTTAGGATGATGCACTGAGATTCCTAGTCACTTGCCGTGTGATGATGTGATCATCTATAATTTTTTGTTCCAAGCATGGTGGTGTTTGGCCACAGAATGATGATGGTAATGCTCGATTAGGTACCTCCGGCCTACGGAAGGATTTTCTTAATTGATGACCGGATATATAGTTTAGCTGGTAAAGCATAAAAAACAACGATGACGACGACTATAATAAATTAATGAGGAAATGATTAAAGGCAAAGGTTGGATGTCGCTATCAAAGAAATTTATGATTTGTATCACTTAAAATTATTTCATCTAAGTTTCTTTTATACAATATCACAACATACCTTAGTCTATTTTTTTTTTTTTACTAGACAATACATACCATTTGCGTACCTTGGGATATGGAAAAGGATCCAGTCCATTTTATTGGTACAAATGAACTTCACCAATTCGAGAAAAATGAGAATAAATAGGAAACGATGGATCCGACCTTGAAAAAAGGTAATTTCATGAATGAAAACATTTATGGCATTATTGCAACTACATGGCCATTTATCATTATTTTTCCTTTTCTTCTTCATCTTTTTAGCTAGTTTTGAAACAAATTTTTATCAGCTCTTTCATTAATTTCGATAAATAGATGTAAATCATCCCATACATATGCATCGAATAGCATGGAAGACACCATTAAAGAGATTGATCGACATGACTCCTACAATAAATCCAAATCGAATTGGAACCATACACTTAATTATTTACCCCACGAGATGTCTATATTCAATAGTTGAAGTTGTTTTGGCTATACAACTTGTGTGAGTTTGATTCCTCTCCCCCAAATTTCATTTGAGCATGGAGGAGAAGTAACCTTACAATTCTGTGGCACCCACGAAGGGTCTACTCGTTGCATCAGCATATGTAAAAATGCCATGAGTTCCTTTTTTTCCTTCACTTTGTCAGGTTTCTGAACCCTAGAATTTGACGTCCCCACCTCAACCCCTAGCCACTGGCCCAAAGCCTCATCGACATGCCGCTAGCTCCTTTTACAATTATAAAAAAAAAAAAAAAAAAAAAAAAAAAAAGCATTTAACCATTCAATTGATCGTATTTACTAATTTCTTTTTAAAAAGAATGAAAAATTAAGGTGTTCTTACACTCTCACGTTACAATAAGACTAGTAAACAAATATAGCACATATATTAATTGAGTTTCAATTGTTAAAAGCAATTAACCATTCAATTAATCGTATTTACTAATTTCTTTTTAAAAAGAATGAAAAATTAAGGTGTTGTTACACTCTCACGTTGCAATGTTGTTACACTCTCACGTTGCAATAAGACTAGTAAACAAATGTAGCACATATATTAATTGAATTTCAATTGTTAAAATCACTTAACCATGCAATTAAACGTGTTTACTATTTTCTTTTTAAGGGAATGAAAAACTAAGGTGTCATTACACTCCTACATTACAATAAGATTAGTAAATGAATATAGCATATATATTAATTGAATTTCGATTGTTAAATCTAATAAATTTTATGCGGATCTTAGGTGAGTCGCATCATTTCTAATGATCCAAACCCAAAAGAGTAGGGGAGGTTACGTTTATCAAATAAATTTCCTAAAAAGGAGGCTGTCACTTTCTTTTCATTTCTTATCGGAATGGCTTAACTTATGGTGGTGGGAAACAACACCGGGCGGAAAATTTTACGGGGAAGGAAGGTGGCGATAACGACGGAGCAGAGTACGGAGCCCGCCATGTCCGTTTTTTGTCTTCATCCCGCACCCAAAAACCGGCAGGTGAAAAGCATTTCTTTTCATGCATCGAAAATGAAAAACTATAGACATTTATTAAAAATCACTAGTATCTCCAAACGTTTTCGCACCTTAAACTGCATATCTCTTCGCAACCTTAAGAATGTCGAAACGACCCGATTACAAAAGAAAAACAGGAACCGAACGAAATCAGATCCCGACCACAACAAGCGCGATCCTAACCGTATCGCCCCTTCGTAGTTCACGTCATCGTTCGATCCGCTCAGATGGAAAAAGATCTCCGCTGCTTCGGGAGAATCATCTAACAAAATCGCAAAAAGCTACCACAGAACTTAGCACTTGCAGTTGTAGTTGCACGAGGGGCTTATGCACAGGGCATGAACGCGACGTGCCCTTCACAACGTAGACGCAGCAGAAGTCTTGAAGTTAGATGACGAGCTCTGTCGCTTGTGCTCCTTCATAGCTGGTCACCCATGGATGCGCTGCATCAAGCATCGTTTCAAATGTGGAAAATCTTTAGGATGTTATGATCGGAGCTAGGATTAGATGAATCGTGATGGGTCGTAGATTTAAAGCTAGCTTGATGGATACGACATGGATTTACCAGATCGGATGCTTTAAAAGATCACTAATTGAAGGCGGATCTCTGCAAAAATGGAGCTTCAAGATTGGTTTTCACTTAAGACCTAGAACCCCCTCAAAATACAAGAAGTTGACGAAATGGTGAACTCACTGAGGACTTGATCGGCAGAGAGCCTTCGGGAAGCGTCCCTGCACAGCATCATCCTGAGCAGATCCTTCGCCGCCGCCGACACCGACCGGAAGACCCGCGGCGGGAACCTCAGGTTCGCCCTCAGCACCGCCCCGAATATCTCCACCGCGCTCTCCCCGCGGAACGGCGGGAACCCCGCCAGCATCACGTACAGCACCACCCCGGCGCTCCACACGTCCACCTTCTCCCCGTACTCCCTCCCCGCCACCACCTCCGGCGCCACGTAGTGCGGCGTCCCCACCAACCCCCTCAGCGCCGCCGCCTGCTCCCCTCCCCCGATCACCTCCGCGGAGCCGAAGTCCGCGAGCCTCAGCCGCCCCCGGGAGTCGAAGAGTATGTTCTCGGGCTTGATGTCCCGGTGGACGACGCCGTGGCGGTGGCAGTGGGCGACGGCGCGCATCAGCTGGGCTAGGATCCGGGCGGCCTCGGGCTCGGGGAGGGGGCCGGCGGAGGCGACGGCGCGGTGGAGGTCGGGAGAGTCGCAGAGGTCGAGGACGAGGTGGAGGTGGGAGGAGTCCTCGTAGGCGTTGTGGATGCGGAGGAGGTTCGGGTGCGGGGAGAGGAGGGACAGCACCTTGGGCTCCGTGAGGAGGCAGTGGGAGTCGAGGTCGTCGCCGGAGACGGCGGACTTGTCGATGGACTTGACGGCGAGGGATGGGGCGGCGGAGGAGGGCGCGGCGGAGGGCTCGAGCGGCTCGCAGCGGCGGACGACGCCGAAGCGGCCGCGTCCGATCTCCTCGCAGATTCGGTAGTCTCGCGCCAATGCCTCGGTCATCTCTCTCTCTCTCTCTCGCTGCTTGCTGCTGCTGCTTCTTCTTCTCTCTACTTTCTCTCTCTGCTCTGTGAAATATGGAGAGAAATATATGGGCGCACCAGGGACCAGGAAGACCTAGGATAAAGTGCTTGGGTGGTGGGGGCCCACAGGGAGGGAATATTCGATGGGGGAATCCGACGGCTGTGGGATGGAGTTGACGGGGAGCTGCGCTCATAGTCATGGCCGATTGGCCGTGGGTTTAGGAAAGGGGCTCCATTTTTCGAATAGAATAACGAGAATGCCCTTGATAACTTTCCGTACAAGGACGGTCCTCCCTGGATGGTGAATTTGCGATAGAAAATGCAACGGCAGTTAGTACGTTACCATCAGAGAGAGAGAGAGAGAGAGAGTACTAGCCTTAGCCTTAGTATGTTTTAAATGAGGTCGTTAAAAAAAATGGTTTTGAAAATCTTGGATGGTAATTTCAAATTTCCTGGCGTGATTCATTTAATTAATGAGTTACAATTGATAGACCGCATGATTGATGATGTGTGCAAATTAAACTGAATGTAAATTTGAATGGCATTTATGATTGAAGTTCACACATCAAAAAACTAGTTGAACGGAATTGCATTTGGCTTGGATGAGTTTCTTTTGGCTGAAATGGATGAAAATGTGAGATCCACAATTTCCATTATTCGTCCAACTTACAAATCAATACAAGTCAAAACTTTGGACTCGAATTTGTAGATTGTTGGGAAAACTTAATTCTTTGGTTTTGAAACTTGCATAAGTGGGTAAAATATCAGCCAAGCTTTGCAACGATATATGATTTAGAGCTCACTCGATATAATTGTAACTATATGATATGGGTGCCACATTGAAATTGTGCGGTGAAAGTTTCGTAACTTTTCATGTTTGTTAATAGATGCTTTAAAGCTCGCACTCACCAAGTGAAATAGGTTAAGAGATTCTTTCATTGACATATTTAACCAAACACTAACATGCATTGGGAAACTCATTGAAGAGGAGTGCTAGGGTTTTCTCTCTGATATTTCTTGGCGTGATAACTATGAGAATCGGAAGGAAAAAAACACTTCTCGGGATTGCTTGGGTTAATCGGGTGTCAAGAAATACCTGAGAGATCGTGCCATTGGTACTGGTACTTCCTTATATCATAGTCCTCATTAATGTAAATACTGATTCGAATAGAATCACATGAAACTCTTCTATATTTATATACTATTTCCTTCTTACTTTTCTTTAGGACTATCTTGATTGTCATTCGTTAGTCTATTGCACGATATGCTCAAAGCCTAACTTTCCATAACAATAACTATGCTCGTCTTGTTAGACTACAAGCTCACTTGGGATGATCTCATTTTTTGTTGATTAGACACCGACGATATGTTATTAGAAGGACATGCCCTAGCAATATACATTTACCAAGAGTTACATTCGATTAGCAAACAAATTTCGATTTCAAAGATAGTAAAGACGCCTGTCCCATGTCTATACACACTCAATTCACAAGATTTATCAGCTGAATTTAAATAAGCAAAGATGATACAACTTATTCTTTACGACCATGACAGCTTCGGAATTCATCAGGACAAATGAACAAGTCGATCTCGTACCTATGCAAAAATTGTCACGTCACGTACGTGTTCAAGCTGTTTTTTTTTTTTTTTTTTTTTGGTTGAAATAGATGGGAAGCAAAAGATCTCGTATTTGCTTCGTGGGTCTCCATGAGTTTGGCCGTGAATGAAAGCAACCCCAAGCGACCGTCTCACTTAGACAAACAAGAATATTCTCTTCTATATTACATCGGAAACCAAAATATTGTAATATAAAGATGACAATCAATATCAAGATGACAATCGTACTTATAGAATATGAGTAAGGCAAACACCCAAAAAATTAAAAACAGGGAATATGAGATTCTAAGTAAGCTGACCATGTGGCAAACTTGGTGGTATTGCCCACAGAATTGTATGGAGAACATTGATTTTGGGTGACATCGATCATGTTGATTAAGATATAAACTTTAAATTTTATAAGATATCATGATATATTATGCTAATGAGATTGTGAGTGGCACAGGTTTGGCCAATACGAGGATTGGCATGTGCAAGATGGCCAATGTTGGCATCAAGATTCGGCATGTTCGGCATGGATAGCCGGCTGGTATCAAGGTGGGACACAAAGATCGGTATGTTTAGAGGCAGTTAACATATGCGTGGCACAAGCAGTTTGTATACACATGATCGTGTCAATTCAATCATAACTCTTTCAATTGTACCAATTGAGCCTTGAACCTTTTTTTCCAATTTGCCAAAGGAGTCCTTAGTCGAAAATTGTTGATGTGGACAATGACCATCTGACATGGAATGACCAATATTAACATGGATAATTTTCACAAATTAAAAAATTTGAAATTTATTCTTTTTTTTTATAATTTTTTTTCTTTCTTTTCCATTTTGTCGTTACATTTTGGCCATGTCGCTTGTCAGCTGCTGGTGAGGATTGCAAGCCTTCCCTAGATCTAGGCAATAGCCACCTCACCTAAGACCATCGTGGCTCCTCCGGCTGCGGGCTAGGCAGCCCTTGCCAAGTCAGCCAAAACTTAACAGCTAAATAATGCCGACCTTGCAGTCAGACCATTGTGGGGGATAACCCATTAACAGAGCACCCTAATTGAAGGGCAAGTCTTGCATGCGTCGCTGTGTATATATATACCATCACATTATGGAACATCAGATTATTTGGTTTCCATATAGGACTTACAATATTTAATGACTTAAATGAAGTGGGTGCACATGATCAAAGTAAAAACAAGACCTTTTGCTAATGTCAAACCAAATAATGAGAGCACGCTTTTGAAAAAACCAAAAAAAAGAAGAAGAAGAAGAAGAAGAAGGAGGAGAGAACGCGTGGATATTTACCTCTAGAACGATGGTTTGAGGCTATCGGATTAGAGCCTGGTTAACTATTTAACCAAAAGCAGAATTAATCTTTTCGGGAAAGATCATTGAAAATTGAAGAAATACGCGTTATGAGAAAGTAATTTGTTTCTAATTGCAAAACTGTTGCATTTTCAAAACATATTTAATAAGGACTAATAGGGGTGCAAGTCAAAAATAGATTTTTCCTTGGACAAGTTTTGGAACATTTAAAAATATAAAATTTCTATTCCAAAAATAGAAATTCATTTTATAACAGCATAAAATTTTGGACTTCCTCCTTGATCTCACCACCGCCCTTTGCTGGACCTGCCTACTCGTAGAGCTCGTCATTCTCGTCCACCTTACCACATAGCCAAGCAGTCTCGAAGTGGCAGATCTTGGCTTCAAACAATGGCTCCATTACCATGATACCGCTGCTCTTGATGTGGTTGTGGATGAGAATCATGTTGAGGCGGGTGTTATTGCGGATGTAATTGAGGCCATGCACAATGTTGGTGGAGATATACATCCTTGATATCTAGGTCTCGAGGGCTGTGAAATAGGGCATTGTTGCGATCTAATTTTCGGGTGCACCATCTAAGTTTAGGCTAATAGACTATTAAGTCTTTAAACTTAGCTCGGGCTCTCCCAAACTCATACCAATTCGCGACTTAAGGTTTAAATATTTAACATACAAATGATTATTATCTAGGAGTTGCCACTAATCAGTTTATGGTAGGTCGATTAGACACCTAAGTAAAATAATACTCCTACGAACCAGAGACTAAGGGTATATGGACTTAGTTACACTATATTGCTTGAATGCCCTTTCGGTACCATTTATTTTTAATTTTTAAAAATGCTTTTTGCAGGCAGCTGATTTATTTTAACATAAAACATAAATTACTATCATGCAAGTATGGTGACCACACGGATGCTCATTCACTATTAAACATTCAAATAAAATAAATAAATAAATAAATTGCATCACACAAAGCAAACAATTTTTTTTTTGGGTTTTCTTGAAAATTAGAATCCTTTTATAAAAATGCATTTTTAACTACATGACCTAATTTTACTAACAAACAAATCCTAATTAAATGAACCTATTATGCAAACTAATTAACATGCACCTAATATTTTTGTATTTTTGTATTGAAATTCGAATTAATAAAAACCCTAATTAAACTATCTAAAATGAATAATTTTCTAATTTATTTTAGGCATTAATTTGACTTAAACCCTATCCTATTTTAGAAAACTATTTTTTTATAGAAAAATGAGATAATTAAAATGTGCAAACATTATCTAAAACCCTATATATATAAAAGCTATTTTGGTCCAACCCTAACCTATTTCAAAAAATTATCTAAAAAATGCAATCCTAAAAATGTAATCCTTAAAAAAAAAAAAAAAATTACTAAACCTACATGTCTAATTTACTAAGCCTACATGTTCTAATGCAAGATTTTGATTTTTTGATTTATTTTTTATTTTTTAGCGTTTTTCCAAGGCAAGTAATTATCAAATAAATATTAAATCTAAACAATCAAGACATTCAACAAATAAATGATTAAAATAATCGAAAAAATAACTTGTTGTCTCATAGGTTAAATTAACAATTACTTCAACCCTAAACATCACAACATCTCAAAATAATTAAAAATCTTATCCGAAATCTTACGGATCAAACTAATAATTATAATGATTTAATAATTAAAATACTATTAAAAATCTCCAAAAATTAATATAATTAAAAAAAAATGATTCGATATCTTACGGATCAAATTAGTAATTACAATAATTTTGGGGAAAACCCTGCAGATAATGCCTACAAGATTTATGAAATAAATATTGACATCCAATATTACAATTTAAATAACTAAACTAAAAAAATAAATAAAGTAAGTGAAAAATGAGAATAAAAAATAAAAACTACCTAAGGGAATTGGAAAGGCAAACAGCGACGGTGGGCAGCGTCAACGAAGGATGGCTGGCATTGGAGCTCCGGCGAGTGGTGGCGACAGCAACAGCAGGGAGGCGCGGCGTCGGTGACCGGCGAGCAGTAGGGTCGCGGGTCGCAGCAGTGGTGGTGAGCAGTGGCGTCGGGGCAAGCTCACGGGTGCAGAGGCGGAGTCGCGATGGCTAAGGCGCGGTGGCGTCGGGCTCCAGCGAAGGGGGGAAACCGGCGTTGCAGCGGGTTCGGTTTCTGGCTCGCGGGTGGAGGCGAACGGTGGTGCGGCGTCGGGTGGTCGCCGTGGACAGAGACGGAGGCGCTGCAGGGGCGTTGGGCACCGGGCGATCGCGGAGGCTGCTGGTGTGGGTTGCAGAAGCTGAGGCGTAAAAGCAGTGGGGGACGGTTGGACTTCGAAGGCGAGCGGGATGCCGGAGCAGTAGAGGTGCTGCAACCAGTGAAACAGAGGCGCGGTGTCCGGTTGCTGAGGTGCGGTTGTCGGGCGGAGGCGCAGGGGGCTGACGTCGGCGACGTCGAGGGAGGACGGCTGAGTGGCGAGGCAGCAGACGTCGGGGGCTGGGTCGGCTGAGGCGCGACGAGCGGCGATAGCCGGCAGCTCGGCTGCCGACGCTGGACCTGGGAAGGGCAAACGCGAGCGGTGAGCGGGATGGAGAAGAAGACGACTTCTTTCTTTTTTTTTAGTCTTTTCTCTTTCACCTCCCCGGTCTCTCACGTCACTTCTGCGCCCCTGCCTTCTCTTTTCTGACTTTGACTTCGTACGGACGAATTTCCTCTCTTTTTACCCTTTCTCTCTTGCACGAATTTCTTCTCAATTTTTTTTATCGAAAATTCCTCCCTCCATCACGAAAAATGCAGCTCTCTTTTATAGTGATTTCATACGACCGCTTTGTATGATATTTTCCGAGTTTCCATCTTCTGTCACATTAAATCAAAGCTGTAAATCGGAGCGTGATTTCGCAATCAGCTCGATTTTGTTCAGATTTATTCCATTTTGTAAAAATTCTTGCCTTTTATTCACTTAATTTTTAAATTGCTTATGCATTTAATAAAATCTGAATGTTTATCAGAATTTCAAATTTCCATGCATAATCAATCAAATAGATTTCCCTCATTTTTTTCATTTTTTCCTTTTATTTATTCTCGATGCAATTTTTATTTTCTTTATTTTTCTAGATTTGTCAATTAGGTGTCAACAGGCATTATTAGGTTTCCCAAGTAATTTGAGAGGCTGGCATTATCAACAAACTCATAAACCAAGAATATGTTTTCGCTAGAGGCGGAGGCACTAAGCAACTTTGCGAAGCTAACCAAGTAGCTCTGGCAGATCATCTTGAGGAGGTCCTTGAGGTGGCTCATATCAATCTTGCGCTTGAACTTGCGCTGGAAAATGATAATGTCCTTCCTGTGGAGAGAGCAATGCCAAGACGAGGAGGATGAGGAGTAGCGAGGCTTGGCAAGGAAGTTGTTGGTGGCAGAGCGGAACTCGGAGAAGTCATAGATGACGGCGTGGGGGAGTGGTGAAAACCAAAGAGGGGTGAGGTGTTGGTGCCGGTGCCGGTGACAGTGACGGAGGAGAGTTGGATAAGGAGGTGGAGATGTAGGGTAGGGCCTGTTCGGTAATGTTTCTGATTAACTCGATTTTCTTTTTTTTGTTCCTCCGAACAAAAAAAATATATATATAAATCCATTTGATAACGTCAATTAATTTTTTTATTTCTTGAAATACAAAAGTGCTAGAGAACATATTTAAAATAGAAACAAAAGGTAGAAAAAATAGTTTTTTTGTTCTTGGGAACAATTTCTAAAAACAAGTTGTTTTTTCTTTTTCTTTTTTTGTTTTCTTCCTCCTTGGCCCCCATCACTGCCCACTACTGTCCATCCATCGTCGATTGCCAATGACCATCGCCGCGGCAATGGTGGCGGCAATGGCAAAGAAGAATAACAAAAGAAAAAAAAGAAAAAATATGAAAAAAATTATTAAAAAAAGTAAAAGAAATTATATGTTATAAAAAAATTTGCGAATTGTACCAAATGCAAACTTGTTTTTTTTTTTTTCCCATTCCAATAATATAAATTTTATATAGTTACCAAACGTATTTTTTACTCAAAAATTGTTATGGAGAATAGAAATAGAAAAATATTATTTCAAAAAAAAATTATTCCCCGAATAGAAGCGCTACCTAACAAACTCATAGTAGCCATTGCTGGAAGACGTGGAGGTGGAGGGGTCGAAGGAGGCAGAGATCAATTTGTGCGTCTAGGATGGAGAGAGTCTCGGGGAGGAGGAGGAGGAGGAGGGTGGTTTTCTCATGGAAGAACGCACACGAGAGAAAGAACAAGCAATAAAATATATATATATATATATATATATATATATATATATATTTTTCTATCCTAAAAATAGAAAAATAGAAAATTTATACTCCTTATTTATATTCCTAACTTCTTTCTAGGTACAAAATTTATCTCATATTAAACAAATTTATGTTTTAAACCTGTTTTTGATATCATAAAAAAAAAAAACAATGGAGACATAAAGTGATCATCATTCGTGTTCTAAATGCTTTAATGATGTTTTCTAATATATTTAATCTAATTATGACGTTTGGGTGAAAGCTTGGGATTGAAAAATTGGCAAGTAGGAATGGAAGGAGAAATACTTGTTCGGGCCTCCCGCCCACCCTCAAACGTTGCAGTCGCATCTTACGTAAGTCTTCGGAAATCGACCCCTTTCTTGCTCCAAAAGCCAGAAAGAAAGGCAAAGGCCTCTTGTCTTGCGTCTATTTTGCCATTTTCCACGGCCTGTTCCTCTTGCACGCGAGAGGATGAGACCGGTTGTTCGTACGTAATTTACATCATAGCCAAAAACGTTTTCTTTTGGGAAAGGAAATTAGATTGGAACGTCACTCGAAATGAGAGATGAGCACTCTCGCAAGAAAAATGTCTCCGTTATTATCCTTAATTTTCTTTATTATAAATAATCTATTTCAGATAACAAGAAAATAAATAATAATTAATTAAAATTTTATTGTGAGATTTATTATTTAAAAAATTTATAACTCATAATAAAATTATTCTCGTAACGATCAAAAACAGTTATGTTAACAAAGTTATACTCATAATTCTATTTAAAAGCTGAAAGACTATTCCCTATCTTGTACGCTCATTATCGAATCCATTTTTAGCTGTCAGATCAACAGCTTATCACACGACTTGACCCAATCGAAGAATCATGTTCTTGGGAAGCTTCTTGCCCTGACACAGACCCATCATCCGTTAAGTGGAATTTGTGTACAAGTCCATTGTCAAAACTATCTCAGCAACCATTGTAATGGACTTGAACTTTATTTGTTTTGTAAAAAATAAATAATTTTACCAGTATTTATTAAAAAAAGATAAAAAAAATCATTAAAAATCTTAAACTTTGTCTAAAATAACAGATTTACCCAAAACTTTTTTTCGTAATATGAAAAACTTTAAACTTTGCCAACTGTGACACATTTATTTTAAACTTTTTTTTTTGTGACACAAATAACCTCGAACATCTGTCGTGTGATACATTTACCTTAAATTATAGGGTATTTTGGTCTTTTCACTTTAATTTTCTTTTTCTTTTTTTTTCCTTCTTTTTTTCCTCCGCCGTCCATGGTGGAGGGGAGCCGACATTCTGCAAGGGCTGCCCTCCCCGGCGTCGGGTGAGGGTCCCCACGCTTAGGTTGGCTAGGGCTGCCATCACCGACGTCGGGCGAGGACGACCCTCGGCTGGTTCAGGTGAGGGCCCCCCCCCCTTGGGTTGGCTAGGGTGGCCCTTGTCGATGTTGGGCCAGGGCCTCCCTCACCCGAGTTTGGCCAAGGCATCCCTCGCCAGGCTCTCGCCGGTGTCGAGCGAGGGGTGCCCTTGCTAGATCTGGCGAGGGCGAGGGCGACCCTCGCTCGACGCCGGGGAGGGCAGCCCTCCCCGGATGCCGGCTTCCCTTCGCCGGCTCCGCCATGGCTAGGGGAGGGAAGAAGAAAAAAAAGAAAAAATATAAAAAATAAGACAAAAATGCATTTGATGAGATAAATGTGTCACAGTTTGAAAAGTTTTGGGTTTTTCATGTCACAAAAAAAATTTTGGATAAATTTGTTACTTTGAACAAAATTTGAGGTTTTTGATGGTATTTTCCTTTAAAAAAAAAAGGTTGAATATCACGTAAATTTCACCTCTGCGAAAATATTTAAAGATAAATTATTGTCGATAATGAATACATTTTTCATTAATTAATTATTTTAAGCAATGCGAGCGATGAAATTTAAGAAAATGTTTTTCAAATCATTCATTTTTCATAAAACACACACCGTTATTTTAATGAATGCTTGTTGCAAGCGTAAACAAGTGCTTCTAATGTTATCATCATGTGAATTCAAATGAACGTGCTCTGTTTTTGTATGGTACAACGGATTGCGTGGCCTCCGTATAAGATCCATGTGATTCAATTGTCGGAATGCATTGAGCCTGTGCAAGATTATGCACAGATTATTCTTAGACGTCATGAGATTTGGTTCGGCGGACGAGGTATTAATCTATGCAACTAAGAATCTTTTCTTTTTGACATATTAAAGTACACATCAAACTTTTAGAACAAGGAGGAAACGCATAAAATTTGAACAGGGAGGAAACGCATAAAATTTCACACAGTATCAAAATAGAAGATGTGTGGCAAAAGTATTATAATATTTTGAAGGGAAAAAAGTATTTATTCATTATGACATACTCACCTTAAATAAATTTTTTGTGATACCATAAATTCAAACTTGTACCTCTACAACACATTTTTCCCATAAAAAAATTTGTGATACCAAAAATCTCAAATTTGTACTTGTATGACATGCTTACCCAAAACTTGTACTTACATAACACATTTACTTCCTTCAAAATTCTATTAATGAACTTGCTAAAAATCTATTTGCATGGACAACAAAAAGCAAATAGTGTTGACGTAACGCTCACGTGGCAGATTGTATCCAACTCATTATATGTTTTCTCTTCTTGTTTTCTTTTTCCTTTCTTTGTCACTTCCACCTTCGTTTTCTTGCTTGGTTTGACAATGGTGACGATGTTGGCGATGGCGACAGCCCCAGTGGTGGCAGCAAAGGAGGAAAGAAAAAATTCACAATAGAGGGTAAATGTTTGGACCTAAGTTTGAGATTTTTTTTTTGTCATAAAAAAGAATTAAATCTGTCAGAGAGATATGGTCAAGATTTTTGAATGAATGTTTCACGTGACTACAAATTTTTTGTTTTTAGTGTGACTAAATGTATTTCAATAGTAAGCATAATTTAAAATATTTTTTGGCCTTTATCCTATTTCAAATATAAGATCGCATTCGGATCTAATAATTTAGACTTTTGAAGTAACTAGTAGAACAATAGCTCCATATGATGTGATTGGCAGGCCAATCACATCCTTCGCATGAAAGTCATCAATCGACTTTAGTATTTAAAATTTTTGGAATTCTTGTCTTTTATTGGCTCACTCCGGTTAGATATACCAATCAGATGAGCTTTTGTCCGGCGATATAGAAAAGCTGGGCTCTAAGTATCGAGTTTTTTTTTTTTGAACAGTATTTCTATTTTTTTGGTCAATCCTACTCTATTCCTACTCTACATTCACTCTCGGCTTTTGCCCCGCCTCTTTTGGGCGTGGGTCAAACCCACTCCCCGAAACTTACGCGTCCCCACCCCATCCCTCCCCGGTTTCGTATCGAGTTAGGGAATCGAAAAAAAAGGAGGAGGAGGCAGCAGGAATCAAGAATATTCCCTTCAACGTCAAAATCTTTGCTCTGTATTTTTCCCTTACTTGCCGTACCCGAAAGCCAACAGATAACTAAACCCCACAATTTTCGCAGAAAGCAGAGAGAGAGAGAGAGAGTAATGACCGAAGGGCTGACGCGAGACTACCGAATCTGCGAGGAGATCGGGCGCGGCCGCTTCGGCGTCGTCCGCCGCTGCGAGCCCCTCCGCGCCGCCGCCGCGCCCTCCTCCGCCTCCTCCCTCGCCGTCAAGTCCATCGACAAGTCCGCCGTCTCCGGCGACGACCTCGACTCCCACTGCCTCTTCATGGAGCCCAAGGTGCTGTCCCTCCTCTCCCCGCACCCGAACCTCCTCCGCCTCCACAATGCCTACGAGGACCCCTCCCACCTCCACCTCGTCCTCGACCTCTGCGACTCCCCCGACCTCCACCGCGCCGTCGCCTCCGCCGGCTCCCTCCCGGAGCCCGAGGCCGCCCGGATCCTCGCCCAGCTGATGCGCGCCGTCGCCCACTGCCACCGCCACGGCGTCGTCCACCGGGACATCAAGCCCGACAACGTACTCTTCGACTGCCGGGGGCGGCTGAGGCTCGCGGACTTTGGCTCCGCGGAGGTGATCGGGGGAGAGTCGGGGGCGGGGTTGAGGGGGATCGTGGGGACGCCGTACTACGTGGCGCCGGAGGTGGTGGAGGGGAGGGAGTACGGGGAGAAGGTGGACGTGTGGAGCGCCGGGGTGGTGCTGTACGTGATGCTGGCGGGGTTCCCGCCGTTCTACGGCGAGAGCGCGGCGGAGATCTTCGGGGCGGTGCTGAGGGCTAACCTGAGGTTCCCGCCGCGGGTCTTCCGGTCGGTGTCGGCCACGGCGAAGGATCTGCTCAGGAAGATGCTGTGCAGGGACGTTTCCCGGAGATTCTCTGCCGATCAAGTCCTGAGTGAGTTCTCTTTTTCCTTTCCCTTTTGGGTCAATTTAATAAATCGTTCAAGTTCTGTTCTTGTTGTAATTACTCATCAAGCGTTTGAATGAACTGAAAAATCCGATCTTGGAGCGGCATCAGTTTCTTAGATTCACCTTCAGCTTGGTATTTTGGTGATACTTGGGACCGTCAATCCATCTGGGTTGTTTGTTTTTTCCCAGAAAAACTCAGACAGAATTGATAAACTTCAAATATGCTGCTTCAAAAGCAAAAAGAAAACTTCACTCATGAAAGATAAGCACAGTGTCTGTGGGGACAATGTGTACTATAAAAACTCATCTGGACCCATTGCAATCTGTCTGATCTTAGCTAAAATCCCGTGATTTGTGATTGTTTATGTTTTTTTTAACTGGATAAGTGATGACGATGCAGGGCATCCATGGGTAACCAGCTTCGGAGGAGCAGAGGCGACCGATCAACAAATCTTAAACTGAGTGAATGAACAGCTTTTCGTTCTTGTCTTTTGTCGCTGTTAGCATTAGTAAGGCATGCGTGCTGCTGTGAATAGTCTGTGAAGGAGTGGCTTGATGCGAATGTAAATATAGCCATGAAGTAAGGAGGGAAAGTGACCGGGTGCTCTCAGGAAGGTTTTGTTGTGATGTACATGGATGGATTTTCCTGGAAGGAAGGAAGCCACTGTTTCCTCTTCCTTCCTTTGAGGGGATTGCGTTTGTAAATTTCGCAGTAAAGAAGACTCGTCTGGCTGATGGACTCCCTGTCTCTCGCTCTCTCCATGTGCAGCCAGTATCTTTGCAGATGGAGACAAATTTGACTCAATCAGACTCTCTGTACCGTACAACTGTTCCGTAATTATCGCTTTTCTTAGATTGCACCTCCTGCCAAGTGTCAACCGTCCCAAATTGAATCCGTAGTTTGATCGACACGCGTTCTCCTTTCTCTTTCTTCGCCATCCTCTCCCTTTCTCTCTTTCCCGTTACTCTATTCTACCGTACTCTCTCTCTCTCTCTCTTCCTTTTTCTTCAAACGGTCGCCAGAGAAAATTTCGATCGATCTCGCCCTTGACGCCCGCGCGGCCGCGGCATCCTTCGGCATCGGACGGCTCGCTGGTTGCTCAGGTCTCATCACGAGAGTCGAACTGCCGTGAGCCGGAGCCGAAGTTATGGATGAGGCCCTTTATGGCGCGTCTCTGATTTCCATGCAAATGTCCTTCGCCGTAAGTACAAGGAAGAACGCGACACGCTCCAAACATAAGTACAATGTAACTCGAGACAATTTCTCGGGTCAAATTTGAACGTTTGTGACTTCTTGTTGTCCACGAGTCGCCAGAAGAGATTCACCTGGCTCTAGTGAGGTTGGGTGAGGTGCAAGCTGGCCTGTGGTCGGTCACCAGCCACTGTGGGCGGCGATTGGTCAAGCCCAAGAAGAAGAAGAAAAGACAAAAAGAAAAAGAAGAAAAAAAAGGAAAGGAAAAAAAATTAAAAATCAATTTTAAAAAGATAAAATAATAAAAAATTATTGAAAATGAATGGACGCTCAAAAGGATTTTCCTTGCCGAACGATGAAAAACATTTTATAGTTCATTTTCAAATTTTAACTGAACATTAAAAAATATGATTATTTTCCTAGAAAATAGCTTACCGAAAAATAATTTCCAGAAATGCAATATCTTTCGCAAAATGAACGGGATCTGAATGTATATTTTTATTATGGCAATCAGAATTAGATTCCACGTCCTTTTAGTCGAGCCATAGATATTAATATTTGCAGATTCAAAGTCTTTCCAGGTTTCGCTCCTCCAATGGGCCATGCATTATCCTGGAATATTAATTTCTACTAATTACAGATTCTGTTTTTGCTTTGTGTTGTTCGAAAACTTTTATTTGGGTTAATCTGTAAAACCTAATTCTATAAGATAAAAATTAGATACAATTAGACTCGATTTGAATACATAGTTGAGGAGACCGTGTTTCTTAATATATATATATTTTTAATGATAGCGGAATAACTATTATTAAATAGTTCAAGACAATTCCTGTATGAAGATTGTCAATTTATATATCGAGAAATCATCCGATCAATCCTAAACCTTTTGTAAGAATATCAATGCACTCCTAAACTTTTTAATTTTACCAATTTAATTGCAAACCATTATGTGAAATTCCAATGTAATTTTCCAATCAATTGTTGTAGAAAACGTTTCCAGCAATATGACCAGTGATAGCTTAATTTTGGATTATTGGTGTGGATAATATATTAATAGATATAGAAATTTAGTTCAAACATGTACAAATATTATGCCGTGGAATTGCTGCGTCAATTAACATTTCTTTGCATTTAATTTCAGCTACAAATTTCTCGTTGACCAAAAAGTTAAAGTATATGCTCTGATTGCTTTTGGATTATCATATAGGCCATTTAGTGACTTGTACATGCCCGCAAAACATTTGGTATTGTGTTTATCACGAATGATGTCAAAAACCGAACTACATATTAGTAGATTGATGTCACAAACCAATGTCAATTTTTAAGGATCAGGAATCCCCTACAAGACTGGACCAGACCGGCCAATTCCGGGCGGTTCTTGGGTCATCAGTCCAATTCTTGGTTCCATAAAAACGAAACTAGTTAATTTCGGTTTGGTTCCTAATTCCAGATCGGACTGATTATTATTATTATTATTATTATTATTATTATTATTATTATTATTATTATTATTATTATTATTATTTAATTTTTACAAATATGTAAAATACTAAAAATAGAAACTAAACCCAACTTGACGCACGGCTTCGTTCCGTCTCTTGCGCATGGCTTTTCACCGTCTTTGAATCTTCTCTCTTCAGACTTCAGCTCAGTGTTGAGTCTTCTTGCTCCACCTCCAAGCCCCACTCTCACGCATGCTCTGCAGTTCAGTAATCGCGCCTACAACTCTAAGCCCAAGTCGGGCCTTGTGGCCTCGTCTGAGTCACTCTTCAGTCTTCTTGCTAGACCCTCTTGCTCGATCGGAGTCGCTCGTGCCTTCAGCTCCAAGCCCTAATCGCGCCTTAGCCTCTGAGTTGCTTGCGCCTCGCGTCCCTCTCACTGTCGCCTGGACCGTCTCGCTCGACCTTCTGTTCGCTCTGTTCTCAACCCTGAGTCGCTCGCAGCTAGCCCGCCACCATCGAGGTACATATCGTGCTCTATTTTTGCACGTCATCGCTCTGTTTGTTTTCAGTCAAATTACCCCTAGGAAAGACCTGTTAAACATGGATGGATGTCTTCGGTATATCTTTATTCTTTGCCTATAAACCAGCAACTTCACCGGAGTCGACAAGATGATATGGACACATCATGTTTCTGTTCACTTTCAGGCGGCCAAGTGGGATTCGTGTTCCAAAAGCACCACAATTACTTGTTTAAGATTGTACAGTTTAATGAAAGACCACTTCAATCGGGAACAGGAAAGCGACTTTGAACGGGAACAAGAATCAAAGCCAAGAAGAAGGGCGTGGCTGTTGATATACGTGTGAAACAATATTACCCTCTTGGGAACCGGACCAACTGATCTGGTCTAGTGGGGTCTAGTTCGGTTCCAGGACCTCATGGTCCGGTTTCCAGTTCCGAGGAACCTATCCCACCAGTTTGGCTCCTGGGCGGGAACCGGATCGTCTTGGAACTGATCACTCCTAATAATGACTTGTACATGCATGCAAAACATTTGGTATCGTGTTTAGTGCGAATGATGTCACAGACCACACTGTATATTAGTAGATTGACATCACGGATCTATGTCAATTTCATGGATCAAGGGATAAAATATAACATAAAATCAGTGTCTTCTGTTTGCTGCTTTCGGTAGCCACACATCGGAACAATGCTGATTGTGCTCCAACATCCTAAAACTAACAGCTAAAGGCACATAAAATTTGCTTGTAGCAAGAGAAAGCAGGCACTACCACAGCTGGTCGTTCCATCGAAAGAACAATCTGTAACATCTAATCAAGTCGGGCTGCCCCAAGATTCTATCTGCATCTTTGAACGAGTTGGAGAACTACGCGCCTTCATTGTCCATCTCAAAGTTGATGACGGCGCTTGGACAAACCAATGTTAGCGTCTTCACGTCAGGCGCTCTTGTTTTCAAAGTAATCATAGCCGTCAATATCGCTTGGCTGTCTAGGTAGCTTGGAATTTAGTTTCTTGTTCCCTTACTGAGTACGGATGCCTTAGGCGTTCAAGGCCGAGGGCATGCTTAGTTACTTTGGACTTCCCAACGGTGCTTATAATGACGGCCGTATCACCCTATACTTGGAATTCAGTTTCTTGTTTCCCTCCCTCTCCTGGTCCGCATTCCTCTCTTCTTGTTTCTGGTAATATCACCCTATGTTCACACCCTCCAGCCTCTTTGCCCTAACAATTTTTTTCAGTTTGATCAGCGCCCGAAGGGACGTCTATCCAACCGCCAGCCTTAACACCACATGGATTGTCACAAGTTCTGGCGATTGTATTGGGTGTTATTCAGACGACACTGGCCCGATCCCCATTCTTCTTCGGAGCTGTAATGGCTCGGCATTTGCCTGTGGCTTCTTTACCCAAGGCTTTGATGGAAGTTACATTTTTTGTGGTTTCCATCGTTCATACTGACCCGCATTCTATTATCACCAGCAGCGTGGCTTCAGCGGTGGTGTGTTCTGCTAATCGAGACCATCCTGTTGAAAGTCAGGCCACCGTAGAGATCACGAAAGGAGGAGATTTAGTATTGAAAGATGCCGACGGTCCGTTGTGTGGTCAACCCAAACTTATGGTAAGTCCGTTTTTGGCATTGTTGAGACAGAAATTATTGCTTATTTCCATTAAGCGTATTTCTATACCCAAGAATACATTCTAGAAAATCCACTTACAAGAAAAGAAATACATTCTAAAGATAAGAATATAAAACTTTGAAATTTGATAACGCTATATTTGATTGATAATTTCTAAAGATAAGATTTCAAATCTTCCAAATCTAATAGCTCTATATTTGGTTGATGGGCAATTAGGCATCAACTTTACAGACACCGAAGACCTTCTGCTGTTCGATGAGAACAAAAATGCATTTTGACAGTCGTCTGATCATCCTACGGACACGCTACTCCCAGGATAAAATTGACGGTGGGGCAGAAATCGATCCCTCAGTGATTCCGCGACAAATATGGGCAAATATGGTTTACTTTCGATTGCTTTGACTGCTCACGGTTTATTCGCTCAAATGGAGAGCTCTCCGCAGGTCTATTACCATTTGAGCATAAGTTTTCCAAACACAAGCAACGACTCTAGTTATGTCAAATTCACCCAAGGACATTTTGCATTATTTGTGAATTTCGCAAGAAACGGTCCTTTGTTTTCCGATTTTAACTCGTCTGCTATGAAACTTTGAATCTGATGGTCATCTGAGGGTGTATCAGCAGCGTCAAAGTGAGTGGATCGTGGAACGTGATATTCTAACAGACTTCACTGGGGATTGCCGTTATCCCGTGGTTTGTGGGAATTGCAGAATTTGTATAGGACATGGGAGGTGCAGTTGTCTGGATCCCTACTTCAAGCCAAGTGTTGATATCGATCCTAGAGCTGGGTGCTCCAAAATTGTTCATTTGTCTTGTGAAGCTTCACAATCTCAAAGCTTTTCAGAGCTCGAAGGGATTGCTTACTTCACCAGCAGGGCAGACGCCCCGGATCTCCGAAATACAGATCAGGAGAATTTGCATAAAGGCTTGTGCCAACTACTGTTCCAGCGGCTGTTTACTATGACTATTCAGGTTCTTGCTACTTAGCATCTCAGGTATTTTCGATTACAAACTTGGTAGATTCGCCATTGATAATTGCCCTTAGAGTGCAGAATCCCCCGAAAGAAATTCAGATTCCTAATTCTAAGCGAACCTCCTGTTTTTTCCAATATAAATGGACCTCCTGTCCCTCCCAATATAAGTGAGCCTCCTGATTATCCAAACAGGAAAATGGCAAATACTGTTCTGACAGCAATAATCACTTCTAGCCTCGGATCTCTCCTAGCCTTCATCTTTCTTGTTGTGGTCGTAAAATACCGATTTAGAAAAAAAAGGCGCTGATGGGACTGAGGAGGACTATCTTGATCAGATACCTGGAGCACCAAAGAGATTCACCTATAATGATTTAAAGGCAATTACTGAGGATTTCAATAAGAGACTTGGTGAGGGTGGATTTAGCGTTGTTTATCAAGGCACTCTAGCTAACTGCACAAAAGCCGCGGTCAAGCACCTTGATGATTTGTGCCATTCTAAGAGATCTTTTCTTGCCAAGGTTGAGAGAATTGGCAATGTCCATCATGTCAACTTGGTACAACTCCTTAGATTTTGTGCCGAGGACTTTTATAGGTTGCTTGTTTATGAATACATGTCCAAGGGGTCGTTAGATAAATGGATCTTTCATAAACTAGACGAGTCATTCATGCCTGATTGGCAACTGAGGAGGAAGATCACTTGTGACATGACCTAGGACCTATGTTATCTCCATGAAGAATGTAGATGGAACATAGTCCACATGGATATTAAGCCCCCAAAATATTCTCTTGGACGAAAATTGTAATGCTAAGGTTGTAGATTTTGGTTTGTCAAAGCTAGTTGATACGGATCAAAGCCAACTTGTGACCACAATGAGGGGAACTCTCCGGTATTTGGCCTGAGAATGGTCAAATGCAGCAAATACTAAGAAAGTGGACGTCTATAGTTTTGGTGTGGTAATTCTGGAGATAGTTTGTTGAAAGAAAGTTTTCAAAGAATCTCAAAATTAAGAAGACATGCACTTGTTAAGAGCTTTTAATAGAAAGAGGAAAGGATGGCTATTGGATATGATTGATAAGAATAGTGAAGATGTGCAAAGGATGTGCAACTAAATGGACCTCACGTATCAAAATGATGAGGCTTGCCGAGTAGTGCTTGCAAGTTGATTCCAAAAAAGGCCTTCCATTTGGATGGTCATCAAAGTCTTGGAAAGAGTGATCGAAGCCCCAGATACTTGGATTATAATTTCTCATATTCCACCTTGACAAATGCAATTGTAAGAACTGAACAAGAGGATGTTGAATTTGGCGCTAGTACTTCTGTGATGTCCTACTTTTTTGTCTAGTCCACGGTGATCCATTTCTCCCATATCACATACTTTTTCTCTACTAGAAAGCTGGTGTGGAGGGAATTGAGTTTTTATTTATCGTGATTTTGTCCATACTCCTAATTGTCAATGAACTGCATCATATGATTACCGTTTCCTACTATAAATTTTCAATCTCCTTTGTTATTGCTCTAAGAATTGAAAATGCATATGTATACGTTAATGAACTTTATGCCAGCTGAATTGCACGTCCAAGACAATCAACGTTTTTAACTTGAATCTTGTAATAATGACTACTGAGGACACATTATTGACAGATAAATTTTGGCGACCCGTTTAGTCATTTATCGCATTAAAAATTAAAGGTTAATTTTATCCCTGAAAAAATATTAATTGCATAGCATATAGATTTAGGTGCATTTATTTTAATTTATTTTTTGTATTTATTTATTGGACCGGTGATGGGTGGGTTCGAATTAGTGGTTTTGAACTTTAACTTGGCATGGCCTGACTAAGTCCACGAAGCGAGCAAATTGACCCAAAAATTAATGATAAAAATTATTTCGTGAAAAATAGAAATTTGAAATTTTTCTAGGATATGATAAATTTTTTGGATAGAGCAGACAAAACAAATATTGTGTTTGGAAAAAGAATTTTCGTGGATATTGATTTGGAAAAATTGAAACCCTAATTGGTGACCTATAAATAAGTTGTTCACGTAGGGTTTTGAGGGGTCACACATTGAATATATGGCTGCACGATGGGGTTTTTCTTTCTCTCGGTTCTCTAGGTCGAAAAATTGAAGTCAAAAGAGAAAAATTGCTTTCTTCGTTTTTTAGGGTTTTTTGGGGGCTTTTTCTCGAGTTTTGAAGGGAAGAAATTGAAGTTCAAAAGGAAAAAATTTTCCTTCGTTGGGGAGGTCAAAGGCGGCAAAGGCTTTGCCTTTTTAACTGAAGAAAGTAAAAGAGAAGGAAAGGGCACGTAAAGGGGTGTGCAGAAGGCAGAAAAAGTCAAACAAAGCAGCAAAGTACAGAGCAGAGAGAGAGAGAGAGAAGGAGAAAGAAAATATTGGGTACGTCTTATGCTCCAGCGTGGCAAACAAGAAGGCGATGGGAGCGCGACACGTGTCCTCGTGGGACCCATAAGGTCAGGCGTCTGCTCTCGACTCAGCGCTTCTTCCTCTCTCCTCTAACTCTCGTCTCGGCTAGTGGCTCGGCTCGGCTGGCAGAAGAAAGGACGTCCTCTCCTCCTGGCCTGCACGCTCTCTCTCCTGTCAGCATTTATTGCAGAAACTTTTCTCTTTCCTTCGTTTGAGAAAGAAAATGGCCGTTCGTTCCTCTGTCCCTCTCCATTTCTTTCCTTTCAAATTTTTGAATCTGAAATTCTCTCTCCGCGCTCGTTGTTGCTCCGCCGTGCATCGAGCGGCCGTTCTCCTGCCATCGCCGACGAACCACATTACGGCCGCCGCTACTCCGGTGCTCACTCGCTTCTCTTTTCGGGCTCGTTGCTGCTCCGTCATTCGTTTCGGCGTTCCCGGGATCGCAGATGCAGCACGCGGAGGAGAAGCAGGCCTCTTCGAGCTCCCCTCAACGTCGGCGAGCGTCGCCCGCCGAGCGAGACCCCCACCCACCGGAAGGCTCAGAGGCGAGGTTGCTGGAGAAGCTGGTGCCGTACGCGAAACGCGACGCCGACGGCCCTCCACCTCCGCCTCCGCCGGTTGACTCCGATGCCGACGCCGACGCCCCTTCGCCTCCCTCTCGCGACCTCCGCTCCGCTCTCTCCCTCTTTCCTCTGCGGAGCGCCCTTACTGGCCAACCCCGCGAGCAACCTCTCTCCGAGTCTCCGTCTCCTTCGCAGCCAGGTAGACGTCGTCCATCTCTCTCACTCACGGATTCTTCTTTCTTATTTCTGTTGCATGTTGATGAGCAAGTGTACTCTAGCTTGATGATGCATCATGGGTAGGTTCGTTTCATGAGATTGAGATTAAGCTACACTGGTGCGGAGGTTGTTCGTAATGGGATGTGCGTCTCTTGTGCCGAATAGAGTGTTGGGTCGTGCCTTGGAAGCTCAAAAGATGAACTTTAGTTGTTTCCTTGTTCTGATTATGCTATTAGTCTGTGATATCACAAGTTCATTCGATGTTGTGATTGAAGTTTCGGTGTCGGGTTATGTTAATATTGGGAAGGTTCATGCTCTGTGTTAGTTTTTGTTCACACACTGGATTCTCTCTGTGGTGGGTTTGCAGCTTCGGTTTGACCAATCGGCTGGGGCGTGCTCGAGGGGCTTTGATCAACTCGATTCTTGCTCTGCTGGCCATCCTCTTAGAAAAAAGGCGGCTCGTAATTAGTTGGTTCTTGGCTTCGTAATGGACCAAGAGTCCCGAGTGGATGAGGACTTCCCCCTCTTCCAGAAATGCTCCAAACAACCTAAATCGCCATCATCTGCCCAAAGTCAGTCTCATTCTAGCTCAGTGTTTAAGGTTGGGCTTTGCCTTTGATATAATTTATAACTTTGAGCCTTGTGGCTTGGGAATGAGGTTAATCATGGATTGGTTAGAAGCAGAAGAGATGATGAAACTGAGAAGAGTTTAGTTGAATCTAATCACTATGGTTTTGTGGGTGGAGGTGTTTGCTTTATTCTCTGTCATCACTCCTGAATATGTTTATTTTCCTCATATTCTTTTGAAATTATTGTACATGAATCCCAAGGTACTTATTGTTAAGTTTTACAGAAGAAACCTTTCTTTGCAGAGACCAAGGGTGTGTATATTAGGTGGTAAATTTGGGGGTTTATACACTGCTTTGAGACTGGAATCACTTGTCTGGCCTGACAGCAAGAAACCTCAGGTAGTTCCTTTGATCCTTGTATAGTTAGTACGCGTTCTACATTGATACATCCCTGTTGCTGGAATGGAATCGTAAGCAGAACTTGCATATTTGAACAAAGATCACTCCTCTAGACTATAACAAAATGTCTTATAGAAGTCTGTATATTTTGTTGAAACCAGTATGTTGTCATTTGATGCCGCGTATAATGTTCAAATTACTTATTCAGCTTGAGCCATCTTATTAAATTGTGTCACTTTGATAATGCGGTAGGTCCTTGTTGACCAATCTGAGCGGTTTGTTTTCAAGCCAATGCTATATGAACTTTTATCTGGAGGTATGAAGATATGACACTACAGAGGGTGGATCATGATGTACAGCTTTTGCTATTCATACCAGGTTCTTTCATCAAGGAAAGTTGAGCTGCTTCTGGGTTACTTTGTACACAATATAAGGAAGTCCAGCGATGCTGAAGATTCTTTCTGTTTCAGTGGAAACTCTGAAGATCCTGAAATGCAGAAAAAGAGTGGAACCACTAAGGGCTTTGCGGCAGAAGATGATGTTGAGACATTTATACTGGAACTTCAACCTGCTCAAAGGGGACTACGAAGTCAAATTCTGGAGGCGGATTTGGTCCTATGGATTATGGGCTCTAAGCCTTCACTTCCCGAATTAGAACCTTGGGATAAGCCGCATGAGCTTCCTTTGACTGCCCATGGTCAAACAGAAACTGATGAAACTCTACGTGGGCCACCCACGCATTTTTGCCCTTGGTGATTCTTCTGCATTAAGAGATTCAGATGGAAAGATTCTTCCAGCCACCGCTCAGGTAAACAAGCAAGAAATGCAATTCATCTATTGGAGTATGATGTTGTAGTGCAACTTTAACATCTGCACCTTTCTTAGTTTTGCTATCTCCTCGCCAATTTTAGTCATTTCTTTCGTGGCCTACCAGGTTGCTTTTCAGCAAGCGGATTCCACTGGTTGGAATCTGTGGGCAGCAATCAATGACCATCCTCTTCTGCCTTTAGGTCTTTCATTTCACTTGTGCCTTTTGTGGTGGACATTTTTTATGGTTCAATCTGCTCGATTTGCAATGCAGAGCCCTTGCTTGTGATCAGCATGCATCTTGTAGCTTTATCTCACCTTCCTTCCCCCAATGACTGTGGTTCTATTAAATTTGGGTGGAGGTAACAAGTTAGCTCAGTTGCACGTTGACATCCCCCAGTGACAAGGAGCACTTTACTGTTATCCATCACAAACACCATTAAGTATCCTTCTGTGGTACCTCTACTAGTGTGTGGCAACTTTTATTTTTTGTAGATCATACTGGTCGAAGCTTTGGATATGTGACTGGTGCATGATTCTGTTAATATAATTTTCAGGTTTCAAAACTTGGGCGAGATGATGACATTGGGAAGAAATGATGCTGCAATTTCACCAAGTTTCATTGATGGATTAACTCTGGAAGGTCCAGTTGGACATGCAGGTTCTTTTCTTTACTTCTGTCACACTGGTCCTTTGAAAAAAAAATGATGTTAATCCATATATTTCTGCATTTGCAGCGAGAAAATTTGCACATCTGATAAGATTGCCCACGGATGAGCATCGAATTAAAGTGGGAATGAGTTGGCTTGCTAAGTCTGCCATAGATTCAGTCGCATCACTTCAGAGCACCCTTACGAGAGTTCTTGTGGGCTAGCAAGTCATTTTTTCATCCAAGCTCTACTTTTTTTTTTTTAAAAACCATTGGCAGTTTTTACCTTGCTTTGTGGCCATTTTGGAGGAAAAGGAATTTGACAATGGTAACTCACCAGTTGTGCAGGTCTACAGCCTGATAGTCCACTTCTAGATAACATGTAATTAGAAGTTCCTATTGAAGATGAATTATCACTGTTATAGTTTTCAAGACTTCAGAATCATGTGAAGCATCATGTTATATATTCACGATACTCTATGCATGTACTGTTTTGTTTGTTTGGATGGACTATAATTTGTTGATATTTTGTCGGCTACATAGAAACACATAGAAATGAATCATATGAAGAGGGTAGAGAGGAATGAGTGGGCCAGCGAATCTACGTAAACTTCCTGCTTCAACCTAATACTAGAATCGGCTGGAGCAATTTGATATGAAGCGAGGACTGAGATTTCTATTACTTGTATTGGTTCAAACTTGTAGCAGTATGATTAAGAATGGTACTTTGGTTATGAAAGATGCGTACACCGTGCGATGATCTTCATGGAGAACATTCATCGACGAGACAAAAAGAGGTAGCCTTTGGTTTTGCGCAACTGAATGAAATTGCTGCCACGAGTCAGGCATTAGGGGTTGATGTATCGATGCTCAAGTTTCCTCGAACAATACGATTGAGCAAGCCAATAGCTGGGTTGTAGCCAATAGCTGGGTTGTGTTGGATGGCATATCATACGACTGGTGAAGATAAAAGGAAATTGAGACCTACTCGTTTTTAGAGGGAATAGAGATTTACATACCATTGAAATATGAAAGTAGATTGATAGATCAACTGTTACACGACATCACCAGGATAAATGACAATAGACACATGAAAATTGTGAAAAATTAATGTCGAGACAAGATGTTGAAGGTCTATATTTCGTGCCATTCATGTTACTATTCTGGTTGTGGTCTCAGAAGGGAGATGAGGCTACATAATTTCAACCTCCTTATTTTGGTGCGAAAACAGCAAAAATGGCATTACCATTATTTTCGCATTTTCTAAATTTATTTTCGGAGTTTCAGACGAAAAGCAGGAGAAATTGCCAAAGGCCTCAAGAGATAATTTCTTTGAAGGTTGTTTCAGGGAAAACTAGAAGAAAGAAAAAGAAAATGAAACATTTTCCCTACAATCTAGGGAAATTTCCGTAACAGAAAAAAGATAAAGTCCAGCAAAACATATGGCTCCTCTCCAACAACAACCCATTAGGAGACCACTTGTCTTCATCCATTTCATTAGTGATACGAAAAAACCAAAGAAGAAGATAAATTAGAAGATAAATTAGGAGGTTCATATTAGCAAGGATAACATAGAGCCAAGGCCTGAATCACTCACTTGCATACTTAACCAAAAAATAGCAAACTTTCATGACCTGAAACTAGAAAACGAAGAACAAAAACCAACCCAGGAGAGCATGTCTTATTGATGCAAAATCTATCATTTGTAACATCTCATTCCAAAATTTTTCACAGAACGCAATGTTTATACAAAGGAAAAACAATGGTGGACATAAATAAGGGAAGTACAACATGTCTCCAGAAGTAAGTTTGCAGAGACCACTTGTTCTTAAGGCTGACGAAGCATCCGTTCTTCAAAATTTCTCCTGTGGCTCCACCTCAGGGATGTCCTATAGATTGTAAAACTAACAATGCAAAAAGGGAACCTTAGTTTAATGCATATTCCCATGGAGCCTGCCACCTTTTCTCATTCATGCCCACAGACACACAAGGCTATGAATCCGACTGGAAATGAAAGTGGAGGAAGATTATACACAATTAGCAAAACAAATTTGAAGATGAGAGGGAGAGGGAGGCCAAAAAGAACAGAAGCAAATGCCAATC
Organism: Eucalyptus virginea; assembly: GCA_014182375.1. NCBI lineage: Eukaryota > Viridiplantae > Streptophyta > Magnoliopsida > Myrtales > Myrtaceae > Eucalyptus > Eucalyptus virginea. The sequence goes on along the minus strand of CM024517.1, from coordinate 16,649,451 downwards.
CAATAAAGCGACAGAATGGCCATGGACTGGAAAAGGCCCCATGAATGATACTTCCCCAGTGGTTGAACGAACTATCTCCCAAGCCACAGCTATTGCTGTGAACTAACTCATGCATACCGATGAATGTAGAATTACATTGCCCAAAATGAGCTTTCAACTCCACTTGTTAGATAGAGAGGTCCTTAAAAGCTTCCAGTTTTCCATTTGGCGCAAGAGAATCCATGCTTATGCCACCCGCAGGATGGTTGACTCCATTTTCAGGATTACTAGAAATCTGGTTGTACGAGGACTTTAGAACTGCAGAACTGCGACTTCCTTCAAAATACGTGGAGTGCGGGAAGTATTCAGCACAACGTAATTTCCATCCTGTTGAAGATGTATTTTACAAGTGTCAGAGACACCATCTCAAAAGTCAAATCTAGCTTTATCCAATCATAATATCCCATCTTTGTATTCAGTAAAATGAGTAGGCCAATAAGGAAGTAGGGATAGAAGAATGGTCATCAGTAACGAAATTCACCGACGAGATCCCTCCCTGACTCTCACACCCCAACACACACCCACCCAGCCACCCACTTGCTACCCTATACTGCTGCTGCTCCAATTATTCCAACAGATACTCCACATTTTAAGCATAACTTTACCAAAAACAGTTGACGAGATCAAAACTTACTTGATGCAGCATCCATATCAACTACTACTGAGGAGAGTAGCTTGTGAACCGCAATACAATCCTTGAGTTTCCATTCCTTAACTGATCTGAGTGCTCCATTTCTATGCAACATAACGTGGACATGCTCAACAGATTATCAAGGGGATGGCAGCGTAAAACGGTCCAAAACAAATGAAATGAAGATGGTAGACCTCCGTTGCACCAAACAGTACCTTTGCACCAAGTTGTTGCTTGAATCCTCAATTAATTTCACAGCCTTGCCCTTATTGCTGGGTTCCAAAAGATACAGCATTTCTGCAGCAGCTGCCTTGTGCATCAAGGAATCTGCACACAACAAAAAAAAAGACCAAGCACACTTAGAACATGTTATAACACACATAAGAAAATTGTCTGATGTTGAGGATACCTTTATGCTTATCGAGGAATGACTCATTTGCCTCTAAAAGAGACTTCCCATGCAAATGACTGCAAGATGAACAATTGTATGTGTTAAAAGACTGTCATATTGAAAAAACAAACAAGAAAGATATAGCAAGTCCAAAAGACAGGTTGTAAAGAACCTGATTTATGGTCATTCAGCTTCTAATACAGTGCAAATAAGTTTCTCAGAGTCAGTAGCTGGGGCAGCCATGGAACTAACTACGTGGAAAAACTTTAACTGCAGCATAAGAAGCACCCATCAGGAACAACACCAAGCCGTCAAAGTCTCTAGCAACCGGGGAAACAATATAGACCACCACTGAAAAGAATTGAGGAAAAAGTAGCAGCAACACAGATCAACATACTATGACTTGCATCAAAATTTACAGACACCCAAAAGATGCAACAAATATATCAACAGCTCAACCCAAGGAGTTAAGAGGACATATGAGAATGATAAAATATCTCGAGTGCAAACTAGAGAGGAACTAACCAGGCACCTATGTGTGTCAGGGCTTTCTGCGTCCAACCAAAGCAGCTGCTTCACCGCCTGGGTTTATGAAAAGAGCAGCATATAAAGATGAATATATTAAAATGGAGTTAAGTAGAAAATTAAATTGCAAGCAGCACATATATAGGAAAAAGAAACAGAACATTTATCAGCTTGTCATTAAGTTACTCCGGACAATATGTTTCAAGAAGTTTCAAGAGTAAGAAAGTCACTGGACAAAAGAAAAAAGAAGAAGCAAAGTAACCCCAGGCAAAATTACCTGAAAAGCAAGCAAAGTTTTCCACTTTCTCATATTTACTTCAAACGAAAGAATGTGTGTTTCCAAAGAATCAGGCGAGCTCCTTTGAAGCCGCTTCAATTACTTTGTTGACTCTGATAGTGGATCCTCGACCTACCACCACATATACATAATGGAATCCAGGTCACATCAGCAACTTTTAATAAAAAGGAAGTTACATAATATATGAAGCCAAAAAGAAGATTGCGCAGGAATATTACATACACTAATTTATCAGGAAGAAGCTGCTCATTGGTACATATCATGCTCTCTCTAGAAACGATAAAGCACATTTTTTGGCGAAAGGAATGTAATCACCAATTCCAATATTAGTATTTTCATGTGCTATTCAGAATCAAAATGGGCAGGCATTCGCGTATATGACAGAATGCCTATCCCCCCCTCCTTTACGAGACACTTTTTTTGAATCGTAGCCTAACTATTTCCCATTTCATAGATGGATATCTAGGGACTCAAGTCTAAATAAAATTGACTGTACACAATTGTAATTTGCACCAGACATATTTTACTTGATTAATTATGAAAATTGAATCTGACAAGAAGATACCTGGTAAGTCCAGCTAACTTGGTGCTATAATTTGACCCACGGTGACAACTAACTCCACTGAAATCCATAGTCCAGAATTCAATGGACTTGTTCGATGCTGGTGGTAATCATCACTCCTTCTTCTCGTGCTAGAGGAATTCACGGAGTTCAATCTGTTTGATGAATTTACAGTTGTTTGATCCGCAGGGGCTGGCATGATAGGCGAAAGTCCATCCTCATCCTCTGTCGAGTCTACCCTGCGTTGCTGATCACCATGAGATGCTGTCAATGAGGCGTCCCCATTTCTCTGTACATCAATTATGTGCTGATGACCGCTACTACTCTCCACTTGTTCCATTAGCAAAGGATACCGATCTATCTGACTATCTCTATGTCGTTCGGGAGCTCCAACATCCATCTAAGTCGACCGAAAGACAAACCTGTATGGCAGGAGTGTCCAACATTGTAAGTTAAAAGTCACGAGCTTCCTGTCTTATTGAACTTGCTCCAATGAATAATAGCTCCAAAAACATATGAAAATTTTATCATCTTTCAACAGAACTCCCGACACTTGGCATTCAGCAAATGTCAACAAATAAACCGATAGTCAAGCTTCTCTTCTAAGAATCCTCTAGAATAGGAGCAATAGATATCATTATTATCATTACCACGAGCTCATTAAACTCAGGAAACATCAATTAAAGAAGAACAGGGGGAAATTGCAGACCTCAAGCGTGCTCTCAATCTGCGCCTTCAGGAACCCGGCCGGCGCGAGTTCCGACTTCCTCAACCAGTAGTGCCCGACCATGCGGCCCTCGTCTGGGCCAGGTTCGCGATCGCGCCCTTCCCCAGCTCCTCCATCGCCTTGAACGCGGCCTGGAACCGAGGCTCTATCTCCTCCACGAACTCGTCCGTGGACCCGATTCGGCTCACGTCCAAGGAAAAGCCCTAGCTCCGGTGCTGGTGTAGCCAGTCCACGTACCTCGTCCACAGCGAGCGGGAATCCTCCCCAGCCCTCTAGCCCGCGCCTCTCCTTCTTCGCCGTGCCGTCGGCCCTGCCTAGGTCCACCGAGATCCCCCTCGCGACCGATCGGGCCAGCGACAGGGACAACACCCGGTCGACGGCGGGGAGCCCGGCGCCGCTCGGGAACGAGATCGAGGCCGCCTCCCTCCTGCCGGAGGCAGACGGTTTCGCGACGGAGGCGGGCGGCGTCTTCGGCCTGAGGGAGGGGGAGGACGAGCAGATACCAGAGACGGAGGACGCCATCGGCGGCGGCGGCGGCTCGGAGTCGGAGTTGATGACGAGTTCGTCGGAGGGAGGCAATCGGACGGAGGCCCAGGAGTTGCCGAGAGACCAACGCGAGCACAAACCTCGATCTCCGCGTTGGAAACAGTCGGAGGCGAAGGTTTGAGAAACCAGCTGCGACCGGCGGGGCTCTTGGAGGAGGCGACGTGACAGAGGTAGATGACCGGCGAGGCTTTTTGGAGAGGCGGAGGCGCGGAGGCGGAGGCGCGGAGGCGGAGGCGGAGGGGGTGGGATGCGCTGAGAAGGAAACGGAGGAAGTAAGTGCAGCTCGATCCGTCTGCCCTTCCACGAAAGAGAGACAAAACCTAAAAAATTCAAGCGAGGAGAGAGAAAATTTAAGCGGGAGCGTTGCGCATTTATTACCTGTCCTTTCTTCTGCCAGCCGAGCCGAGCCGAGCCAGCAGCCGAGTTATCTGGGAGAGAAGAGAGAGAAAGAAGCGCTGAGTCGAGATCGAGGAGAGGAAGATGGCGCCTGACCTTATGGGTCCCACGAAGACACGTGTCGCGCTCCCATCGCCTTCTTGTTTGCCAGGCTGTTGCACAAGACGTACCCAATATTTTCTCGAGAGGAGAGAAGTGGACAAGTGAGGGACGCTCGGCAGGGTGCAGCAGGAAAAAGAAAAAAAAGAAGGAAAAAGGAGCTCCTGTTCATCGTCTTCTTCGAGCTTGCCCTCACCGGTCCGCCTGCCGGTCTTCGATCCGCCGGTCACCACCACTGTCGCTCCGCGCCCCCGCGTCCACCATCGCCGCTGCAGCGTCGGAGCCGTTCCTCACCCATGCCGCGCTCGCACCGACGCGGCCCGGAGCCGAAGCCCACTGCAATTTCGCCCTGCTGCTTCGCCGTTCCGCCCCTCGCCGTCGCGACCCGCCTTCGTCTGCCCGTGCCCCAGCAAGTTTTGAGCCCGGCTCCTCCCTGCTCTGTTCGTGAGTCACCCGAGACGCCTGCAGCCCTTTGTTCCCCCGACGACTGCTGCTGCTGCTCCCGCGCCGCTGTCCGCTCAGCCGCACCGCTCTGCTGCCAGTCACGACGCCGCCGCTGCTGTCTCTCAGCCCAGCACAGCGCTTGATCCCTTGTCCCCCTGTGCCGAGCGACGCCCACAACAACACTCCGCCGGTTTTGCCGCGACCTGCTGCTGCCCCCTCGCTGCTGCCCGAGCCTGCTTTCGCCGGAGCTCCAACCACCGGGACCTCCGACCGACGATGACCAGCGACACCACAAGCCGCTGCCCTTGCACCGTCCTTAGCCACGCCGAGCCTCCTTCGTGGTGCAATCTACCAGATATTGGGAAAAAATTCAAATCTAGGTAGAGATTTATTTTATTTTATTTTATTTTATTTTATTAGGTAGGTTTATTTTACTAGGCTGATTTATTTTAATAGGTAGGGTTGTTTAGTAGATTTATTTTATCTTATTTTAGTTTTGATATTTTATTTCTTTATTTGAAATATTTCCCAAGGCACGATTGAAATTTTCCAATGTATAGCTTCGATTCATAACCGCACATGGATTTTTATTCCATTTATAAGGCTTTAGATGGAATAATTGATTGCGCGTGAGTAAAATTGATATCTTGATCTTTAAGACTTAAAGATCCATTTATCGATTTTATTAACGAAATAATCAAGTTTGAATTTCAGTTGGAATGATGGATAACATTTTTTATGACTACGGATGATTTAGTGTTTATCTCCATATAGATTAGAATTGATTGCATGATAGGGTAGTTATTTTTTTAAAATGCATGTTTAGAATCTATTTAAAATAGATAACATTTCACTTTAGTTTTCATTTTAGTTAGATTTTTAGTGATTTTAATTATGAATTTTCATAAAAATACAAAAATATCATACCTATTTCATATAGAATTAGGTTCATGAAATGCGTGTCATTTAGTGATTGTTGCTAAGTCCATTTAATTAGAAATTGCCTGTCATTAGAATTAGGTCATTTGATCAGATTGCATTACACATAGATTAGATTTTATTAAACAAGTGAAAATCCTTAAAAAAAGATTGAGTGATTGCGTGTTAATTAGAAATCATATCTAAGGTTGTTGATATGAATTTCAAGTTAACACTGCAGATACTTTCGTTGCTACGAGGTAAGTATTGCAGCTTATTCATTGTTTATTTATTTATTTATTTTATGTTAAATTGGTGGTTGCGCACCTGCATGATCATCTCATATGTTAGGGAAATAGATTTAAAATCAATTCAAGCTGCCTGTAAAATATTTTTTTAAAAATAAAAGAGAAAGGTACCAAAAGAGCGTTAGAGAAATCTAGCGTAATCAAGTCCCCGAATTCATAAATCTGGTTCGTAGGAGTAAAGTAAACCTCTCATTACTTTACTTAGGTATCTAATCGACCTATCAAGTGGTGACTCCTAACTAAAATTTAAGGATGATATTACATATTTGGTCAAATTCAAGAACTATTTGTGTAATTATTCCAAATATATATTACCACATACATAATTTATATATATTTATCTATAATATGAAAGCCACGAGTGGAGGGGTCTAACTATTCAAAAGCTCGTAAAACATTCTACAAGTGTTATAAGGAAATTAAATCCAAAACTTTAGGCAATATAGGTGATTTTAACAGAAAGTAGTTTGGACAAAATTGATAAATCCCCAATGTTGCACTGCACCTAGACAAACCATTGATTTTATGCTTTAGTATTATTATTTTAGGCTTGCTTTTGCTATGTGTTATTATTATTCTTTTAAGTTATTATAACAAGAGCCAACAAAATCTCTCTCTCTCTCTCTCTCTCTCTAAGAAAATCTAAACCCCTCAAACACATCTTTTAAGCTTAAATTAATCACCAATAGGGATGATCAATAAGCCAATTCAACTCGGGAATCAAACTGAGCCGGTCTTACCAAATTGTTTTTGGAAAGGACGGGTCTAGTTCTCAATTAAACTTTGGAATCGACCTTTATACTAATGTCTAGATCAGGTACCGAAAACTCCCACATAGACTTTCAAATGTCGTTACTGCATTTCAGCCTATGCAATGTTCTTAAGGGTATTGCTCTCCATTCTCAGAAAAGTACCAATGCCTTAGTTGTTGCTTTAATTCACCACGTGTTGACCTGTCTGCGACCTCGTCGGACCTTATTGTGTTTGGTTCACCACCGTTGGATTTCATCACCTTAGAATTACATGGAAGCCATTCCTACTTTGGTCAGCTCCGAGTGCGGATGCACGGCCACCAGATCTTGCTCCATGTTTTGGACGCTAGAATGAACCCTATGTTTTGGCAAATTCCCGCGACCCATCTCAAAGTTGGGTGCATCACTCGTGGCTCTAGTCAATAGTAACTCGCATTGTCAGTTGGGCTAGCTCGTCACATACTACGCACACAATCCTTCTTCAATCTCTGGTCATTAGAGTGGTGACCATGATTTCGAGATCTTCGCTGTAACTCATGCTTTGATATAAGATATCATAGTCTAGGCCATTGGCTTAGTGCAAAAGAATGGTGTGGCATTACTATCCTTGGTCACGATTAGAAAAGCAGCATACTCAATCGTGCAACGCCTGGATGCTAGGCCGCAGTACAGTTTGCCGGATGGTTTGTAAGAAAGCAAGGATATAAATAGGTCGAGAGAAAATGTGCTACTCAGTTGTATTAAACAAGAGTGCAAGCAATGTGTACAAGGGACACTCGGGATAGGAGAATTTGAGATAGTTTAATCCCCCTTAAGAGCTTTACAATTATTCTTTAATCTATTCTAGCACGATAGACATTACACGTGCTTGAGATGACATCTTTTAAAAATTTCGAAAAAGTAAGGGATAAAAGAAGTCCTACGCTATGTTGACGCATGCTTGACCCTAGTTGCGCTCTCGACAAGCCAGGATCAAAGGATTCATTAGAATCTCGTGACAAGTGGTCGCTCATCTTATGCTAAAGAGAGGGATTTCCACCTCCAGGTGATCAGTAGATCTCATGCAAAAAATATTGAATTTTCTTGTACCAGTTTTATATGATTTCCCCTTTATTCTATCAAGCTAATCTAAAAAGAAATATAATTGACACCCACTCTCTCTCTCTCTCTCTCTCTCTCTCTCTCTCTCTCTCTCTCTCATACCAGCTTTCTGCTGCACGTAATTCTGCATTTTCATGTTGATAACTTGATACTCTTCCTAGTTAAGCTGTCAAATAGACTTATATCAACCTTACCATAGTAGAGTCCATCAAATTGGGTTGCGTTTACTATGTCGCTAATTCGTATCTTTGGGCCCTATAATATGTAAGTTCCTCGCAAAAAAAAGAAGAAGTTAATAATACATTCATCCAATGAACTATGACTTAATTATTCCAGCGCACAGAATGTCTATGCAATTGCAGTCCATCCGTCATTACTATGATGAATGTCTTGGGCCAAATAACACTGAAACTTACTAAGCCCACGTCGTTTACTTTTTCCTCTAATTTCAATTTTATTATAAGAAGTACGCTTCGGTGCTACTTTAGGATATTAGACCCAAAGATCAAATTCACCCACTTCTTGAATTTTTTTTTTTTGGTCGAAAATAGATATTGCATTCATTCATGAAACGAAACGAGCCTTACAAGGCAACGATGGATAAAATTCTGAACATAGAATTTTCGAAAGGGAGGGAGGAGGAAAAGTCACCCAATTTGCAGGAAGATTTTTGGAACGGTGAGAGTTTGCTAGCCAATCTGTTGCTCGGTTTGCCTCGCGTGGACTATATTCAACCCTTGCTGATACGACCCTTGCTGATTTAATAATGCGTAGCTCTTCTTTGCACTGTTCCACAATTTCCTTTAAGTCCCATGAAGGTTCGCCCCGGCCCATCACAGCTTCCACCAAACTTGAACTGTCGCTTTCTATCACCCATCTGCAGCTTTGACTGGTGCCTATGCCCACGTGTGTAGCTTCACTTCGACTCAAGTGCTTCAATCCCTACAGCAGAGCTAGGGTTTCTGCTTGCTGGGGAGAAAGCGCCCGGATCTACATTGTAAAGCCGTCAGCCACGATCCTCGACGGGTCTCGCAATATACCAGAAGCCGAGCCTAAGAATTCGCCCGGAGACCATGAGGCGTCGACATTCAGCTTCATCTCATCTTTTTCCGGTGGCGTCCATCTAATCGGTAGGTTTTGGTTTGTGGGTTTTTGCCCTTTCTGATTCTGCCATCTACTGAAGTTTTTTTGTTGAGCTAGTACCAGATCTACAAGAGCCGTCGGTTGTGGAGGCTTACCTCGAAAAATAAAATCGTTTTGGGACTTCCAGATGTTCCACAGCACAGCAACAATTTGTTCTCTTTCAGGTAATATGTCGCTTCTTTCGAAAACTTCCATTAGCCACTAATCAAACCTTGTTATGTTGCTTGGTTTTCTGATGATATGGATTCGTGGATTTGCCCAAATTTTTTTTGGTCCATTTGCAAAGTAGGAATAGATGTTCTGTTGTTTCCATATGTGTGGCGCAGAGCGTACAATAGAGGTCGGGTAGCATTTTCCTTTTATGCATGTTCTTCCTTGTTGGTATGGCATCTTGGCATAGGCTCCATAGGAAAGTTCTCATTTTTGGGGGAATAGCTAAGCTCCATATTCTTGTCCAGAGGGATCTAGGTGGCTTGAAAGAGCATGTTGCTCTGTTTTGTTCTGTTCTTGTGGCGTTAGAATAGGTCATATTGTACCCACTCTTCACAGTGTATGTCCCTGATTTATTACCAATCCAAACTAGACAATCATCTTTTGGAGTCGGGCTAATGGGTGTAGCAAGTATCTCGTTTGCTACTTGTTCTTCAAAAATATTCAGAATTAAACTTTCCTTCCATACCCGCGAGTCTTCATTGATAAATTCTGCCACCATAACTGGTTTATTTTGCTTAACCGGGCCTCCAAGCACTCCGGACTTTAGCCATTTATCTTCTCTTATGTTGATAGACTTGCCATCCCCTACGGACCATTTAACCTCTGATTCTATGGCTTCTCTCCCCGTTAAAATGCTTTGCCATCCCCAAGACGGTCGCTGCCCTTTTCTTGCCTTCCACAAATCTTCATTTGGAAAGTAAATGCCTTTCAATATTCTACTCCACAAGGCTGAAGGTGTTTTGGCTAATCGCCAAGCTTGCTTGCCGAGCATTGCTCTGTTAAAATTTCTCAAATCTTTGAACTCCAAACCTCCCTCATCTTTTCTGGTTTTTAGTATTCCCCAGTTTTTCCAATGCAAGCCCCTTTTTGAATCGCTTTTCTGCCACCAAAAAGAAGCAGTTCTTTTTTCTATAGCTTTGCAAATGGAAGTAGGTAATTTAAAAACTGACATCGCATAATGCGGGAGAGCTTGTACAACACTCTTTATCAGAATTTCTTTCCCTGCTTTGGATAGTAATTTTTCTTTCCATCCTCTAACTTCGAGTTTACTCTTGCTAGAATCCAAGCGAACATCTCCTTCTTTGAGTGACCCCATTCTGTTGGTATGCCAAGATATTTTCCTGTTTTTTCTATTATTGGGACTCTAAGTTGCTGTGCTAAGTTCCTTTTCAGAGATAACAGACAATTGATGCTGAAATATACCCCTAATTTGTTTAAATTAACTGCTTGGCCCGATGCAAAACAATACTGGTTAAGAATATTTGCTAGATTTTGGCATTCTACAATAGTCCCGTTCAAGAAAAATATGGCATCATCAGCAAAGAGTAAATGAGACAGTATAGGGCAGAACCTGTATAGCTTTATACCCTTAATGCTTCCATCTTTGAGGGCTTTGTTCATCATCCCAGTCAAAACATTAGCCGTTATGATAAATGAAAATGGGGAGAGAGGGTCGCCTTGTCTCATTCCTCTTGAAGGGGTGAAGTATGGAGTAGGCTCCCCATTTATCTTCACACTTAGGGACACCGTCGAAACACATTGCATGATTAGAGATACCCACCGCTCACAGAAACCCATTTTCAGCATACAATCCCTTAAAAAGTCCCATTCGATTCTGTCATAGGCTTTCTGTATATCCAGTTTCAATATCGCCTGAAACTTTTTCTTTCTTTTTGTTATTTTCAATTGATGCAAGACTTCCTGAACTATTAAAATATTATCTTGAATTTGCCTCCCTTGAACGAAGGCACTATGTTCAGGTTCTATAATCTCTGGAAGCCAAATATTTAGTCTATTTGCCATGAATTTTGAGATAATTTTGTAGTTGACATTGCACAAACTAATAGGTCTGAATTGGCCTATATTTTCAAGGTTTTTTTACTTTTGGTATCAAGGAGATATGTGTTCTATTAAGGAGGGGGTCGATGAAAACTGTTTCGAAGAAATTGTGCACTAACTGAAACAAATCTAGCTTAATATCCTCCCAAGACTGTTGATAAAAAAACCCATTTAGTCTATCGGGCCCAGGAGCCTTTAAAGAGCCCAACTGAAAAACCGCTTCTTTCACCTCTTCAAGGGTGATATTTGCCATCAGATTTTCATTTATTTCTTCTCTTACTAGTCTGGAACACTGGTTTAGGATTGGTTGATGGTTCCTAGGGCCCATCGATTTGTATAAGTTCCGGTAGAAAGACCCTATGTGTTGTTTAAGTGCCACCGGATCCCTGCACCAGCTTTGATCTTCCATTTGCAACATTGTAATTCTGTTCCTTTGTCTTCTTTGTACTGCTGTGGCATGGAAGAATTCCATGTTTTTATCTCCCCATTGCAGCCAATTGATGCGTGCTCTCATCCCCCAATATTTTTCCTTTTGTTTCCATAGTTTGTCTATTTTGTCAATAACATTCTGTGCTTCCTGCTTGCTGAAATTTTCATAGTTCTTGTTTGTTATCTCTGTTAATTCTCTGTTTAGCTCCTTGATACGATGTGGCGCATTGGCAAATTTTTCCTTACTCCACTTAACAAGCTCCGTAGAAATATCATTGACCTTCATTGATAAACTCGTCTGGCTTAGTGGCGTTTTGTTCCATGTTCTCTTGATAATCTCTCCACACTCTTGATCTTCTGACCAATATGCTTCAAACCTGAAATCTCTCTTCCTTTTCTTGTTTTTAGGATGCAACACCAAGAGGAGAGGGCTGTGGTCCGAGCCAATTGCTGGTAGAGCTTGTACTTCAGCAACAGCAGGGAAGGTAATTCTCCATTCTAGTGTGCATAAGACTCTATCTAATCTTTTTTTAACATGGGCCTCCCCTTCCCGTTTGTTTGACCAAGTGTAGGCACAGCCTTTGCTGTCCATATCCATTAGGGAACACTCGTTTAATAGATCTCGAAACGCTGCTATTCTGTGGTTATCAGCTTCTCTTTTCCCCATCTTCTCCCAAACGTATAAAATTTAATTAAAATCTCCCATACATATCCACGATAAATGATTTGAAGACTGGAAATCCTTCAACTTTTGCCATAGCTTTAGTCTCTCCCCAAAGTTCGTCGATGCGTGGAGAAAAGTTATCCTCATTTGATAGCCACTATCTAGATCTCTGTAGTCCAAATCAATAAACTCTTTAGAGCTGTCATTTACCTTTAACACCACTTCATCACTCCACAAAACTGCTAAGCCTCCCGCAATTCCTTCCAGATTTTCTAAGAACAGATTTTGGAAATTAAGTCTCATTTTTACACCCTCCACCATTGTTGCTTTGTTCTTTGTTTCCATCAAAAAGACCAGATTGGGCCTTTCAAGAGCTACTAGAGCTCTTAGCTCTTGGAATGTTAGGGGATTGCCCAGCCCCTGACAATTCTAGCTTATAATTTTCATATCGTCATCGGTGGCTTATTAGGGCTAGCCATCACAGCCCACTCATTGCCATCTTTGATCAAGTGAATTGGGGTCTCCAAGAGCTTTGTATCATTAATCATAAAGGGAATTTGTTCTGCTATGCATTTCTGTTTTTTCGCCCTCTGCACTTTCATGCTTTTTTTGCTGCATTTCCCAACCTTCGATAGGATTGACTTGTTTGCTTCGAAACAAATAATCTGTTTGCCATGATCTGTAATTTTCATGATTGTGTTTGCTGGTTCTTCTGGTGATTCCCGCACTTCAGAGTTTTTTGCCCTCTTCTTGTTGCGATTTGGGGCTGTTAGGTTGTCAATTTTGTCTCCGGCCACTAGGTCCATTTCGTAAGTTATAGGAGGAATTTCTAGTGCCATTTCTTCCACAGTAAATCCGTCTTCTAATTTGCCATAGAACGCATCCCAGTAGGGGTTATGGTCTCGCACTTCCGCCTTAAGCCATGGTCCATATTTTCCAACTTTCTTTTCAGCCTATGCAATTTGTTTATACGGGATTTCTTCACAGTTTGTAGCATAGTGACCAATTTTTCCACATGAATAGTAGTAGTGTGGCAATTGTTCATATTTAAATTCCACCCATAGTTTCTTGTTTCTGATATCCAAAATAGCCCCTGATTTTAGTGGAGCTGATAAGTCCACTTCCACTCTTACTCTTCCACTTTTCTGTGGTCCGTTTCCCTTAGAGTCCACCTGAATCTCCAAAACTTTGCCTACCTTTTTTGCCAAATCATTAAACACAGCTTCCAATATCCACCCAGGGGGTATCCCTCCAATATGCACCCAAAAAGCGCAGCGAGTATAATCATAATAGTGCTTTGGAATGTCAGGTTCACATTGTTTGAGAACTAGTAGGTTACTGGCAAAGAACCATGGCTCGGATTTCATTACTCTCTCTTTTTCCTCCTCCGATTGAAAAAGGAAAGAGAAAAAACCTAGTTCCTTTTGTGTGCATATCACTGATTCTATTCTCCATGCTTTCTTCATAGTTTGAAAGAAAGTTTGGAAGTTGACATTAGGTTTAGAATATAGCTTTCCAAAAAGGGTCTGATTGCATTCTGCTCTTTTTTTAGGGGGGATTTCTTTGATCACTTCAACTACATCATTCTCCGACCACAGGTGGCCCAGGCTTTTACATAAGGCTGCCAGACGCAATTCATTCTCTTCTATACATTCCATTCTTCAGATTTATAGGTAATAATTTTGCTGCTGGGTGTAATTTGCTAAGTGGTTTTTTGAATTTTTGGAAAGGAAATGCAGATTGAAGGGAGCTCTGTGGTTGAAATGGCAGGATTGACGGGAACTGTGGTATGTCGAACCTGATTCAGCCTTTTGTCTCAGCAGGGAATAAGTAGAACTCAGTACAAAGAACAAGACCAGCATCGATTTAGCCTTTTGTCTCAGCAGGGGATAAGTAGAACTCAGTACAAAGAACAAAACCAGCACCGCTCAAACAGGGCAAGCTCCATACAACAAGACCCATTCAACTTACTTCGTAGCAGAGTCTACTTTAAAGCCAAAACCCATTCCGCTACAATAAAAGTAGACAACCCAGAAGACGACCATAAAGAAAATGGCAACATCCCACCTTGCACTAGGCTAGAACTTCGAGTCATCAAACATTGATTGAAATCACTGCAGATAGATGGTGGGACTGTTCCATTTGCTCAGGACTTCATGTTTCTGCGGGTAAAACAGTAGGGGAGGGTTTATGAGGATTACGTAATGGGTTTCATTGATCCACAGAAAGGGATCGGGGTTTTAGGTAAGAGAAATCTCCAGGAGGCTTAGGGTTTCTACCACCAGAGGTAGGGGAAAACTCTCAAAGTCGAGAGAAAATTCAGCCTTGATGTGAGAAAGTTTTCCCTCTCCCACTTCTTGAATTTAAATGGCATCTTAACACGTCCAAAGCAAAAAAAGAAAAAAGAAAAAGAAAAAGAAAGAGATTGCTTTTAATCTTTAGGTGAAATCATTTCTGTTTGGGCCCAAAAAGAGCGAAATTATTTCTCAAACAGTACTAAGGATGTTGCGCTATTGATTGGAGTCGAAGTCTACTGGCCCATCGAAATGAATCCAAGCAACAAAACAAGAGCAAAGGTTAAAATATGCATGTCGGGATCCCAAACACAATGACGAAGACCAAATGGCAAAAGCCACGTCTCCTCTCGCTTTTGCTGATTGCTGTCATCGAAGAGAAAGATAAGGAGTAACCTTACACCACTTAAAAAAAAAAAAAGAATTAAAGTCACCGAGAAAATGTCCTGATTCCCTCTCCTCGACTTCGTGGGGACGAAGGCAGTTGCGGGTATTGTGGGAAAACATCAACAGGACAAGCGAAATGACAGGCAATAGAGTTTGAAGAGTCTACTCATCAGTAGGGGTGTGCAAAATACCCGGGAACAGCCCGGACCGCCCGGAACCGGACCGGAACCGCCCGGAACCGGCGGTTCTTGAGGGAACCGGTCCGGTTCCCGGTTCCAATTGTTGAGAACCGGTGGGAACCGGTCCGGTTCCCGGTTCCGTGGGCGGAACCGCCCGCCCGCCCACCGGACCGGACCGGTACCTATTTATAATAAAAAAAAATACTAAATGAAAGTTACGAAGCCCTAATTCGCGAAGCCCTAATTCGCGTCTCATCTCTTCCGGTTTCTTCCTCAGTCTTCGATTCTCTCTCTGTTTCTTCCTCAGTCTCTTCTCTTCGTCTTCAATTCCTCGCCGAGCATCCACGCCGCCGCCGCTGCTCCTCCTCCGCCGCCACCGCTCCTCCTCCTCTTCCTCATTCACGTGTAGTTGACTGTTATTTAATGTTGAGCATTCGTCTATTAATTATTGTTTTAGTTTTTGGAGATTGGAACTTGGAATTTTAGAGCTCAAAACTTGGGAACCGGACCGGACCGGTGGTCCGGGAAACCAAAATTGTTTCGCGAACGTTTTACGTTGAAAACTAAAAATTTTCGCGTCAAGATCGGTTCCATGAATCCACCCGGGAACCGGACCGGACCGGCGGTCCGGTTCCCGGGTGGATCCATGCAATAAACGGGTGGATCCCGGTTCCAATTTTTCGGAACCGGTCCTTAGCGGGCGGTTCCCGGTTCTAGGTCGGGAACCGCCCGCCCGGACCATGCACACCCCTACTCATCAGCGACAAGGACAATCGATTTTTTCTATCTAAGACTGTCTGGCAATGCAGTGGGAAATTGTGAAGGGAGTTTGAGCTGAATACGAAACCCCATTCCATCGGTGAGTATAAATCAGTTTGTTTAAGAATCAATAATGTCGACGAATCACTTTCCTATTAGGATTAGACTTCTTATCTTGAATTTCAAATATATACTAGTTACATTGAGATTTTTTATGGGTCTTATACCAGGTTTGACCAGGAGGGCTCTTATTTATATAAAATACACATAAGGAAAACTATGGTGGGATGCTTATTGGATTAGTCGCATAGTGCTTCAGCGTCCCAAAATAAAGCAAATACTACCAAAAAAAAAAAAAAAAAAAAATCCAATTATGCCCACCCTGATATAATTACCTCAAATTTTTTGTCAAAAAAAAAATCCTAAACTTGTCTACTATGACACAAATATCCTTAATTTTTTTTTGTGTCACAAAAAAAAAATCTAAATTTATACACGTGTGATACATATATCCACTATTTCAGTTCTATCCAAGTCATATTTATTACACTGATATAAGTTCATGGTTTTTATAATAAAACAACAATTTTAGATATTTGTGTCACGATGGACAAGTTTAAGGTTTGGTGACACAAAATGAATTTTGGGATATTTATTTCATAATGGACATAGTTTGAGACTTTTTTTTTTTATTAACATCAAAATAAAATGGAATTTTTTTACTCTTTTGTTTTGATTCCTGAAGAGAAGCCACACATTTGGCCCCACGCATAGCTTAGGCTAGAGTGAATTTGTGGGGGTGAGTCTTGCATTCAATTGACTTGTTTTCTTTGTAAACAGTATAAATTTGAGTGTAAACTAGGGTTAGGAGACACCTGAGCATGTGAGTAATCTTAACTTTGTAATTATCTAATTGATTAGTGAATTATTTACGGTTCGCTCTCCTTGTAGATAAGGTACAGACACTTTAATTTAACCACATAAATCTTGTGCTCTTTATTGTTCTTCGATTTGTTTGTCTAGTGAGTTAAGTCTCTCGCATTAATACAATTGCAAGATCCATTAACTTTCACATTATTTTACAACAATCGATATCATAGTTAGGGATAAGAATCTATCAATCTGAGTTGAGGCTTCTTCTTTTGTTGACGTTATTTGGTAATTTACTATTTGCAATTATGTTTCGAGCAAAAGTAGAAATCGAAATGTTTCATAGGAGGAATGATTTGGGGTTGTGGAACGTTAAGATGCAAGCATTATTAGCAACTCACGATTAGGCCGAGGGGGCCAAGTTGCTGGAAACGATGAAAAATGATGATAAAGATGAGTTAATGAAGAGGGCAAAAGTACAATCATATTGAACCAAAATAGAACTAGCCATGGAGAAGGATGCTTTATTATTCAAATGTTTTGTGTATGCTCATGCATGTAATGGTAAGCTTAACATGAGATTGAAGAAGTACATATTTTTGGATTACGCAAGTATGGCGAAAGGTTACTAGTTATTATGCATGCTCACGTGCATATAAAATTTATGCTGTCCATCCATCTACTATCGCTATGGTGAATGTCTTGGGCCAAGCAACTCAGAAACTTACTAAGTCACGTCGTTTACTTTTTCCTTCATTTGATTGGGCACAGCCAAGAAAGAGATCGTTTAATTATATTTGCCTTTCCCTTCAAAGATAAAAATAATATTTTTAATTATATTAAAATTACAAAAGATTTAGTTTTTTTTTTTTTTGGGTCAAGGAAAGATTTAGCATACTTGAGTGACTTTTAATGAATATAGTGTTTATGTCTTTAAAGGTTTGGTGTGTCTAGTACTGAATAAGTATAAAATACTCCACATACTTTAATATAGGTTTCTGCATCTCTTTAAAGATTTGGTGTGTCTAGTACTGAATAAATATAAAATACTCCACATACTTTAAGATAGGTTTCTGCATCTCCCGAACACTTCTTGAGGTTTTGTGCATCCTTTTCTATCATTTTTATTATAATAAGTACAAGTTGGTGCTATTTTTAGGAAGTGATGGCATCTTGATCCGTCCAGAGCACACAAAGGTTGCTTTCACACTTTAAGTCAAAATAATTTCCCTATGGCCCAGAAAAATTACATCTAGAACAGTACTGAGTATGTCTTTTTTTGGTAGGAGTCAAAGTCAAGTGGCCCCCTCGAGATGCATCCAAGCAACAAAACAAGGGCAAAGGTTAAAATGTGATCGCCCAACCAAATGACACAGACAAAAAAGACTACGTCTCCTCTCACTTTTGTTGATTGTCGTTGGGAAAATGATACAAAATCCATAAATTTTGATTAGATGCAATATAATTCTTAATTTCTTAATATGTTTAATATGTTTCATGAATCTTTTTGTATATGTTAAATCTAGTCACTAAATTAGAATAATTCAAGAGTTATATTGAATTCAGAGATATAATAATTTAGGAACTAAGATGAAAAGTCGATGGATCATATTATTCATAAACGACATTATATATTAGATTAAAATTTATAAATCATATCAAATAAATTAAAATTTTCGGAATGATATTATATATTAGATCAAAAAAATTATAAATCATTTTTGTAATTATCTCAAAATAAACAAAAGAGAGAAAGACAAGCACCGAAATAATGTCAAGATTCGCCCCACGGAAACTTCCTGGAAACCAAGGCGATTGCGTGTATCGTGGGAAAACGTCAAAGTGGATGGACAAGCGAAACGAGAGACGGCCGGGCAAAGACTCGCAGGTCCAAAGTGGGACATAAAGTTGGAGAAGAATCAGCTGATAAAGCCAAAGATTCTGCTCATCAAGCGACGAGAAAGATGGATTTCCTTCTCTCTCTCCCTCTCTCTCTCTAGGACTATTTGGCAATGTGGAAATGTGAAAAGGGTACTTTACACTGAATGGAAGCAAGAAACTTCAATGGCAACGTGACACCACAAGTAACTTTTACTAGATCACCAAAAAGCATGGATAGAAAGCAGAGCAAGATGCCAGTGGCTTTAAAGAAAACTTGGTTCAGTGTTCACATTAAATTGACCGCGAACTAATAACATAAAACAATGATAGGGATATTCTACGTCGTGAGAATATACTAAATTGAATTTTGTAATGGGTATAAGGATATTCTACATCGTGGTGAGAATATACTAAATTGATTTTTGAAAATTCGAAATACTTCTTATTAAAGGTGTGTCGAAGAGAGAATTCCAAATTTATTACATGAAGGACCTTGAGTTAAAGTATTTTTGTGAAATGCAAAACACTATTTTCATCTAGGTTGAAGGGTTTTCCCAAAATGTAAATAATATTTAAAACAACATATGATAAATACGATTTGTGTAAGGGAATTTTGTTTATATGTATAGATGACCTTGATTGAAAGGTTTTTGAAAATGCATTGCATTTACTATATGAGTTTTCAAATTGCTTTACCCAACGTATTTATATTTCGTTAATGATTTTTATAGGCTCAAATTCTCTTGTCAAAAACTGTGCCAAAAGCCCTCAGGGAATGCATCAAGGATATCCGGATACGAAATATAATATACCAAATATGACTGACATTCATTAAACATTTGAACAAACCCACCATCTCGCGAATGGTCGACCCACTTCCGTAAAACAAACCGTTTAAAAGACATCAGGTCTAAGGACAAGGATATAACCATTGACTTTTGGTTTGACAGACATAGCAGTCCAAATAATATAGTGAAAAGCCATGCGTGCAAAAAAGCATGTTCTCATTTCTTGTTTGACTTTTTTTTTTTGGAGCTAAGCAGGAGAAAAAATAATCGTATGGATCACGCGCACTAAATGTCGTGGGTGGGATGATGTGACTATTGAAGAATACAAGTCAACCGACTCCCTATTAAGTGTCTTCAAATTTGGACTTTAGTCAATTTGTTGACCAACAGTTGAATTTCCATGAAGTTGCCCTGCCTTCAGTCAACGAATGCAGAAATATAATTTGGTGACAGACAGCCAATGCACTGATCTGTCATTGGGACAAGATTAACATTTACCCAGTTACCAAATAACAATCCCAAATTCTTTCGTTTCAAGGAGCACATGTAATGCGTCATGCTTTGAAAAAGGGCTAAAAAATTACCAAATATTTACATTATATATTACTTCCTCATCATAAGCTCATAAAAATAAAACCACAACGACTATCTTTGCCACTTCCTTCATTGAGTACATAATTTCTTAAGCTTATATCAAAGTAGAGACCTAATTAGTTAAGTTTAACCGAAGCTCTGTTCTAATTTTCTACACACCATCTCGACGGCTCGACTCAGGTTCATCTTCTCCCTTGTTCTCGCCGGACATTTCCTCGAGCGAGCGACCCTTGGACTCGGGCACCAGCAGCGTGAACACCATGCCGAAAAAGTTGATCACCCCAAGTATGATCAGTGTCTTCCTCACGCCGATCCCGTCAGCCGCGTACAAGAACCCAAAAGCCCCCACCATCGCCCCGGCCTTCCCAGCCGCCGCCGATATCCCGTGGCACGTCGACCGGAGCCTCGCCGGGAATATCTCAGCGGGCACCACGAACGTGGTCGCGTTCGGCCCAAAGTTGGCGAAGAAGAAGGTGAGCGAGTAAATGACCACGAAGCCGATCCGGTGGTCGGGCAGCGTCCAGTGGTGGTACGGGATCGCCAGGGCGAACATGAACACCGTCATGAAGAAGAAGCCCATCAGCTGGATCGCGAACCGACCCATGTGGTCGATCAACGCCACGGTGAACCAGTACCCAGGGACCGTGCTGCACAGGGCTATCAAGGTCTGCGCCCGGCCGATCCGGAATACCTCCTCAATCGCGTTCATGGTCTTTGCCTTGGGGATCCATCCGATGGCACTGAAGACGTCCTTTTGGAATAGGTTTTGGCTGTAGAAGGCGATGTCGAGCAAGAACCACGTGCTCATCGTCCCAAGCAAGTGGAGGCCGTGGCGGTGGAGGAACTGCCTTGAGAAGAGGCCGAAGTCGTTCCTCTGCTCCCGGGCCAGGCGCTCCACCTTCTCTTGCTCCACCTCGAGGTCGACAAGGAGGACTTTCGACATGTCGGCAGCGGCCTTCTTGGCGTTCTTGGCGACCAGGGCTGTGTAGCGGGCTGTCTCGGGCATCTTCATGCGCCAATAGTAAGTGAGCAGAGCAGGGAGGGCACCGAACATCAGGATGATCCGCCACACGTAGTCAGCCTCAGGCACGGTGGAGCGTGCCTTGTCAACTTCGTACGCCGGAGCAGGGTATTTCGAATCGAAAGCCGAGGAGACTATGATGGCGACCATTCCGCCCGCCAGAATCCCGAAACCCTGCATCGCGAAGACCGCGGCGATGAAGGCACCCCGGGTCTTCTTGTTGGCATACTCGGACATGATCGTGGCCGAGAGAGGGTAGTCCCCTCCGATGCCGAACCCGAGCCAGAACCTGAAGAAGCACAGAGTGGCCATGACCCCTGTCGGGTTGTGGCCAAAGGAGAGCCCCGAGGCGATGGAGCATAGGACCATGAGCATGAGGGTCATGCCATAGGCTCGCTTCCGGCCCATCTTGTCACCGAGCCAGCCAAAGAAGAGCTGGCCGGTGAGGGTGCCGCAGAAGGCGACGCCGTTGACCGCGGCCGACACGTTCGAGGGGAGGCTTCCTGGGGTGGGGGAGCCCGGCGTCGTGTAGTAGATGCGGCCGAGCAGTTTGGTGACGAGGGAGATGCAGAAGAGGTCGTACGCGTCGGTGAAGAATCCCATGCCGGCGATCACGATCGCCGTGAAATGGTACCATTGCGTCTTGGCCACATCGAGAGCGTTTAGGACTTGCAGTTGTTCCCCTGCCATGGAGCAATTTCTCTGCAACTTTTGCGCAATGACCAAAATCGAAAGTGAATAATGCTAGTACCGCAATTCACGTTAGGCTAGGAAACAGATCACATGTGAAGATGTAGTGAACAAGAGGACATAATTTGTGGGAACACAGGCATGTGAACTGTACATTTTTGGGGGGTCCTAGCGTTGAATGAGGGAGCCAAAAGAGGCGACAAGCGAAAGCGAAGTGAGAAATTGACGTTGAAGCAGCATCCTAGAAAATCGTAGGACAACGAAGCGAGACCACAATAATTATTTCGAATGATCAATTCTTTCTTATTTATCTTTCGAACAGGTCACGGGGTCATACGTCATCCTGATCTCATCAGCCGTTTGGCTTGACCTTAGCGTGTGAACGCAAAAACCGAAGCTACCTTTAAAATAATCACATGAAAACCACGAAAAGGTGAGGCCGTAATTATTATAATAAAAGATCTTTATGGTGAGGTGAAGGCACTACAACCGAGCCAAACTCCAGAACACTCGAGCGAAGATGCGAACGACAAAGGAGGAAAAAGAAAAACAGTGAAATCCTCAAAAATCATACGCCCGAATCGGGAAGTCACTTTCCGACCAAAAAAAAAAAAAAATCGGGAAGTCACTTTAGTTCAAAAATAAAAATAAAAATCGGGAAGTCACTTCTCACGACAAAGATCTCTCACGATGCTTGAGAATCAAGAACCGAAACTCTGATGTTAATCACACGAAGGTTGAATAAAAAAAAAAAAAAACGCGTGGCCGTATATTCTCTCTAGCTGTAACTCCCGATGTTTTTTTTTTTTTTTTCACTCTTTTGAGAAGCTTCTCAAGACTCGAACGGGTACGCAAGTTCGTCGAATCGAATATTAGGGGACCCATCAAGAGGAACGTAGATTAAAGACCCCAAAAAAAGAAGAGAAAGAACGGCAGTCCTAAAGAACAGTCTGCGAACAGGGCAACGAACCTGAACAGCCTCGGAGGGTTAAGTACCGGCGAAAACGGTTGCCTCCTCTGCTTCTTGCTTCTCTCCAGAAGAGAGCTTCAGAAAGACGATTCGACTTCTGTTCTGTAACTTTCTTCGTTTGAAGGTGAAGGAAATGAATAAGGGCAGTTCAAGGAGTCAAGATTCATAAATGAATGCAGTTCGAAAAAGGGCTAGGGGAGGTGCCTTTCGTCCGTTGCATTCATGAATAACAGAGAGAGAGAGAGAGAGATTGAGGGGGGCATACCTAGCTGGGGAAGGAGGCCTCCGTATATAAAGGCAATGGACCCTCTCTCTCTCTCTCTCTCTCTCTCTCTCTCTGGCGGTCCGAAACGAATCTTTTTCAATTTTTTAGAGGAATATTCGACAATATTTTTGTTTTCGTTCAAATGTCATTTCGTTCTACAGCTTCTGTTTCCTCCTTTTGCATGCTTCCATGGGCTTTCATCCTGGGGATTATTCCCGAATCTACTAAACCTAGCTTTAGGTTGGCGTGTATACGCGGAAGTTTATGCATGAAGACTTTACTTGTACAAATATAAATCGATACACGACATTTTGAATAAATAAATATGTAAATGACTATATACGATACTCGATATAATAGATATATACTTTTTTTTTTTAAAAGTCATGATATGTTTACTTCTTATATTATATGTCCAAAATATTCTTTTCTATATGGATTGAAAAGGGTTATTGCTTAAATCAAAACAAGTTACAAATAGAATGATGAAATGGGGCATGGGGTTGTGAAGATATTCAATGAGACCATGAACATGACAAAAGAAGAGATAGACTCTCTAAAGTTGCCAGTTATGCAAACTGACAAAGGAGATTCAACTTTAATCATCATGTCTTTTTTCCTTTACAAGATTGAAAAAAAGCCTTATCGTTGATCAATGAGTCACTTTTTTTTTTTTTGAGACAATCACATCAATCAACATATCATTAACCTTCTAACGCTTTGTGAATTAGGGGCCAGCCCGGATTCTAGATCCATAGGAATTTACAAGAATCAATTTTCTAAGATTCAGAAACAGATGAGTTTCCCAAATCGGTTCAATGGATGTGGCGCGGGACTTGCTCGGTTCATCTTGGACCTGTCGAGTAATTCCTTTTTATGAAGTATATTTAGCAACCCTAGGAGTTATTCATAAATACCGTATGTTCTCTGTAACTCTGTGATCGGACATTCCACATGGAGAGTTCCAAGAGGAAAATCAAACCCATGCACAGCCGCATCACTTTCTGTGGTTCACGTCTTCGTCTTCCTCCGTTCTCCATTCGCACTCGATCTTCGTCCACTTGTTAGCAATTTAGCAGCGTTCTCGTGCGCTTCTCTCTGTCTCTCTGTCTCTCTCTCTGTCTTTTCTAGCCGCTTCACCATCGCCATCATCCCTCTCTTGACAAAATGATATTTCTCTGTCTTTTCCCCCATTTCATCGCACTTCGCTTATCTGCTCTGCTCCACCTCCGCACGCGACCATCCACGTTCTTCACGTTATATTTTTGCATTCGCGGGGATTATCATGATAGAAAAATTAGAATATTCACGAACAAGTGTTTACATGCCTCATTTTGGATGTCATATAGAAAAATTGTTTTTCATATGAGTAGCTTTAGATCGCATTCAGAGTATCTTTAACATTGCATTGGCATACGGGATATAACTGTGTATATTACATTATTTAAGGGTGTGATTCTTGCACAAAAACTGAATGATTTGGATAAAGTTTTTTTTTTTTTTTAAAAGATTGTTTATATCGCTTACAAAATTGAATAAATGAAATTTTTTTATCGTATGTAAAAATATTTAGATATAAATTATAGTGGATGATGTAAAAATTTTCATTGAATATTTTCAATTGATACAAGCGTAATAACAAGGCAGTGTTTACTTACTACCCAAGGCGGCTCGAAATGATTTCCATTTTTTGGGGGGCGGGGAAGGGGGAGGGATGGCTTGGGAAGAATTTATTTATTTATTTGTTGCTTCATTATAATTAACAATAATTTTTTTAATCCACTATTTGCGCGCTCATGCATGACCATTTAGACTTACATGATAGAGAATAAAATCAACCAAGATTGCATGAAAAACCTTTTCGACAAAAAGAAAGAAAAACCAATGGTTGGGCACTAACTTAATATAGCGTGACAAATCACTATACTCAGTATTTCTAATTCACAAGGGTAAAGTAATCTCCTCTACTTTGCTTTATCGAGCTCATAATCAACACAGCAAATAGGTTAGTGGCGATTTTAAGACAATACCAAATTAATGACATAAACCAGTTGTGATCGTTAGGATCTAAGAGAGTCCACGTGAAGTGCAAGCACCACTTCACGAGAGGATTATGGTGCCTGTCTAGTAATCCATCAGCCCTCTCGGGGTCCACTTCAAGAGTGTCGTCACAAATTCGAGTACCTTCTTCTTTATTACTAATTTGATGTAATAACAATATATATATATGTAGACATTACAACTGCCTAAATTATATATTTTTTTGCTAAAGAGAGTGACTAGGATTAGTGACTAACAACCGCCCTTAAGGACAAGAGAGAGATGGAGAGCTCACCATCAATCAAATGATGAGGTCACTTGTCGAGAGTGAAATTAATGATATTTCAAGTCGTTGACACCTGAATATTTGCCAATGATTCAAATATGCAATTTTTGTGATAGAGAGTTAATAAATCAACCAAGAAAATCAACAAGAAAATGAATGAAAGGCTTCAGCCATGAAACGGAAAATTGGCCTCGACTCTCCCTTGCCATCCACTTTTTCCGCTCGCCAGAGACTAACAACGGGCGGTTGACTGAGCACGCCCGCAAAAAAAAAGTAGGTAGGCGAAGCGAAATCAAAGAGAAAGTATTTAGGGCCTGAATGATAACCATTCTCGCGAAGAAATTGATTTTGAGAATAGAAAAATATTTTTTTTTATTTCTATTTCTAAATGAGTTTCTAAGCAAAAATACTTATTTTGATAACGACATAAAATTTCTATTCTAAAAATAAAATTCATTTGATAATGACACAAAACTTTTTCTTTTCGAATGGTGGTGGATAGGCGGCCGACAACTGGCGATGGCCGAGGACCAACGGCGGCGGCCGGCGATAGGTGGACGGTGGTTTGCGGCGACGGATGGAGGACCGATTCATAACAAAAACGAACGATGAGAAGAATTTTTATTTCTCATTTTCATTTCAAAAATAGAGAAGTAAAAAAAAATTATTTCGATTTTTATTCCAAACCTATTTCTAAAAAAAAATCTATTTTAGAAATTATAAAATAAAATAATTTTATCCAACAAATTTTTATTTCAAAAACAAATCCTAAATAAAAAAATTGTTTTTGTTCCATAAGAGGGGTGTAGTGGTTGGATATCATCACATCATAGGTTGACGCGACACATATTTGTGTATTCAAAATCAATAAAAAATCGGTACATGTTAATGATGTGACAAGTAAATAAAAAAAAATCAAAACTTAGTTTTTATTTTTCTCTCTCCTCTTCCTCCATCTACGGCCGTCTTCTTCGTTCGGTCACCAACGACTCATTGGCGCTGCGTTGAAGCCTACCACTACTGCTCTGCTCATCAAATGAGCCGTTGTCGCTGGTGGCCTTCTATCCGTAGAGCACCGCCGCGTACATAAATGTCCCCTGTTTTTTCTTTTTTTCTTTTTTTGGCTCGAAATGAAGGTTCAGTGGGCATTAAACTTTTGGGTTTTCTCGACAAGCCAAGGCCATAGATTTGGAGTTCATCCTGGAGATGGACCATCGACCTTCCTTTGTTTTTCTTTGCTCAAAATGAAGCTTCCTTAGTGGGTACGATTGGGTTTTCTCGATGAGCCATAGCATCAGATTTGAAGTTTGTCCTAGATATGGATCATCGGCGACTTCCTCCATATCTGGAGATGGAGCTCTTCGTTGGGAAGATTGAGGCTAGCGACGAATTCCACGAGGCCAGATCAAGCAACGCCATGGACAAGAAAGAAGACGGAGCTATGGACGGGGGTGGTGCTTTGTGGATTTAAGGCCGTGAGTGATGACAGCTCGTTCCACGAGCAGTAGTGGTCGGCTTCGATGTAGCACTGGTGAGTCGCCAGTGACCGTACGAAAGAGACTGCCTTAGATGGAGGAGGAAGAGGAGAGAGAAAAAAAAAAAAAATTAAGTTTTTGATTTTTTTCATTTACTTGCCACGTCATGAACATATGTTGAATTTTTATTGGCTTTCCATACAAAAATAGATGCCATGTTAGCCTATGATGTGCTGGTGTCTAACCCCGTGACAATTTCTGCTAATTTTGGGAAGCAAGGTACCGTTCACAAAAGTGCATATTCACAGCAACTGATAAAATAAAATGGCGCATGCACTTTGATTGGCGAAATTTTTAGTCAACTTCAGTTTTTGGGTGCAAATGTGATCTTGATGTGATGCATGCTGAAACAAGGATAGAAGCTTTTGGTATATATTGCTGGTGCCTAGGTAGTAGAATCAGTCATATCGTAGTATGGAAGATACATGTGTTATGGGCCAAGAGTTTCTTGGCCATGGAATAGCCCATGCGGCCTTAGGAATTTCTTTTCAACTTAGTGTCGTGACCCACCCTTCACAGACCTTGTTGGGGAGGGGCGGCAATTAGGGATATTTGCTCGTGAGTTCGCACTTGAGGTCATGTCTACCAAAGAAGTCATCCTCATCTTCAATTTCAGCCATTGAGTTTGAGGTCTACACGAATGCCCCCAAATCCATATC
Organism: Eucalyptus virginea; assembly: GCA_014182375.1. Taxonomy (NCBI): domain Eukaryota; kingdom Viridiplantae; phylum Streptophyta; class Magnoliopsida; order Myrtales; family Myrtaceae; genus Eucalyptus; species Eucalyptus virginea. The sequence continues at coordinate 16,622,208 of CM024517.1, read as the reverse complement.
CCGTGTGATGGCGGAAAGGTGTTGTAATTTGCTTCCAAATGTGTGGTACACCTCAAAGAAGGAGATCGGGTGTGAAAAACAAATTTATGGGTATTTTTACCATGATAGCTCTTTCGATAGTACTTTCACCCAAAAAGATGACATCATTTCATTCTTTTAGGCCGTGTTTGGTCGACCGGATAAAAAGCAAGATATGATGTGTTTTATCATATCCCGTGTTTGGTAGTAAAGCAAATATGATAAGATCGGATATAGGCGATACCTAGTAAAATTTTTCTTTCTTTTCTCTATGATAGAATAAGGTTGGATATAGACGAGATATAAACCGGATAAAAAAATCTGAGGGGGGGGTGTGATAAGGTCGGATAGAATTTCTTTTATCTGAAACATAAAACCCTACGCTTTTTTTCTTTTTCCGTCGTTTAGCCACAAACAGCTCTCTATTTCCAAAGTATCAATGTTGAAACCTTCTCCTTAATAGCTCTCCAATTCTCATCGAAATTTTACGAAAGCCTGCTTCTCCGCCAAGGTAAGACCCCCCCGTCCGCTGGTGATCGCCTGCCAGTCGCCCTCCCGATCGATTCCCCCCCACCGTGATGTTTCCCGCTTCTATTGTGCCCCAACCGTCGAGGCCACAGGTGGAGCAGGGCGCCCCGGCAGATCGTCCCCACTTTTCAACTTTTCACTTTTCTGTCTCCTTTTCACCTCTAAGAAAAAAAGCCCCCTTTTACTTTGCGTTCGGTGTCTTTTATAGGTCGCCCCGCCAAGTCCGAGCGGTCGTGGCTTGTTTCAGCGCGGCGGGGATGCGGGGGAAGTACGTGAATTCTTCTGTTCTTGTGTTTTTGACTCTTTTTTTTCGTGGGATTGGGAGTGTGGTGTCCTTTTTTTTTTTGCTTGTAGTTATGGGGGGTGGGATTGATTGAGGCGAATGTGGCTAATTGCTTGGGAAAATTGAAGCTTTTTGGTTTTCGTTTGAGCTCCGGAGGATGATTTTGGCTGGGTCTAGCGGTTTGGTCCGTATTGTGTTCATTGATTGGTGGACCCTTTTTTAGTAAGACATGTTTTCTCCATGGTCAAATTTTGATCTAGATTATCTCTTGGTTCGTTTTTGAATGCTATAAATGATGGCGACTGTTGTTCAGATTGCTTTATTATGCATTTGGTGTTATCTCTTTCAATAATTTAAGAGAATCCAAAATGAGCGAGTGAGTTAGAGAGAGCAGTATGTGATATATAATCTGAAGGACTCATATGGATTCTCAGGAAGCATATATTTAGGAATGAAGTCTACCATGAGGATGGTTAATTTGATGTTATTTTGGCGGTATTGCAATGAGTCTAAGTGTGCTTTGGGATTGTTGGTACCATTCATCTGTATTTATCGTCAAGGCTAGTTTAAGATGCTTGAATACACTTTTTGAGTTGTGAGATAGCATTCAACAAGTGGAAGAGAAGTACTTGGTACGTAGGAAGTGTATGAAAGAATGTAGAGAGAGAATGTCAAACTGCTCAAGCAAATAGAAGAGCCATAAAGAAAAAAAGGTAAGATGTACAAAATTGTTATACCCACCATTCTACAAAATAAAGTTAATAGTTTTGTGAGTGGCTCTTCCTGGCCTTCGAATATCCTGTTCTTTCCATCTATGGTCTCCCTGACGTGCTTAAAACAAGAGCACTTCAAAAGTTTACCACAAAGACTTCTTTTCCATGTCCAAGCTTCCAGTTATAAAGTAGGTTGTTTACACTTGTTGCATGGTTCTCCTACATGATTCAGCTTATATAAACTGGGAAATTATTTCTAGTTCTATTAATGCGATTGCTATCTTGCAATTTCAAGTGTGTTTTGTTATTTTTTCTAACTTTAGAATGGTAATTTCATTTGTGTTCACCTCGAATTAGTTTTCTAAAGGAGATGGCATGTGTTGCTTTCCTCTATAAGGTGGTGGCTATATGGTGTGTCTTACCTAGATCATGTAATTTTGCAAATTGTGAACAATTGGATTGTATTAGTGCTGACAATGTTTAATATTATTTTTCTGAATTGCAGGTTGCATTCGCAACTCAGCTTTTTTCTATGAGCTGATTGTGTTACTGGATAGTGGCTCAATCGACATATATGCTGAGTTAGTTTTCTATTTCTCTGTCTCTATCATTAAATTTTCTCTACCACGTTATTTTCCATCATTAAATTTTCTGAAATTGCAATGAGATGTTTAGGAATGGAAGGTAGCGATTTCAGTCAAACTCAAGGAAGGGGAACAAAGAGAGACTGACGTATATGGACAATAGATGAAGAAAATGCATTTCTAGATGGTCTTGAAGAATTAGTTATGCGAGGAATGAAAGCCGATAATGGCTTCAAGAGTGGTTATATGATTATGTTAGAGAAGTGGTTTGAAGAAAAGTTCCATTGTTCTGGCATCAAGGGTAATCCTCACATAGAGTTGAAAATGAAAAACTTGAAAAAGTTGTATAATCAGATATATGACTTGAGGAATCAAAGTGGCTATGGATGGGACCATGAAAAACATTGTGTTGATATTCATTTTGAGGATAGTTGGCAAAAATATTGCAAGGTTTGTGTCACTTCTTCTCATTTTTCTTCTTTATTAATTGTTTCATTTTTAACAAAATAATATAATTTTCTTTGTAGACCTATCTAGGAGCTACTTCTTTGAGAGGGAAGTCCTTCCCTCATTATGATTGACTAGCAGCCGTATTTGGAAAAGACCATGTCAAGGGAAATCTCAGTGAAAACCCTTTAGAAGCTCATGCAGCTGTAGATCATGAGGAAGGTGAAAATCATGATAATGTGGCAACCAACGGTGTAAGTCAAAACTCACCGCCACTATCATCTTCTCAAACACAAAATGTTTCTGATTCTTCAAGAAGAAAAAGGGCTAAAGCAAGTGACAAATGGGTTGTTGGCTTAGTTGAGATAGCAGGAACTTTTGGCTCATTCTTGGAAAAAGCTAACGAGAGAATAGAGATGATCGCTAGCCGAATCGGACATGCCAAGGATTTGGATAATGACAAATGAAAAATCAATGAGGAGCTTCTTCAAATGTCTTTAGGTACTATGGATAGAATAAAATTATGTAGAAAAATTGTGAAGGATCCTGAGAATATTCATTTATTTTTGGGATTTCAAAGAGACGATAGGAAAACATTTGTGGAATTACTTCTCCAAGAGATGAGAGAAGAGAAAGAGTGATGATTGGGAGTGATGGATCATAGTGAATGAAGTCATATCGGATTAGCACTTTAAGCTTTGTTCCAAATTGGACATCTGTCTTAGACTTTTATATTTGGTGTTTATGATTTTAGTTATATTGAGTTGTTTCTGAGTTTGTAGGAGATATGTTTTCTCTCCATACTTTTTCTTTTTTTTTTCTTTATTTTTTTTAAAAGGGTTTTTGGGGCTAGCTATAAGCTTTAATGTTATCTTTTTGGACCTTTCGGTTGTAGCCATGACTTGAAAAGAGGTGGATATGGCTTGAAACTTTATCTCTATGTTCATTGCCAAGAAAACCATTATCTATAATATTCTTTGCCTCTGTCTTTTATTTTCATAAATAGTTTCTCTGTCTCTTTGGCAAAAAACCTAGCCATGAACTTAAAAGAAGCCATAAGTCAAGATAGTTTGCATCTACTGCTTTAGATGGATGTGAAGATGAGTTTACTTTGGTCAAAATGCAGTTGGCCGATACTCAACAAATGTAATGTAGTTTATAAATGCAAATTTTTCAGAGATCGTTCATTAACGTGATTAACTGTCATTGCATCCTTGTGACAACTGGAAAAAAAAAAAAAAAAAAAAAAAGCGAATGAACTTTGGGCTTTATGCTTTGTTCTAATTGGGCATTTGTTTGATTTGGTATTGGACCTGTAACAAAATGGAAACAAATGAAAAACTTGTAAGAGAGAAAAATAATTCATGTTTCAAAGTGAATATATTGAAATTGAGATTATTCTAAAAACGTTTGATGTTGAAGGGGGTATCCAAAAGATTATTTCAAAGGAGCAAAAAAGATTATTACGATGCGTTATCATGAAATTCAATGAGAATCTGTTAATTTGAAAAAATGATATATTGTTTTGGATGATTTTGTGAATATTAAACCTGCAAATTTGTACTTGCCTAATGTTATTATTTTTAAAATATCCGAATTTAAATCCGTAGTTCACCAAACGATAAATTGGATAAGATATGAGGATATCCGACTTTAAATCCGTGGTTCATCAAACAATAGATTGGATAGGATATGAGGATATCCGACTTTAAATCCGTAGTTCACCAAATAGTTGATGAGATATGAAGAAATCCATGGATTTGTTATCCTATTTTATCTAGTTTTATCCCGTTTAGAAATCCGAACGACTAAATGCAGCCTTAGATTATTGCCACATGAAGTTTACTAAACCATGGTGAGTCTCCACGAGACCCATACCTTACACAATGGGTTCATTTTATTATTAGTTGTATTAGACAACCTAAAATATAATTTTAGAAGTCTCCAATAGCCTCATTTTAAGGGGTTGGTTAGAAAATCCAATCAAGGGTCAGGAGTGATGCTTGATATCCGTGTAACCAGAGATTCTAAAATTCATAGACTTTGATTATGTTAATATTTTTATTAATGTCATTTTGGTTCTTAACAGTCGTCGTGTTTCCTAAAATGTCCATATGTGTTCTTTTTATATTTTCATGCAATGTGAAGTTAACAAGGTGGTCATGCGTGGATGGTCGATTTCATGTCATTTTACTTCTACTTAAATAAAGGAAGGAAGTAAACTATTGAAATTTAAAGGACAATGCAGGAAGTAAACACCCAAGACAGTTTAAAGAATAAAAGTAGCCATTTTTAGCTTTAATAAGGGGTTCAAGTTTATTCTTAATGACTTGAGTGTTTACACCTTTGTTCCAATCATTTTCTCAAATTGAATCCGAATCCACGATCAATTTTGGCAAATTCACTTGGAAATTCTCCAACTTGATGGACCTAGATCACTTAAATTTTAGGAAATTAGGTTAAAGAACTTCAATTAGTGCAATTTAAATTGACCTATTCTAGACTAAGGTTTAATTTAATAGGTTAAGGTTAAATTTCATCATTGACCCTTAATCTAATTTTGAAATAGAGTCCATATCGTCATTTTGGTGTCAATTTGGATGCATTAAGCCATTATTATCATGGGTGATTGAACAAATTGATATATTGTCATATCAATTAGGTTCAATTTTGGTTAATTTGGCAGTTAAAGGTGGGAATTGCACAAATTGCGCTAATTGAGTGGAAATTTCAATTTCATGCACCCATTAAGTTTGAACATAAATCATGACCATTTATTAAAAGTTCATCTTAGCCATTCAAATTGACATGTGCATGTAATTGACCAATTATAAACAAGCTTAATGCATAAGTAAGTTAGTTAGGCGAGGAAGATTAAATCCTAGTCCTTGGATTGATTGAAGGGCTAGGATATGATCTTGCAAGGATGTATAATCCATTTTCCCTCCAAAATTAGGAGGGGGCTCGCAAATCTCAGATCCACTCTCTCATACTTCTCTCTCTCTCTCTCTACCCAAACTCCCTTTCTCGGCAGCCTGTTTTCACTATCATCCACCGCCTCGCTCTTTCCACCTCACGGCTGGTGCTTGCCCCTTGGTCGATCACCGGACAGCCACCTATCCGGTCATGGCCGTCGATTGTCCACATCATCATTGGATTGCCCCGTCCGGCGGCCTTTTTCTTGCGGTGTTGATCATCGGTTTCTGAACCGATGAAGTTTGTCGTAGTTGCTCCGGCCTGTTTCAACAGTCCAATGATCATCCTTAGCCGCTCGACCACCGCTATGGTGATCCTCGGCGTGTTGCTAAGCTTGCGGTTGTCTTGTTTTGTTCGGATCATCACTGGAACTCCTCAAGTCGGTGATTCCCTCCTTGAAGTCCAATCCTTGTCCAGCGCCCGATCCTTTCCTGGCGGTTTCGTGGCGATTCCGATGATCGGTGACCATTTGCTTACTGTCTGATTGATACTGAGGTGTCTCTTGAGGAGTCTGTGAGTTCCTGGTGGTTGTTGATCGTCAAATACTTTGATGATCAAGCTTGAAGTCGAAGAAACCAAGGTATAGAGTGCTCTTGAACTTGAGCTCGATGAAGTGAGACTGCCTTACATAATCGAGACTGGAGCTCGACCATAAGATGATCTATCATGCTTATGTGGATGATGTGTATGGTGTAGAATGATTTTATGTTAATTGATTATGATTTAGTGGCTTGATTGATCATGATTGCTTGTTCTATAAAAATAGTAGGTTGATTGGACTGACCTGATAAACATCTTCGTTTGAGCTAGATAATATCGTTTTTAGACTTTGAGTTCTTCATGAGATTCGTAGATGACTTCGCAAGCTTTTCAACAATATATTGCTGGCTCAATTTGGACTTCGTTTGCTATGCCAAAACCTGTTTGAAAGTTGGTGATCTGTTTTGAAATTTGCTATTCTTTGCGGTTGTTGTTGAGGCTAACCGATCTATTCAGTTTGTTAACTTTGTATATTTTTCGTACTTCGATTTTGGACTGAGTGTCTTCATAAATTTTTATCTTGAAATTTATTTTTAAATCAAATAAAAATTTCATAGGATTTGGAAATCCTTTGGTTTGATTATAGTCATGACATTCATACATAAATATGTAAACTATTTCAAATTTGTCCTACTTGAGAGCTATCTTTGTTTGAGCTGGAAAATGATATCGATTGCATTTGAAGCCGTCTAAAGATTCTTAGAAGACATCTTAAGCTTTCTTTTGATGTTTTATTTGCATGATTTGAAGGTCTTTTGCTAGGTTTACCATTTTTCACAAGACCGAACCAGAATCTGGAAATTTTTCATGTTTTGTTGTCATGTCTTGTTGCAGTGACCTTTGCTATTTGTCATTTTCATAAGATTTTTTGTGCATCAAATTTTGAGTTATTGTCTTCTTAAATTTTGTTCATAACATGTGCGTCCACAACATATAAAAATTTGAAAATATTTGGGTATCATCTGGTAAGGTCGATGGACCATGTACAGACCGTATTTCTACTGCCCTGTTCAGTTCCTGACTGACATGTTTGTGTTCTTAGATTTTTAGAAATTCACGTGTTAGGAATCTTGAGATGCTTTCTCATGAAATTTTCTCCTCACATGCTGATTTATCTTCCATAAAATTCTAGGTTTGAGATGATGATTGATTCTGCTTCTATTAGACCAACACTGGATACCCTGTTTCTGTGAGATCTGATTTGACTGATTGACATACATGCGTTCTTTGATTTTTAGAAAATCATACATGTAGAATTGGACTTTGATGTCTTCTTGTAATTTGCTTAGGACATGTTGAACTCCATTGTCACAAATTTTCATAAAATAAAAACTTGTTTTGGCATTTTTACCAACCTTTCCAAATTTGCAAGGCATTCCGGAATTTTGATTTCCTGATTTGACCTTCTCATGCTTTGCAATTTTCACAAATTCATATGATGCCTATTTTGAAAAGGATTCTTCAAGAAAATGTTTTAGCATTTCTTAAACTTTGTCTAACTTTATCGGATTTGACACATGTTTGATGGTTCAAGGAGTCCGATCGATGTGCCGACATTATCTACGCCGGGGTTTTGGATTTATTTCCCAAGAACATCGAACTCATTCAAATCCTATAAAATTGTTATCTCTCCCACAAATTGATCTTCAATGCCCATTTTATTAGATTTGATACTTGTTGGATGGTTCATGAAGTCTGATCAGTGTGCCAATATTCGTTACACCTGGAGATTGGATTATTTCCCAATAACATCGAACATATTCAAATTCTTATAAAATTGGTATTCATGCTTACCAAACAACTAAAATTTACAAATTACCTTTCTTAAGGATGTGCTTGTGAACACATGATGTTGAGGTCCTTCTTTGCAATTTTCTCAAATTTGCATCTTTCTTTACAAATTTTCCAAATTTGATTCTTGCATCACAGGAGTTGCATCTCCCTTGTTTGATTACCTCATTATGTTTATGATTGTTTGCTTGAATGTATAAGTGATCCATTCTTGGCTCACTCATCTTGGTTGATTGATAGGCCTCGTGGCCTAAATGCATGCTTATGCTTAAATGCATGTGATTTCTAGAAGGATGATTTCGGTGCGATGCATGATCACGTGGGTTATCTTGGGATATCATCTATATCCTAATTTAGGGACTTTATAGCATTAGTTATAGTTTATGAAACAAAAAATGATGACTAATGATTATAAGTCACTCAAAATGAATTGGAATAGGTGTCTTAAGAAGGCCACTACAAGAATTCCAGAGGCTGACGTTGAGACCATGTTTGTGTATAGATTGATTTTGTTTAGGTTATTTATTGCTTGCTTTGGATTCTTTGGAAGTATTAGTTTGAATCATTGCGATAGTCGAATGATCTTGCATGAAGCATTTGAATTCTAGTTTTAGCATTAGATTAGAATTAGAGTAGGTCCAAAGAGCATCCGTTGGAGGTGGCGATCAAAAAGACTTGAAGATGGCGAATGGTCGATATCCAATCCGACATTTTCAAATTGTAATATCCATTTCCCAGCATATGTCTTGGGTTCCTTTTCATGTTGTATAAATGCTAGATGAATTGTAAGTCTTTCCTTTTATGGTTTTTCTAGACTTGTTTCCTTATATCATTTTTGAACTATCCTTGGTGTTTACTTCTCACATGTCTTTTCAATTATTGGTTGTTTCTTTTCTTATTCTCATTAGATTAAAATAGAATGGAATGAACCAACCATGCATGATTACTCTTTTGTTAATGATGTACAAAAAAGTAAAAAGAAATGCATGAACACATTAAGTAACAAAGCATACCAATTAGGTACTGAAAGGACGTTAATAGAAATACTAACGTAACCAAAATCTCCAAACCTTAGATCTCTGGTTGAGTAAAATCAAGTGACTACTCCCAACTCTTAATTGGGCATTCTAGCCGGCTTCCAAAAAATGAGACTAGTGGCGACTTCTAGATCTTTAATTTTAGATTGTTTAAAACAACCTTAAAATAAATCCTACTGTTACGCAAGGTACAAGTTTGGGGGAGTTTAAGACCGTGATCGAGTAAACTCATGTGGTTAATCCCAAAAGATGAGGTGATGATATCTTTTGGAGTAATGTACTGTAAAGGAGCTCTCGCAATCAAGTACCTCTAAATCCCATCTTTACGTGGTCTTCCTATAGGAGCATGGTGCCGAGGTTGGGTTGCAACAACCATTTTGCTAAAATTAGAGAAATAACTTTCACTAAAGGTTGATTTTTGGGCTTTTTTGCGAATCGGGTTCAGTCGCGATATGGACGGGATTTGAATATGGTAATGAGGGTCGAGAACAACTAAATTTAAAGGAAAAGAAATGCAAGCATTGAGAACTAAAATATAATGATAAAACTAAAACTAAGAAAGTACATAGGCTTTTGTTGATTACCGTGCCCCTATAATGCTCAAACTAACTTTTAATTAGTCTACTACAATGCACAATTTCTTGTAAGTAATTAATATTCTAATTGACGGTTACAATCATGTCTACTTAATATTAGGGCCCACGATCCCATGTTAACATAATAGTTAGCCGTATCTTCACTTTATTTTCTTTTTTCATATCCCATGTCCAACACTTGGTCAAATTTCTCGCTGATCACATTGCATACCCTGCTTGCGATTCTCCTCCTGATCGGCGTGCACCTTTTGCCGCCGTCTTTCCTCGCTTTGGATTACGTTGCCGTGCTGGCGAGAGTCTGTACTGCTAGCATGCTGTCTTTAGGGTTTCTTTTGCATGAATTGAGTAAGTTGATATTCGAGTTGGAGTGGATGACGCCGTCATGTTGAATTTAGTGCTTTCTAATTTGCTATTCTTCTCAGTGAGCCAATGTTATGGTCCGAATAAGTGTGATTATCTGGAATTGAGGAATGGAATTTGCTTTTGAGGCTGCTTTATTCTTGAAACTTTTCACCTTAATGTTAATTTATGGGGGGGAGTGCTTTCTTATTATCTAGCCTTATTAGAGAAAATGACACTTTTTCTTAGAATTTGTTAATTTTTCACCCCCAGTTTGGCTAACAACTGGATCCGAGAACCCACTCAGCTGAAACAGATGACTTTTGATTTCTTTAGGGACCTCTATTCTTCCGAAGGCCCTAGGGATTTTCATCCTATTCTTGCTCAATGTCCTACGGTAGTTACAGATGATATGAATGTTTTATTGACTGCTGAACTTACTTGGGAAGAGGTCAAACAGGCTACCTTTCAGCTGGGCGCAACCAATGCCCCGGGTCCGGATGGCTTGAATGGCCTCTTCTATCACCACCACTGGGATATTCTTCAGGAGGACATTTATCGTATGGTCCACACTTTCTTCAGTTCGGGAGTGCTTCCAGCAGAAATCAACAGGACATCCATCTCTCTAATTCCCAAGACTCCAAACCCTGAAAGGTTAGATCAGTTTCGTCCGATTAGTCTATGTAACTTTAGTTACAAAATTATCTCAAAAATCTTAGCAAATCGCCTGAAAACTTGCCTACCTAAGCTAATCTCCCAAGAACAGAGTGCCTTTGTTTCTGGCAGACAAATACAAGACAACATACTCATTGTTCAGGAGGTTCTACATCAAATCAGAATTCGCAAAAACAAGAAAAAGTTTCAGGGAATCTTAAAAGTGGACATGAAAAAGGCCTATGACAGGGTGGAGTGGGATTTCTTGGCTGCCTATCTTTCTCAGTTGGGTTTTCATGCTAAATGGATCTCCTGGATTATGCACTGCGTCTCTTCCACATCTTTTCGTGTTAAATTTAACGGCGAACTGCTCCCAACTTTTCAGCCATCTAGGGGTCTACGCCAGGGCGATCCGCTCTCTCCCTATTTATTTATCCTGGTGGCTAATCTGCTCTCCTCTCTTATCCTACAAGCTGTGGAAATGGGTTCTCTAAAGGGTATCAAACTCAATCGATGGTGTCCTGTTTTATCTCATCTACTTTTCGCAGATGACTCTATCTTTTTTGTGGAGGGTACAACTAGGGAATGTCAAAATCTCGGTAACATCCTCAATCAATACTGCTTAGCCACTGGTCAATCGCTTAACAGAAACAAATCCGGTCTATTTATGGGGAAATCATGCCCCCAGCCTCTTCTAGTTAACCTGGCTAATGAACTTCGGGTTCCTATTTTGGATAAATCTGGTAAGTACCTCGGTTTACCTTCTGATTGGGGTTCTTCCAAGAAGAATATGTTTGCTTGGCTATTTGACAGGGTTAATGCGAAACTGGAGGGTTGGAAAGAATCTTTTATTTCTAAGGGGGGCAAGGAGGTTCTTCTAAAAGCGGTTGTTCAATCCCTACCTCAGTATGCGATGTCTATATTTAAGATCCCGGTATCAATATGCAGATCCATAGAGCAAAAAATTTCCAGGTTTTGGTGGAAAACAAACAACAATAAATCTGGTATTCATTGGAAACAATGGGATCTCTTAAAAGCCAAAAAAGATACAGGAGGTATGGGATTCAGAGATTTTCTCACCTTTAACAAGGCCCTCCTGGGCAAACAAGCCTGGAGATTGTTCCAAGATCCTTCCTCCTTGTGGAGCCGCGTCTTTAAGGGTTTGTACTTTCCTTCCAAATCATTATGGCATGCAGACAGAGGCCATCGACCTTCCTGGGGTTGGCTGAGCATCCTGTTAGGAAGAGATTCTATTAGTCCACACCTTCAATGGTCAGTCGGGAATGGCCAATCCATAACAGTCCGTGAGGATAGATGGTTACTTGCTGGAATTCTAGGTGGTCCTGCTCTCCGCGATGAACCCCACTTCGTCGCTGGTCTGATATGCCCCTCTTCAAATGAATGGAATACCTCTCTGCTCAATCGCTTCTTTGATGACTCAACTGTACAGCAGATCCTTCAATTAAAACTTTGGCCACAATCTACAGCCGATAAACTTATATGGACAGGCACACAGGATGGCATCTATTCTGTTAAGAGTGGCTACAATGTTATTCATCAATCAACACTCCAACAGGTACAATCTCAGCCTTCATCTTCCTACCAACCTCCCCAAATTGTTTGGAAAAAGATATGGAAAGCTCAAACTCCACCCAAGATTCGTCATTTTTTATGGTCAGTATGCCAGAATGCCTTACCAACTAGGGACAATCTATTCCGCAGAAAAATCATTCAATCTCCAGTCTGTGCTCTCTGTTCCTCTGACTCCCCAGAAACCACAGAACACCTCTTCTTGCACTGCCCTTGGGCTCAACGAATTTGGACTCATGCTAAAGTACAACTCAATATTTTTGCTTATACCCCTACTCGCATGGAATTATGGCTAGCAAACTTCCTCAATCACAATCGAGGCTTACCAGATTTGGAGCAGGTCGCCATCCTCCTTTGGGAAATCTGGAAGGCACGGAACAACGTCATCTTTCGCCGCTTTCGGATCTCCACCGATCAGCTGGTCGATTCTGCTCTTGCCATGGCCTCTCTCCAGAAAAGACTCCATCACAAGGATTCCACGGGCCATTCATCTTGGCTAAGCCCTACTCGGTTTTGGCAACCCCCCCGGGGCTCGCGAAGATCAATCTAGACGGTTCCTTTCCCACGGCGTCAAACAGAGGATCGATTGCTAGCCTGACCCGTGACCACTCGGGAAGACTGCTCGGTGGAATCACTCGCTCGGTCTCTGCCTCCTCTGCCCTCGAAACGGAGATCCAGGCGTTAACGTTCTCTCTTCAAGATCTGCTTCAGCAAGGGTTAACAGATTCTCACCTGATTGTCGAATCCGACAACATCGTCCTCGTTGAAACCCTAAATCGGGGTCGCCTGCCGCCGTGGGAGTGCCGCGCCCTCCTCACCGAGTGTTTGGATCTCCTTCGCCGATTCTCCCATATTTGTGTTCAGCACTGCCGTCGGGAGGCAAATACTCTAGCAGATTGGGCAGCGAAGGCTCATGGCCGTGGATCCCTCTCTTCCGCTTGGTTTATTTCCCCTCCCCAAGTTATGCTCGATCTCCTCTGTAACGATGCCCTTACGCAGGGCTTCTTTGTCTTTCCCACGTGACTTTTATCAATATATATTTCCTTTTCTGGTTAAAAAAAAAAAAAAAAAAAACTAGTATCTTAGCTCTGGAAAAGCAGGCACCCTCTCGGCCATTATGACACTGTAGAAAAGTATGCAGAAGTCCACCTTCCATTTGGCAGGGACTTGAAGAGAGGACAAGAATAAGAGAGGGAAGAAAAGAAAACTTGGCAGAAAAGCATGTAGATGTCCCTAATAGGGGTGAGCGGTTCCAGGTTCCGGTTCGGTTCTGTCTGGAACCTGGAACCTACCCTCGGGTATAGGTTCCTCATTTTTTGGAACTTGGAACTTACCCATCAGAATCAAGAACCTGGAACCTACCCTGTCACAGGTTCCAGGGTCGGTTCCAGGTTCCAACAGGTTCTTTTTTTTTTTTCATTTTTAGATTTGAACTATAACGAAGAAGGATACCTCAACAAGACAAGTTTATACAAACATTTAACAATGATCCATACTTTAAATTGAATATCCTTTTACACATTTACACATGAAAAACTATTTCTTGAATATGTTATGTGTCGTGTTAGTTCCATACACGCACTTAATAGACGTGATGCATCTGCGTAGGACAAAATTCTGGTTTACATAATTGGCGCATCTAGGAAAGAAGAAACACAAAAGCACAACTAGCTACCAGCGGGATGGTCAAAAGTTCTCATAAGCAACTGAATATGTTCTGAATATGTTCTCCAAGCATGACAGGCTTGAGGTAAAAAGATCATTTGAGAACAAGCAATAATAGCGTAGGTAGCAACAATTGAATGCAGAAGAAGAATCAGGTAAATATAGCAGCATGATATAGAATTTTTGAACTTGGCACACAACTTGTGTAGATAAAGCTCACCAAAGTCAAGAGCCCTTGCACGCACACATGCTTTTGTGACTTCTCAACAAAGGTCGAAAATTTGATAATCCCTGCGATGAAAGAAAAGATAGTTGAATTTATCAACTACTCAAAAATTAAAACTTCACTTCTCAAATGGGGCAAGAAGTCAACTGACAAATCTGCGTAGGTTCTGCAAGATATTAAAGAGAAGCTTCATATCCTCTCTGTTCTTGCAATTTTCAATCATCGACCACGCCCATGCGTTTGGAGCCATTGTTCTTTTCGTGTTAACAGACTCAAGAATTTTGTCATACAACTCCTTCACGGTCTCTGCATAATATGACAAGAACCAAATATCGTAGAAAAGAACTACACAATATGTCAAGACACAAATTAGATGGGAAAAAGGAAAAACCTGTGGGTTCCTCCTTTTCGGCACTTGCTTCGAAAGAATACCGTAAACTCGAAATTATCAAATAAGAGGCTGCAGGCAATCTATTACCATGAACCGGCCCTGTGAATTCCAACGACAATCACATCAAAACCTTTCACTGCCAAGAGAAATGCAGCTCCGTTTTGTATCAACAAACTAATTCAACATGGAACCGACATTTAAGAACATGAAGCAACTCGACTCGAAGAAACAATTCGACGTGATTAATCCATTACAGAATCACGTCTCCAACATCAAATCCACACAGAATCACGTCTCCAACATCAAATCCACACAGAATCACGTCTCCAACATCAAATCCACAAAAGCAAACACGATGAACGCAATAAAAATACGAAATCTCAATTAAACAAGCACAATCCTGACAGCATAATCATCCCTCCGCTTCAACTTGACTAAACTAGGTGCACATCCCTCGAATGAGTTACTCAGAATTCTTCATCAATCATCCCCCCAACCCACCATATCCAGACATCAAACTCAACCTAAAAAAAGCCCCCGCTAACAAAGAACCATCGCTTCGGCATCTATACATTCCATGTCGAGATCCCTCGGTTTCGCAGGTAGCGCGCTTCTCGTCCGCTAACAAAGAACCATCGCTCAGCGAGCGGCGTCGAGGGTAGCTGGGGCTTCGGTGGAGGCTCGGCGAGGGGCGTCGGGGGTGATTGGGTGAGCGGCGTCAAGGGCAGCTGGGCGAGCGCCTTCGGGGACGACTGAGTGAGCGCCTTCGGGGACGATTGGAGTCCAGTGGCGAGACGACCAGTGTCTGGCGGCGGCTGAGCAGCGAGGCGAGCGAGGGGTGACGGTGTCGAGGGAGGCAAGGGCGAGGCGAGCGCAGGGCGATTGGCGTCCAGCGGCGTCGAGGGTTAGCGGCATCCGGCGGTGGCGTCTGACGGCGGCGTCGAGGGCGAGCAACGTCCGGCGGCGTCAAGGAGGGCGAGTAGTGTCGGCGATGGACGAGGCAGAGAACGGGAGAGATTTCTGTGAAAGTGATAAGTGAAGTAGGGTAATTGATTTGGGGCTTAAAACCCTAAATGATTCCGGGACCGGTTCCGGTGCCGGTTCCGCGACCGGTTCCGGTTCCCGGAAAAATGGAACCGGGAACCGGAACCGGTCCTTTAAGAACCGGGAACCGAATCGGAACCTCCGGTTCGGTTCTCCTATTCCCGGTTCTACCCGGAACCTGCGCTCACCCCTAGTCTCTAACATTTTCTTGTCGTATGGAGACATATGGACTATTATGGTTGTGTCCATTGTATAATGTTTTTCAGCATTGGAATTGTCCTACTAGATTTCTCCTGGTGGATGTTGGGGGTTTGTTTGTCATAACAAACTAAGTGTTTTCCTTGTCCCACATAGGAAAAGTGGGAAGGAGTGGGCCAATTTAAAAGTGAGGGATTTCCTTTTAGTACTTAAATGAATGATTGGGTGGGGTTAGACCCCACCATACTCGCGTGCGGGTGCGCGATTTTGTCGCACTTAGCACTTAGCGGTTTAATTAGCACTAATCCCTTGTTATTTATTTATTTATTTTTATTTTTAATCAATTCAAAGGTTGCCTTTTAATTTGAGAATTTTTGGAAATAAAATATAAAATGAAAATTCAAAATTCTATTTTAAAAAAAAACTATTATTCCGAATTTTGTTTGTGTCTTTTCAAGACAACTTTTGGAAAATTACTTATTCGGTTTTGCAACTTTTTCCGAAGGGTTGCAATTGTTCAGATTTCAACTTCTTCTGAAGAGTCACATTTGTTTATCCGAACAATTTTCTAAAGGACGTGTTTGTTCATTCTTTGGCAATTTTCACGAAGAGTTGCAAGATTGTTTCATATATATACTTGTCATTTTTCGAAAAGAAAAGTGTGGTCATTTTTCGAGTCTTTTTCTGAAAAACTGCAGCCAATTTTTCGATTGTTTTCCTAGAGAGACCCTGGAGAAATACAAGAATTGCTATCTAGTATTCTCATCCGAGACTTTGTTGTATCCTGAAAGATTTTTGCCGGTGACCATTAGTAACATTGTGGGGCAAATAAATCCTTAACGATAGTGATATCACGCCTCAAAGTCCGAGTTGTTTTACTCGATCCGATTTCATTGTTCAACCCATTTTCGAAGCCATATTTTTCCAATAATTTTAAGGATTTATCTTGCTACAATGGAGTCGGAGACAATCAAAGTTATGAATCAAGATATGGTCAAACTGGACCGGTTCGATGGGAACAATTTTGCTCACTGGAGGGACAAAATGATGTTCTTACTCATTGCTCTAAGATTTCTTACATACTGGATCCTAACTTGGCGCCTATAGAAGATCCTAAGCCTACTGCCGAGGGAGGACAGCCAAGTGTGGAAGTCATTGAGAGGGTAAATAGGAAAAGAAGAAACGTGCGGAGGATGAATTACTTTGTCGAGGACACATTCTGAACACACTCTCCGATCATCTGTATGACTTATTCACTGAAATGAAGTCGGCCGAGAAATTTGGAATGCACTGGAATTCAAGTACAAAGCAGAGAGGAGCAAGGTACCAACAAATATCTAATCGCAAAGTATTTTGATTTCAAGTTTATTGATACTAAACCCTTGCTGGAACAAGTCCATGAATTGCAAGTGATTGTGAATAAGATTCGTGCCCTCAAGAACTTTGAAAATTTCTTGCACAAACTTTCGTTAGAAGATTCAAAGATTATATCATCTACATATATTTGAACGAGTAGGAAATCTTTTTCTTCCTTTTTGATAAACATGACTGTGTCAACTTTTCCTTTCTCAAAATCATTATTTATCAAAAACTTACTCAGCCTCTCATACTAAGCTCGAGGTGTCTGTTTCAAACTGTACACCGCATTTTTCAATCTGTAGACAAAGTCTAGTTTTCTGGGATCTTCAAATCCTAATGGTTATTCCACATAGACTTCTTCTTATATAAATCCATTAAGGAAAGCACTCTTGACGTCCATCTAAAATAGCCTGAAATTATGAAAACATGCATATGCAAGTAGTAGTCTAATTGCTTCTAACTTGGCTATAGGTGCATAAGTCTCATCATAGTCTATTCCTTCATCCTGTGTGTATCCTTTTGCAACAAGCCTTGCTTTGTTTCTAGTTACTTTGCCATTTTCATCCATCTTGTTTCTGAAATCCCACTTCGTTCCACTTAGTTTGGACATTTGTATAAACAAACTTTTAGAAGTATAGTATAGTATGGAGATAGGTCTCCCTACCCCTACCAAGACTTTTGTCTTTTAGCTTGTAATGTAATAAACTTGTGAGCTCATATATGGTATAAATAAAAGAAGCTTAAGTATGTTGGTTATATTTGTAAGGTTTTAAATATTAAAGGAATATTCGTAAATGTTTGATTTTGCTTCCACATCTTAAAAGAGGGTAATAATTCAAGAAACACGTGTTAAGTAACATTCTAGGCATCACACATGTGGCCGGAAGTCCCTTTCATTAGTAGTGACCATGTTATGGTCCAAATGGGTTTGATTATCTAGAATCAATTACTAGAATTCGCTTTTGAGGTTGTCTTATTCTTCAGGCTTTTTGCCCTGCTGATTAATTTATGGGCTCAATGCTTTTTTGTTATATAACCTTATGTGAGAAAATAAGATTTTTTTCGTAGAGGTTGTTAATTTGTTCATCCCCAATTTGCTTAAGACCACTCATTATCTCATCCTTTAGTTAACAAACTGGTATATTTGCTCTAGAAAGTTGGGCACCCCAATTCGCTGAACGCCGTTCATTATCTCATTCTTTGCTTACCAAACTAGTATATTTGTTCTATCAAAGCAGGCACCCCCTCCGCCATCTTATTTTCTTTTATCCCACCAGCTAATGTGATGTGTTCTCCAGCTTAGCTTCAAAGCACTTTCCATTCTCTCCGAATATTTGAGAAAGTATTTAGTGGTGAGATATCATCACGTCCTCGGTTGACGTGGCATATATTTTGTACGAAAGTCAATAAAAAATTGACATGTGTTCATGACGAGACATGTAAAATAAAATAAATAAAAAAACAAAACTTCGTTTTTAATTTTTTCTGTCTCCTCTTGTCCCCTGTTCTTCCTTTTTTGTTCGAATGAAGTTCCAATGGGCATGAAACTTTTGGATTTTCTCGACAGCCACGGCCTCAGATTTGGTGTTCATCCTGGAGATGGCCATCGGCCTTCCTTTGTTTTTATTTTTTTCGTTTGGAATGAAGCTTCCTTAGCGGGTACGATGAAAGTTTCGGGTTTTTCTCGATGAGCCGTGCAATCAGATTTGGAGCTAGTCTTGGAGATGGACCATCAGTAACTTCCCCCAGATATAGAGAGGGAGCCCTTCGTTGGGAAGATTGAGCCCAATGACGAATTCCACGAAGCTAGATCTGGATGGACAAGCAAAGCCATGGACAAGCAAGAAGACGGTGCTATGGACAGGCGGTGCTCTATGGATTTAAGGCCGCAAGCGATGATGGCTTGTTTCACGAGTAGTAGCGGTCAGCTTTGACGCAGCGCCAGTGAGTCATCGGTGACCGAACGAAGGAGATGGCCGTAAATGGAGAAGGAGGAGGAGAGGAAAAAATAATAATAATAGTAAAAACTAAGTTTTATTTATATTTTTTTTATTTACTTGCAATGTCATGAACACATGTTGATTTTTTATTGGCTTTCAATACAAAAACATATGCCACGTCAACCTATGACGTGGTGGTATGTAACCACTTTATAATTTCTCGAATATTCGAAGAGAATGGAAAGCACTTTGAAGCTGGGTTAGAGAATGCAACATATTCAAGTGGTAGGATAACAAAAAGGGAGATGATCAAGGAGGTGCCTACTTTTCCAAAGCAAATATACCGGTTTGTTACTCGAAGAATGAGATAAGGATCAGTGTTTAGCAAATTGGGGATGAACAAATTAACAACCTTCAAGAATAAGTCTCATTTTCTCAAATAAGGCTACATAACAAGAAAGGACTCACACTATCAATTAACATCAAGGCGAGTAGCCTCAAAAGCAAATTCCATTATTCAATTTAGATAATCACAACCCATTCTGACCATAACATGGCCACTGCCAATGAGAGGGACTTCCGTCCACGTGGACGACAAGGAGATGATAGGGAAGAAAATAGAGTTTGGCAAAAATCCATGCAGAAGTCTGTCATGCTAGTGGCCATATTACTTGCCACTATGGCCTTTCAAGCGAGGATGAATCCATTGAGAGGAATCCGACAAGATGATTCTAATGCCGAAAAGCATTATACAGCGGATATAGCTATAATGGCACATAAGTCTCCCGACGGCAAGAAAATGAGAAGGATTTATGTGAATTTTTTTGCCAAGCTTTCTTTTATTCCCTCTCATTTTCTTGTCCTCTCATTAAGTCCTCGCCGAACGAAGGGTGGAATTTCCCCGTCCGGACCTTCTGTCGTCGTTGGGACATCGTCGATGAAGTAGAGCTGGTTCCCAGGGGGCGGTCGCAGTGGAAGATGAGGGTGGGGCCGTGGGAGGATGCCACGCAATGTATGTGGAGCTAGAGGACAAATGGGTCTCGCGCTAGGGCTCGCCACGGCTGGCACATGAACTGGGCTCAAAATAAAGACGACGTGGGGAACCTCGAGAGGATGTGGACGATGATCTTCCGTGGGAGAGCATTGACGGTGACGTCATGTGACAACGACGTCACGTGCGGGTGGTCTCCCGGGCAATCGCTTCGTCCGTTCTTGCTCTGCGGATCGGAGCCTCGTTTTGATTGCATGGAGGAGGGGTTGGTATCAAAAGTCCCTCTCATTAACGGTGGCCATGTTATTCTAGAAGGGGTGTGATTATCTAGAATTGAGGAATGGAATTTGTTTTTGAGGCTGCTTGCCTTGATGTTAATTTATAGAGCGAGAGCTTTCTTGTTGTAGTCTTATTTGAGAGAATGTGACTCTGATTCATCTGTCCCCCTCTTTTTCTTGGAGGTTGTTAATTTGTTCATCCCCAATTTATTGAACTCTGGAAAAGCAGTATATTTGCTCTGGAAAAAGCGAGCATCCCCAGCTATCTTCCTTTTCTGTTAATCCCACCAATTGAATATGTTGCGTTTCCTAACTCAGCTTCAAAGCGCTTTGGATTCCGCTTCGCTCGCCTACCTTTTCTCGCGGGCGTACTCGGTCAACTGCCCTTCGCTGGCCTCTGATGAGGGAAGAAAGTGAATGGCAAAGGAGAGTCAGGGCCAATTTCCTTTTGATGGGCTGAAGTTTTTTTTTTTTTTTTTTTTTCATTTTATTATTGATTTTCTTAGTTGCTTTATTAATTTTCGATCAGAAAAATGCATATTTGAATTATGGGCAAAGTTCAAGTGTCAATAATGAGGTCAATTTGAACCTTTCTCTCGACTCAACCTGACACGAGTTCCCGCAATCTAGCTCGAGGTGAGCTGGAGTGGCTGAGGTGGTTGAGAAGGAATTTTTTTTTCCCGATTTTTCATTTTTTGTTTTGTTGCAACCTTCTTAGAGGTGAATCACCCAAGATAATGGATCACTAAGTCCGAAAACTTAGCATGGACCTTCCTAAGTCCTACCAATTGCAACTTGGTACTTAAAAAAAAACCATTTAAACATGCAATTTTATTCAATTAGTAGCTGACACTAATCAATTAGGGTTGATTAAAAACCCAAGTAAAGTATGGATGGAAACTTTACTTCTACGAACCAGAGATTCAATAAGTTTGAGAACATGATTACGCTAAATAATTTGACACCATTTCAGTACATTTTTGTTTATTTTCAAAAGAGTTATGTAAGCAGTTTTGGTAGATTTTAACCAAAGCCACTTACTTGCAAAGGGTGGCTAGCACAATCAATAAAAAAAGTACATGATTTCTAAATGATATGAGCTTTAATTCTTTATTTATTTATTTATAAAAAAAACTAAATATGTGCAATTTTAATCTAAATTTAATATGCATGATTTTTATTCTAATGACGTGTGACATGCAATTTGTATGACATAACCTAAAGATAAACACTAATTAAGAAACTATCGCAACGTGTATGCAATTTGATTTACATGGCCCTAAATATGCAAGTGCTCATGATGTGAGATGAATGACATAGTGAAGCTATATGCATATGCATACTCTTTTTATGATTTTCCTTTTTTTTAGGATTAAAATAAGAAATTACTTCATATATATCATGGCCTAATCTGGGCTGAGGAATAATTAAAATCTGTTTCAACTTATGAAATTTCCTAAGTTTCTACGTCATCCTAAACATGAAATAACCAACTAAAAAGCTAGTCCGACATGATATACTGTGATCTAACCTATCATGCAATGGGAATATATATATATGTTTTTATAAGCTCACTAAAAATCAACGTAGGCAATGTAATCGATAATAAAGAGCACATAATTTGCCCCAACTCAAGATGGAAAATGAAAACAATAAAAAAATCTGATCGTATGTCTCGCGATTCAATATTCTTGATTATTAAAATTTTCTTAACACAAGAACTTCATCTAATCAGGATAAACCTAATATCTCAAGAAAATCATGTTTGCTGCAGATATATTACAAATTAGGCAATTTAAATATTCAGAGATTAGGAAATAACCTTGATGGACTTTCTCCGGTTCTGACGGACAATCGGCGATGGCTTTCTGTCGCTAATAACAGCACCTGCACAAAGAGAAATTAGAGAACAGCCCCAAGAAAAAATCACGTCCCGATGTGGGGTGTAATTTGGCCGAGGGTGAACGACAACGGAGAACCGGTATCGGAGCAGCCACGTCAAACTCACAGCAACATTGGTTCGTCCAGCAACAAAAGTGATAAAAACCGGTCAACGAAACCACCGAGTTGACACAAAATCGGACGGTAACCCTAGGGCAACGGGAACCAGCAAATGATCTCCGGAAAACAGTGGTGGCGAGCGGCGGCTACTAAACCGGACGGCCAACAACAATCAGCAACAGCGGCAAAACTGGACAGCAAACTGACCACGGGCAGCAGCGGTGAAAGACAACGAACTGCAGTGGCAAACGGCGACGAACGACAGCAACACAGCAGCGACAAAAGACGACGAACAGCAGCGACGCAGCTGCGGTGAACAGTGACGAACAACAGCAAACGACAGCAACGCAGCAGCAAACGAGTACGTCCTTGCGCGGGGCTCACTAGGTGTGAACGCCGAAACAAGGAGGCACGGTCTCAGACTCTCAGTAGGATGAAATCGCACGGCTACGGCAATAGGGTCTTCGTGTCTCTCTCTCAGGGCGTTCACAGTGTCCTCTCTCTCTTTCTCACTCTCAATGTATGCCCGCACGAGGACAACAAAATCTTCTACGCTTTTACCTAAAATGCAATCTTTTATCCGCAAAGCATTCTTCCTTTGAATTTATTTTGTCTCCTAATTGGCCATCTGTTTCAAATGATTAAAACTCCCGATGCCAAAATATCCTGTGAAATTATCAGCTTTTGCTATCCTGCAATATGATTGATGCAAATTAATAATTCTAAATGCAATGCCGTGCAATTTTTCAATGTTTTTATTTAGGGGATCGAACCAACCCTAATTTTCTCATGCAATTAATGATTATACAAAATAGCTAAAATTTAGATGTCGACATCTTTTGAATCGAATTTGTGTCATTATTGTACTTTGGAAAGTTTGTGGTTTCTAGTTTTAAGACACACTCAAATCACAATTTCAAAATTGGGATTCTAAATGGGGGGCCGGCCTGATGTTGGAAGACTCAGGTGACCAAACCCGGATCAGCCTCAGAACAAAGTCCCGAGAGTTAATAATCGGCATGACCCACCCGTTTTTTGTTTGTTTTATCTCTCTTTCTAAGAAAAATTTTGACTCAGATTTTTAGAGTCGGGATTTTTCCTTCATTTTAAACCCCATCGATCCAATTCTCAACGAAAGTCGCATCCTGAAAGTCCACCAACAACATCTCGATAAGATTGATGAACGCTAAAATGATTTGATTCTTTCCAATCCTATCGATGAACATTGGCCTAGATACAAGGTTGCAGCCTCCCAGGTGTTGCACGATCAAGAAGACTTTCAGCTTGTGCTGCCACAGAAGGGGAATTCTCTGTATTCATCTCAAGTGTGTCTGGTGGGGGAACTTGCACTCTTGTCGTCCGGCGGAAAAGCACGCTCGTTTGAATCACAGTAGATAGGCGGGTCAGCTCCATCTGAAGTGATTCGAGCGCTTTCTTGCTTGGACACGATGTTCCCCACATCTTCATTTTTTGCACTTTTTTGCACGATCACATCAGAGGGTTGCTCCTGGTTCTATCTCATCATGTAGGTCTTCCTTGGGTGGAGACAACGAAGTGCATGAATATGGATTCGATATCAGATTCAATTCACATTCTCCTGCAAGAAACTCATGGAACTTTCATTGATTCATTTGCATGAGAATTTTCAAATAACGACCCAAGCGCCTTGAATGGGTGGGAAATGAAATACGACATGACGACAGATATATGTTCAACCGACCGGTGGATAGTATCAGCGATACCCCTCATGAAACTCACTCCCTGTACCAGAGAAAACACTAGGCTTGATCGTGGGTCGATCTCTATCTTTCGTGTAATCCATTGCGGAAGCAAAACATTTAATCCCCAAAAGTCCAAAAGGCTTCGATAATCTGCTATTTTATGTAATAGCGCCTCAAATGAACTTCTACAAGAAAGTTTCTGCGAAGGTAACCGATTAATCAGCCCAAACCACGGTCCCAAAGGGTTTCACTCAAATTCTATCCGTAACTTCACCATGAAACAACCGTGTTAAGCCAAGTTCTTCGATATTTCCGTGTTAACGCTCAAAGAGTCCATTTTGTTCAGGAGCTGTAGGACAAGCATGCTGAATTTTATTTCCCTGATGGATGTAAAATGAGCACGGAATTTACCATGCCCTCAATTTCGACGAGTAAGCTGAAACAGCTGACGACTCCAGGGCAACGCCTGTCCTAATCAGGGATTACGTTAGGTCAAAGATGTCTCCGAACTTTGACTCATGGTTTTTCGCGAGGAGTAGCGGTAGGAGGGGGCATCGACTCTGAAAAATCCGATGGCGTCGTGTTTTGAGCCTTTAGTTGAATAAGCGCAAAACCATTTTGCTGATCATTGAAAACCAAGAGCTCGTTCAAATTTCAATTGTGACTTGGGAACGGGATGCCCCCTTTTGGACTAGGACGACGCTTCTTGCATGAGTTGCTGAATGGCTTTGATCGAATAAACGGTTCACAATAATAAGCTAGTGGATTAATACTATGAAAAATTAAACTAGTCCTTGTGATAAATTTTTAAACAAATTAATTTTTTGGGTCATCAAAAATCCCAAATTGGTACATGTATGACATATTTACCCTCCATTAACTTCTGTTAAATTTTATTATTAAAATTGCTGAATTGAATGATGTATGATAATTGACGTGACAAATTCACATGAAAAATTATTAAGTTAATATCATGAAAAACCCACAATTGGTGCATATATGACAAATTTATTCTAAATTAATTTTTGGAGTCAATCAAATTAGTATATGCATGACACATTTACCTACTATTAACTTCCATCAAATTTTATCATATAATTACTGAATTGAATGACACATAGTAATAACTTAGTTGACGTGACAAGTCTTAGAAGAAATCCATAACGCTCTCTCTTTAATTCTTCAATTAGCCATATTTTGAAAATTTGAAAACAAATGGGGCTTCTCTCTCTCTCTCTTTCTCTCCCCCAACAAGTAGAGCACCAAAAATCCTAGATTGTCATCCTCTTCATTGATTCCTCTTCATTGATTCCTTCATCGTTTCTTTGTCTAAGGTCGTGGAAATTACAAACACCATTTAATGAGAACTCTTTAGTGACACTTTCAGTAATTCTAGTATTGCTCTTCACAGAATGGCTTACCAAGTATCACTATATGGCCTAATCACTGTTTAATGTGCCATCTCATGTAAGAACATTAATGATGGATTAAGCCCTTGCAAGTTTCACTTGACCTTTTGTCAATACAGTCAATATTCTCTCTTCAAGGTGAGCATCACCAATGTTTTTTCATTGGTGATACGCATTAATTGCTAGAATTCTGAACTCCATTAAAAAAAGGTACTGAGAATTTGAGGTGATAACTTTTCTTGACAAATAGAGGTTGATGAACAAAGCAATCGGGCAATCGCGCAGAATTGTGATTTGCAGTCAAGTTTATTTTCCAGATTTCTCTAACATCACCTCTATATCATCAATACCTATTTTTTTTTTTTCTAACTCCTACAAAATTTTACCAAGTAAAGAGTTTTGCTATTAGAGTAAAATTAGTGCGCTCGGGATGTTGCCTACAAGTGCGGTGCCGGCAAGAAGCGGTGGGTAAAGTTCGCATCATGATATCAAATCTCATGTAATGATTATGATAAAGACCAAATGGGGTTGAGGAAGCTCCTTCAACGGCCGAGGCATAAAGGGAATGAAAGGAGCAAGACACGAGGAACCCTAGCCTAGAGTATAAGTGGTGAGATCGAGTATCAAAAGAAGAGAGGAATTGAATAATGAGAGTGGAGAAGCTGTTCCCAGTTCGGGACTGATGGTGGAAAAGACCTTTTTTTTTTTATGGCTGACCAAACTCTTGCTTCTCAAAACTTCCCTAACTCATTCTAGACCCCTGATTTTGTAAGGTATAATGGAAAATCCACTTGCCCGGTTGTCAAAACTTCCCTAACTCATTCTAGACCCCTGATTTTGCAAGACATAATGGAAAATCCACATGCCCGGTTCTCAAAACTTCCCTAATTCATTTTAGCCCCAGATTTTGCAAGAAATAATGGAAAATCCACGTGCACGATTCTCAAAACTTCTGAGCTCGAGTTGGGTAAAATGCCACTAAGGAAGTGAGTTGATTGACGATTGATTGAATGATTGGAGCCAAAAGCGACAGTTTTTTTTTCTCATTTTTCAAATGTTTGGTAGTGGCCACGAATTAAATCAAATCGAGTATGTCACCGTGCACGTTGCTCCTCCTCAAATGTAAGTCTAGGATTTCCACACACAATTATGTGATATCTATAGACATGGACAGTGTGAATTGTTGTTTTGTAGTACATATTATGTCATCATGAAATATTATGGCGGAGTGAAGCCTTGTGCACGTAGACGAAAGTGAATACAAAGCGTCAATTTATGTATCATTCATGAATTTTAGGTACGCCGATGAACAAATGTCAATACGTGGCCTCATATGATTCAATAAAGAAAATTCAGTAAAATCTAAGTACCCTAACGTCATTCTTGCAAACCGTGACAATCATGACTATTTTATGTGCATATGGTTACAAGTAACAATCTCATCTATGTTTTTCTTGGCGTATGATTTTATTACAGTTTCAAAACTATCCGTGGCGTTGTTCCTATTAGATACGATGTATACGAGTGATTCATCCACTGATGGTTAAAAATAAATAAAAAAAAAAGAAAACTATATTAGGATATATCATTGAATCAAATGGATCAATTATAATGGGTGAAGGGACTACTTCCACTATAAGTTCATCATGGATTAGCTCCAGACAATTTCATCCTCATCGTATATAGAAGGTAGGGAGATAAATTATGTTTTTATACGAAATCGTCCGAGCTTTAGGAGTTAATCTTGGACGCAAATGACAATATCATCAACTACCATTAACAAGACATTCAGAACTTCAAGATGAAATAACAAATTATGGAGCCTTGCACATGTAACTGGAAAGACATATAAATCGTTATGAAATACCTGAGTCAACAAAAAATGTTAAAATTCAAAATTTGAATCAAATCAATAGGACCATGAAATTAGAAGTGATATTGATTAATATCTTTAAAGAAAGGGGAAAAAAGATGTACGTAAAAACTTGTACATCATATCCGATGGGTCTTTGGGTCCATCTCCTAATGCAGGTAGAGAAGTGATGTGACATATAAAGTTGTAAAGATAGAGACAAAGGAGTTGTGTATTACTAAGATGAATAATTAATTACGTTCAAGGGGTATTGCATCCGATCAACATGCACATAAAAAAGAAGTAAACTACGAACTAAACTAGCTAACATAGTTAATAACGAAATTAAGACTATAATCTCATGAAATCCAACGAAATCTTGTAATATGATGACAATATTCTGCCAATATTCCTCAAATGGTCCTGAAGAAGATGAGAACTAGATAATGGCTTATCTTTATGGGAATGAGAGGTTTGGTAGCGGTTAAGTAGCAATCGGTGAAATTTCCAAGTATAATCACGATATCGAATCTCATGCAATGATCAAGATGAAAGACCATATGGGGTCTAGGAAGCTCCTTCGGTATGCAAGGTGTAAAGGGAACGAAAGGCTGAGAGAAAAGGAACCCCTCGCCTAGAAGTAATAATGAGTGATTTGACTGTCAAGAGGAATGAGGAATAGAGTAATAGCAGTGAAGAAGCTGTTCCTATTACATAAGTGATGGGGAGAAAAGACTTTCTACGGCTGGTCGATTGGAATGTTTACCTAACTTAACTACCCAAAAATGGAAATATGATTTCTTCGAGGTGATCTACAACATAAAGTATTTTTATTTGATAATTTGGGTGGTGTACAAAAAAAGTTGTCCTTCGAATAGAGTTAAGGTACTTACTATACAATTTGATTTAGACACTTGCAAATCAAAGTTTCAATTTCATATCTGCTTGTTCATCCCATAAAATACTTTTCACTCTGATTGGGGCTCTTTAATCCAATAGCTGAGAATAGATAAAAATTTAACTTCCCAGCATTTGCACAAATCTTAGAGCTAAGATATTATTGAAACTGTTGAGAACGGGCAATAAAATTATGATACTTTTTGCTGAAGAGATCATCAAGAGGGAGTCTAAGTCCACACTTATCAACATATTTAATTGGATTTACCTTCACTCAAAAACTTAAATTAATAAGTTATAAGCCAACTAAGATATATATTAACTGCTCAACACCATATTGATTCTCTAATATGAGACTTCTTTCTAAATGCATTCCAATAGAAATGATATGAACTTCATATACTCTCACACCCTTGGGATGGATTCGGACGAGCCTAAGGATGAGGGGTGATTGATAACAATGGATTTAGCGGACTAATAAATGCGTGTTATGTCTCCTCACAATACTTGACGGCTGAATTATGATACGTAACGGGGCTCTCTAGTCAAATATACTTTTTTGTGCAAAGTTTCACGTCAACCTCTCCCGACGTGTGGTCTCCATACGAGACCCCCACTTTGATATCATCCTCTTGGAGGGATCAGCGGTGAAACCACTATCCAAGAACTTAGAGACCATTGCCTATAAGGATGGTTTTATCATTATATGTCGTCATTATTGCCACTTGTCATTGCCACTTGTCATGACGTGCAATCACTTCTCTTGACATATTATCATTTTAAACACTAGACAACCACTTGCTGACCAACACCCGATGGCTTGGATCATCTTCACCAATAGGTCAACAACTTAAGTAGGTTTTTCATCCTCACTATTTAAACATCAAAATACAAACTCTACTCAAATTAAGTTAAGCGACGGACGGTCACTCAGAATAAAAACTTCGGACGTGTTAATCTGGATTTGTTGGTGTGTGTCCATCACGAGATGGGAGTTTCAACAAATTCATCAAGAACAGATCATGCTTCAAAAGTCCGAATATGCACGGCGACTTTTCTCACTAGCCGAATCCCAAAGTTTTGTAGTGTCTAACACAATTGAGTGGAGATAAGTAAACCACCGAATTCATTTTCAGAGGCTACATTTTGAAGCACGAGTCGTCCCAAGACATTAGTGCTTTTTATCTGCCCAGCTATAGCTAATACCATTAGACCCATGAGTTGTAAACTTAGGCCCATGGATCTTGTAGTGTGTCTATTTCTAAGAGATTGCACACACAAACAGATAAAAAGAGAGAAAGAGGGCTTAGAATTTTCTCCACAACAAGGTTGTTTTGCGTCCAAAAATTGAAGGCACAACTGGGAGTTTCTATTTGTTCTTTTACAAGGTTGTACTGGGCTTCCAGGAAAGTTGTGTTTGTTCTTTAAGAGAGAGAGAGAGAGAGAGGTTAGCAAATTGCTTTGTAATTTGAAGATTGGTGATGTACCAAATTGTAGGAGAGCGAGCTTTTGTACTTATATGTTCGTGGTGTGGTTGAATGTCTTGTACTCTGATTAAAGTTGATTACCGGATTTCGTTGGCACCGTGATTTTTCCCCTTTTACATTGAAAGGGCTTCCTCTTACATTAAAAGGGCTTTCCACATAAATATTGGCGTCATTATTCCTTTTGAATCCGCTCTTTGTGCTTTCATTGTCTTATTGAGGATGTTGTTGAGTAAATATCTCAAACAGTTACGGAAGGTTCTTGTTTCATAACAATTTCTCCCCATAACTTCTGTTTACATATATAAATGAGTGGCTGAACAAATTTTGGAGTTGCAAATTCTGGTATTTGAATGCTAGACTTAAAGTCTTTACAAGATTCAAATCATTTTAGACCCCCTTTACTGTTGCAAAAACAATAGAAAATCGGCACGTACGGTTCTCGAAACATCTTCGCTCAAGTAGGCTAGAATACCCCTAGCGAGGTAAATTGATAGATGATCGATTGAATGATCGGAGCCAAAAGCGTGAGTGATCCTTTTCTCACTTTTCAAATGTTCTGTAGTGAACCCAACTCAAATCAAATCAAGTATCTGTATGTTGTTTCAATACAAATGTAAGTGTAGGGTCTTCGCAAACAATTATGAGATATTATTGAGAAAATGACCAAAAAAACTCTAAATTTATTGTGCTTATATAAATTCAGTTTTAAATCTTTTAATCAAGTTGATTTAACCTTAAATTTTTTGATGATTTGCCAATTCAATTATAAATTTATCATTTATGCCAATTTAGTCATAAATCTTTTGATGATTTATCAATTTAATCATAAAACTTTTTTGACTATTCTTCAATTTAGTCCTTCTAATCTAGACAACATTGACTATTCTATGGGACATGGTCGGTATTGAGATTGATTATTTTATAAATATTAGTTATTTAGAATTTTTTGAATTTTTTTGAATTATCTTATCTTTTCTTTTCTTTTTCTTTTTTCTTCTAACCTTAGGCCCTTGCCTATTGGCTGGCGAGGGCGTTGCAGCCCTCTCTTGGATCTGGGTGATGGCCAATGCCCTTGCCTTGACCGGCAAACTCACTGGCCTAGGGTTAGGAAAAAAAAGAGAAAAAAAATGAAAAGAAGAAATAAAGAAATAAAGAAATAGAGAATAAAAAATTAAAAAAAAAATTAACGTTGGTCATTCAGTTGTGCCACATAGGATAGTTCAAGACTAAATTCGTAGAATGTGAGAAATTTTATAATTAAATTGGCTTAATTGAAAAGTTTATGATTAAATTGACAAATCATCAAAATGCTTAGGAATAAATTAGTACAATCAAATGTTTAAGTTTGAATTAACTGTCATACAATCTATTTATACTTTTTTTTCAAGTAATTTCCAAATGAATTCATTATAAAGTGTGGAGGGACCAAACATGAACTACCCAAAAAGAAACAAGAATGAAAGTGAGACCTGCAAGAAAAAAGAAGAAACAAAAAAAAAGAGTTGACCAAACAAAACCACTTTACCGACTAAAAAAAAAAACAACAAAACAAATTTTTTTTTGTAGAGTCTCTAATGAAAGTGATGGGCTATACAAGAGATAGGGGAAAAGTACCAAAAAAGTCATAAACTTATTACATTGGTACTAATTCAGTTCTAAATTTTTCAATTGAATCAATTCAGTTCTAAACATTTTTACATTAGTACCAATTCAGTCTATCCAGCCAATTTTGGCCTGCTGGCGCTAACGTGGACATCGGCCGGTGATCGGACATTGACGTGGTAATTTTTAAATATATATTATTTTATTTTTTGATTTTTTTTTTAAATTTTGTCATTTTTTTTTCTTTTTCTTTTCCTTCTTTTCTCCTTAGATTGTTCCGGCGGTAGCCGGCAAGGGTCATGGCCCTTGCCTGGCCTCTCCCAAGGCCGCCAATAAGGCAGCTTCGCCCGGATCCACGCAAGGCGAGCTTGGCCTTGCTGCGGGCGAAGGCGGCCATCACTAAGCCGGAATAGTTCAAGGAGGAAGAAGGAAGAAAAGAAAAGGAAAAAGAAAAGAAAAAGGAAAAAATTAATAAAAATATTTAAAAATTGCCATGTCAACGTCCGGTCACTGGCCGATATTCACGTCAGCACCAGCATGCCAAAATTGGCCGGATGAACTGAATAAGTATCGATGTAAAAAGGCTTAAAATTGAATTGGTCTAATGTAATAGGTTTATGATTTTTTTTTTGGGTACTTTTCCCCAAGAAATAGTACGGTCAAAATACAAAGAAATGGGAGTATCTAAACTAAAGAATGAGTGAATAAAGCGTGTTCCAGGATATATATAAGTAAGAGGGCTAGCTAGTATCATTTCACAGTCTCCTCGTAATATTACAATTGGCAAGATTAATAATCTCTAAATAAGATTTTTTTTTGCTCAAGGTGATGATCTCGCTAGTGCATATTTGATTGAGACTAAGTATTCTCTTTTGATTTAGTTAGGCAACAAGCATTAGAAGATATAATTCTTGGAACAAGTTTGTTCCCGTTTGGTTCTTTCAAAAGCACAAACAAACAAACAAGAAATAGGATGATGGGCAACATTTAAATTTCGAAAGAAATTCAACTGAATATTCCGTTGACCTAACGTTGTTAAAAAACTTCAATGGATTCAAAACTAAAATGAAAGATTAGCAAATTTTCTGGGGAGATTAAGTAATTGAATGAGCTGAACAGCAGGTTTTTCATGTGGGATAGCAAAGTACTTCGGATAAAAAATGAAAGTACAATCATTATGATTAATAGAGAAAATTATAAATTGCATTACCTATTAGAATAATAGATTAAGTACTTAAGAAATAACAAGAAAACAGAAAAAAGTGATCCTTGCAAATGTAAATCAAAAACCAGCTTCACACACAAATTCCATATTTGATAGACGTACAATGAAAAACCTTTAACAACAAATTGACCACACTTTCGAATACAATCCCCAAACATAGATGACAATCAGATAGGTTCTTATATTTTCCTTACGATCACTCGATGTTGAATCATATGATTTAAGCATTTTGCAGTTCTGTTTCAGCTGTCTCTTCCTCATTTTCGCCGGTCAGATCCTCCAAGGACTTGCCCTTTGATTCAGGAACTAAGAAAGTCAGCAACATCCCAACAAAGTTTATGACTCCGAGCATGATCAAGGAGTTCTTAATTCCGATTCCGGCAGGGTATCCAGCATCGGTCTTTGTTGGGTCCTTGTTTTGCGCTGCGTACAAGAACCCGAATGCCCCGACGATTGCCCCAGCCTTCCCAGCAGCCGCTGAGATCCCGTGGCATGTCGACCGCAGCCTTGCTGGGAAGATCTCGGCTGGCACCACGAACGTGGTTGCGTTTGGCCCAAAGTTGGCGAAGAAGAAGGCGAACGAGTACAGGACCACGAAACTGATGTGGTTTTCCTTTTGCGTCCAATGATGGTACGGTATTGCAAGTGCGAACATGAAGATTGTCATGAAGGCGAAGCCCATGACTTGGATGAAGAACCGGCCGAGGATGTCGATGAAAGCCACGGTGAACCAGTACCCTGGCACCGTGCTGCATAGGGCGATGAGAGTCTGTGCCCTTGCGATCTTGTACACTTCATGGATTGCGTTCATCGTTTTAGCCGGTGGGATCCAACCGATTGCGGTGAAGATGTCCTTTTGGAAAAGGTTTTGGCTGTAGAAGGCAATGTCCAGTAGGAACCAAGTGCTGGCTGTGCCGAGGAGAGGAAGGCCGTGGCGGCGGGCAAATTCCTTCGAGAACAAGCCATAGGAATTTTTATTGCGGATGAGCCGATCTACCTTTTCCTGTTCAGTTTCAATATCTACTTGCAGTACCTGTAACAGATGTTAAATAGAATTGCCAAGGACTTAGAATCACGTATGAGTAAATCATGGTCAAAGGGGGATTGGTGATGATGCAAATACTTTAACAATGATCGACAAATTAAAAATTTGCTAAAACTTAATAAGAGTATCTTATCTGGTGCGTTTAAACATGCCGACTACTTTGTGCATGCATTTTATTAATTACATACGCACCCATTTGATGTTTTCTGCGTCATTTCATAGATCTATTTTAGGGATGACAGCTCCCAGCACGATATGAAAACACGCCTCGCATATATACTAATTTATAAAAATAGACTCTAATTCAACATGACGAAACTGATCCAAAACGACGTGTTTTCACTCATCATAATGGAAAACACTATAATCACGGTGGAATATTTTTGTGATGGCAGGAAAATACACGACCCGCTAATTGCCAGCCTAATTTATGAGGCTATAAAATACTAAGCCTGATGAGAAGTTAAACTACCTTGGACATGTCTGCAGCTGCCTGCTTTGCATTCTTGGCCACTAGTGCGGTGTAACGGGCGGTTTCCGGCATCTTCATCCGCCAGTAGTAGGTGACCGCGGCGGGGAGAGCTCCGAACATCAAGATTATCCGCCAGACATAGTCAGCTTGGTGCACAGTGGAGCCGATGGGGTCGACCTCGTATGTAGGAGCCTTGTATTTATGGTCGAACGCGCTCGCCACGATGAGAGCACTATCCCGCCACCAAGAATCCCGAAACCCTGCATGGCGAAAACTGCCGCGATGAAAGCCCCTCGAGTCTTCTTGTTTGCGTATTCAGACATGATGGTGGCAGAAAGAGGATAGTCGCCGCCAATGCCGAAACCGAGCCAGAACCTGAAGAAACAGAGGGTTGCCATGACGGCCTTAGGCGAATCCCCAAACGAAAGTCCTGAGGCGATGGAGCAAACGACCATAAGAATTAGGGTTAAGCCGTAGACGCGCTTCCGCCCCATTTTGTCGCCGAGCCAGCCAAAGAAGAGCTGGCCTGCCAGAGTGCCGCAGAATGCCACGCCATTGACAGCGGCAGAGACATTTGGAGGCAACGAACCGGGCTTCGGCGCACCGTCCACATGATAATATATCCGCCCGAGGAGTTTGGTGACGAGGGAGATGCAGAACAGATCGTACGCATCGGTGAAGAAGCCCATTCCAGCAATGACGATGGCAGTGAAATGGTACAATTGCGTCTTGGCGACATCGAGTGCGTTAAGCACTATCAATTGATTCCCAGCCATGGTTTGATGCGTCTATATGTAAATTGCAGTTGAAGTTATCATCAAAATGTATAACAGAGGACGACTTCAAAAACGTTTCATCTGGCATAAGTGTATTTGGATCCCGAGTTCCAAGTCGAAAAATAGCATCTCATATCTCATTTGATATGGGCTATGCAGCATGTGTGAAGCATCAGTTATAGAGGAATCAAGTGTGACAACTTCTAATCCCGGAACATATATTGCAACATGATTGGGGGATGTAATGCAACAATAATTTCACAAAAATAGATTTTAAAGGGATAAAGATCACTTCACAAGTATATAGGTGTTATATGCACGCCCAAAAAGGTAACACAATCAATGCAAACTTCATCAATCCATACGCGGAATTCATAATCATGAAAAACATCTTCCAAAATCGTTGATTGAACATCAACATGAGAATGTGATCGAAGGCAGAGGAGTTTAGTAAAATCCACTAGCAAGGAGACCTTATATGGCAGAACGAGGAGCACAAGTACAGTGAGAGATTCACCTGCTTCCCTCAGTCGCTAAAACCCTCTAATGGCAGAGGCAGGTGAAGCGCTGAAGAAGAAGAAGAAGATGGTGGTGATGAGAATGGTGAAAGGTGGCGCGGAGTGTCAGCTATTTATGGGATTGATCTGGCATCTTTACGGCATATACCCTCTCCTGAATCAATCTCAATATGTATAAAAAAAAAAAAAAATCTAAGTCAACTCGAGAAATCAGGACTTGATCTTTTCCGTACAGCTTTCCACTTTGGGGTTCTTAGCTGGCCCTTCCTAAAGTATTTGGCAAGTAGTGCTTTCTACATCAATTGGGAAAATAAAATATTAATTTGCTTTTATACTGTAGAGTTTGAAGAATGGGCCAAAAATGAGAGAACAACTTGTAATTTCTGCATATTCAATTGTGTTTAATATTGTACAAGCTCCTATTTATAGTACAATAAATGTCTAACTAAGAAAAAGTAAAGGAAGATATATTAAATCAAATTCAATCACGGATTGATATAATTTATCAATTATAATCTCCTGAAATTTTTAGATTGATGTAGATCACAAAATTTGGTCCAATCCTCGCATACCTCCAACAAATGTGTAAGGCTCGTTTTGGTGTCCAGATAAGCAGATTAAAACATATAATTACCCCTTTCCTTCCATTTATTCTATGTTCAAATCACTTCTTAGAACATTATCATATTTAATAAAGATATCGTGACATCATAATACTAGTATAGCAAAATTTCAAGTTTGAACAAGAAATTGATCATCCAGGTGTGACATCTAGGACGCGTTTAGTAACCATTCTATTTTCGGGAACAATTTCGATTAGAAATTTTTTTTTTTATTTTGTTCCCTGAACAATTTATGAGCAAAAGAACGCGTTTGATAACTGCACAAAATTTCTAATTCTAAAATAAAAAAGAACATAAATGTGTTTGGTAACTACATAAAATTTCTATTCCAATTCTAAAATTTTATCAAATCATAGAAATTATATTGATTAACTATATTTATACTAAGTAATAAAAATATTAACTAATCAAATTTTTATTAAATAGTAAATAATAAACTATATTATAAACTATAAATATAAATATAAATAATAAATTAATAATAAATAAATATGTATTCTATATATAGAAAAATTTCAAATCCTACTTTAAATCATTTTTTATTTTTTAAAATAATTTTTATTTTTTTCCTTTTTTTTCTTTTTTTCTTTTTTTCCTTTCTTCCTCCCTTTCTTCTTCTTCTTCTTCTTCAAGGTGGCCGATCGCCAACCTTGGGACAATTGGCGACCCGCTAGATGAGGGCCAAAGCAACCTCACCAAAGTGTTGCGGCCCTTGGCGAGGCTATGCCTCGTCGGTCAAGCCACGCCGGCAGTTGGGCGAGGCTTACCAGCGGCTGGGCGAGCCTCCAGGGAGCTTTCCAAGCCTCACTAGCGGCTGGGCGAGGCATCGGCGATCTCACCGGTGACTAGGTGAGCCTCTAGCGAGCTCGTTGACGACCGGCGGCGGTGGGCGGCGGATGGTGGCGTTTGGTTGGGGGCAATGGTGGCGACGGCGACAGCACTTGAAGAACAAAAGAGAGGGAAGAAGAACAAGAAGAAAAAGGAGGAAAAAAAAAAAAAAAAAAAAAAAAAGTAAACTTGATTCTAGAATTGTTCTCGAGAATAAAGAATCAACCTTTTTTTTTTTTTTATTCTTGATTCTACTTTAAATCTGTTCCGGAACAAATTTGTTTCCGAGAACAAAAACTTTATCAAACGCGATTCCTATTCCAAAATTACTCCCAGGAACAAAAGAACATAATCAAGCACCGTTTGAATGGTTGCCAAACAAGCCTCTAGTGTACCATCTTTTCTCATCCTATTAGCATTCTTTCTTCTTTTCCTTTTCCATATTTCTTATTCTAGAACAATCGAATTCATTTAATCGGGACAACGAAGTGAATAGGCTAACATGAGGATCTATTTGTTTTGTAGAAATTATCACATTTTTAAAAATATTTTCTAGCAAGTCATTGTTCAAGAAAATGACTATATTTTCTAGTATTCGACTGAAACCTAAAATTTAGTGGAAAATGTTTTATATTATTCGTTATCTAATTTGATTTTTTGGGAAAAATTACCAAAAAAATTAAATTTTAATATTTTTAATTGACCACAAAACTAAATATTTTTAAAAAATTGAATTTTATTTATTTATTTTTAAAAATCAAATTTTTATTTTTTTTCTTTCTTTTCTTATCCTCCCTTCTTCTTCCTCATCCTCCCTCTACTACTGCATGCCTCAACGTGGCCGGCTACCTGGCAGCTAACTAAGATCCACTCTCCAAATCTGGTGAGGTCGAGGGTCGGCCGATCTAAGCGAGCCGCGAGCTCGCGGACCAACGGATGTGACTTGCTAGATCCGATGAGCTCGAGCCTCACCCTCATCGAATTTGGCCTTAGGGAAGGCCGGAGTTGGCTTGTGGCCGGTCGCTAGCCGCCACCATGGTTGGCGACTAGTTAAGGAAGAAGAAAAAGAAAAAGAATTAAAAAATCAATTTAAAAAGAAAAAGAAAAAAAAAAAACATAAAAATAAAGAGAAAAGGGAAAATAAAGAAAATAAAAAAATTCATTCAAATAAAAAATTAAAAGTAAAATAAAAGGAAGGAGGAAGAGAAAGTGAATGCTTATAGGGGTGTTAGATAAAAGAGATTAAGTGAGGAAAATGTTTTTTACTTTTAAAAAATAGAAAATATTTTCCTCTAATATAAAAGACTATCTTCCCGTCATGAAAAATGTTTTCCCCAAACAATTCATCTTTTATTAAACGAACGCCAAAAAATTCAAAAAAAAAAGAAGCTTTTTTTAAAGTTATTTTTCATGAAATAAATGAATCCTCAGAATTGTGAGCTTTGCATGTAATGACATTCCCGGGGACGCCCCCCGACTTGATCGTCACGCTTAAGTTGGAGAGTTGACATTACCAAAAGTCAACCGTTGCGCTACCATTTTGTATCTTCGAAAAGCCCATTTCGAGATTCATTGAAGGGAAAGCACCATCGGTCCTTGCACCAACAAACAAAACTTCGGATTATATAATTGCACCAGGGGCATATAACTTTTCGTTTAAATGGCTATTTTGGTCAGAATGATAAAAATCAAGAACCTGACGTAATTCCGCACTGATTTCTCTATCTCAAGTACGAGAAGTCAATGGAGGAATTACGGAAAACTTTAAGGGCAAGTTGGAGAAAAAAAAAATGATTTGACCTTAGGTCAGCCAGCCGCATTATCCGGAGCACGATACACGATCTCTAGCAAGTTTAGAGAGTTGGCTGCATTAAATAGAAAATGGGAACATGTCGATCTAGTGTGTCGCTTTCTTAATAGCAGGATCAAGAAATTATAATTAATTAAAATCTTTATTTAAGTTCTTCGGTTTCAAACTTACACCAGCATTAACTATTCAAGCTAAATAGAAAAGTGGGATAAAAGAAACAGACCGAGATGGAATCGTTTTCTCCAGAAATTGCGAGAGGTAAAAACTGTGCGGCAATGGAGGTCAAGTTCTTTGTTTGGTAGTAAGAAATCTTGTGCAAGGATTTTTGAGTATTTATATGTTAGATTGAAAGATTATTTCATAAAAAATTGTGAGGGATAAGACCTATTGAATTATCAGGTGAAATTGTCGGATAGTGGATTTTAATTTCTATTGTGCTGCTAGATCGCTAGGAAATCCTGTGCAGCTTTTTCGTGAACGCTGGTTTGATCAAGTGAACGATGTAAACTCTATATTTGGTATTTTTTTATTTTGTTCATTATTGTATTTTTTTTTTCAACTGCCGCAAATTTGATATCTGATGGCTTGTTTATGCAACAAACCATGTCATCAAATTGTTGACTTTTGCATGCATTTTATTCTGTGGGCCATGCTGCGGTGGCAAGGATATTATTGATCAGCTCAGAAGCAGTTTCATGTTTTCTAATCTCTTCTCTTAACTGATCAAAAAAAATCTCTTCTCTTAAACATGTAGTGGCTCACACTCTCTATAATTAACAATTAATTCATAAACTTGGCTCACAATATGCTGGGGTTGATAGTAAATTTTTCTGCATTACAATAAATAGGTGTGCGGACCTTTTAAGCTTTTTTAGCTATAAGAAGAAGAGCAAACATTACTTGAGTCGCCAAGCTTTCAGGACCTAGACTGTCTCCGAAAGAAAATGATATTCAAAATCCATATAGAAAAGCTCTAAAACCTTATTCAATTCCGAATCCAATTTTTCATCAAAACATTTTCATATTTTTTAATGATAAACTAATTATAGACTATAATTAACACTAAAATCGAAACTATTCAAAATCTAATTTCTAATTTTTTCCAAAATTTTTTAATTTTGAATTTTTAGTTTTTTTATTCCAAAAAATAGGGACTGAGTTTGGATCAGGAGACCATACCTTGTGTCATTTGCGTAAAGACAAGCATTAGGTTATGTTGAGCTTGTTTTTCTAAACGATAATATTTTCTCTGTCATAAAGAAGTAGTTTTTTCTATTTCTTGTTTTTGTTCGATATCTATTTCCTAGCCACTGATCTATTTTAAGGAATAGAAAAATTAACTGATATTATCAAATGAATTTATTTTCTTTGTCTAGTCTAGGGAACAAAAGAACAAGAAAATAGAGGAGGAGAAGCGTTATCAAACAAGACCTAACTATCTCCACATCAACACCCTGCGTTAAAAAAAGTATTCAAAGGAAATGTCATATCAACATTTTTAGTTAGTTTGATTAGTTGTCAAATTAGATAAGCTCAAATGTCCCAAATTTAACAAGATTTAAAACTTCATGGTATTATTTTTCTTTTGAAAAATTTAAGATCTAATCACATATTCGCGATAAGTCATAGAACTTATACACTCTTCCAAAAATAGAATTAATGAAAATTCACATTCCAATATAAGCAGATGAGACCGTGTGGCGATAGTCAAATGGGATATGATAAGCAATGTGATGATCAGACCTTGTTGGTTTGCCATTTTGATCGTCGTGGATCGCAATTAGCGTTCCTAGTTGATCACTACTACATTCTCAATCCGTAAACCCAGCCTATGTTACGTCCCTTACAAAGTCTCTTCAGATTAGGACACTTGAATTAACATAGGAGTTCATATGTTTTAAGCATTGCTTGAAGAAGTGCGAGCAAGATTATTTCTTTCTCATTTTGCAGGGTTCTTGACTTGTAAACCCGTAGATGATTACAGAATTGTTCTTTCAATTGCTTTGACTCAAAGAATCCCTTTGTTAAGCCATTGACCAAGCCCACATTACATGCACATTAAAGACCTTTCAGATTGGTAAGGTCGTACTGATTGCAAGAAAATTCGAACTCTTGTCGACAAGATCATGATAAGATTGAGTGATATATTCCCACATCAATGGTCGGGACAAATAACCCCTCCTAAATGAGAGCGAGTGAAAAAGCATTTTTACACCAAAAGTGTCTCATTTAGCATGTTCAAGAGATTCACAACTTAGTGAAAATTGTCTTGATAATTTTTCCTGGTGGAAGTTTGAAAAAGCCATCATGTATGGACCTTTATTGAATTAAAAAAAAATAATGAAATGAATTTTTCCTCAAAGACCAAAGGATTTGTCTTTGAATCCCTAAGTTTGTTCAGTCATCTTTGAATACTTGATGAGAATTCCAAGTACCAATGTTTTCAAATGTCAAGATATTTGAACCTTTAAATACTTGATGTGACTTCCAAGTGTTTGTCTTTTCAAACATCTGATGTGATTTCCAGATGTTTAGTAAAATATTTTCAAATGTTTAGTGTGAATTCCAGATATTTGAACCCTTAAATGCTTGATGTGACTTTCAAGTGTTTGTCTTTTCAAACATCTGATGTGATTTCCAGATGTTTAGTAAAATATTTTCAAATGTCTAGTGTGAACTCAAGCTATTTGAACCTTTAAATGCTTGATGTGACTTCCAAGTATTTGTATTATCTGAAGAGATTTCCAGATGTTTGTCAGGTCTCATAAGAATCATTTTACACCTAATAATACTTTTCTGAATCTCTAGATAAGTATGATAGGTACGTGTTCTTCTTTGCATTTGCATTTCATTGGGCGTGGACACATTGAGATCTACGTTCTTGACCAAATCATTGCATTTACATGGCATTCCTTATTGCATGACCTTGCATTTATTTGAGTCCATTTCTTTAAAAAAAAAAAAGTCATTGACATTTGCATATTTATATTCATTTTGCATAATTTAAATTTAGGTGTCATTTATCTTTGAAAGAAACCTCTGCGAGCTTCCCTTCAAAAGAGATGCAAAATGCTGACACCTAATTTAAACTCATCTTTGATTATAGAGGGAAATTTTTAATTTTTTTTTTGAATTCAAAACTCAACAACCGTATGATTTTTGGAGCCATTTTTTGTTGAGAAGATGAGTGAATATCGGAAAATCTTCACCTGCAAAAAACAAAACTTGAGTCTTTCTTCTATAAATAAAGGAGGCAAAGCTTTGGTTTAAGGGGCTTCTCTTGGTCTTTCGTCGAAAGAAAAGAAAATAGAAAAGTGGAAAAGAGAGAAAAAGGAAGGAAAGCTTCGGTTCTCTGGGGAAAGGGAAAGTGTACAGGGGCAGAGAGGGAGGTGACGTGAGGGAGACTTGAGAGAGAGAGAGGGGATCAGCGGGACCCAGTAGCAGGAAAAGGAAAAAGAGCAGAACACTGCTCATCTTCTTCCTCTCGATCACGACTATTGTGGTGCCTCTACCTTCCGATTAATAGCACCGGACACCGCCCTACTGCCCGGGCCACTAGCCACCTCCGAGTCACCGACCGCCGCTCCTCTGCCGGCGGCGCCGCTTCCCGATCCACTCAGACCCTTCGCCCAGATCTGCTCGAGCACCAGTGGCACCGCCCTCCACCCGTAGCCACGAAGCCACCGAGCCGCACCGGTCACCTCACCAGCACCGCCTCACACCGGTGACCCGCGACCCCACTACATGCCACTCGGACCTCCGTCTCAGCAGCTTGCCTCCGCAGCACCTTGCCTCCTACTCGCTCGGTGGTTGAAGCCCGCCATACCCGACGCCTGCGCCTTGCCTCCGGCGACCCGCGAGCTCGAACGCCTGCAGTGCTCGTGTCCAGCTCCGCTCGCCGATCTCCCTGTTCTCGCCGTGCTCGACGCCGCGGCACTTGATGACACCAGCTCCGAATTGCTGGATCTCGCCAGAGCTCCGCACCTCCGCAACCTCCGACCGCGACACCCTTGTTCCGTCGGTTGTCCCTACTGCCCGGGTGCCGCCCCGTTCTTGCCAGTCCGCCTTCGCCGGAGTTCCCTTTGCCAGACCAACAATCAGTCCCCTCGGTGACCAGCCGCACGAGCTGCCGAGCTTCTCTTTTGGAAGCAAAGGAAAAGAAAAAAAAAAAAAAAAAAAGAGAAAAGCAAATTAGGTAGTTTGTTTTTCTTTATTTTATTTATTTTGTTATTATTGTTCTATTTAGAATATTGAGATGTGCTTTTCTTTTATAAATCTCGTAGGCATTAACTGCAGGTATTTTATCCCAAATCATGGTAATTATTAATTTGACCCGTAAGACGTCGGGTCATTTTTTTTTTAATTACTTTAATTTTTAGGAATTTTGATAGCATTTCAATTATTAAATCATTATAGAGTTAAAATAATTGTTAATTTAATCCGTGAGACAACGGATTATTTTTTTTTTTTATTTTAATTCTTATCTTCATTCTTTTAAAATAATTACTTGTTTGGAAAGATTAAAAAAAAAAATCAAAAGGCACATAAAAATCTAAATATTGCATTAGAGCATTTAGGTTTAGTAAATTAAGACTATATTTTTAGGGTTAGTAAATTAGAATTGCATTTATAGGATTATAATTTTTAGATTATACTTTTAGATGGGTGATTTTTGTTAGGGCTAATTTTAAATAATGTTGGCATGTCTTGATTTTTTATATAGCTTTTAGGATAAAATATAGTTTAAGTTAAATTGATTCCTAAAATAAATTAGAATATCATTCACTTTAGTTAGTCTAATTAGTTTTAGATTAAGTCAATTTTCATTTAGTAAAACAAAAAAGAGGAACAAAAAAAAAAAATGTTATGCATGCCATATGAGTTATAGTTTAATTTTTTTAATAAAAAAGAAAATGCTAAAAAATGATCATTGCACCGTTAAGTTACTTTCTTTTCAATAAAAAGCATTATGTCATTAAAAAGAAAGAAAAACTAAAGATCATTTCCTTGGTTAGTTAATAGGTTAATTCATAATTAATCTCATTTCATATCATCATTATTTAGCATAGGTTGCATATATGCATTAAAAAATGAATCATCATCATAAAAAAAAAAAAAATAAAAGAGCATGCATGTAGAAATACCATGTCATTCATCCCATATCACGTAGCACATGTATATTTAGGATTATATAAATTAGATTGCATACATATAGTGATAAGTTTAAGTCATACCATATGAATTGCATCTCGCATGTCATTAAAATAAATCCATGCATATTAAATTTAGATTAAGATTGCATATAATTAACATTTAAAAAAAAAGAAGAAAGAAAAAATAGGTGTCATGTCATTTAGAAATCATGTTTAGGGCATGCATTTTTATTAGCATGTTTTATTGAATGTCACTTTATTGATTGTGCACCCGTATGACCACCATTTGCATGATAGTAGCTTAGGTTAAACTTAATCAACATTGCCTGCAAAATATTTTTGAAATTAAAATAAAAGGTGCCGAAAGGGCGTTAGACTAATCTAGCGTAACCATGTCCCCGGACTTATTGAAAGAAAATAATAAAAAGAAATTTTCACCGGAGGCACCCATAATGCGTTAGGTGAATGGATGAACCTCAGGGCCAACTTTTTATTTCCTCACTTCTCTTTTCTATTTACACGTACATAAGTTACTTGCGAAGATCGAACTGCGAACTTCATACAATCTCCGGCCCCATTCCCCAATCCCTTTACTAGCAAGGCCACATGCCTCTAGATAACCTCGAGGCCAACTTAGCCACCAAAGCATTATCAAATTTCCAAAACCGTCCAACCGTCCAACCATGCACTACCCTACTTAGCTTTAGTGAGATCATGCCATCAAGTCGATTCATGCATGGATGAATGGATCCAACTTCCCTATTGAGGAGCTTTAGCCAGTACAGATCGGTAGTAGGTTGCGCTTTCAAAATAAGCCTAAGCCCTATCCCAAGTGGGAAGATTCTTTGGATCACATCAAATCGATATTATCTATAAATCGTGCTATTTACTCAATCCTATGCGCATTATTAGACTAGGCACATGGTAGATAAAATACATTATTTTTAACATGACCAAATGTGGATCCCAATCTTTAGACTATCCACTCGCAATTTTCCAGTTTCCTACGCGTCTTACAATTTCTTGTGTTTCTCTTATTTTCATTGAACACGGTCCCAACCGAACTGGTAATTTATTGGTTCAAAATCCATCAATCCAAAATGAATTTTCATGGGACAAAAATGTAAGAATTTTTCTAATTGTGGACTACATTAATTGATATTGTAATTTACCGTTTAACGTTTATCGTTTTACGGGGTTTGGTCTAAGGTGAGATAGTAGGTTTCTTAATTAGTCTAATATGGGGCTAGTGTGGGCCGAGTTGAGCCCTGGCT
Source organism: Eucalyptus virginea (assembly GCA_014182375.1). Classification (NCBI taxonomy): domain Eukaryota; kingdom Viridiplantae; phylum Streptophyta; class Magnoliopsida; order Myrtales; family Myrtaceae; genus Eucalyptus; species Eucalyptus virginea. The sequence goes on along the minus strand of CM024517.1, from coordinate 16,577,327 downwards.
CGTAATGAGGACCGGCGAAACTCTATAAATAGTGCTCAAGTCTCTTCTCTAACCCTAATTCTCACCGTATCCTTACCTAGGGCGTTTACCTAACGCTACACGTGAGGGGCCGCTTCATTGAGCCGGTGATACGAGAGGGCAATAGAGGAGAAGGACTTGCGCGTGAACATTGTGTTTTCCGCTTCCGCTTCAAGAACAATGGATCCCAAAATAGGTGCGTCAATTCTTTCTACTCAATCATGCATGTTCTTGTTCTAGTTATGGAGATCTTGGGGTTTGCGCAATTTGCGTCTAACATGTGGTATCAGAGTCGACTCCCGATCGCATGTGGGGCCATAGCGAGGGTGCTGTACTCCCAGGGGGGGAGAGTGTGACGGCCCGAGCGGCAGTGCGCGGGGAGGAGGGATGACGGTGCGTCCGCGCCTCGGTTCCCGGACGTGCGCAAGGAAGGGGTCCCTGTCCCACATCGCCTAGGGCGCCTAGGGAGGGAGTCTTGGGCCAGTTTATAATGGCTTGGGCCCTCTAACTTGTGTGACGCGTTTTAAAGCCGTGAGGACTCAGTGTCCAAAGCGGACAATATCACACAGTAGGGTCCGGGTCGTTACAAATGGTATCAGAGCCTCCATAACCCTAGAACATGAACACAATTGATTTTGCCCTAATTTGTACGGATTAGCCATAATTTGTACGGATCTTGCCATAATTTGTGATTTTCGAGACTTTTAGTTCAATAAAAATAAAATTAAATCACAAATTCGGACTGGGCTCGACGAGGCGAGCAAAACTGTGGGAGGCGCGTCGCCGGGGGAGGCCCCACGCGCCCCCACGTGTGGCCACGCGCCGCCGGCGTCGAAGACGCGCGCCCACGCGCGGGCACTTTGCTCGCGCGTGCGGTGCACGCGGGCGCTGACGTCACGATGACGTCAGCGACCCGGATTTGGATTCGATCCGATTGGACTCGACCCGACCCGTTGCCCCGACCCGACCCGAGGACCCGACCCGACCCGATCGGTCGTTGACCGAACCGGTCAACCGGTCGGACTGGGCGGCTGAACCGAATGGTCGGACCGGGAATCGGTCGGACCGCCACCGGTTGGACCGGTTTTGACCGGCCTTTGACGCCCGCGCGTGGGCTCCACGCGCCGCGCACTCAGGCGGCGCATGCGGGCGCGTGGAGGCTCTGATTTGCGCGTGGCTAGCGGCGATGGACTCGTATGGTTATTTCCTACGTCATGGTATATTTATTTTACATTTTTAATGATCTTATGGATGTGAAAATACATACGGAATCTTAAATACGTGCTTTTTAGTGTATTTTCTGCGTATTCTTCTTGTATTTTTCCTGTGATTTTGAAAATACAGGTGCCGGGATACGGTATGTTATCACATGAACTTTATGAGTGTTATTCATTAATAATATACAATAAAGTTTATTTTTATTAATGAATGAAGCAATGTAATTAGCATGGCATGTGATTTGAGTGATATGATGCCCCTATCACTAAAGTTAAATCACATGTATATGATGTATGTGAGATGAAAATTTTATATCCCTGGTATGAGAGAGTTTCAAGGATTCAATTAAGTTGTGACCGCCAAAGTGGCACACTTGATTGAATTTGAGAAATTTTGATCTTGTATATTTAATTGGGATGTCTCCTGGTCTAATGCATAGTTATACTCCCAAAGGAGGTAATTGTGTATTAGTTCATGGAGGGATACATGATAGTGTGGTGGAGGAGTGACCGATCCTAATGGTTCATATGCCCAAAGGTGATGAATTCATGAAGATTGGAATATATTCTCATAATTCTTATCATGTGGGGAGTGTACAATTGCTTGTCATGTATTCTGCCCAAAGGTGATTATGTGATTTTGCATGTAACTCTCTGGATGTGTACTTGTGCGTCAAGTTACACAATGCTTACATGATGCTAATTATATATACTGCTTGTCTTTTAGTCACCTTTTCTGTAAATGGTAACTCCGTCACCATTGAGGTTCTTGCTAGTTCGAATTTTAAGAGATGGAGAGAGGATTTTTTGTTTGCTATGGAGATGGCAGATGTTCATATGGCTCTTACTACTGATCGGCCGGCAGTTTTGCTGCCGAGAGTACAGAGGCTCAAAAAGCAAATTTTGCTGCATGGGAAAAGAGCAATAGAATTTGCTTGCTATCCATAAAACGTTCCATTCAGGAACACTTGAAAAGTGGTTTGCCTACAGACTACAATGCTAGGCAAATGATGGAAGCTTTGATGGCTAGAAACCATGTGTCGCCTAATGCTGAGATAGGGACACATATGCAAACACTTTTACTATGAAGTATGATGGTTCGGTGGAGTTAGAGATTATGTTCGAGGATGGTTGATTTGCAAACAAAGCTTCGGGCTCTCAATGTTGAAATTCCTACTCTTTGCTTGCATTGTCCATCAAGCTCTAAATACTCTTCCTCCTGATTTTGGGATTATTAGTTCCTAAGATGAAACCTGGTCTGCATTAATGACCCGATTGCAAGGTTGGTGGCGAGGGAAGAGAAATTGAAGAAAGATAAATGACATATTGCTCTTTATGCTTCTAGTTCGCTAGTAACAAGGGTAAGAAGGTGAAAACTTATACCCATAAAGGCAATTCAGAAGTTGCTGGTCCTTCCAACAACAAAGGCAATTCTGAAGGAGTAGGTCCTTCTAACACTCTGGGTCCTAAGAAGGCAATCACCAAGAATGATGGTGTTCTTTGCTACTTTTGTAGGGAGAGAGGACATGTGAAGAAACGCTGCAGCAAGTTTAGGGCTTGGTTGTCTAAGAGAAATAAGAGAGAGCCTAAAGGGGTTCATAAACCGAAGGACGCCAACTCATGATGAATTAAAGCTCACTGTTGGAAACAGCGTTGGCGTTGACGTTGAGTTCGTAGGAAATGTTATTTTGATTTTAGATTCTGGTTTTCGGATGGTGTTAAGAAACACTTTTACATACCTTCTTTTAGGCGGAATTTAGTTTCTGTGTCTTGTTTGGACATGTGTGGATACTCTTTTGAAATAAAGAATAATACTATTTCCATGTTTTATGATTCAAATAAGATTGGGTGTTGCAATTTATCCGATGGATTATATCAATTGAGCTTATCTCCCAATGACATATACGTTGCTTATTCCGCTGAAAAGGTTGTTTCCAAAAGGCCTCTACCTAAGGAACAATCTTATGCATTGTGGCATAAACATCTTGGTCACATCTCTAAAGAAAGAGTAGAAAGGCTTATAAATGCTGATATCTTGCCTACTCTTAAAGGTGATCAAGAGACTGGCATAGACTACTGCAGAGGTAAGATGACTAAGATAAAGAAGAAATCCGCTGTACGAAGTTCAGACTTGTTGGAGGTTATTCAAACTGATATTAGTGGACCGTACACGCCTACCTTGTGCAAATTTTTTTATTTCATCACATTTATTGACGACTTTTCTCGATATGGATACTTGTACCTGATTAAAGAAAAGTCCGAGTCTCTTGACAAATTCAAGATTTTTCGGACTGAAGTGGAGAAACAGTTGGGAAAAGTTATTAAGATTGTCAAATCTAATCATGGTGGTGAGTATTTTGGTAGACACGGTGATGCTGGACAACTTAAAGAGCCATTTGCTAAATACTTAGAGGATTCTAGAATTATAAGTCAGTTTACTATGCCCGGTAGTCCTGAACAAAATGGTGTAGCTGAAAGGCGGAATCGTACTCTTATGGACATGATGAGAAGTATAATTAGTAGGACCAATTTACCTAATTTTCTGTGGGGAGAAGCTTTGAAAACAGCTCTTTATATTTTAAATCGTGTTCCTACTAAAGCAGTTTCATTGACCCATTTTGAGTTATGGACTGGACGTAAACCTAGCTTGAATTATCTTAGAGTTTGGGGATGTCCAGCAGAAGTGAAGTTATATAATCCAACATTGAGTAAGCTGGATTCCAAAACTACTCGGTGTTACTTCGTGTCTTACCCAGATCATTCAAAGGGGTATCGGTTTTATAATCCTAATGGAGGTACAAGAATTGTGGAATCTCAGACTGCAAAATTTCTGGAATTTGATGTAGTTGAAAAGGGTAGCTGCTCACAAGCTATCGAAGATGATAGTATGGTGGGGATTACTGGATCTCTATCTCATCCTGTACAGACAATTATGGACCCTCTTGCGCCACAAACTAAGCCTGTTGTGGCCCATGATCCTGTTGTTGAGACTGTTCCTGAAGAAATTCCACAAGTTCCTCAGATTCAAAATGAGGATGAAATAGCTCCACTTAGAAGATCAACTAGAGAAAGACGTTCAGCTATACCACCTGACTATCTAGTCTACTTGGGAGAGCATGATTATGACATAGGTTGTGTTGTTGATCCCGTGACTTATACTGAAGCCATCTCATGTCCTCAATCAGATTTGTGGTTAGATGCGATGAAAGATGAGATGCAATCTATGAAATACAATGGTGTTTGAGAGCTTGTTGAATTGCCTGAAGGTTGTAAACCTATTGGCTGCAAATGGGTATTCAAGACTAAAAGGGATTCCAAAGGAAAGATTGAAAAGTTTAAAGCCGACTGGTAGCTAAGGGTTTCACTCAAAGAGAAGGAATAGATTATGAAGCAACATTTTCTCCAGTTTCTTCTAAAGATTCCTTTAGAGTGATCTTAGCATTAGTAGCTTATTACAATATGGAGCTACACCAGATGGATGTTAAGACTGCTTTTCTAAATGGAGACCTTGATGAGGAGGTTTATATGGTGCAGCATGAAGGTTTTATAGCAGATGACTCAGGTCAGCTTGTTTGTAGATTGAAAAAGTCTATTTATGGCCTTAAGCAAGCTTCTAGACAGTGGTCCAACTTGCCTTTATTGTGGGTTGCAGCATGATTCTTCAACCATTTCTTTTAAATGTTTTTTCATGCAAGTTAAGTTTTCACGTGGGGATAACATAATTCATATAGTTGAGTAGTGAAGAGAAGAGAGGCACGTGGAACGCCACCTGATGGGATACGCTGTTTTTGGTTGAGGCCAAACGAAAGTCATCCTTGACCATTGACTTCAACTCGCGTCCTCTACCAACGTCTGCAAAATCTCTAGCCGCAAGCTCCATCTCTACGAGCTCGCCCACACCGTGAGCCGTGTAATCGCCGCCGTTCGTGAGTCTTTTAATCAAGGTAGTTTATTTTTTTTATTATTGTTTTATTTTTCTTTTAATGGAATTATTCTTTAATGTTTGACTAAGATTCCGACATGAAGCCTCTTAAATTAGGGATTGACAGTCCGATTTTTGCGCCCGAAATCCGATTCGCAATCGCAATTGCTTGAAAAATTGCCAATCCGATCTCCCGCCCGAGATTCGATTCACGATTTATTTAAAAATTGGCCAACCCGATCTCATGCGCGAGATATGGTTTGTCAATTTGTAGATATCAATCCTATCTTATCGATCTGCCATCATGTTGGTTAAATCAATTTTATTTTGTTAAAATGAAAATTCCAAAAAATATTTGAGTTGGGATTAGGTTTGTTTTAGAATATTTCTTGTTATCTTGCATATTTAGGATAGAGACTTTATTTTGAATTTTTAAAAAAAATATAAAAAAATCCAAAAAGTGCATTCATTTAAGATGTTAGTTTTTGTTTAATTTAAGTTGCATGTCTAATAAACCACTAGGATTCGCTCCAGGTGGCCACCCTTCCAACTGGAAGGGGAGATGAGGGTTCAAATCTCCACCTTTTCGGGGGGATGGGGTAGGGACGCGTAAGTTTCAGGAGTGGGTTTCGACTCCCACGCCCTACAAGAGGTAAGGCAAAAGTTTGAGAGTGAGTGTAGAGTAGGAATAGAGTAGGACTGACCAAAAAAAAAAAAAAGTTGCATGTTTAATTATGTGCCAATTTTAAATTTTGAAATTAATAAAAAGAACAATAAAAAATTCATCATGCATATGTCATGTAGAATTAAGGTGTTTAGATTAAACTTTTTAGATAGACTGCATCTTAGGTTAGAGATTGCTAAGTTAAGATAATATCTTAGTTTAAATTAGGGTTTAGCTTGACCTAATCCTTAATATAAGTTGGATAGAATCTTAATCTAGCTAAATAATTTTCACATTTTTCTAATTTCGAATTTCATAAGATATACAAAAAATGTCTTAGGATAGATTGCACATTTATTAAGAAAAAAGTAAAAAAATGTCATTTGCATGTTATATAGAATTAGATTCATGAAATGCATGTCATTTAGTGATTGTTGCTAGGTTCATTTAATTAGAAATTGCATGTCATTAGAATTAGGTCATTTAGTTATATTGCATTGCATAAAGCATGATTATCATTAAATTAAGTGAAAAAAAGAAAAGAAATTGCGTGTTAATTAGAAATCATATCTAGGGTTGTTGATGTAAATTCTGGTCTAACAAAGCAGATGCTTTCATTGCCCTGAGGTTAGTTTTGCAATTTATTTATTGCTTTTTATCTGGATGTTAAATTGGTGGTTTGCACACCCGCATGATCGCCTCACATGTTAGGGAAATAGATTTAAAATTAACCCAAGCTACTTGCAAAAATATCTTTTCAAAATAAAAGAAATGGTACAGAAATGGCGTTAAAGAAATCTAGCGTAACTAAGTCCCTGTACCCAAATCTCTGGTTCGTAGGAGTAAGGTAAAACTCTCATTACTTTACTTGGGTTTCTAATCAACCCACAAAAAAAAAAAAAAAAAGATTAGTGGCGACTCCTAGATAAGTTTAGGCTTAACAATCCATTAGCCAAACTCTAGGTGGTTCACCCGAAAAATTGGTCGCGACAGTGTCCTACCCTTTCTCATCTATTTTTCACCGATGATGCTATATTTTTCCTAGATGGCAAACTACAGGAATGTCAGAACTTAGCCAATTTCCTCAACCAATATTGTTTAGCAACGAGTTAGGCTGTGAACCGGAACAAATCTAGCATTCTCTTTACTAAGGCGTGTCCTATTCGTCTACAAGAAAATCTAGCCCAAGAACTTCAAGTACGCATGCTTACCAAGACTGGTAAATACCCAGGCATACCATCAGCTTAGGGGAGATCAAAAAGGGAAATGTTCGCCTGGATATTAGGTTGAGTGAATTCAAAACTGGAAGGCTAGAAAGAGCATTTCATTTCCAAGGTGGTAAGGAGACTTTACTTAAAACAGTTATCCAAGCAATCCCATAGTATGCCATGTCTATCTTTAATTTCTTGTGTCTCTCTGCAAATCTATTGAGCAGAAAATTGCCAGATTCTGGTGGCAAAACCATAACAGCAAGTCAGGTATCTATTGGAAAATATGGGATTTTCTTAAAACTAGAAAGGACATCAGGGGACTTGGCTTTCAGGACCTCATCACTTTCAACAAAGCCTTACTAGGAAAACAAGCGTGGCGTCTCATACAAAACCCAACATCCTTGTGGAGTCAACTTTTCAAAGGTCTTTACTATCATTCAAAGGAATTCTGGCATGCTGATAAAGGGGCAAGACCATCTTGGGGCTGGCAGAGTATACTGACCGGCAAGACTCAATATTGAATCACATACAATGGTCAGTTGGAGATGGAAAACAAATCTCAATTCGAGAAGATAAATGGCTTGCAAGAGGCATCATTGGTGGGCCTACGCCCCACGGAGAACCAAAGAAGGTTGCAAACTTCATCCTACCGGGTCAGAACAACTGGAATGAATCCCCACTACGCAGCAATTTTGATAATCATACGATTGAGGAAATCCTAACTATTCAGCTTCGTACTTAATGTACAGTCGATCAACTCATTTGGAAGGGAACTCAAAACAGCATATATACAGTTAAAAATGGTTACAACTCCCTCAGATCTACAGAAATCACTAATGCACTAAGCTGCGCCTCATCCTCCTATCAAACTCCACGACAGCTTTGGCGCAAGATGTGGAATATGAAGACCCCCCGAAGCTTCGAATATTTATGTGGTCATTATGCCACAATGCTCTATCTACACAGGACAATCTCCACCCCAGACACATAATCCAAGACCCAGTGTGTCAACTTTGTCAAGCGCACAGCCTAGAAACAACAGAGCACATATTCCTATTATGTCCATGGACACAAAAAGTATGGTCTCACCCACAGGTTCAAATCACACCGGCAACATACAACACACAACACATCGATGCTTGGTTAACAAATCTATTAGAATACAGAGATCTCTTACCTGATCTAGCGACTCTTGCGCAAATATTATGGCAGATCTAGAAGGCGAGGAATAATTTTGTTTTTTGCAGGCTTCTCCCTGATCCAGCACAGGTAGTTGAAGTGACTTTTGCGAATGCCCAGGTAGCTTGTCGCTACTATGGAGTAATGCTGGGATCTCGGCTTCGCTCCTTAGATTCAGATCGGGTGTGGTGCCCACCAGATCCCGGAACTCTGAAGATCAATATCAACAAAGCGTTTCCCTCTACACCAAACGAGGGTTTGGTGGCGTCTGTCAACTGTGATAACTCTAGCAGGATCGTCGATGGATTCACTAGCAGTGTTACCGCCTCTTCAGCTTTGCAAACAGAGGCATAAGCCCTCAATCTTACCCTCCAAAACCTGCTGCAGAAACGGATGGCAAATAAACAACTTATCTTGGAATCGGACTACCAGATACTCGTTGAAGCTATGCACCGTCCTTACTCGACGCCATGGGAGATCCATGCGCTGATCTCATAGGCTGCGGCACTGCTGCCCTGCTTCCCTAGCTTACGCATTGTGCAATGTCGAAGAGAAGCAAATCAGCTTGCTGACTGGGCTGCGAAAGCCCATAGGCACCGAAGTCTCCCCCCGAACTAGGCTGCTTCTCCTCCCCCACCTCTTTTAAACCTTATCTATACTGATATTATGGCAAATGGTGGCACTCTTGGTTAGTTATATAATATTTATCCGTTTTCGACCCAAAGAAAAAAAACAAAAACTACTATAAAGATTATTGGTTGGAATGAGAATCCATTTAGGGGTTCTCATCCTGAAGCCAAGCGGGGCTTATTGGCTGCATTGGTTCGGGGTCCCTGCCTAGCACGGACACAGCTCCTTCCTTTTCTTAACTAGTTAAAACTACGACAAGAATAACATCATAACTAAGTTGCAAAATAGATTTATGATTGGACAATGGAGGTCATAGCCGCGGCCTTATAGGTTTAGTCTTCCCTGCCACACATAGACAAGGTGATTTATGTATAACATAATAAAGTGGTCCCACGGCAATTTTTGTGCCTTGTCATAATTTGTAAAATACAATCTAATAAATTAGATGTTTATAATTTATTAAATCTAAACAAAGATCAAAGAGATAGGTCATCCCACAAGGTTTCGTTTGGCCATTTTGATTTTTTCATCTAATAGGATAATGAAAGGATTTGCAATTCTGTTTTTCCCCCTAGTTCACCACCTCCCACATATCTTGTAGCATTAAATTCCATCCAGTCTTTTCTTCTTGTCATCGTTTCACCCTCTAGGTGGAATTTTTTAATCATAATTGATTATTAACCCAAAAATCGGATAAGAAATAAATTATACAATTCATTGTCATCTCTCGACAATGTAGAGTCTCTCTCTACCGTTTTGGTAGCTTCATCTTGCTTCTTTCTAAACCCTAATCTTCAATCCCGTTCCTTCACTTTCGAGCCTTCTGTCTGGTGTTTCTGGATTTCGTCTGTTGCATTCATGGTTTCTAAACCTTAATCTTCACTACCTTTTTTTTTTTTAACTTTTGGGCCTTTTGTCCGGTGTTTCTAGATTTCGTCTGTTGCATCTATGGTTTTCTCGAATGGGAACCCAACAATCAAATGGGGAATTCTTGTCCATTTCTTTCAAATTTCCTCTCGTAGTTTCATCTTCTCTCGAATCCTTCTTTCAATTGTCGCGTCTCAATCTTCCTTTTTCTCCTCCTCTCATAGTGAATTCCATTGTCCACACAGGTTTAGTCTTCTGTGTTGAACCCATCTTCCCCTAAACTACCTTTGCATGTTATGAACACGATCATCGACTCACCTAGGTTGGGTGCCCTGCCTGCGACCAATCTATTTCTCACTTCTCTGGATTACCTATAGAAGCAATTCCCTTGATGGAGAGTACGGGGCAGGTAGAAAAGGCTTGGCTAGCTGCTCTTTGTAGCCGGTTAGGGTGACTTTGGTCTGCCCAGGAGATCGAAGCGTGGGATGAAGAATCCCCTGCAGAGAAGATAGAAGAATGTTAGTTGAGCCTAGTCGGTAAAATTATTGCTAATACATCCATTAATTTTCCAACATTCCAGAATACGATGAAACGAGCTTGGCGCACCGAGAATGTCGATATTTCACTGAGGAAAGAAGGTATTTATGTATTCAAATTTAACTCAAAAGGGGAAAAACAGCGTGTGTTCGATAACGGTCCCTGGTTATTCTCAAGAAACCTCGTCATACTTAAACTTTGGACCCCAAACACTCCACTTCATTACTATGATTTCAATAATTGTGTGTTTTGGGTGCAAGTCTTTAGACTCCCACTAGAGAGATGTACGGAACATTTAATAAGCAAAGATGTTCATGAAGTTGGCAAGGTGTTGGAAGTCAGACTTGAGGCAAAGGAGGGATCGCCTATAAGGGCAGGGAGAGCTAGAGTGGAACTTAGCTTACAGGAGCCTCTTAAACCTGGTAAACTTATCAAAGTGGCTGGTAAAAATATATGGCTTGACTTTCGTTATGAATGTTTAACCCATTATTGCTATTCCAGTGGTATTATGGGCCATTATGCTTCCTATTGCAAAGATATTCCATATGATGAGTCAAAATTCGAAGGAAGGGGGCTGAAGTTAGGGAACATAGCTCTTTCTGGCAGGCATTCTATGAATTGAACACCACTTAAGATAATATTGAAGAAACTGTACCTGAAACACCTCAATCTGGGTTGCTTTTACTCCCTACTGCACCATGTGATGTCAGCCGACAATCAGCTCCTATGGAGACTCGTCCAGCACAGTAGCTCAACACCGTAACAGATAACATTATGCCTAGCTCCCCCCTGCTGGTCCTACACAAGTTGATGCTCTAAATAAGCTACAATCTCCGTCAGCAGAACAGAAGACAAAGCTTACAGTTGTTATAGTTGGGGCTTCTTCATCCAAGAAAGCAAAAAATACTCGATTGCAAACCAAGACTACTCCCCAAAAGAAAGTAAAGAGATTTTCTCCTTATGGGTCACGTCCCATCTTACTGGACAGTTTAGATGAAAGTCTTCTGTTGGACACTCCAATATTTGAGGCTGAAAGGGCCAGCGATTGGGCTGTGGTGGCTTGCCCGAACAAGACACCGATTGACAAATGAGGAAACTAAGCTGGAACTGTTAAGGATTGGGCAATACCCTGTCAGTTCAAGCTCTAAGGGCCTTAGTGGCTCAAGAACGGCTCGATATTGTCTTTTTGATTGAGACAAGGAATCAGGAACCTGTTATAAGGAAAATCCAACAGAGGCTGAATTATAATAGAAGTTTTGTGGTGAATCCTCTAGGTTTGGCTAGAGGGATGGTTCTTTTTGGACAGACCATATCTCTCTCACTATTAATGCTCATAATTCGCATTTCATTGATGCTGTATGTTCTGAAGATAGGAGTGTAACACCTATGTGTATTACCTGTCTGCATGCACCTGTGGTTTATCATCAGAGACAGCTTTTATGGGCAGATTTGCGACAACTCAGCCATTTAAAAACAATGCCATGGGTGTGTATAGGCGATTTTAATGAAATATTACATCATTGGGAGAAAGTGGGGAAGAGACCAGCTAAGCCATATAGATTGCACTCTTTCAGGGAATTATTACATGATTGTGCTTTGATGGATATGGAGACAAAGGGTTGTGCCTATACTTGGGTGAACAACATAAGTGGAGAAGTAATGGTTAAAGACAGACTTGATCGAGCTTTGTGCAATATAGACTGGCGAATGGCCTATGCAGACGCCGAAGTTCAAGCTTTACCTGCCCTAGGCTCGGATCATAGTCCGCTGATATTAACTACGGTAATCAACTCGGTAAGGAGGCATAAGACTTTTACCTTTGAATCTTATTGGCTGCAAGATGCAGACTGCCACAAGGTGGTTTCAGAATCATGGTCCTCTTTATCACTTGATCAATCCACTATTTCTCAGAAGCTTTGGCTACAACTCAAGTGCTGACTAAATGGAGCCAAACGAAGTTTGCAGCAGGCCATCATCAAATAAATCTTCTGAAGCAGCAACTTCAGCAATGTACTAATCAACCTGTTTGTAATTATAACAAAGATCATGTCATTTCACTAGAGGAAAAAATTCGGCACATATGGTTACAGGAAGAACACTACTGGGCGATGCGTTCCAGGATTAACTAGATGAGGTGAGGGGACAGAAACACGAAATTGTTTCACACAACAACTATCCAAAGGCGGAAAAGAAACATAATCAGTATATTAAAGGATGAAAACGACGAGTGGATCCGAGAGCTAGCACAAGTGAAGAACATAACATTTACTTTCTTTCAGGATTTTTATACTTCAATAGGACATAGGGACGATGGACCTATTTTAACGCAATGTCCTCGAGTAGTAACAACCACAATGAATACACAACTAACAGATGAAGTTACACGGGAGGAAGTAAAGCAGGCGACTTTTCAATTGGGAGCCACCAAAGCCCCAGGACTTGATGGGTTGAATGGACTCTTTTATCATAGCCACTGGGACATTATACAAGAGGATGTTTTTCGATCAGTGCAAAAAAAATTCATAACAGGAGTGCTGCTTGCTAACATAAATAGAACTGCAATATCTTTGATCCCCAAGATCCTGAACCTCAAGAGGTTAGATCAATTTTTCCCTATTAGCTTATGCAATTTTCTATATAAAATCATATCAAAAGTCTTAGCGAATCGCCTAAAAAATTGCCTACTTGAGTGAATTTCCAAAGAACATAGTGCCTTTGTGTTAGGAAGACAAATACAAGACAATATCCTGATAGTTCAAGAGGTGCTACATCAATTAAAGATTCGCAAAAGAAAGAAAAAGTTTTAAGCAATCCTTAAGTTGGATATGAAGAAAGCCTATGATAGGGTGGAGTGGGATTTATTGGATGCCTATCTCCGTCAAATGGGATTTCAAGATTAATGGGTTATGTGGCTAATGCAATGTGTATCCACTACTTCTCTAAGTGTAAAGCTCAATGGTGAACATCTACCTTATTTTCAACCATCTCGGGGACTTCGACAGGATGACCCTCTCTCCCCTTACTTATTCATCCTATTGGCAAATATGCTCTCCACTCTCATTCAACAAGCTGTCGACATGGGCAATCTCAGTGGAATTAAATTTAAAAAGTGGTGTCCCATTTTATCCCATCTCTTTTTTGCTGATGATGCTATCTTTTTCTTGGATTGTAGAACACGGGAATGCCAAAATCTAGCGAACATCCTAAACCAGTATTGTCTAGCCACAGGTCAAGAGATTAATAGGAACAAATCTAGTCTCTTCATGGGTAAAACATGCCCACAGCCTCTTAAGCTAAACTTGGCCAGAGAACTAAGGGTGCCAATTCTTGACAAAACTAGTAAATACCTAGGAATACCTTATGATTGGGATTCATCTAAAAAAGACATGTTTGCTTGGATTCTTGGAAGAGTAAATGCTAAATTGGAAGGGTGGAAAGAAAATTTCATTTCCAAAGGGGGGAAGGAGATTCTGTTAAAATCAATAGTTCAAGCATTACCACAGTATGCAATGTCGATATTTAAAGTCCCTGTATCTATATGCAAGTCTGTTGAACAGAAAATATCTAGGTTTTGGTGGCAAAACAATAGCAATAGATCTAGCATTCATTGGAAAAGCTGGGATCTACTGAAAGAGAAAAAAGACAACGGAGGGATGGGGTTCCAAGACTTACTTTCTTTCAATAAAGCCCTTCTGGGAAAGCAGGCTTGGCGACTATTTCAAGATCCATTGTCTTTGTGGAGTCGAGTATTCAAAGCCGTGTATTTTCATTCCAAAAACTTCAGGCATGCTGACAAGGGGAATAGACCTTCCTCGGGTTGGCAGAGTCTCCTGTTAGGTAGAGATTCTATTATAAAGAAGCTTCAATGGTCAATAGGTAATAGCCAATCGATAAAGGTCAGAGAGGATAGATGGTTACCTATGGGAATTCTTGGCGAGCCAACAACTAGAGATGAACCTAAAACAGTAGCGGGTTTCATTAGTCCAGTACAGAACAAGTGGAATGTGGAGCTTCTTAATCACCCCTTTGATGAACCCACTGTTATGGAAATACTACATATAAAACTTTGGCCAGCATCAACTGACGATAAACTTCTCTGGACAGGGACACAAGATGGTAATTATATTGTGAAGAGCGGCTACAACTTCATCAAATAGACAGAACCCAGAACGGTACACTCTCAAGCATCTTCTTCATATCACACACCCGGGCATGTATGGAAGCAAATATGGAAAGTAAAAACAGCCCCAAAAATACGCATCTTTCTTTGGTTTTTATGCCAAAATGTGTTACCAACAAAGGACAATCTCTTCCGACAACGCATCGCCCCTAACCCAATATGTAAACTATGCTCCTTTAACTCCCTCAAAAGTATTGCCCCTGGACACAATATATCTGGAACCACCCCCAAGTGCAGATCAACACTTCGGCTTACAGAACACACCGCATTGATGCTTGGCTAGCTGATCTAATAGAACAGAGGAAGGACATACCAGCTTTTGAGTGCATCGCAGGCCTCTTATGGGAAATTTGGAAAGCTCGAAACCACTTTTTCTTTCACCATCAACGCATACACCCAGACTAGCTTGTTGAAACAGCTTTCGCCCTAGCTCATCTTCATCTCAGAATTCAGCAGCAAGAATCGCGAAATGGTAACTCCTGGCTGAACCCTAATCGGATTTGGATCCCACCGTAGCAGGGCACAATGAAGATTAATATGGACGGAGCTTTCCCTACTGCAAATCACAAGGGTGCGATCGCCAGCATTGCTCGTGATCACATTGGCAGCATGATCAGAGGCTTCACTCGTAGTGTTCCAACAACATCTGCACTCAAGACGGAGATCCAAGCACTATTATGCACTCTCAAGGATCTATTATAGCAATGAAGAACTGAATCTCACCTATTGTTGGAATCTGATAATCTCATTCTGGTGGAAACAGTCAACCGGTGTCATCCACCGCCGTAGGATTGCCGTGCCCTGTTTGCCGAAAGCGAAGCGTTGCTACTCTATTTTCGAAACCTAAAGGTGCAGCACTGTTGCCGTGAAGCCAATGCCCTAGTTAACTGGGCCGCAAAGGCCCATGGATGAGGATCCCTTTCGCCAAATTGGATAACTTCTCCTCCTCAACTTATGGTAGACATGCTTTGTAATGAAGCCCTAGTTAAGGGTTGTTCCTATTTTCCTACGTGAATAGTAATATATTATCCTTTTCGACCAAAAAAAAAAAGTAACCCAAAAGAATTAATTTATACCTTTTGGTTGCAATAAATGTGGCTTCAATTAAGGTGTAATGTCATCATACCCAATCCTTTTGGTGGTAGTATCTATACAAAATGGAGATTATACTATTTGGAATACGAATATGTATTTACTGTCATTTCTTTAAACGTAAGGAAATCTCATAATTAGTCAAATATAATCTAAAATGATGATACAATGAGTTTACATTGTACTAAAGAATGAGTTTTCGTTACAAGATTTTGTTAAAATATCTCATCTAATATGAATTTTTTTAATAATTCTAAATCAAAAGAATATTATAATTTTTATGTAATATGATATTATATAATCAATATAAATAATAATTGACATGCCACATCATTAGTTGACATGTTTTTCCTACATGTATTTTTTCGTAAGTTCAACAAATGAAAATGAAAATACTATTGATAATCAAATATACATCTATTTAAAAAAAAAAAAAACGATTATTTTACTGATAGAGCCTTACCCTCACTATCACATGCAGAAATGGGGGACGTTGTCTATGTGTGTTATTTGCCCTAAATTTATCAATTGAGGCCAACTGGGTCTAAATTTATTTTCTTCTTTAAACCCTAAATTCGTTTTGTTCTTCCATTGACGAACTGTGGCAAAATTAGGTATTGAAATCCCCAAAAAAGAGAACAGCAAGACGAACATCTTCAAATTAAGCATGTTGGGACAAACAAGAGCAGCGAAGTAGAGGGATCAACATAGTTACCAAATTGAATTGGTCGTTCTTCGGAGTCGAATCGTCCTCGTGTACCAAGTCTCCAGCCCTCGCTGATTGAGGTCCACCAGCGGATCACAGTGATGACATAGATTATCTGCTAGACTTCCCGGAGCTTCATCGTTCTCGATTGTAAATTCACAAAAAAATGCATCACATTATTTTTTTCGTTTACAATTGGTTCTGATTTGCTGGTCATGTTAGGATATAGAGGTGTTTGGGAAAATGATTGTAAAGGAAAACAAGAAAAATGTGTATGAAAGTGAAAATTGTTAGCGAAAGAGGAAGATGAACGCGAAGCGAAGAAGACGAATATGAGAGAAGGGAAATTGGTGAGTTAATCAAACCATATGCCACGTCATCTCCTCCTTTGTCCAGGTTGGACTTCAATTTAAGTCCAGAAAGCCGCATGAAATTAAAATTTCATCCTCACTCAATCAGTGAGAGGTCGCTCTGTTCACATCCCCGAGCTCATAATTGAAGTGGTCTCGTGTGATCTCACACGCAGCCATCATAAAGCCCCTTTCTCGCCATGAAAAAAAAAATTAAAATGAATTTACATGACATAATTATCTTCAGATTTATCGTGCTAAGATGATTTTTGTCTCATTATGAGAAATCAAGTACACTTAGAAATCACTTGCGAAACGCATTAGCTCGGGTATATTACTCAACTTCGTATCACGAAACCATCCAAGAGCTCATTTAGAATCGATGGGTTGGGACTTTTCTCTTTGAATTGTTAGACCATTAACTTAGTTGTTCTTGTTAAACGTTAGATTTCCATATGAAAGTCATAATTCCGGAAAGATAAAATCGTTTCTATCAAAATTGTCGAGTGTCTCATGCCAAACCAAGGTGGTTAAATGTGACTTCGTAGTCACTTCTTCCACATAATAACTTAAATTTTGAGTGGCATACTACCTATAATTTAATCAGCAACCTTATTGCCCTTTTTACTTTATTTGAATTTTTGAACATGTAAAATGGGATTTTTGAGTTCTCACATTAATTTCTGACTTGGTTTTCGTATTAACATAAAGCCTATAACTTCCTTCTTTTAATGTTAAAATTTGGTTGAATTCTTCGAAATATCCACCGAAAAAGAAACAGTTTCTCTTTTCAAATCACATAAATCACATGCTCGTAATTCTCGTCCAATTATTTTAAGAAAATCGACACCCTAAGATCCAAACCCAATGGGGTTTGGATCCATCCATGGCGGCTTTTTGGGGGGGGCGGGGCTGGGGGCTGCGGGGGTGGCTTGAAGCGAGATTCCAATCTTCCATGGCTGCATTTAATTTTTGGTGGTCATTAGGGCCATCAAATGGGTGGGTCGAGTCGAGTTTGGGTCGGATCGAAAATGGTCCAACCTATATTGATCAATTTAACCCGCTTTAATCCATTTTTATGCAATATAAATTTTTGACCTATACCCAACCCAATCCATACTTGACTTAACCCATATTACTAAAAGACTTCCATATTTAATCAAATTTAGGAAAATTTATTCTTGTGACTTTTTTTAGAGATTATATTGCCGAAATACTTCCAAATTTATGAAAGCTTGTTTCTTATGATTTTTTTTTAATGATATTGCTAAAACTCTTTCATTAAATACAAATTTAATGGACAATTTTATATATATATATATTTTAAAAAAATTGAGGCTCTCTTTTTTTCTTGAAAAATATTTTCATGAAGTTATTTCTTGAAAAGTAAAAATACTTTTCAATATTTTCTTGAAATTTGAAAATAAATTTATTATTTGAAAATTTTGAATAAAAATACTTTTCAATAAATATACTTTTCAATATCACTTTAAAGATTAATATTTTTTTAAAACCAAAATTCTAATTATTTTTATTTTTACCTTTCAAAAACTAGAATTTTAACTATTTTTATTTTTTTAAATCGATTTTTTAATTATTTTTTAATTATTTTCTTTTCTTTTTTTTTCTTTTCCTTTTCCTTCGCTAGTTGTTAGCCACAGTGATGGCCAGCAAGTTGAACCTTGCCAGCCTCAAGTGACTTTCCACCTCACAAGATCGATGAGGTTGAGCTTGCTAAAGGCCAGCAAGGCTAGAGCCTTGCCAATCCTCAACGATGTCTCAGTCTTGCCATTCCTCGGCGAGCTCGAGCTCACCAGAGCTAGCTCCAACCTTGTTAAAGCTCACCAAAGCCCGACAAGCTTGATTCTCACCGAATCGGTGAGGCTTGAGCCTCGGCCTCACCCAATCAATGAGCTCAAGCTCGCTTGGCCGGTCGTCACCATTGTCGACCATTAGCGAAGGAAACGGAAGAAGAAATAAGAAAGAAAAAAAGGATAGAAAAATAAATAAAATAAAAGAAAAATAAAAAATGATTTGGATTTTTTAAAAATATTTTTATAAGAGGAAGAGAGAGTGTGGGTAAGCCTAATAGGTAAAGTTAATGGGTTGAAAATGGGTCTAAACTCAACCCATTTAAGATCTATATATTTTAATTTTTAAGTTTATGCCCCATTTAAGATGGTCTCTTTAAGATTGAGTGACTCATATACGACGCATTTATGTTTGAAATTGATCATATATAGGTCCATGACCTATTTTGACACCCCTAGTGCCCATGGAAGGTGAGAACCCTACCTCAAGCCAATGAATTCAACCTACTTAAGTGTACGAATAGAAAAAGGTATTGACAAATGCTCATTATGTCTCTCTTGTTGCAACAGAGTGTAGTCCCCTCAGTGGTTACCAAAAGCCAACGAATTCAGATATCACGTGTTCATCTAATTAGATGTGATCGGGACCTTGCACTTGTGAAGTCTCGTTTGGCCAATTTATTAAATCAACGACTACTAAGGAAAAAACAGTTTGAAAGGCTGGTCGAGTAATCAAGTGTTTGATTTGAATATGGCAACTTCTTCACTCAAACCATATCATCTCCCGCTTATATAAAACATGATGTCGACCATCGCCTCATGAGTCGAGCTTTATCCAATACCTTTTGGCTGCGTTTGGCAGTCGGGATAAAATTCGAGATAGGATATGATTTATCTTATCCTATGTTTGGTGCTCACTCAATACACGATAAAGTCAGATATAATGGGGATATAGACATGATAAAATTATCCCATATGTGAGATGGGATAAATGTGAATAAGATTTCTAATGTCCATAATAGGAAAGTTATTTTTCTTGAATAACAAACTTATTAAATTAACAAAATTGAAATTATATTTTAGAATAAATAATATTTGAATTCTAATGTAAGAAATTAAAAATAAAAAAATAAAAAATATTTTAAATTAATCTTATTTTAATTTATATATTGAACTTTAATTCTATCTTATAATAAACATTCAATCTATAAATTAAATATTTATATTTATTATATATTTTAGGTATTTTTGTATTTTATGTATGTTAGTACAATTTACTATTTGATAAAATTTTATTAAAGAATGATGAAAAGGGAAAAAGAAATAATAAAGACAATGATATAAAACAAAATGCATCTAACAAAAATCACTAAATGAACTCTATGAAGAACGCTCTCTACTGGGCGTCAGGTTTACTGTAGCTCGCGAACTGGTCTTCAAGCTGTCCCGGCCGATTCAGCCATCCATTGGGCGAGATTTTTGGAGGGAAGGCTCGCCTTTCCACCCTTCGAATCCTCACCGAAGCATTTCGCGTGATATGGCTTGAATCAGGAGATCTCTGCGCTCGATCGTTAGGGTTACAGTGCGATTTTCGCCTCCTTTCTTGAGTGCGCGGACGATTCGGGCTTCGTTGATTGCATCCTTTTGAGGTAAGCCTCGCCTCTTTCCTCTTAGGATATATCTTGAAGCTGTCCCCGTGCCATGGCCCGCATTTTTGTGTCTGGTTGATCGATTGCTGGTTTCTGCTGCATTTTCGGGTTTGTTGCTTTGCTTTGTTATGGCATCGACAAGCGAGGATCCTCTTGGTAGGGGAAAGGGAAGCCTCGGCTCCCAATGCACGTAGTAGGAGCGGGGTTCGTTATGTATCTCGTGGCGGAGACACAAGACGTCCCAATGCTGGTCGGAACAGATCCAACGTTCCTCGAATCGCTCTTGGGCGAAAGTGGCGAGCCTATCTACTAAGGGCTATGATCTGGACTTTGCTCCACCTATTTCGTGGGTAGGAAATCGATTGTCCGTTTATCGATAATGCTAAGCATGCGGGTGACCCTAAATGGGATAGCTGTTTAGTCGGGTATTATGTTGGTAAGAACATTCCTTTCAAGATCACGAAACCGCTCCGAAACACGCCCGGGGATCGCACCTTGCTGAAGTTCTGGCGAATGACGATGGTTTTTACTTCTTCATCATTCCGGATGATGAATTTAGGAGAAGAATTCTTGATGAGTGCCATATAACGGTGGCGAGAGTACCTTTGGTGCTGAAGCAATGGCACCGTGATATGGAACTCAAGAAGGATCTCGCAATCTTCTGTTCCGGTTGGATACGCCTCAAGAATATCCCGTTTGCCTACCGGGTCGGCGCACGGTATAAGTGAGATTGCAAGTGCTATAGGGAGACCCTTGTACGTTGATCCCTTGACAGAAAATGAAACGCCCGTCCTTCGCCGGGGTATGTGTGGAGATCTCGGCAAAGCTGGAAAGATGTGAGGAGGTTGAGGTGCTTGGTGGATGATAAAGCTTTTCGGTGGCTGTCCTATATGAATGGAGGCCTAATTCATGTGCTAAGTGCTGTGTGTTTGGGCATGATTGCTTAGCAAAGGAGGTACCTAAGATGCCTCCGAAACCCCCGCTGCAATTCCCACCGCCGTTGAGCCTACCGATACAGAACGCTTGCACTCGGTAACTCGAATCATCATATACCACCTCTTGTGGCTACTGATATAGACCTGGTTACATCATCCCCATCAGATGATGGATGGAAGCAAGTTTCCAATAGAAAGAAGAGGCTGAATGTGGGCCAAAGTGATAAGGCGGTAGTTAACCCCCCTATCTCGGTTCTTAAAGCTCCATCTATTGAAAACCAGGGCGATCCGAGATTGCCTCGATGATCATGACAACCCGAAGAAAGGAGAAAATACTGGTGCTATGGCTCGGTAGTCTCCAATCTGCGGAGGCCTCCGCAGCTCTATCCTCGAAGAGGAATCTGAGGATGAGGCAAATGCTGTTAGTAGTAGCAGCAGTGAAGGGGAGGACCCGGTTAATGTTGCGCCTGAATGTTTGAATGACCCTTATCCTAAACCGAAAGTCCCCCCTAATCGAAAGATCATTCCAAAGGCTGCTCGTGAGACTCCTGCTTCGAAGGGCTCGAGCAGGAGGAAGCCCTTCAGGCGTCGGTAAGGGTCCTCTCTCTCTGTTTTTTGACTATGAATTTTGGTGTTTGGAATATTAGGGGCCTTGGTAACCCCGTTAAGCAAGCCGAAGTTAGAAATTTTGTTAGGTCCAATAATCTCTCGCTGTGTTGGAATTGTTGAGACCAAGATCTCGTTGCTTCTTCTAGTTCGGTTTCTCCTGTTTTGTTGCCGGGTTGGCGTTGGGTTTATAACTATAGCCACTCTCATAAAGGGAGGATTTGGGTGGGATGGAATCCCCGTGTTGTTGATTTTTTGATTAACTCTGCCTCGTCTCAAGCAATCCACGGTAGGTTGCTGTGGTTACCGTCTGCATGCGTTACATTTCCTTTCGGTCATTTATGCCGAGCACGGTTTTGTTGCTAGACGTCCGCTGTGGGAAGACCTTATTCAGTCCGTGGTACTCTTTCGTCGGTACCTTGGATTGTTGTTTGGAGACTTCAATGCCATCCGGGATCCTTCGGATAGAATGGGAGGTTCCAATGCCTGGATCCCGGCCTTTGAGGAATTCCGTGATTGTTTGAACCAAGCTGGCCTTGAGGATTTGCGGTTCACCGGTTATAGATATACATGGGCTGCCTCGTCGGGGACCAACAGAAAGCAAAGGAAGATAGACAGGGTTTTGGTGAACGGGTGCTGGAATTCGGCGTTTTCATTCTCGGAGGCCTCCTTTTTAGCGCCGGGTATCTCCGATCATACGCCTATGGTTGTAAAGGTTATGCCAACTCCCAAGACTTCTAAGCCATTCAAGTTCTTTAATTTTTGGATGACTCATCCGGATTATGCTAGGATGGTTGTGGAAACTTGGGATTCTCCATTCTATGGATCACCTATGTTTATTCTATACTCTAAGCTTCGCCTTCTCAAATGCAAACTAAAGCGGGTTAATAGGGAATCATTTTCTGACCTTTCTTTAAGAAGCTGCGGAGGCTAGAAGGGTGTTACAAGCAACGCAGGATGAGTTGCAAGTTAATCCTCTCAATGTGGCTCTTGCGGAAACAGAAAAGGAGCAGATCCAGGTATTTACGGACCTCCGCCTCCAGGAGGAATCCTTCTATCGTCAAAAATCAAGAGTGAGATGGTTGAAAGAGGGTGATCTTAATACTAGATTCTTTCACCAAATGGTGAACAAGCGCCATCTTCAAAACAGAATTATGTCGATCTCCAATGGTGATGTTTCTACCTCGATCCTCGGGAAATTCAGCGAACTTTTGTCCATCACTTCCAATCTATCCTTGCTGCTTCGCCGACCCCCGTTCGCCCGGTTAAGGAGGAAATCAAAGCGTTGCTTAAGCATTCTCTTAATGAGGACCAGGTTTGTCTTCTTTCGCCCCCGTCTCGGATGCTTTGAAGTGCGTGATACTCTATTCTCGCTTGCTCCCGGTAAAGCCCTGGGCCGGATGGGTTCAATGTGGAGTTTTTTAAGCACTCTTGGGATGTTGTTGGTGAGTCGGTCATAATGGCGTAAAGGACTTCTTTGTGACGGGTGAACTCTTGAAGCAAATCAATACTACCATTATTTCTCCGGTGCCCAAAATCCCCAATGCCTCGACCGTTAATGATTTCAGGCCTATTGCTTGTTGCAATACCATTTACAAGTGTATAACCAAGCTCATTGCTAATCGCTTGACCCGGGTCCTGCCCTCTATTATTAGCCTACCCCAAAATGCATTCATCAAGGGGAGACACATTAGCGATAATATCTTACTCGCTCAGGAGCTTTTTAGTGGATTTCATCATGATCCTTATCGAGCTAAATGTGTAATCAAGGTCGACTTTAAGAAGGCGTATGACACGGTTAGCTGGGAATTTGTCGAAACATGCCTTCAAGCTTTGGTTCCCGCAGATTCTTATAGACCGAATTATGACTTGTGTTCGATCCCCCAGTTTTCGGTATGTCTAAATGGGGAGCTCCATGGATTCTTTTCTAGTGGGAGAGGAATTCGTCAAGGCGATCCGATGTCTCCTTATTTATTCACGCTTGTGATGGAGGTACTTACGGGAATCTTGGATTCGAAGACTAGTCGATCGACTTGGATTCTTCGGAGATGCAAATCAACGAAGATGTCTCACCTATTCTTCGCGACGATGTACTCCTCTTCTCCGAAGCCACCTTGGCTTCGGTTGGCCTTCTAAAAGCTGGAATTGAATCCTTTTCGAATTGGAGTGGTCTAGTACCAAATTTAACCAAAAGTGAAGTGTACATCTCCGGTGGCTCGACTAGTCTTCGGAATGGCATTGTCAATCTTCTCGGTTTCCGTGGTTGGTTCTCTTCCTTTCCGCTACCCGGGGTCCCCGTCATTTCTACAAGATTAGGGAAAGCCGACGTGTTACGTTGGTTAATGCAATAACGGCCCGGATTCAATCGTGGACTCATAGATTCCTATCCTTTGCGGGTAGAATTTTGCTTATTAAGTCTCGTGCTTCATTCCATTCAAGTGTTTTGGGCTAGCGTTTTCTTCCCGCCCGTGTCTTTGTGTTGGATCGAATTGAGAAGATCTCGTAGGCAATTTTTGTGGAAAGGGCCGGCGTTGGGTCCGGGTGGGGCCAAAGTGTCGTGGCAAGACATTTGCCTCCCGAGAAGAGAGGGAGGGCTAGGGATTCGGACGCTCGGGAGAATAATCTAGCCCTTATGCTCAAGCACATATGGAAGCTATTCTCGATAAAGAATCTCTTTGGTGTAAATGGGTTCATGCCGTCTTCTTATCGAGGAAGAACTTCGGATATCCCCGACCCCCACCTACCGTTCTTGGGCCCGGAAAAGGCTCCTCCGCCTTCGTGGCATGTATCAACAACATTTTAGATGGAAGATAGGCAATGGCAAAGCTGTCTCTTTCGGTTTGATCCGTGGCACCTTAATGGCCCGCTTAACCTCCTTTTCTCCAACCAAGAAATATACAGATCGGGGATTCCTCGAACTGCTTCCGTGGCTGATGCATTTTCTTCGCCTCTTGGGTGGTATGTCATTAATATTATGGCTGATTGGTGGGATCCTCTTCCTCAACTTACCCAGCTCGAGGACTGCTTCCAATGGATTCGTCATCCCTCGGGGCGGTTCTCTTCGGCTTCTGCGTATGACCTCTTTAGACCGAAAGGAAATGTGGTGCCGTGGTCTTCTTTTGTGTGGAGTACAGCCATGCCGCCTAGGTACCAAACCCATTTGTGGCTTATTGCCCGTAATAGGCTGCCTACTCAAGTTATGCTCCTCTCTTGGGCGGCGATTCCAGCAGCCTCTTGCCCGTTTGCTCGAGCAGACCCGATTCCGTGGATCATCCGTTCTTTGCTTGTCGTGTTCCGTAACCTTGCTTCCTATTGGGCTGCAAAGTTTAATGTCAGTTGGCGCAATAAATCGTGGCGGGAAAATCTTGATTGGGCCTCCAATCGTTTCTCGGTGGGGGATTCTATCAATCTCTCGGCTCGTTTTAGCTATGGTGCTCTTTGTTATATCATATGGAAAGAACGCAACAATATGATTTTTAGAAATCAGGCCCTCTTTATCCCGGCGATGAAGATGCATCTTTGCAAGGCCGTCAAAGACAAAGCAATGACATTCAAGCATGTGGTGGATATCCCGAAGAATAGACGGTGCGGCGGAGTTGGGACTTAAGTCCTTCTATTTTCTTGTAATAGAGGGTTGTAGGTCTTAGTTCTTCCCTTTGTTGTTCGGCCTCTCGGCTTGTTGGTTGTTTTGTCCCCTTTGGTACCTTGGCACCCCTTCACTCTTCTTGGACTGTCTTGTAGAGTGCTTGTTTCTTGATGCCTCGTGGCCCGTTTACTTGTTTATCTTTGCAAAATCAATATATTTCTTACCTTAACCAAAAAAAACAAAGGAAAAATAAAATAAAAATAAATTAAGGAATAGTGTTATCAGGAATTTTCACCATCTCCGTTTATGAACATTTAGGCTCATTTACAATGATATGCCATTTATATCAAAAAAATGTACATGATATGATGTGAACATATCCGACTTTAATACTGTGATTCACCAGACAATGGACATGATATAAAAAAATCACAGGATTTTATATCCTATCCTATCCAGTCCTATCCTGATTAGAAATCTAGACGACCAAACGTAGCTTTTGGACATGATAGGTTAGCTAAAGAAAATCCTTAAAAAGAAGGAGTAAATGAACAAATCATGAAAAAGCCCTCAGCCAGCGGAGGAACCCGGGGAAGGTGCATCACCAAACTACTGCACAAACGCTAACCGATGATCTCTCATATGGACCTAGCCGCCTAGGCCCATGTTTAGGCCCATGTGAGAGAGATATCTAGGATTTATAATTTTAGGTTGGGATTTTATTTTTTTTAATTGATAGATTGTCTCTCAATCTTTAAGTTAAGCGCATAAATTGGCAGTGGCATATTTAAATATGGATAAATGCTAGATGGATCCGACTTCTTATGAAAAATGTTTAATAATGCTTTATAAACTATTTCGGCATGGTACCACCGCCCGCGGTGGCCGAGTTGGTTGAGGCTTAGTACCCTTTACCGGACGAGGGGAGGAGTTCGAGACTTGCCGGACGCATAACGCGCGTCTTACCTGCGCTTGGGACTAGCGGTGGGAGGCCCCGGCGCCCTAGGGTTTACTCTCCACCGCGAAGCGGCGTGCGGAGGTTCCCTGGGTACCAAAAAAAAAAAAAAAAAAACTATTTCGGCATGGTAATACTAGCTTTGCCTAGACAATAAAAAAGTCGGTGAAACTTATGCAATATTTAAATTAACTCACTTTCATTAATTAGTATAAGAGTATTACTTCGAGATGTTTCATGAAGCACGGCCATTGTGTTAGAACAGACTCCTCAGATGAATGATTAAATTTTAGGACCAATCGATGGCCCCAGTCCATTTCCACAGCTTCCCATCAATAATGTTAAAAAGAAAAAGGACCTTCTATGGTAGATTCTCAGTCAGCTCCTGAAGCAATAGGTAGGTTTCAGAAATTATCTCCCCACTATGCACATCCACGCCAGCAAACCTTGATCCCTTCTTAAACTCAAGGATCGGCTCAAGACAGCCTTTTTGGCTTCTTCGTCAAGCAAATGCTGCATAGAACTGAGATGCCAAATTCCCCTCTCCATATCAATCAGCTCTCTAACATTCAATGCTAGAATTCTTCCTTCACGTGGCCTAAAGGGGTGAGCATGGGCCAGATGAGTCAAGCCACGAGACCTTTTTTCAGCCTAATCACCGGAATAGATCAAGCCCAGTCATTAAAAAAAAAATGCCAAGATTGAAGTAACCCGATCTGGTGAAGTTTGGGGTTGGGCCCTAAACTACAATTTCTATAAAAAAAAATTGGGGATTGCACTTAAAGTCTTAAAACTTATCGCGAAAATGTAATTGAGTCACAAAACTTTTTAAAATGTAATTTAGTCCTAAAATTGATCAAATTTGTGTAATCAAGTCATTCCATTAGCACTATCAATAGTTTTATTTTATTTTATTTTCTTCTCCAAATCTTCTAACTTAAAAGAGGCTAATTTTTATTTTAGAAAACGAAGCTGGAAAAAATAGAGTAAAAGAATGGTAGGAGACCTCATTTGTGAGGTGCCGCGGTTGCTCATTTGCCAGAGGGGCTAGCGATGTGGTTGGCCCTAGGTGAGGGTGGCAACTTGCCAACCCCAAGTGAGGCCTAGTGCAGGCCTAAACAAGGCTTGGCAAGGTTTGCATAGGTTTGCTCCTCGAAATTTGGGCACCTAGCCCAAATATGGGTGATGTGACCCTCGCTAGCCTCAGGCAACACATTGTCAACACTAGGTGAGGACCAGTGCTGGTGAGGACTAGCGAGGCTCCCCATATGTAGATTGAGGGTGCCTAGATTTAGATGACATTGGCCCTGGCATCGGTCACCAGACTCGATTAGGGCCAATGAGGCCTTGCCTAGGGCTAGCGAGCCAACAAACTTTGCTGATCGCTTAGGCGATGGGTAGCAACGGCACCCCATTGGCGAGTCCCCATGCCATTCTTTTTTCTTTTTTCTTTTTAGTTTTATTTTAAAAAAACCTCTTTTCTTTTTAATATGATTAAATAATAATAAAAATGCCATGAAAGAGAGTGAAAATAATTATAAAAAAAAAATGCAACATCAACATTTTCTATTAGTCAAATTTATGTATTAACACAAGGATTTGATTACACCAATTTGATAAGTTTTATAACTTGATTTCATTTTTTTTAAAAATTTTAAAATTCAATTACATTTTCGTGATAAGTTTTAGGATTTTTAATGCACTTATTCTAAAAAAATAAAATAACGGATAAGTTATTATATTGCTAATTGAAGTATCGAATTATGATGTAATCATCATATTAATATTTTCAAATCTAAAAATCGCATTCGAAAAAATGAATATCAAGCTTCTCAATTTCAATAAGGCATCACTTTTGATATGGGTGCAATTTAAGTCCCATAAGTACAATTTGGAAAGCTGTAGAGCTGACGCATGGAGCCAAGTGTTGAGGCCGACTTTGGCCTCAAGAATTACCATTTGGATATGCTTTCGGCCACTTTTTCGTTCAATCCATATCAGCACATCACTTCTCACTCATTTAAATTTCAATAATTTTTTAGAATTTATATTTTTTGATTTGTATATTCAAGAACTAGTTCAGGCCGGTCCGGTACTCAGGCCCAAAGGCTAGGATCAGCCCAAATAATAGAGCAAGACGGGTTCGAAATCCTGACCCGTATACGGGCCCAAAGCATCGAGCTGGGCTGGTCCGGGCTTTCGGGCTCCTAGGGCTTTTTTGCACAGCCTTAACGAGCAACTTCTCACCATTGCTGATCTGCCGTATGGTACCATTCTGGAGGATCTCTCTTCCTTCCAATATACTACGCCATGCCAAGTTGCCAACGATGCTTCAGATCACTTCTTGGCCTCCCAAACCTCTCCACGAGGGAAACACAAAACCTTTTCAACCAAGAAACCCATAATACACTAGATGAATGAATGAACCTCGAGGCCGACTTAGATAGCGAAGCTTTATCAAATCTCCAAAACCGTCCGACCATCCACCATCATGCTTAGCTCTAGTGAGATCATGCCCATCTAGTCGATTCACGCATGGACGAATGGATTGAACTTCCCTATTAAGGAGCCTTAGCCACTATTGATGGCTCATAGGGTTGGGCTTCCGAAATAAGCCTAAGCCCTAACCCAAGTAGGAAGATTCTTTGGATCATATCAAATCAATATTATCTGTTAAATCATACTATTAACTCGATCCTGTGTGTATTATTGGATTAAGCAGCATGGTAGATAAAATACATGATTTCCGCATGACCAAATGTGAATAATTCCAATATTTTTTGTGTTTTTCTTTTCATTCAACACGATTTTCTGACCGAACATGGTGTTTTATTGGCTCAAAATCTATCAATCTGAAATGAATTTTTCATGTGATAAAAAGAAATTGAAATAAAGACATGAATAAAGTAGGGGTGTCAGGGGGTCATGTTTTCATGATACTCATCTTAACTTGAAACCCTATAGGGGCGGAATTGACCAAACCGACCTGCCTAAGACACGAATATCACATAGCACAATAGAATGGGGTGGGTCGGACCCAAATATCATGAAAAGGCAAAATCAGAAATTTAGTCAAAGCTACTCGGGGTGTCAAAAACCCCACGTCAGCCCGGCTTGGCTCAACCCTATCCCAACTCAATTAATATCAACATCTAAAAATTCCTACCTGAAGAAGACTTAGGCCCAGTTCAAAATACCCTAAATTTTAGAGCTACGTCAGGTTGGGCCGGCACAAGCTCTTTTGACACCCCTAAAATAAAGTAATATCCCTTATGTTCAAACGGCATACTCCAAATTTAAGCCAAACGGGCATGGATTGGTAAAGTTTGGGACCAAAATCTTTATGTATCCATCAATGTCTAATAAATATTTACTGTCGATATATTTAGCGATAAATTATGCAAGCACCGTTGTTCAAATGAAATATTAGCTCCAGTGAATAAAATGTCACAAAGATCTCTTCTCTATAGGAAAGTAGGGGTGATCGGTTCCCGGTCCGGTCCGGTTCCACCCAAGAACCGGGAACCGGACCGGTTCCCATTTTTCTGGACCGTGGACCGGACCGGCTGTCTTGGAACCGAGAACCGGACCGGACCAACCGGTCCGGTCCAGTCCGGTCCGGTCCGGTCCGGTTCCAATGAACCATCACTTGTTTTCATTTCAAATGTATTGGGAGCACAAGGCGCTGGAGGCGAAGGCGCAGGTGGTCGACGGGACCGGCGCATTCTACGCCTGGGTCGACTTGAGCGGGTTCATAGCCATGTACCAGAACGGCAGCGTCCCGGTCGACGTCGAGGCCTTCAACAACTTCCAGAAGTCGATGACTCCTTCCTCCTCCTTTGGCTGGAATCGGACGGTGTGAGGCGAGATGTTGCGGCAAGGCACTCCGAGGAGGAAGAGAGCTGAGCGTCCAAGGCACTCGGAGGAAGAGAGCTGAGCGTTGGTGTGAGTGGGGCGTGAGGTGAGGCGTTGGGGGCGTCGGGCAAGGCGTCGAGCGAGCAAGGGGTAGGGTTACGGTTTTGAGATTGAGAGGGAAAGAGTCGAGATAGACAGTGAGAATTGCCGCCGAAGTGAATTAGGTTGTAAAATTTGGGGAAAGGGAGGTTGATGTGATGGTTACTGTATATGAGAGCAGAAACTAAAAAAAATAAAGAGAGGGGTTTAGCTGTTTCGGTTGCAAGAGGGAAAAGGAAAATAAGAATTGTAAAATTGAAAAACTGATGTGACTCTTACTATAGAGTGTAAAGAAACACAAAAAAGGAGTTAGCTTTGAGGAAAAATGAATATGGTAATGGGTATTGTAAATTAGTTTAGAAACTAATATATATATATATATATATATATATATATATATAAATGGTCGGTCCGGTCCGGTCGGTCCGGTCGGTCCGGTTCTAACCCCCAAACAGGGAACCGGACCAACCGGTCACCGGTTCCAAAAATAGGAACCTAAGACCGGACCGAGACCCTCTAGAACTGCCGAAACCGACCGGTCCGGTCCGGTCCGGCCGGTTCCGGCCGGGCGGTTTCCGCACACACCCCTATAGGAAAGTGAGACGGCAGGGAGTAAATCAAATAAAATTTTTGAGAAAAATTAAATTGACGTAAATTATTGAGAGGGAAAAAAAAACAATTGCAAGAGAAACTTCCTCCAGAAGAACTATCCAAGAAAGTAGAACACAATTATAATAATGAAGAGACAGCTTTGAATGATGATCATGCAATTATTAGGCCGGCATGGAAGAAAAGAGAGGCCAAACCCCACAAGCACCCTTCGCTGTACTACGTGAGCAGTAGTAGGCCAGAACAAAACATTGTCGTTGTCATATTCTCAGATATCTTGCAGGCAACTTGATGTGAAGAACAACCATTAACGACGACAAGGTGTCAGCGTCATTCTCTAGTCCAAGAGCGTTGCGATGAATCTGCCGAATCGGCTAAGAAACAAGGGGCCAAAGTGCTGACCGCGCATTCACGTAAAAGCCGTATGGCCCATTGTCGTCTTCCTGCCTAAAAGCGCGTAGGGGAATCAATACCAGCGAACGGAATGAAAAACAAGATCGTTTGAAAGCAAACGGATGGGACTCTTGGAATCTGTCGTCTTTGCTGGGGCCGGGGAAACAAATGTAGAGGAATTCACCGTGTGGAATCCACAGGATGAGAGAGACATTTTGCATTTTGTTTAAGGAATGCAAGTGTTTCTTGGAATCTTGACATAGGAAGTTAAGTAATGTGAGTGATGGTGTCATTTTTGTCTGGTTTACAGTTAGTGTTAAGTTGTTTCTTTCACCTATTGTGAAGGCAATGAGGGGGTCTAATCATGTAAGACTTTCGTAATTAGGTGATGAAAGTAACATGTGAATTTTTTACAGGTTATAGACCTAATGGAGATTCTTTCTTTTCTCTTTGGTGGGGATGTCACGTCGCTCTCGTTGATCAATTTGTCTGTACGCAGGGTAGCTTTTTGTGGGTCTGAATCAAAAAGATCGAAAGAAAGGAAGGGTGAGAAGCAAGAAATTGATGTTGGTGAAAAGATCCATGTGTAGGGTTGTTTTGTCCATGCACATTTTTTTTTAATAATAATCACGTCTAGAAGAGAGATAAACGAAGAAGAGCGAAACACTCAAGGATTAGTGTGGTTTAGATGACCAAAAGAATAGTCTCTTGAAAGCTTACCTTTCTGGTAGTTAATCCCCAATTCATCTTCTTACCTTTGCGGAGGATTCTTTATCCTTTAATAAAGAGCAAAACAATAAGTTAAAGTAATTTATTTAGTAGTCAAAGTTATCGCACAACCCAATCAAATCCTAATATGTTGGAATTAGGACGATCTAGTATTCTCATCGTTCCAATACTCCCCTCCAAGCTAGAGTGAAGAGGTTGTTGGAGGTCAACTTGGATTCCATATTCTAGAAAACAACTTTAAATAGAGCCTTGGTGAATACATCTGCAAGTTGCTCATCACTACGGACATAGAAAGTTTCAATTGTCTTGTCTTGAGCCTTTTCACAAATAAAGTGACAATTGACTTCTAAAGTTTGTTTGTTCATGGAAAACTTGATTTGAAGCAACATGAGTTGTGGCTTAATCATTACAAAAAACTTTAGAGGAGACTTAGGGATTTGGATAAGAAACCCCAATTCTTGCACAAGCAATCAAAGCCAAACGATTTTACTTGTAGTTGTGGCCATGGCTCTGTATTCGGCCTCTGCACGAGACCTTGCCACAGCAGTTTGTTTTCAGTTTTTCAGGTGACTAAGTTGTCGCCTACAAAGATGCAAAAGCCTATTTTTGATTTTTGATCGTTAGGGCTCCTAGCCCAATTCATATCAGTGCACCTTATAATAACAATATGACCATGCTTCTTCATCAAAATGCCCTGACCTGAACTGAACTTTAGGTACAAATTATGTGACCCACAGGCGATGTATGTCTTGTTGGGGCTAACAATACAACCTAGGGGGAAGGGGTGGATAGGTTGTTTGAGTACTGTGAAAAACTTTTTCCAAATATAACAATTTAAACTTCAAACATTGGCATAAACAGATTGTAAAATTTAAGGTGAGCAAATAATGCTAATAGTGAAAAGATAAAAGATTTTGCAAGCAAATATATAGTGGTTCGCCTTTATTCCCAAGCTTACATCTACTCTCAAGACTAATAGCCACAATAAAGCTAGAATCCACTAATAATTTTCAAGACATGTATGTACTACTATCACTATTGTAAACTTGCTATTGTCATTGATTACAGACATGATCATTAGGAATACGTCTACTATCAATAAAATAAGAACAAATAAGAATTCTCAAGCACATAACTCGTAGATGTAGATGCTTTGATAAGACCATTGACATAACCCAATTTGGATTTATCCCCAAGAGCTATAAGAAACAACTCTAGAGCAAAGAAAATAATAACGTCCATTTAACATAATAGTTGTAAGTCTATTGGACACCTAGGAAACAGATTAACTATTTCAGCCATAGTGCTAGACGGAAAAAGAGCATAAAGTGTAGCAAACTTATCTCAGACCAATCGAGTCCAGTAAAAGAGTAGCTGTGGCGAAGAACATGTAGCTACTAACTGGATAAAATTAAACTAAAGGATACCTAAGTGTTGCCACGATGACACAAGAATGCAAAAAGCGAACACCTTTTAAATGCGCCACATCTACTCAAAAAGGGATGCAAATGCTTGCACTTACTTATTGCTACGCTAGTGCAGTTTCCCAAAGAGCAAAAAAAGCTGAGCACTATGTTAATTAAAATCCCATGGAGACAAGCAAACCATGATCGCCCTCTGCAAATCAAAAACCACTGCAAAAATAGATCCATAAAAGGTAGAAAACGTCATAGGCTATTGGAACCACCAAGAGTGATCGATCTAAAAAATAAGATTGTCGGAAAAAAAAAAATTCACAACGGGCTGGTCAATAATAAAGAGCTCGAATTCTTAGTCACCAATAGACTAGCAAAAGCATTGATAATAATGCCGACCTTAAGATCGTGATTCGTCCTATTACCATGTTTTAATTATGATCATGAATGGAAGAGAGATGAAAGAAAAGAAGAGAAACGCCCAATGTTTATCCTGCTTCAGATGACCAAGAGAATTATCCCTTGGAAGCTAACCTCCACAAAGGTAAATCCCCAATTAAGTTATCCTCTAATAGGGAGCAATACAATGATTTGCTGGCTATCGCACAACCTGGCCAGATCTCCTACTATGGGATTAAGATGATTTGACGTTCTTATTGTTCCAACAGACATTATCCTAGTCAAGTCACCGATTGTCTACTTCGTTATTTTTTGCGAGTTGCTTCGGAGCCCCAAGTGCAAAGGTGCAATTCAAAGCACCCTTGTCACCTTTATGGAATCCAAGGAGTAAGTCGTCGAAATCGACATTGATTCCGGAGTCGCAAGAAGAATTTTAGAATTGGAATGAGCAAAGCAAACGTTCCCACAGCCTTGGAGCTCCACCATCCTCGACAATACTACTCCTAATTGGAAAATTTAAAATCTTGACGGATTTCATACTTGGTTTGAGTTCCATGACAAATTTAGAAGCAAGACGAACGACATCAGATTAATTTTGGGTCGAACTTTAGTTTCCCGAAGACATGACATGCATTTCCCCGTATACTACGCTGGTTGAGCTATCTCAGTCCGCTCTGAGTTGGAGTTTTTAGGAATCTGAGAATTCGACAATGATAAGCAAGCTCAGATTCCGCCAAACACGTTAGGTCTCATTATCTGCCAACAGGATAAATCCTTATGCTGATTCAGTGCGGGGTACCTTTTCCGATGTACTAATAGAGGCACAAAGTCATAGAAACGTCCAAGGTTATAAGAATGTGTCTTATAACCTTCATATATCTTGTGCGAACTTCATATTCACGTCTCCTACTGTTTCTTTAATGCAAGATGGGAGTTCCTCTAACAAACTTATTCATCATGCACAACGATTCCCTAACATTCAGCAACACGGGAAGTTTCTTTAGCACTCGCTGTCTACTTCGACATGTTGGAGAAATCCTCTTGAAATGTTTTGAAGCTGACAAAACGTTTCCATCAGTCTAGTCTGAAGGTTTGCAGACTCTGCTGTTTAAAGTCTGAAGACCTCCGGACAGCCAGACTCAAGATTCAAAGTCTATCCTCATTGACAGTTTCTAATCCGTTGAAGAAAGGCTATCCAGAACTGGATGTTTTATTAAAGATATGACCTTATCGACTGGAGAAGATCTCTTGGCTGGATATGACATAACGGAATCCTTTTAATTGATCGAGATTGATTCGAAGATTAAGGATCCGATGATTGGCGAAATATTTGTGGAAGGTTCTACTTATGGAAACCGAGATCCTGATTGTATGGGCGAACATGATTGATGGGCTATCGACATATTCCTTTAATAGCTCGAATGATCTTCCTAATTGATTCCGTCCAACGGGTAGATTGGAGGAATTCCTTTGGTAAGTGCCAACGGGTATGATGACGTAAAGGAGTATATAAGGAAGACGTTCTAAGTTGTTTGTGAAGTGCGCGATAAAAGAATTCCAAAGTCTGAAACTTCTTGTTGTTTAGTCAATTCATTTGAGCGAAATCTTGTACGCAAAAGAGAGTTTATATTTGTGAGAAACCTTGAGGAAGTGTGGTAGAACATCTACACTTTGTGGAATCAAGGAAAAGTCAGTCTTTAACATCTCTTTTGTTCATAGTGGAATCCAGCCGATAGGTCAAGTCAATGTGCGGAAGAGTGGACGTAGGCTTAGGATAAGCCGAACCACTATAAACCTTGTGTTTAATCTTCTCTTCCCTACTCTTTACTTTACTTTGATCGTAATTCATTTTGGTTAAGCAAAAGAGTACTTCCTTTTTATTGTCTGCTTAGTATTGCTGTGGTATCTCGAGAAATTGTTTTTACACCTATTCACCCCCCTCTAGGTGCTTATACTAGCTACATCACGACAATCTTCAACACAAACTCACTTAGGAGTTTGAAATCATTCTGGGTCTGTTCTAGGAACGGACACCTCCTGAGGCTGCTCCGTCTGACTGGGCTCGTCCTCATTTTCGCCTGTGAGCTCCTCGAGTGACTTTCCTTTTGTTTCAGGGACTAACAGAGTGAACAACATCCCAAAAAAGTTGATGACGCCTAGCATGATCAATGAGTACTTGACACCAATACCCAGCGTCTCTATCTGCTAATCCTTTCCCTTGTGCAGCATAAAGTGTCACGCCCCGAACCTCGAGCGCATGCACATCCCTCTACGGTCGATACATATGCGACATTCCCAGGACGCGTCGCCAACCCATTCATTTTTAATGCACATGCGAAAGCGGAATAAATACCCTTGACAACAAACAGCATGTGATAGGAAAGCAAGACACATTTCACAAAAGCCAACTTTTATAAACAACGGATTTAGACACAAAATGAGTCTAGTCAAAAGTCTACAAAAAGGTCGGCTCTCAAAAAGAAGCTGTCCTACGACATACTAACCGGACACATACGCCGATCCTTCAAACTCCACCTCCAAGGACTCCAGGGCATTGGGTCCTCCACAACCACTAGCTAAGGACTTGAAAATTTAAGCCCACGACGAGGTGAGATAATGTCTCAGCAAGTTCACCTCCTAAACCCCTATTAGGAAGAAAATACACCTTAAGGCGCTCTAGCCACACAACTACACAATTAGAATAGAGGACTTACCTCGTCTCAGTTCCTTCTTGCACATCAGCACAGTTCATATCACAAATGCATATAATTAATGCACATAACAATTGAAACGCCTCAACAACTCAATCAATCACAAGGGTCTCGATTATAAGGTCAAACTGTTATGATATATCTCATACCATGCCACACAGTTTTGTCTCATAATCAAGCGTATCTAACTCAATCAATCATGCATTCCAATTGTTAAATTTGCCCCTCAAGGGTACGACCTACTCATAAGTTTGGTGTCTACTGGTGTAACCAGGCATCGTCTCACCACTATTGAGTACGGCGACTATTGAGTACGGCGACGTTTCTCAAAGACGGCTTTCCCAAAGGAGCATAGGTCCAGAATCTACTGCGACTCGAGTCCCACTGAGTGGGTATCCCATAAAGGGTAATGTCCGACTTAAAAGCTCAAGACGGGTTCTCTTAACCAACATACAACAATCAATCTCGGCTCAGGACACCATGCATTGCACTCAAATGTCTCCATTAAAATGGTGATTTGAGCCTATTTTTTCATATTAAAAACACTTTATGAAAATAATTTTGTGTGGGTACACGGTCAGATCGAACCCGAAAAATTCATAACCTCTAATTTAAAATCTCACTATTTTATATAGTATATAAAACTATTTTCGATGCTAAAATTTGACATCCGGGATTTTCTGAATAAATACTGAAATTCACAATTTTTGGAATAAATCACCAAAAATCC
Source organism: Eucalyptus virginea (assembly GCA_014182375.1). Taxonomy (NCBI): domain Eukaryota; kingdom Viridiplantae; phylum Streptophyta; class Magnoliopsida; order Myrtales; family Myrtaceae; genus Eucalyptus; species Eucalyptus virginea. Next base: position 16,540,272 of record CM024517.1, on the reverse strand, counting down.
AATCAGCACTCAATTTGCGCAATTTAACATCCAATTGCATAAATTGAACACACCGTTGCAATCAACACGAAATTCCGATTCTACCGACTATCTTGGTATAATTTTTGGGAAATAATAAATAATTAAATATATTCTAAAATTAAATAAATAATTGATATATTATATTAATATAATTTAATAAAATAAAATTTAAAATTTCGAAATAATTAATTAAATCAATTAAGGGCCTAATCAAGATTACACTAATTTAATTACCTAATTATCCTTAATTAATTATCCACTAAGCTAATCACATCCCTTAATCTAATTAACAATTAACTAAACTAATCTAACCATCTAACCATACTTAGCTTAATCTAAACACCATTTAAGCATAATTAATCTCCTAAGCAAGGTTTAACAAGTAAACTCATTGGATTTGTGAGCCGATGAGTCCACGGCGACGACGACGTGGAGACAAGCGATAAACTCCGAAGCTACGACACCAACCAAGGTTGGGAAGTGACCTAAAATGGGCCACGAAGACTAAAAGCCTTTGCTAGCCTTCGGTTCTGTCCAAGGACCGAAGGGTTGCTCGGCTTGGCTGAAATGAGCAAGGAGGAGAACCGGCGGTGGCAGCGGGGCTAAGCGGTTGCTAGACGGCAACGGTGATAGAGGCGTGCATCGGAACTTCTACCATGACAATCCAAGGTGGTTCCGGGGTTGGAACAACAACCACAAACTCGGACTCCCATTGAAACACTAAAAACTAGACTACTGGAGGAGAAACAGAGTTAAACGGACTTGGCCGAGCTTTGGCGAGGGGTTGGCGGGAACCGGGGACACTTGGGGGTCGAGGGGGAATGGCTGGTGGCTAGGCTAGGTGAAGGAAGGATTGGAATGGGAGAAAAATGGCGAAAATCACAAAACAATGCAAACCAGGCGGACTCCAAGCGGTCCGGCGAGCGGCAACTTCCGACTGGCAGGCGGGTCGGCCAATGGCTCCATTCGGTGAGCGGCCGGCTCATATGTACGATTTGGTTATCCTGAGCATAGTGGTGGGTGGCACGGGGTTGATTCGCACGGAAAGACAACTTTTAACCCATGTTTTTAGAAGAAGATCAATTGGAGCATAAATAGGAAGAAAGGAAAATAAGGGAGAGAGAGGGTCTGGTGGCTTGGCAAGCATGCGATTGGCTAGGGCAAGGCTGTGCTCGATTTTCTTTGCAATTTTTGAGCTCCCAACACTTCAACAATGGTTAAAGGAGGGCTGAAGAGGAAGAAGAAGCAGCTGGCTGAAGAGTGGAGGGACCTATATGCCCCAAAATCTTCCTCTCCTATCCCTTAGTCCCTTTGGCAAGGCCCCACCATTGTACTGTCATCCTTAGCCAATTTTGTGCACATTAAACCCCCTAGAACAAGTCCCATGTGGTCCAAAAGGTTTAGGGATATGGGAGCTACGAATTTGTGCACCTTTTCCCTATATTGGATTCCATTCTCTTCCAACTAACCTCCGATTGGACCTAAATTGGAGTCCATAAATCCCACCAAGGTGTCTACATTTTAATTCATATTTTTCCTCGACAATCCGTCCAACTTGAATCCCAAAAACGTGACCAAAAATGGTCCTTGGATTTTTCTAGTCCAAAATACCCTTACTTTGAAAATTTGCCAAAAATCTCGGTTTATAGAAAAATCTTTGAAAGATGAGTCAACGGTCCTAAAATGACTTGTGACATGAAAGAACTTTCAATTTCTAAATTCGGGTTTAATTTTGTGGTTAATTTCAATCTGGCACAATTTTAGCGCGTCATAATCTACAGGGTAGTTTTTAGGAACTTTTAATGCTTTTGACCTATGGTCGATCATTTTCGAGCCACAAATTGCATCTTCGACACATCGATGACTCTTGGTTATCGTGAAAATCTCAAGATTTCAAATACGAACACAGGGTACCGAAACGACAGAGAAATCGATCTAGTGCCGATCGATGAAAATTTTGCAATTAGGTAGAATCACCCACACTTAATCTCACACCTCTGTTGAATCAATATATCTCCGTCTATAATCGATGTTGATAGTGCCGTAATGACTCTTGCAGATTAACACGGTCGAGCAGTTGTTTTCAGGTCAAATTCTCAAGTCTATTGCATCAAAATTCCTTAATGGCTTCACCTAATAGATTAGTTAACTCTTGAGTGGCCAACTCAAAGAAAAAGGCTATAGGCATGTCAATGAAAAGCCAATTTCATCTCATCAAAATCAGACTTAAAATCGGGATGTCACATAGAGAAACCCGAAGACCCAACGATTACCCTTGCCTTTCCGCATGCTGCTGATATACTGTGGCAAGTTGACTAGAGCCTCACTGGGAAAATCTCCGCCGGCACGACAAATGTTGTGGCATTGGGCCCAAAGTTGGTGAAGAAGAAAGTCAGCAAGTACATGATCACAAAGCCGATGTGGTTTGCTTTCAAAGTCCAGTGATGGTAAGGGATTGCTAGAGCAAACATGAACACGATCATGAAGAAGAGGCCTAACAATTGGATAGCGAACCTTCTATAAGTACTAGTATGAACACCTAGAGGGGGTGAATAGATGTGAAGACAATTTTTGTAAGGAACAGTATAAATATTTCGCTTTTAAGATTGAGTCTGAAGTACAACAAACTTTGAGTGAGTTCAGACTTTACCAGTTAAATAGAACTACAAAGAAAATAAATGAGTTTGGGGAAGAGAATAAGAACACAAAATTTATAGTGGTTCGACTTAGATCAATCCTACGTCCATTCTCCATGCTAACAGCTTTCTAGCTAGATTCCACTAAGAATTAAAAGAGATTTTATAGCCTTGTGATCTTAACTTCATAGTGAAGAGTCTCTACTACTCTCTCACAAAGTCCCACAATAAATCTCTCTATTTTGAATACAACTTTTAGCTTAGTATTTGGAATAACAAAGAAATGGAAAGTTTCAAACTTTGAAATTTCTCACGCACTCTATCAAACAACTAGAGATTCTGCCTTAAATACTCCTTCATGCCTTCTCAACCGTTGACACTTTCCAAAAGAATTCTTCCAATTTATCCATTGGACAGAATCAATCAAGGAGATCTTGAGCCATTTGAAGATTGTGATGAAAGCCTGTCAATCCTGTTCGCCCATACAATCGGGATCTTGGTTTCCAGAAGTAGATTCTTTTCATATTTACTTGCAATATGAAAAGATTTGATTTATCAAAATTGATTTCAATAAAGATAATCAATCTCATAGGTGATATATCCATCCAGAAAACCATCCATAAACCATACGAATCGAACTCTTAAGAGATAAATAAAATCTTGCATATGGATAAGTATTCATTCTTCAGTAGTGTTCAATTTGGAATTTGGAATTTGTCAGTGTGGGTAAACTTCTAATGTCGAACAGACTTGGACATTGAAGTCTGGCAGTCTTCAAACTTTAACACTAAAGTCTGGAAAGTTTCATAATAGACTTTGGATAAATTTTGTCAACTTCAAAACATCAAAGGAGTTTTCTCCAACAATCTCCCCATTTTTTATAGTAACAAAACTTCATTAAATTTAAGAACTTATAACCTGCAAAACAACACTTTAGCAGTACATGATATAAAGAAAAATAAGGATTTGGATAACTTGATCCTGCAACCACAGAAAACATGTTAATCTTGAAAAATAGTCAAACATCAAGATTTAAGCCTTCATCCATATCCACAATCATGACCACAAAAGTTCCACAATAGTTAAGTTCTACAGAATATAAATATGAAATAATCAAATAGAAATCAAATCTGCAATAAACAAAACAATGCAATAAACAACAAAACAAAAATTCAAATCTGAACGTTCTCCTTTTTGTTAGCAACAAAAAGTGGAGAAAATTAAAATCGAAAAGAGATGAGGAAATCAAGTTTGTCTTGGAATTCAAACGAGCTAGAAATCCCCCATAGACTAACTATCTTCTCCAGCTTTCACACTATCTCCTTTAGCTTCTCAATATCTTTGATCTTGGCAGTCTGTGAAACTTGCTGATGTAAAGCTTGAACTTGTAAGTTTAAAGACTGTACCTTCTCATTAAGAGAATCTAAAGTAGATTGCAAAGTTGAGTGAAGCTTCTGCATCTCAAATTCCATACCATATTGTTGTGCTTTTATCTCCAAAAGGAGCTCGAGCAGCCTTTGAAAATTTGCATTAGGTTTTGTTTGGGCACTAGCCTCAACATGTTGAATTCGTGAAGTGTTGAGTGATGAGGGAACATCAACTAGTCTACTTCCAAGACTTGGAGTAGATTCTTCAATATCAGCTACAGGAAAATGAGAAGCAAAGACTTCTTCTAGGTCGGCAGGAGATCAACTAATATCATCACTTGCAAAGTGAGGAGAAAAAGTACATGTTTTCTCACAAGCTCCCCCTATTTCCTTTCCTACAAGTGGAGAAAGGAAAACTTCTTCTTGCTCTTTCTCATTTTCAGCTCAAAAGTGATGTTCTTTTTCTGTTTTTTCTCCTACTTGTCCACTCCTTGTTGTTTCTGAATCCTCAGATAAGGATATTGCAATCGTTGCTTCATAAGAGTCATCCTAACCCTCTTCTTCTACAGCTTCTCTTCCTACTTCTTCTCTTTCCATTGTTTCTTCTTTATCTACTCTTCCTTCTTCTCTTTGCTCACACTCAAATAAATGTCTTTTAGAAGTCATAACACTCAAGTGATCAAAAAAAAAAAAAAAGTTATAGCACTCAAGTGAGCATCGTACAAAATTTGCAACACTTGTGCTATTTTTATCTCAAGACAACTCTAGTGATTCCATTTACTGAGTTAGGAGGAGAAAACGAAGGCATGAGGAGAATGACCTTGAAGTCAAAGTGGAAACACTAGATTTGAGGGAAACCTCAATCTAGATGACTTTGATGATTATTTACACATTATTGAATGAGTACTTGAGTTCCACTCATACTCAGATGAAAAGAGATGAAAAGTTGTTGTTTTCAAGTTGAAGAAGTATGATTCACTTTTTTGGGAAAACTTGAAGAATCAGAGACTTTGGAAAGGGAGGAGTCAAATTAAAATTTGGGAAAACTCAAGAAGCTTATAAAGGAGTTCTTGCCCAATAACTACAAGCTAGACTCGTTCAAGATGACATCTGTCAAGTAGCATGGAAATGAGCATTGAAGAATATATCCAAGATTTTCAGCAACTCCTTATGAGGCACGATATTCAAGAAGTAGACCATTGCTTGTTTTCTTGGTGGTATGAATATGGAGATTGCCGATTTGGTTGAACTTCAACTATATTGATCATTTGAAGAGTTTGTGAACTAGTCATGAAGGTCGAGAAACAACTAAAATGTGTTAAGGGTTTGTCGACCAAATCATCAATAAATAGGACATCCCTCTTCATGATTGCTTCTTTTACACCTCAAAGAAAGGACAAACACAAATAGATAGTCACGGAATTATCAACGAACCCCCCAAAAAGGCTAACAACAGCATTCGAAAGTGCTTCAAGGGCCACGGTTAGAATATTTTCAAGCCGATTGTTCTAATTGATGGGTTGACTTTTAAGTATATCAAGAAGATTAATATGGGGTTTCAAGAAGCTAAACATAACATCGATCACATTAAATTTGATATGAGGAGGAAGATGAGAATGTAGAACAACCAGATGAGTGAGAATTGCTTGTTATTAAGAGAGCTTTGCATACCACAATTTTTCCAAAAGTGGAGGAGCAAACGGAAAATATATTTCAAATATGTTGCACCATTAACAATAAGGTATTTTTCCAACGGATTTGCCACATACATTACCTCCCATAAGAGTGATTTGTTTCTTCGTACTTCTCTACCCAACAAAACTGCTTATCAATACAATCCCAAGAAAACCAAGGATATACAATGACAAGACAATGAGCTGATTGCAAGAGGATATGTAAGGGACAGAATCTTGTTTAATTTTATCCCTACTCATGCCAAAGAAAGATGGATCCTTCAAATGTGTGTCGATAGCCAAGCCATCAACAACATAATGGTCAATTATAAATACCCATACCTAGACTAGATTATATGCTCAACAAGTTGCATGGTTCAAAAGTGTTCTCCAAGATTGATCTAACGAGTGCCTACTAATAGATTTGAATGAGAGAAGGAGATGAATGAAAAACGGTTGTCAAGACCAATGGGGGCCTTTATGAGTGGCTAGTCATGCTATTTAGTTGGTCAAATGCTCCCAACACCTTTATTGGTTGATGAATGAGATCCTTTGTCCCTTTATTGGTTGATTTGAAGTTGTTTGTCAACGACATTCTTGTTTATAGCAATATTGAGGATAAGCATGTATCTTATTTACAAGAAGTTTTTGAAGTCTTGAGAAAGCGAAAACTCTATGCGAAATTGGAGAAATAACAGTTCCTTTTGACAAGTCTCGCATCTCTCCCCCTTTTTGTCATCATAAAAAATATTGAGATGGGAATAGAATGGAGTCAAGATTGCTTGGGAACGCGAACAAGCTGGAAATCTCCCATTGACGTACGATGCCTTCCAGCTTTTTCAAATCTTCCTTCGCCTGAGCCACCTCTTCACTCTTAGCATTTGCTTGATTCTGAAGAACAAGGGCTTGAATCTGATCAGACAAAGAAACGGAAGAAGCTTGTCCTGCATTCTTCAAGTTCTGAACTTCGCACTCCAAAGCATACATCTGACTCTTCATTTCCAAGAGAACATCAAGGATTCTACGGAAATCTGCTGAATTATCGGGCGCGTCACGGCCGGCTCGATCCGATGGAGTAAAGGCGGACGATGGTATATCAGCATAGTCACGCAGATTTGGCGATGAAACATCATGTCCCTCCTCAAGAAATTGAGAGGCATGGATGTCCTCTGGATCTGCTGGAGAGCGGCTGACTCCTTCACTGGTAACGGGATATGAGATCATTCCTCTTTTTTCACCATCTCCCCCTGTTTCCATGACTTCAGGTGGAGAAGAGTGTTCCTCATGCTCTCCTTCCTCTTGATTTTCTCTTTCTTCTTCTTCTTCTTCAAACCTTTCCTCCTCTGCTTCTCTTTCTTCAGCTTCTCTCTCCTCTTTTTCCTTCTCCTCTACTCCTATCTCTTCTTCTTCTTTCTCCTGTCCTTCTCTCTCCTCTGTTTCTTTCTCTTCTTCTTCTTTCTCCTGTTGTTCCATTGATTCTGGAACAGAACGACTCAGCTTCTTCAATGCCATAGCAGAAATGGTGAGGTCATCCTCATCATCTTCATCCTCAATAATGAGAGCTCTTCTCTTTTTGGATGGAGCAACCATGGGCTCTTTCCCTTTTCTTTTCGCTGCAGAAGAGACTGGATGAGGCTTGGCAAGGGTTGTCTCCTTCAATTTCTCCAACGCCTTGTCGTGTTCTTTCAGACGCATTTTGGACACCATTTTCAATTTTACTACCAATTTGTCACACGGTCGAACACAGAAAATTTGTGGAGGCTGAATATTCAAATGTCTGAATAACTTTGACACAAGACCTGGATAAGGAAGTTGACCCATATCCTTTACCACTGCTCTATAAATATATAACAGAATAGTGTGAGGAAGAGAACTTTTTCCCTGCATTGATGGCATACATCAGCTTTCCCTCTGAATTGGAAACATCAATCTTGGAAGTAGACTTTGGCCTGAGGCAATTAATCACAATCTTGTGAAGTAGAATGTTGAACGCACGCATCCTTGAGTATGTAATCCTTTCCTCTGTCCTTCTGTCTTTAACAAGCTCCAATGTGGCACGAGTTATAGAAACATTGATGGGTTGATATTTCCCTCTCTCAACCCCAATCACATCCGCTAGCATATCCACATCAACCACAAAGTCCTTATCTCGGACACTAAAAGAGATTCTATTCGCATCCAAAAAGCTAAGATTTGAATAGAAATATGCAGTTAGTTGAGCATAGGCTTCTGTGGTGTCAAAACAGAACTGTTCAAGTTGAAGAAAACTGAACTTTTCCCTCAAATTTACATTCACAGCATCAAAGAAGTCAAAATCCACACTCCTAGGGTTTATCACCCCACGCTTCAACAATTTGGAGTATAAATCCTTCTGTTCCTTCGATCTAAACAACTCTGTCCTTTTTCCTCGAATTTTAGCCGCAACACCCATTCTCGGTTGAAATTGGCTGTACAATTTGTTATCATCATTCCCATCGATTAGATTAAATCCCCCAACACGCGAATCACTAGGGATATTTGCAAAGGTTTATTCTGCCAAACCCTTAGGAGCAATTCCCAAATCCTCTATTTTTCGCAAAAAGATATATTCATTCCCATATCCCTTGTCTTTAAGAAACCCATCGATGTAGTTCAATGGAGTACCAGTCCTCTTTAAAGCACGGTAAAGCTTATAAATAAAATAGGGCTTTTGAACTCTTACAAGGTCTGCGTCTTCAACGATTTCTTCCTCTTGTTGATGATCAACACCCTGTGGACTAGATGGTGGAGAATGATGCTGCTGAGAATGTTGTGGGCTCTGCTGCTGACTTGGTGACTCCTCTTCCTCTGTGAGATCAAAGTGAGTAGGCCCCTCACTTATTCGTCGTGGTCCCCTGCTTGCGATCCTCAAAGACTTTCTTGAAGACGACATCTTTCACAGTCTTCGGAAAATTCCAAACTTGTTTTTCCCAAGAAAGATGACAACTTTTTGAAGATTAAACAAGAGAAGAAGACGCAAGGGGAAGATCGATGCTTTTAGGGTTTTGGAGTTAAGCGAAGAGGAACCGACTGTATATAGCTCGGTCGAAAAGGGGTAAATACCAAGCGTCGTAAAGGAAAGTGAAAAGATGCCTCTTTTAACAATAACTGCCTTTTTCAAAAATAGATAACTGTCATTTTTAAAGAGAAATTAACTCTTTTTGAAAAGGTAAAATTGCATTTTTCACGGAAATTGAAGATAGCATAAATCAATTATAAATAGATAAATGATCGTACCTTTCCGAGGTTTAATATAAGAGAAAATAAAATAACTTACAGTCAAGAACCATGTTGTCTGAGTCTGAGAGTCTCTAGACTTTAACTTCTTCAAGCTCCAAGATGTTGAGTCTGGAACGGATGATTTTAAATTGATTTTTCTCCAAAGGCTTTGTAAATATATCCGCCAATTGGTTCTTTGAGTCAACAAACTGAATCGAAACTTCTCCATTTTGAACATGATCTACGATGAAGTGATGTCGAATCTCTATATGCTTTGCTCTTGAGTGAAGAATTGGATTTTTGGTCGATTGATTGCACCGGTGTTGTCACACTTAATCTTCGTGCATGAATCTTCAATTCCAAAGTCTCTTAGCTGTTGTTTTATCCACAGAATTTGTGAACAACAACTTCCAAGAGCTACATACTCTGATTATGATGTAGAAAGAGCTACTGTATTTTGCTTTCTTGAAAACCAAGACACTGTCCTGCTTCCAAGTAACTGACAAGTACCCGATGTGCTCTTTCTATCAACTCTGCAACCGGTTAGGTCTGCGTCTGAGTATCCAAGAAGAGTAAAGTCTCCCCTTTTTGGATACCAAAGACCGAGACTTGAAGTTGAAGCAATGTATTTGATAATACGCTTTGCAAGCACTTAGATGAGATTCTTTTAGGTCTCGCTTGAAATCTAGCACAAATGCAAACACTAAACAAAATGTCGTCTAGAAGCAAAGAAGATAAAGAAGTGCACCGATGATACTCCTGTATAGCTTCTGATCAACTTTCTTTCCTCCTTCATCTTTGTCTATCTTCAAAGAACTTGACATTGGTATGTCAGTCTTTTTGCAATTTTCCAGTTCAAACTTTTTAACAAGATCATTAGCATATTTTTCTTGATGAACAAAAGTTCCTTCCTTCAACTGTTTAACTTGAAGCCCGAGAAAGAAGGTTAGCTCACCCATCATGCTCATCTCAAATTCATCCTGCATAGTCTTAGAGAATTTCTTGCACAAACTTTCATTAGAGGATCCAAAAATAATATCATCTACATATATTTGAACAAGAATAAAACTTTTATTTTCCTTTTTGATAAATAGAGTAGTGTCTACTTTACCTTTGGCAAAGCCGTTTTGTATTAAAAACTTACTCAACCTGTCATACCAAGCTCAGGGTGCTTGCTTTAAACCATACAAGGCCTTTTTCAGTCTAAAAACTGAGTCTAGCTTCCTTGGGTCTTCAAACCCAGGTGGTTGTTCCACATAGACTTCCTCATGGATAAATCCATTTAGGAAAGCACTTTTGACGTCCATTTGGAATAACCTGAAATTCTTATAACAAGCAAAAGCAAGTAATAATCGAATTGCTTCTAACCTTGCTACTATGCGTAAGTCTCATCATAGTCTATCCCTTCCTCTTGCGTATATCCCTTGGTCACGAGTCTTGCTTTGTTTCTTACGACTTTTCTTTTCTCGTTTATCTTGTTCCTGAAAACCCATTTAGCTCCAATAACAGATTTACCTTTTGGTTTAGGAGTCAACTCCCAGACATCATTAATGCTGAATTGTCTGAGTTCCTCTTGCATAGCTTCAATCCAGCTTTCATCAGATAAAGCTTCTTCTATGCTTTTGGGTTCTATTTCAGAAATAAGAGCCACAACACTAGACTCTTCGCGCCTTTTGGATCTTGTGCGAATTCCTTCATTAATGTTGCCAATAATGAGATCTTTGGGATGACTGGACTTATGCTTCCAGTTGCTGGTTGATTTGTCAGGTTGATGATCACTTCATTCATTTGAATCTTCATTAACCACTTGTTGCTGGTCTTTCAGAGTCTAAGCTTCTTCTAGAGATTTAGACTTTGTAGAGTCTGGAGCAGATTCAGATTCTTCAAGAAGAGTATGAATAGATTCATTTTGCATAGAGTCCTGGAATTTGACATTCATTGATTCCTCCACAGACTAACTCTTCTTGTTATAGGCTCTGTAAGCTTTGCTTGAGGTTGAATATCCAAGGAAGATGCCTTCATCTGACTTTTCTTCAAACTTGCCAACTCGATCATTCGCATTTTTCAATATAAAGCATTTACATCCAAACACATGAAAATATGAAACAATAGGCTTCTTTCCTTTGAATAACTCATAGGGAGTTTTTTCCAGAATAGGCCTTAGAAAACTCTATTGATAATATAACATGCTGTTGAAACTGCCGGCGCAAAACGTGAAGATATATTACTTTCAATTAAAAGAGTTCTAGCCATTTCTTGAAGCGACCTATTCTTTCTTTCCACGACTCCATTTTGCTCGGAGTATATGGAGAGAAGAACACATGCTGAAAACCAGATTCATCACAGAATTTTGTAAAATCTTGATTTTCAAATTCACCTCCATGGTCTGTTCTTATACTTGAGATAACATACCATTTTTTCATTTTGAACCTTTTTAGCAAACTTTTGAAAGTAAGAGAAGGTTTCAGACTTACTTGCCAAGAAATATACCCAAGTAAACCGTGAGTAGTCATCCACAATTACTAGGCAATATTTCTTACCTCCAATGCTCTGTGTTCTGGTTGGTCCAAAGAGATCCATATGCAAAAGCTGCAGTACACGATTAGTGGAAACTTGATTTATTGGTTTAAAGGAATTTCTTACCTGCTTTCCCAATACACATGGTGTACGTAGATCAGACTTTTGGTATGATAAATTGGGTAGACCACGAAGAAACTTCTTTGCTGAAATTTTGGCTATCTGCTTCATATTGATGTGCCCAAGCTTTCTGTGCCATAAGCTCACTTCGTCTTGAATTGAGATTAGACATTGCGATTCATCTAATTTCACATCCAAGAGGTAGATATTTCCATGTCTTCGACCCATGAATGACTGAGTGGAATCTTTACTGATTCCTGAACATATTCCCTCTTGAAAGTTGATTTTAAAACCAGTATCACACAGCTGACTGATACTGAGCAGATTGTAGTTGAGTCTTTCTACTAGGGAAACATTGCTTATTGTGAGGTTGCCAATCTTTACAGTTCAAAATCCCACAATTCTTCATTTGATGTTTCCTCCAAATGAGACTTTTCCACCATTTACTTTAACGAGCTTTATGAAGCAATTTGAATCTCCTGTCATATGTCTTGAGCATCCACTATCCGATACCATTTTACCTTTTTCTTGATAGTGACCTGCATTTAAAAAAGAGACTCAAGCTTTCTTTGGTACCCATATTTTCTTGGGTCCGAAACCTATTAAGAAAGAATGGGCAAAAACCGCATATGATACTAACACAAATGGATTATCTTTGCTTTCTTTAAGAGAAGAGACATTTGTGTCTAAACATTTAATCTTTTCTTTCAAAGCATTTTCCTATTGTTTCAATGTAGAATTATCCTTTTTGAGTTCAGAAATCCTTTTAAGAGAAGTCTTAAGACTAAAACACAGCTCATCAATGTATTTAGAAACTTTAACAGGGATTTTAAAGTTACTTACCTCAAATTCACTGTCTGAATCTGAATCTGTCTCGGAGTTTGAATCTGAATCTGATTGTGCCATCAGACATATATTGGCATAATCATCATTACTTTCTTCACACTCTGTATCACTCCAGGTTTCTACTTTAAAAGCCTTTCGATACTTTTCAGCTTTTCCTTTCTTCTTCCTCAGAAGCGGACAGTTGGGTCTGATGTGTCCCTTTTTTCTTACATTCAAAGCAGACTACATCTTTGTTTGATTCATCATCCTCAACAGACTTAGTCTTTGCTTTTGAAAACTCTGTTTCTTTGGATTGAATCTCCTTCCTTTTTTGTTCAGCTTTTCTGAATCTTCTTATCATGAGGGCAAGCTCCTCATCATCCATATCGTCTTCAGAATCTGTAACATCAAAATCATCATTGGATTTTAATGCAATGGATTTCTTACCTTTAGGATCTTCGTCTTCATTAATTCGTTCCACTTCATAAGACTGAAGAGTTCCAACCAATTCATCGACAGATAGTGGCATGATCCTTTGTGTCTCTCTTATTGAGGTCTTTATGTGATTCCAATCCTTGGAGAGTCCTCGCAGTAGCTTGTTTACCTTCATGGGATCAAAAATTGGTTGACCTTGATTTTCAAGACCATTCACAATATCTGTAAAACGACTAAACATGTCAGTTATAGATTCTCCTGATTTTATTTTGAAGGCTTCGTATTGACCAAGGAGAATGTTGATTCTTGTCCCTTTCACTCGATCAGTTCCTTCATAGGTGATATGTAATCTATCCCAGACTTCTTTTGCTGTAACACAAGAAAATATTCCGTTATATTCAGTAGGTGACAAAGCATAATATAAAGAATAAATTGTTTTTGCATCAAGAGCTTGTCTCTTAATTATCTCTTCCTGAGTCATTTGACTAGACTCAACAGCTTCTTTTCCTCTCTCTGAGACAGATGCAGCTTTAGGAATGATTCCTTTTTCTACAACGTCCCATTCCAGAGGATCCTTTGATCTTAGGAATGCTTTCATCTTGTTTTTCCAGATGTTGTAATCATTTCCATCAAAGTAAGGTGGTCTCGGTATTGCTTTGCCCTTCCACCAGCCCCAGGAGCTAGCATACTAGCCATGGATCTTTAACTCTGAAGTAAAACACTTCAAACAAAGTGAGTACACAAGCTCTAATACCAATTGATATAGCTAGTATAAGCACCTAGAGGGGAGTGAATAGGTGTAAAAATAATTTCTCGAGATACAAAAGCAATACTAGGCAGTCAATAGAAAGGAAGTTCTCCTTTAGTTATCAAAATGAATTATGATCAAAGTAAAGCAGAGAGTAGGGAAGAGAAAATTGAACACAAGGTTTATAGTGGTTCGACTTATTCCAAGCCTATGTCCACTCTTTCGCACCGACAGCCCACCTACCGGATTTCACTATGAACAAAAGAGATGTTATAGCAATGCTTTCCCTTGATTCCACAAAGTCTGAGATACTCTACCACACTTCCTCAAGGTATTTCAAAATATAAACTCTCTTTTGCGTACAAGATTTCGCTCAGTAAATGAATTGACTAAGAATCAAGGAGCTTCAGACTTTGGAATTCTTCTATCGTGCACTTCTTTGAACAACTGGAACGTCTTCCTTTTATACTCCTTTATGCCATCATACCCGTTGGCACTTACCAAAGGAATTCCTCCAATCTACCCGTTGGACGGAATCAATTAGGAAGATCATTCGAGCTATTAAAGGAACAAGTCGATAGCCCATCAATCCTGCTCGCCCATACAATTAGGATCTTGGTTTCCATAAGTAGAACCTTCCAAGTATACTTCGCCAATCATCGGATCCTTAATCAATTTTGATTCGAATAAAGGATTCCGTTATATCATATCCAGCCAAGAGATCTTCTCCGGTCGATAAGGCTAAATCCTTAATGAAGCATCCGATTCTGGATAGCCTTTCTTCAACGGATTAGAAACCTCAATGAGAATAGACTTTGAGTCTTGAGTCCGGGCAGTCCCGAGAGGTCTTCGGACTTTAAATAGAAGAGTCTCGCAAATCTTCGACTAGACTGATGGAAACGTTTTGTCAACTTCAAAATATTCCAGAAAGATTTCTCCAACAGTTCCAAGGATGGGATCTCTATCAATTAGTCGAATTGGAGGCAATCAAGACTTGGCCAATTCCAAAATTGATCGATGTAAGGAGTTTCTATGGACTTGCTTTTTTCTTCCGATGATTTGTGAACAACTTTACTAGCATCATGGCTCCAATTATGAAATGCATGAAGAATGGAATTTTTGAGTGGACTAACACCGCTCACAATGCCTTTGAAATTATAAAAAAAAAAAACAAGTTTTGTGAGTCCCTTATCCTTGTTCTTCCAGATTTTGATAAAGTGTTTGAGATTGAGCACAATGCAAGTGGAGTTAGTTTGAGGCTATTCTTATCGAAGCTTGAAGACCTCTAACATATTTCTATAAAAAGCTAGCAGGGTCAAGAAGGAATTATTCTACCTATGATGAGGAGTTTATGCAATCGTAAGGGCTCTCAATTGTTGGAGTCACTACACGAGGCCCAAACAGTTCATTCTCCATTCTGATAATGAAACTCTAAAGTATATTAGTGGCCAGCATAAACTCAACTCAAGATACACCAAATGGGTTTAATCCCTTTAATTTTTTTACTTTGTCTCAAAATATAAACTTGGTAAGACTAATGTTGTGGCGGATGCCCCTGTCGAGAAGGTACTCAATGCTCATTGTTATAAACCTTTGGGTTCTTTGCTTCAATTCATTGAAAGAATTGTACGCTGAAGATATCGAGTTCTCGATCATCATCGACAACTGCAAAAATGGAGTTCATGGTGTTTACTTGATTCCGGATAGGTTCCTCTTCAAGCAAAAAAGAAAAAAAAAATCTATGTGCCAAAGAGTTTCTTCAAAGAGTTATCAATTTGGGAAGCACAGGACAGAAAATTGGCATGTTACTTTTAAATCAATAAAAATATTCTTGAAAGACTTCAAGAATATTTTTATTGGCCGAAAATGAATAGAGATTTATATGTAATCATTTCCAAATGTTTAACATGTCAAAGGGCAAAAAGTCATTTCCATCAAGGGCTTTATACTCTAATTCCAATTCCACCATAGCCTTGGGAGGAGGCATGGATTTTATTGTGGCACTCCCAAGAACTCAAAGGAAGAAAGATACCATCATGATGGTGGTTGATCAATTTTTGAAGATGGTGGTTGATCAATTTTTGAAGATGACACTTTTCATTCCATGTTGTAAGACGGATGATAGAGTTCCTAAGATCATAGTCTTTAATCAAGATTCCAAGTTCTTAGGTTACTTTTAGGAGACCCTAAGGAGAATTCTTGGCACTAAACTCTTATTCAACATCATTTGTCATCCACAAATAGATAGCCAAACAAGTTTTTGGCACCGTTGCTGGGGATCGTTTGTTTAATACTAATTAATATTGATACCAGATAATTCTAAGTTTAATCTAGCTTTCGTTTTGTTTTATTTTTCAGGGTGTACATCAGTTTATGACACGTAGCCAACAAGGGGAAATTGTTGAGCTTGATCCAGAAATCAAGCATACATTCAAAAGGCGACTGAGAGAACAGAGAAATCACGCTAAGAAGATGGCAGACTATGAGAATGAAAATCCACGTAGACTCTTAAGAGATTATGCTGCGCCAACAATTCAAGGCACCACACCAAGTATCAGAAGACTTGCAATTCAAGCAAACAATTTTGAGATCAAGCTGTCACTCATTCAGATGCTTCAACAATCAGTGCAATTCAGTGGGCTACCAAGCGATGATCCAAACGCTCACATCGATGCTTTTCTTGAAATATGTGACACCATTAAATATAATAGAGTTACAGATGATGCTATTAGATTGTGATTATTTCCATTCTCTCTTAGAGATAAAGCTAAGAGTTGGCTTTCTTCTCTTCCTGCAGGATCAATTACTACATGGAATAATATAACTCAGAAATTTCTTGGTAAGTTCTTTCCACCTGCAAAGTCTGCGAAAATGTGTAACGATATTATTAATTTTATGCAAATGGATAATGAATCATTATATGAAGCATGGGAAAGATTCAAAGAATTTCTTAGGACATGCCCACATCACGGACTACCCGTGTGGATGCAGGTACAAACTTTTTATAATGTCTCTAGTACAAATCTCCGTTCTATGATTGATGCAGCTGCAGGGGGACTTTAAATAATAAAACACCAGAAGAAGCCTACGATCTATTAGAGGAGATGGCGTCCAATAGTTATCAGTGGCCTACTGAGAGATTACTAATGCGAAAAGTTAGCGGAGTTCACGAAGTGGATGCTTTTGCTGCAATTGCTGCACAATTTGAAACACTCAACAAAAAGCTTGATAATATGAGTGTTTCAGCCATAAAAATTCACAATTTGACATGTGATTTTTGTGGTGGATGACATGTTAGCACAGAGTGTCAGGTATGTAATACTTTCAAACAACCTAGTGAAAATTCTAACTTTGTTGGGAATTTTAACAAGTCACAGAATAATCCCTACTCCAACACATACAATCTGGGATGGCGCAATCATTCAAATTTTTCATGGAATAATCAAAATGTGACGAGACCACCTGGATTCAAACAATCAAAAGAGACAAAGTCAAATTTGGAAGATATAGTCACCAAACTTGCTAATATGACTCATGACTTCATCAAAAGCACGGATGTGAAATTTCAAAACCAAGAGGCTTTAATCAGAAATTTGGAGATGCAAGTGGGTCGGTTAGCAAGCATGATGTCAGGGAGACAACAGGGATCTTTGTCGAGCAATACAAAGAAAAATCCAATTAAAAACATAAAGGCTATTACCCTAAGAAGTGGTAAACAAGTGGGAGAAGAAGAGATTTTCAGAAACAAGGAAGAAGTGGTCAATAAACAATCAAAGGAGACAAGCAAGAGTAAACTTTTTCCAGATAATCCCAAGCCATATGTGCCGCCAATTCCATTCCCTCAGCGACTCCAGCAACACAAAATAGATAAGCAATTTTCTAAATTTCTTGATGTATTTAAAAAATTGCACATTAACATTCCTTTTGTAGATGCTTTATGCAAAATTTTTGAAGGAGATTTTGGCAAACAAAAGGAAACTAGAGGATTACGAAACTGTGAAGTTAAACGATGAGTGTTCAACCATCCTACAAAACAAATTGCCTCCGAAATTAAAAGATCTAGGAAGTTTTACTATTCCTTGCACTATTGGGGATTCTTACTTTGAAAAAACATTATGTGATTTAGGTGCAAGTATTAATCTGATGCCTTATTCTATTTTCAAGAAATTAGGATTGGGCGAGGTAAAAGCAACCACAGTGTCACTTCAACTGGCTAATTGATTAATTAAATATCCGAGAGATATTGTGGAAGATGTTTTGGTAAAAGTTGACAAATTTATCTTTCCTGCAGATTTCATAGTTCTTGACATGGAGGAAGATTTTGAGGTACCACTTATCTTAGGTCGACCTTTTCTAGGAGCTCTTATTGATGTACAACAAGGGAAGTTGATCCTTAGAGTTCAAGATGATCTTGTTTCATTTAATTTTTAAAGCAATGAAATATCCATCTGATGATAATTCTTGTTTTAGAGTTGAGACAGTTGACAAGTTGGTGAATAAGGTTTTTCAGGAAAATATTTTTGAAGATCCACTTGAAGCATGTCCGATTCAACCAAGAGACAAAGATATTCAGAATGAGAAGATAAAGGAGTACGCAAATTTCATGGAGGCAATTCCACCATATTTAAAGCAAAAGGCAATTAAATTTGAGGAGTTGGGACAACACATAACAAAGCCTAAACCATCAATTGAAGAGCCTCCAATTCTTGAACTCAAACCCTTACATTCTCATTTAAAATATGCTTATTTAGATAGAGTTTCTTCTTTACCAGTAATTATATCTTCTTCTTTGACAGATTTGATGGAGGAACAATATAAACTCACTATCCAACCTTAGAGGCGTTTGAACCTGATGCAAGAAGTAGTGAATGGTCAACGTTTGAAGCCCTAATTTGAAGGTGGTTACAACAAGCAAAAGACCATCTTTGAACTTCATCCTCCAGATTAGCGACATCTAAGATAGTTTGGCTGAAAACTATAAAGCAAGCGCTTCTTGGGAGGCAACCCAAGCATTTTAATTATGTTTTTATTTATTTTTAAGTTTATGTTTTGCAAAAAAAAAAAAAAAGATTAACTTTTCTCTATTTTATCTAGGTTAATTTTTATGGAGCACCTTTCAAAAGTTTAATCATCAAGATCATCTATGAACTTATCCTACAACCAGGGAAGTTTTCTTCTCCCTATTCTATTTTTCGCATTAAGGACACCGCTTCATTCAAGTTTGGGGGAGGAGACAAGTTTTTTTTTTTTGGATTTTTTTTTATCATGATTGCTTTTCTGGTTGTAAATTTTTACGATTCTTAGGAAAATTTAAATTTTATTTAAACTTGCAATTGATGTGTGAGTTAATCTTAATTCTGATTATGTTGATCCACTTTACCGAGCACTAAAAGTCCTTAATTTTTTAATTATGTGTAAATCTAGAGAACATTCATGTGAAGTATGTGATTTTCTTAGATTTCACCCAAATCTTAGAATTTGTTTGATTTTCTCTTGAGGTGAAATCCTAAGCTAAATCTAACTGAGAAAATAATATAGGCAGTTTTTGGATCGATTGAGCCTTTCAAGCTAACCCTGTTTATTTATCCCTAGTCACCCCTTTGAGCCTTAATTATTACCCAATTTTTCATTGGCACCCATATATATTTAGCCTAGCCGTTATCAAATCATATCATTATCCCATGCCCTATGAACACGTTGATTTTCTTTTGGGATAAAAAATTATTTGAGCTTGATAGAAATTTGGGAGGAATGATGGAGTATGAAAAAAAAAAAAAGTGATTGCTATGGTTGTTTGGGATGTATTGTCAAAAAAAAAAAATTGCTTTTATGGTTCCCTATCCAACTTTCAATTGAGTGAGCCGTTTGGATACTCAATGGGTTGGAAATTTTCATGTTATATTAGGAGGGACTTTGGGAGAAACTCCACCATAAAGCAATTTAAAAAAAAAAAGAAAAAGAAAAAAGAAAGAATGGTGATATATGGCGGCAGAAAAAATTATCTAGAATGAGTGAAATTGGACAGTGACATTGGCTTTAATTAGATCCTAAAAATCAACGTGTTGATGGGTGATTTGAGCTTAAAATTTCCATTATCTCACCTTTAGCCTAGCCTTACATTACAACCCGAGAAAAGTCCTATTGATTTTTGGTTGGATGATTAACTTACATTAGTGAAGAGAGGAATGAAAAGCAAACTTATGAGATTTGGTCATAATTATTGAGAATTTTTTAGAGGTTACATGTTAATGTGAATTTATCTGGATTGCATATAATTCGAAAAAAGATGAGGACTTTCACACACACACTTGGATCATATAGTTAGAATTGGTCTTAACTTATAAATTGATTTCAATGTTTGGATGAAATTTATGTTTTTCTTTGAATTGTGAATTTGAGCAATTATGGAAAGATGTCATGGAGAAGATTGGTAGGTTGAGTATGTGTTATGTCTTACTTTTGCTCGAGGACTAGCAAAATGTTAAGTTTGGGGTTTAATAACTCTATAAAAATAGAGTTATTTTACCTATTTTAGGCAACAATTAATGTATTATCTATGAGAAAATATTTGGATTTCCTTCTGATTATTTGAATTTTCCTTGTTTATGCAGAATAATGAGATATGGAGAGGATAAGGAAAAGAATGGCAACTATCAGGAATTCAAATAAAAGCAGTAGTGGAAGATGGATATCAAATCAGGAAATTCTTGATTTTGTTCCCTAATGTTATCTGCAAGTGTTGGGAGATAGATATTTTAGATCTCCTATAAATAGGAAAGAGAGAGAGCAGCTAGGTTTTGGGGGGGTTAGATCATTTTTTATTCTTCTAAGAGTTTTTCAAGTATTTTGAAGAGAAGACAAAAGTGGTGACAGAATTCTTATTCTTTGATTCAAGATGCTGGGTTTGATTTATATTTTTACTTTTTCTTCTACCATGTTCTAATTTTCTTTTGTTAGGGCTACGATATAGCCTAACCATGATGATGTGAATTTCATGATTTTTATGTTTTACAATTGATTTCATTCATGTGAGTCATATATTATTGTGCTTAATACTTTTGAGTGACTGGCCACCACTTGAATGATCTGATGTGTATGTTTGAGACTAAGAAGTGATAATATGCAATTGCTCATTATAATATATAACCATGAATTAAACGTGGATAGAGATATACCGCGTTATTTGTGTAGCTTTCGATGATAAAGTGATCCAAAAGACTCATTATAAGCCGAGAATATTCATAGTTTTTAATGCACTCATGTTTATTTTAATTCACATAGAGATATAGTGAATTAATAAGCTGAGTAGGTTTGCTATACCTAGAGATAGGATAGTAAATAGATTAGAAAATTCCACTATCACATGTTTGATATCGTCTTGTATTCACAACAATCTGAAATTCATATATAGTGGTTATTGTGAAATCGGATGCTCTAACATATTTATCTGATTGATTTACTACATTTAGTCCACAAATTTCATTTTTAATTTATTCTTAATTATATTTTGATCTGTTAGATAAATTTTAGAATTAGTCTATTTTAGTATTTAATTGGTTTATTAATCATCGATCTCCGTGGAACGATACTTTATCTCATCATTATATTACTTGTTCGATACGTGCACTTGCGTTTAGAATTTTACGAACATATGGTGAATAAGACTTTGAAGGATTGGGAGCTAAAGCTTATGCATGCTTAATTTGCTTAAAATTGATCGCCAAGTTACATTATTGGTTGATCACCTTTTGAAGTTGTGTATGGAATCAACCCTCTCACACCTATTGACTTGATTTCCATTAGAGAGCCAAGGTGAAGAAGAAACTTCATTAGTAGATTTAATCCAAGATTGAAAAGGAAAATGAGTTTTTTAAAAAAAAAAAAAAAGCAAACAAGTATAGAAAGAAGGCTCAATTTTAGGTAGGTTATCTTGTGTGATACACTTGAGGAAAGAGAGGTTTCTATCTCGTAGAAAGAACAAACTCATCCCTAGAGCTAATGGCCTATTTAAAATACTCGAGAGAATCGGTGACAATGCATAGAAGTTTGATCCCCTAAAGATTATGGCATCTCAACTACTTTCAATGTGAGATTTTTGGCTTATTTTGAAGATAAAGGCCTATCAAATTTGAGTCAATTAACCTTTGGAGGTTGATGTAAGAACGCCATATTCCATCGAACAACTCTTAAGCTCAACTCAGGTCTCATTAATCAATCTAGCCTAATCCGTCCTCCTACAAGTAAAGGCTAATTTCAACTACAATTTGATTCGATGGTCCAGGATTAAAGATATCTATTATAGAACGAAGTTGTTGATTCAATGGACTAGTTGTCAATTTAATGGTTGTTGATTGACTGCTAACATGTCCATTAACAAGTTTGTTATCGACTTTGAGGCTGTTAATCAATTACCTAGCAATGGAAGTCTATTCTGGTTGATTTTCATTGCTATTGTTTGATCTTCGAATGTGGCTATTCAGCTTCCAAGGCTGGTGGACGAATTTGGAGGGTCTACTTTTAATTGCAATGTATCCAGTCTTAGTTAAACACATTTAGTCCTAGTTATCATGCATCTTATACTTTTGTTGGTTAAAAGTCCTAACTTTATCATTTTTAAGTGTGTTGATGGCTTTAAGAGTCATTATTACATAACTATCCATAGTCATCGAGATATTATAGAATTCCAAGAGTCATTTTCGTTTGCTTAGTACAGCCCCTCTATTAAAAAGAGGTGCAATCCCTTTTTGTAGGGGAAGAATTTGATGATTATATGAGATTTTTCTCAAGTATGTGAATTTTTATCTTGATTTCTTATCAAATTCCTTTGGTGGTGAACCATAAGTTATTTATGCTTGACTAGTGGTGATCCTTTATGCCTTGGTAGTGAACTTTATCTAGATCCTGAAAAGTCTTTTATACTTGGTGGATGGCTTGTTAATGGCAATTTCATCTCGAGTCCTTTGAGCTTGGCTAGTGGTATGAATTTTTAGGTCTTGGTGGTGAACTCAATCTATTCAGATGCCATTTTTCCATACATACACATCCATTAAAACCTTTCCACCATCCTTTTCATTAAGCA
This sequence comes from Eucalyptus virginea, assembly GCA_014182375.1. Lineage (NCBI taxonomy): Eukaryota > Viridiplantae > Streptophyta > Magnoliopsida > Myrtales > Myrtaceae > Eucalyptus > Eucalyptus virginea. The sequence continues at coordinate 16,517,614 of CM024517.1, read as the reverse complement.
CTCTCACGTATATTTTTACCAAGAAAACGAACTTTGGAATCTCTCACTCATGTCACACATGATCAATTATTGTCTTGATAATGGGAGGCAAAGTTCACAAATTAGCAAAGTCTGACTTTTGTTTCTTTTTTTGACCAGTTTGAGAGTCCTTTCATGGAAAGCTATTAATTTCGTGCAGTTCAATCATTTATAATCTTAGGAAAAAGTATTATGAGCCTTTAATGAGGATTATTGTATTATTATGATTTTTCAAAAACAAAGCAAGAAAAAAGAGAGTAGCTTTGACTAGTCATAAAAATGAAATGCACGAACGCTGACGAGTACATAAGATCTAAAAGTATTATGTATCTCGATCGCAAGGGTAAGATCAGAACATCGTAAGTATGAAAAACATTATTGCACATCGCCTAATTTAACTCGTTTTCGTGAAAAGGAAAAAGACCGTGGACTTTCTTTCTTATGAGAGTTTTTCAATTAAGGAACCATTTTTTTTCTGTTTTTCTTTTCTTTTTTTCAACTCACCTAACTTGAGTCGTATATTTAATGCCAGACACATGAAATCTCCAAAACATATTGTGTATTTTTCAACTTATATTCTTCTTTCTAAAACTTTGATTCTATGTGGATTTTACTTCAGAGTTCCTTCAAATTTGCTCATAATAGGAGCCCGAGCCGACACCGACACGACCATCCCAATGGCCAGTGCTGCCCTTCTGTCTTGTCTCCGCCTCAGTTCTAGATTCGCTGCGGTTGCATCCCCCTAGAGTTCGACTCTCTCTCTCTCTCAAATGCTTCCATGCCCTGCCGTTATAGCCACAGACTACTCAAGACCTTGGGTTAAGGCCATCTACGTCCCTAAACTAAATTTCGGGATATAGCGGCGTCCTCGATCTTTGGTTGCACCATCATGAGCTCGGAGCTGGAGTAGGCAGTCGATCGAGAAGGAGGCAAGGCAAAGATCGACAGAGATTGTGATGGTAATACGACTTGAGCCGTGGCAGGGAGAGAGAGAAAGAGAGAGAAAGGAATGGTGGGGATGTCACATCTCTCACCATGTTCCTTCTTGTGGGTCACAAGGAATCAAGAGGAAAGAAAGGGTATAAGAAGCAATAAGTTGCTGTAAGATTTTTGGGGTGAACTTGGGACGTGCGTGCGAAATCTTTCCATTAAAATAAGTATTGAACAAAGAGAAGAAGAGTTCAGGTGCAAAATTATAAAATTAAGCTCGCATTTATATGGCAATCATCGGTCCCGGTTAAAATAAAAGAAGCCAGTGCTAAGAACTCTGTGATGTTTAAAGTGTAGAGAAATTTATATGGCTGGAGAAATCATTACCTGGCTGACTCAGTTTAAGCAGTCGATAGCATGGTTCATGCGAGCTACGTTTAGATAATTGTTCCTTTCCAACCGTTTTACTTCTGGAAAAGGACCATTTTGTCTATCGGTTTTTATGTTTTTGTTCTTCTGAGAAGAACAAAAAGATATGCAGATGTGTACGCTTGTTTTATCAAAGCATGTGATCTCAGTCAAGTCCACGATGGTCTGCTTCATTATTTTTCCCGAGTTGTTTCGGAGCCACGAGCGCAAAGGGGGAGTTTCACATCTTCCCGAGTTGATTACTTTTCCTAAAGATTGTCTCAAATAGAAATAGAGAACGAAGTCTTCTCATAATTCAAAGCACTTTTTTTATCTTTATCGAATCCGACGGATAACAGGTTAAATCGACTTAGATTCCGGAGCTGCAAGAAGAATTTGAGAGCTCAAATGGGGAAAGCAAATGATCCCCAGCCCCGGAGCGATCAACAATACTGCAGCTATTGGGCGATTGAAGGCGTTGGTGGATTTCATCCTCAGTTTCAGTCAATGGCAAATTCAAGCGAAACAGAACGAATCAAAGATTAATTTGGGCTCTAACTTTAGTTTGCCGAAGACAGGATCAACATTTCCCTGCATGCTGTTCTGGTTTTGAGCTATCTGAGTCTGTTCTCTGAGTCTGTTCTGAGTTGTAGTTTTCAGGATTTCATCTGCTGATATGGCATGATGAGCAAAGGTCACATTACTAGATCGGTGGAGAGCTCCATCGCTTGCGTCTGCCGAGATTTAGTCGGGAGAATTTTGGGAGGAGCAGCTGCTTCGGTTAGGGCATCCTCTCCCTTGATGGCTGAAACCCTAGCCTTATGGGAAGCCCTCAAATCACTTCGTTTCTAAAAGGCACGAAGTACTTGTACTTGAATTAGACAACTTGCAACTAGTTGGGAGACTCAACCGCTTATTTCAAAGTGCAAGGACAGATTGAGGGCCTTCTCAAATATTCAAATTATGCATAGGTTTAGAGATGCCAACCTTGTAGAGAACTGAATAGCCAAAGCCCACAAGAAAAATTACTTATCTCCAAATTGGGTCTTGTCCCCTCCCCAAACTCTTTGGGAGCTTTTATGTAATGATGCCTATTTAACGAGCCTCTCATATTTGCCGAGTAAATGAAATATTTCCATTTCCAACCAAAAAAAAAAAAAAAAATGGTCACATTACTGAAAAGATGCACCTCATTGCCATAGTACTTAATTCGGATGCCGGTTCATGTCACGTTACCTTTTCCGATGTTCTAGTAGATGCAGAGTGTCTTAAGAACTTAAGATTATAGGAACATGTCTCATCTTCTACGCATCAGACGGTAAATGTGAGAAAATACAAAGATTGAAAACATGAAAATCAAACCACTCATATATCATATATGAACTTGATATACACATCTTTTTGCTATTACTCGAATGCAACATGGAATTTTACTAGCTTACTAGTAAGCTTATTTATCCTGCTCGACGATTCCGTAATATTCGGCAACACGGGAAGTTTCTTCAGCACTCAATTTCTACTACATTTTTCAACACAAAGTCACTTAGGAGTTGAAATCATTCTGGGACTGTTCAAGCAGTGGACTCATCGTCCTCATTTTCACCCGTGAGCTCCTCAAGCGACTTTCCTTTCGATTCAGGGACTAACAGAGTAAACAACATCCCCAAGAAGTTGACCGCACCGAGCAGGATCAACGTCTTCTTTATTCCAATGCCAGGCGGGTAACCAGACGATGGCTTCTTTGCATCCTGAGAAGCGTACAAAATCCCAAAGGCCCCGACGATTGCCCCTGCCTTTCCACACGCTGCTGATATGCCGTGGCAAGTCGACCGGAGCCTTGCGGGGAAAATCTCCGCTGGCACGACAAATGTTGTGGCATTGGGCCCGAAGTTGGAAAAGAAGAAGGTCAAAGCGTACATGATCACAAAACCGGCGTGGTGCTGCGTCCAGTAACTGTAAGGGATCGCGAGTCCCAACGTGAACACGGCCATGAAGAAGAAGCCCATCAATTGGATAGCGAACCTTCCAATGTGATCAATGAAAGCGACCGTGAACCAGTATCCAGGGACGGTGCCGCAGAGCGCAATCAAGGTCTGCGCTTTGGCAATGCGGTAGACTTCGTCAATCGCGTTCATGCTGGTTGCGGGGGGAATCCAACCCACGTTGCTGAAGATGTCCTTCTGGAAGAGGTTGGAGCTGTAGTAAGAAATGTCCAACAAAAACCAAGTCATGGCAGTCCCGAGGAGGTGGAGCCCGTGGCGGCGACCGAATTCTGCAGTGAACAAGCCGAAGTTGTTGGATCTCTCTTGCGCAATCCTTTCCACCTTCTCTTGCTCTGGCTCAAGGTCAACGTTCAACACCGTAGACATGTCGGCTGCCGCCTGCTTAGCGTTCTTGGCCACTAGGGCGGTGTAACGAGCGGTCTCGGGCATCTTCATTCGCCAGTAGAAGGTCATAGCGGCCGGGACCGCTCCAAACATCAGAATGATCCTCCACACGTAATCGGCTTGCCGAACAGTGGAGGCTGCCCTATCACTGATTGGTGAGGACGGAGTCAAAGCATACGCAGGAGCACCGTACTTACCATTGAATGCGGCCGAGACGATGAGGGCCACGATCCCTCCAAACAATATCCCGAATCCTTGCATGGCGAAGACTGCGGCAATGAACGCACCACGGGTCTTCTTGTTGGCATATTCGGACATGATGGTCGCGGACAACGGGTAGTCCCCGCCGATGCCGAACCCAAGCAAGAACCGGAAGAAACAGAGGGTGGTCATAACGGCCTTGGCGTCATCGCCAAACGAGAGCCCAGAGGCGATGGAGCAAACGAACATGAGGGCCAGGGTTATGCCATAGACTCGTTTTCGTCCCAACTTGTCACCAAGCCACCCGAAGAAGAGCTGCCCAGCCAAAGTGCCAACCAGTGCGACTCCGGTTACAGCAGCATTGACGCCGATAGGCAAAGCGCCGGGGCTCTTAGATGTCTCATCAAAGTAGTATATCCGGCCAAGTAACTTGGTGACGATAGATATGCAAAAGAGATCGTATGCATCGGTGAAGAATCCCATCCCCGCGATCACGATGGCAGTGAAATGATACCATTGCGTCTTGGCCACATCGAGCGCGCTAAGAACCCCCAGTTGATTTCGAGCCATGGCTGGCAATCAATCCCACCTCTGTAGAATGAAAGATCATTTAAGTCACTTTAATGAATGCACTGTACTCCTACTGTAACTTCAGCAGCGGAATTACAAGAAATCGAACGCGTGTCTAGTCAAAATGTAACAGAACAAGAGGTTAATCATGAGCTATCAGCTTCAACGGTTCAAATTAGTAGCCAAGTCAACCAAATCGAAGAGGAGTGAAACTTTCGACACTTGTTTCGAAGCTCGGACAAAGGCTAACGCGTTAAATGAGCGTCAGATTCGCGGAACCTCTCTCCCGTTGCTATATTCGGTGGACGCTCTTGGGCCTATTTGGTAAAATCTATTTCTGTTTCGCGGAACAAAAATTTCTATTCTTTTGTTTCGGAGAATGAAAAAAAAAAAATAGAAACGTGTTTGGCTAAAACTTTTGTTCCCGAGAATGGATTTAAAACAGAAATAAAAAGAAAAAAAAAATAACTTTTTGTTACCGAGAACAATTTCTAGAATCAATTTTTCTCTCTATTCTTTTTTCTTCTTCTCTTTCTTTTCTTCTTCTTCTTCCTTTTGGCCAGTCGCTAGCTTTGGCCATGGCCGGCGCCGACGACCGGCTAGACGAGGGCCAGCGACCTTGCCGGAGCGTCGCCGGCCCCCGGAGACGCCGAGCCACGGTGAGGCTTGTTGACTCGTGGCTCACCGTGGCCACACAAGGCTCGACCTCGCCTGGGCTAGGCGAGGTCGACCTCGTCCATATCTGGTGAGGCCGAACTCGCCTAGCCTCCAGCGAGCTTGCCAGCCTCTCCCTGGCTTGGTGAGGCTCCAACGAGCTCGCTGGACATCATCAACCGGTTGCCAACCACCAAAAATAAGAAAAATAATAAAAGAAATTAAAAAAAAAAAAAAAACCTAAGAATTTTACCAACGTATTTCTATCTCAAGAATAGAAATTTTAGTAAGTTACCAAATGCTTCGTTTTGCTCAAAAATTGTTCCCTGAACATAATGGTTACCAACCGGTCAACGCGTTAAACGAGCGTCGGATTCGTGGAACCTCTCTCCCGTTGCTATATTCGATGAACTCTTGATGAGAAAAAACCAACCGGTCAAAAAATATACCACCGATTGGGACCAAGGACACCAGCATCATCAAAAAGACTTCACTTAAACCTTTTAATATGAGAGGCAGCTATAAGAAGATAGAGACAGATTGGTGGGATTTCCAATTAAAGAATAGTGAACTCCGACAAGTCCGGTACAGTTTATTCCGAGATGAAGAAAGATAATCCAACCAACCAGACGGTATTCATTCGTATATGTGACCTTCGAAGTCGATGTTTCGACAACTCTCGATCTTGAACTATTGTCGACACATACCATTAAACGCTTGATAACTGGAAACCCAGGTTTCACGTCTACCATGTAGATAGCTCCTTAGCTACAGTTACCATGTGTTTCAGAATTCAGACTACACTGAAGCAGAAAAATTGAAATGAAAATTTCTCTCAAACTGTGACAAAGTCAAATAATAAGGCGAGTTTGATACAAAAGGATTTGCCCTGAACAAGCATCGGAAGACTCTAAAGGGAGCACAGAGGCAAAAATCAAAGCATACCAAAGTCCACCTATCTATGCAGGAGGAATTATTTCCATATGAGTATGGTGAAGAGAAAAGTATCTTTTTGTTTTCTTTTGTTTTCTTTTGTTTTCTTTTGTTTTCTGGGAAGAAGACAGAGTTAGGAGGAACAACAGTTCAGCATAAATGAGCAGATCTATATTTATCTCTAATCTCAGAAAAGGAATAAGCATGAGGATTACATATGTTAGAAGTCAAGAACCATCATTTGTTCATGCCATGCAAGATGCTCCCGTTGTGTTCAAAGTATGAGACGCTATAACACGCAGAGAGCCACAAAGAGTGCTATGATGGTCGCTAGAAAAGCCATCTTTTTATCTCATGACTTTTCGAGCTTTAATTATTGAAAGAAAAGGGAAAGAAATCATTGTGCATGCAAAGCAGAAAGCTCCTAGGCAGAGATCTCTCTGAACCTAGTACCACCGAAAGGAAAACTTGTAGTGGAGTCTCCACTCATGGAGATAGAGACACGGGGAGAGAGAGAGAGATACTAACCGGCTCAGCTTAGCTCGGAGAAATGAATGGTGGTGCTGCTGGGTTGGATATGGAATGAGTGAAATGGGAGCATGGATGGTCGGGTATTTAAACGCTTCTTTGGCCGGCAGAAAACTATAATCCGGACGGGCATCTGCCTCAAAATTCAATGTCAACGGGTGACCTTTCTTTTCATTGGTTCGGAATCAGGTGAGCTCAGACGATGTGCATTTTCCCTGGGATTTCGCAGGAAGTATCTCCTTCACGTTACGTCTGCTGCAAAAAAACAAAAAAGGAGCAATAAAGTATAAAGACAAAAGATTTAGAGACATTGCTTCTGCTTTCCGTGTGAAATGACAAACAAGGACGGCCGGTGTTCCTAACATTCACACCCAAAGAAAAGAAGTAGAGAAATATAACCTCAATGATGATAATTTATAATATATATATATATATATATATATATATATATATATGTGGGTGTGTGCGTGTCTGTGTGTGTGGATCATAATTGTGATGTTACCTCTAATCAGATGTCACGTACCTCTGGTGGCCTCGGTCTTTGGTTGCACCATCGCGAGCTCGGAGCTGGAGAAGGCAGTCGATCGTGGAGGTGGCAAGACAAAGATCGACAAGATTGTGACGGTGATGTTGGATATTTCAATAATATTTTGAAATATTAACAATAATAACTTCGATAATAGTTATGATCGCATTGAAGACCATTATTATTTTAAACAGTCACATAACGGTTTCTTAACGGTCATACAACGGCTTTCCAATGGTTTTGTAATGTTTAATTTATTTCTCAAATAAATTCTTCATTATTTTATAACGGCACTTTTAACGGCTCTATTTTGTCTAAATATAAAATCTCACAATACCGAATGAAACAGAGAATATTCTTTATTTTTAAAATTTTTCCTTTCCTTTTTCTTGCTGGGTTATACACAGACGTTGTTTCTATTCCTTCTAATATTCAATACGGAATATAGAAGAAGATCTGTTGTATCTTGAGAGGATAGCCGTCAGAAGCCTATCGCACCGAGTTTCGCACTCCGAGGGGCGAAATTATCCTTAAGGACAGTGCTTACGTTTGCACGCCTCATACAAATTTATTTGTTCTTATCAGTCTTTTTCCTACAATTACGACTTGATCTGTGGCACGGGGGGAGAGAGAGAGAGGAATGGTGGGGATGTCAGATCTCTCACCATGTTCCTTCTTGTGGGTCACAAGGAATCAAGAGGAAAGAAAAGGTATAAGAAGCAATAGGCTGCTGTGAGATTTTTGGGGTGAACTTTGGACGTGCATGCGAAATCTTTCCATTAAAATAAGTATTGAACAGAGAGAAGAAGAGTTCAGGTGCAAATTTATAAAATTAAGCTCGCATTTACATGCCAATCATCGGTCCCGGTTAAAATAAAAGAAGCCAAAGGAAAGAACTCTGTGATGTTTAAAGTGTAGAGAAATTTATGTGGCTGGAGAAATCGTTACCTGGCTGACTCAGTTTAAGCAGTACACAACATGGTTCATGCGAGCTACATTTAGATAATTGTTCCTTTCTGACCGTTTAACTTCTGGAAAAGGACCATTTTGTCTACCAGTTTTTATGTTTTTGTTCTTTTGAGAAGAACAAAAAGGTATGCAGATGCGTACGCTTGTTTTGTCAAAGCATGTGATCTCAGTCAAGCCCATGATGGTCTGCTTCATTATTTTGCCCGAGTGGTTTCGGAGCCACGAGCGCAAATGGGCAGTTTCACATCTTCAGGACCATCCAGCATTAATTCTTCTCATAATTTAAAACACCCTTTTTATCTTTATCGAATCCAATGGATCACACATCAAACCGACTTAGATTCCAGAGCTGCAAGAAGAATTTGAGAGATCGAATGGGGAAAGCAAATGATCCACAGCTCTGGAGCGATCCACAATACTGCAGCTATGGGGAGATTGAAGGCCTTGGTGGATTTCATCCTTTGTTTCAGTCAGTGGAAAATTCAAGTGAAACAGAACGAATCAAAGATTAATTTGGGCCCTAACTTTAGTTTGCCGAAGACAGGATCAACATTTCCCTGTATGCTGTTCTGGTTTTGTGCTATCTCATTCTGTTCTGAGTTTTAGTTTTCAGGATTTCATCTGCTGACATGGCAATGATGAGCACAGGTCACATTACTGAAAAGATGCACCTCATTGCCATAGTACTGAATTCAGATGCCGGTTCATGTCGCGTTACCTTTTTCCAATGTTCTAGCAGATGCAGCGTGTTGGAGGAACTTAATCTCATCTGCTACGCATCAGACAGTAAATGTGTGAAAATACGAAGATTGAAAACATGAAAAACCAACCACTCATATATAATATATTAACTTGATAGACACATCTTTTTGCTATTACTCGAATGCAACATGGACTTTTACTGGTAAATTATTCACCCCGCTTGACGATTCCATAATATTCGGCAACACGGGAAGTTTCTTCAGCACTCAATTTCTACTACTTCACTTTTCAACACAAAGTCACGTAGGAGTTGAAATCATTCTGGGACTGTTCAAGCAGTGGACACCTCATCGTCCTCATTTTCACCCGTGAGCTCCTCAAGCGACTTTCCTTTCGATTCAGGGACTAACAGAGTGAACAACATCCCCAAGAAGTTGAGCGAACCGAGCACGATCAACGTGTACTTTATTCCAATGCCAGCCTTGTAACCGAACTCCGGGTTCTTTCTATCCTGAGAAGCGTACAAAAACCCAAAGGACCCGATGATTGCCCCTGCCTTTCCCCACGCTGCTGATATGCCGTGGCAAGTCGATCGGAGCCTTGCAGGGAAAATCTCTGCTGGCACGACAAATGTTGTGGCATTGGGCCCGAAGTTGGCAAAGAAGAAGGTCAAAGAGTACAGAACTTCAATGGAAGAAGTCAATACAAGCATAATGACCATAAAAGAATCATGAAAGAAGTTGATGATCAAGAAAATATATGCTTGATGGCACATTCAAAATCTGAGTCTGATTCAGACATAGACTCAGAATCAAAGTCCGACTGCATACGGACTCGGAATCAAAGTCGACTCGGACACGACTCGGAATCCGATGAGGAAATCGAGGTAAGCAATTCAAAATTCCTCTCAAAGTTTCAAAGTATATAAATGAGCTTTGTTCAAATCTCAAATCTTCTTTTAAAAGGATTTTCGAACTAAAAAAATGAGAATTCTAGACTTAGGCAACAAGATCTTTCTCAAGTCTGGAGAAATATTAAGAAAAATTGGATAAAAGCAACATATTCTGCTAACTCTCGTGGACCCAAGAAAAAATGGGTACCAAAGAAAAGATAAGTTATTTTTGCAGGATATAAAGAAGAAAGAAGAAAGAGGATTTGGTAAGGATTTTTTTTTTATTCTCAATTTGATTTGGGCAATAATTTTCATTATGCTTGATATTCGATATATCATTGATTGATTCAGATTTTATAATGATCATATTTTGCTTTATTGAAGAAAGAATTGTATGATTTGTGATTCGAGATTTAATTTGATACGTGTGATCATTTTTGATATCATGCTTAAAGACAAATGAATTTATTTGGTTTGATTTTATACTCTCAGATTTTATCATATTTTGCCAAATAAAAATCTGTTTTACGTGATATTAATTTATGATGCAAGATATTATTGTGCATAATATTCTTTCTTTGAATACTTTGTTATTATGAATTAAGAAAGAATATTTGATTATGGAGATTTCATATTTTACTCTAACGTCAAGGAAGGATCCAAATTGATGGATACCAAAAAGGGAAATGAGTTGATTGCAGGAAATTCTTTAAGGGAATGATGATTGTGAATCTACGCAAATTTTGGTGCAATCAGAAAATATCTCCTGCGACAATTAGGGGAGAAATCAAATCCAAAAGAAAAGGAAAAGAATCGTGATCACCTCAAAAGGCAACAAATTGAGGGGGAGCTTTGATCAATTATGGAAAAATCTTTTTGGATTGATCGTGATCTTATTATAAATGGAAGGAAGGTAAATGTGTCAGAATTGTTAAGATCTAAAAAATCCGGTTAGTGCATTTTTTTTTTTACCTTTTGTCATTAACAAATCTCTTATTGATATTATCATTATGACAAAAAGGGTACGTGAATTTTATGATGCATCCGTGATTTTTATTGAATATTTGCTGATATATATATGATCGAAGTGAGCTATATTGCATATCTTTAATATTCGATTTACTTTATAAAAGCTGATTTTTGGAAATTGTGATTCATGCAAGATATTGATTATTATTCTCTACGTGAATCTATTGTTATCGCTTTTTGATTATGACAAAAAGGGGGAGAAGATATGAATATGCATATGTGCTGATTGGTTTGATATAATTGCATAATATTGAGCTGCGATTATTTTCTATATATTGTTATGCTCAATCTATTTGTTATCTTCTGATATCCTTTGATTTAAAAGTATGTTTACAAATCTGCATATTCAGAGATTGTTTTGTCATCATCAAAAAGGGGGAGATTGTTAGGGAAATCCCTTATGATGTTTTGAAGATGACAAAATAAATCAAAGGCTACTAACATGTTTGATGGTTAAGTAATAGACCATGCAGATTATAGAACATGTAAAGGATATTGTCAAAGTGTGAAGACGACCAGAAGACTGAACGTAACTCATATTCTGAAGATATCTAGACTTATGTGTCAAAGTCTGAAGACTGTCAGACTCAAGACTCAAAGTCTGAAGATTGCCAGACTCAAGACTCAAAGTCTGAAGACTGCCAGACCCAGATTGTAAAGTCTACAGACTCAGACTTTACATCCAGATTACGATGAATCGTAACTCAAGCCCAATCATACAACGGCTAGTGATCTGGTTTGGATTCCACATCAAGATTGATTTGATTGATTCAATCTAATTGATTGGCGATTGGATCTTGAAGACAAGAACTTTCTATACGAAGAAGCTTTACTTATGGAAACCAAGATTTCGTTTGTATGGGCGATCGGAATCAATTTGGGATTCTATCTTTGTCACTCAACGGCTACCAAATCTTCTAAATACAGAGCTGTCCAATGGGTATATTGGAAGACGATTCTCCGGGATGCTGTCCAACGGGTAGTTTGGAAGTGGAGGAGTATTTAAGGAGATCATGGACCGATGAGCAAGTAAGAGACGGAGTGTAGAATTTATAATTCCAAAGTCTGAGCGATCTTCGATTATACACTTGTCTTTGGAGAGCTTAAACGTTTGTAATCGTGAGAGAAATACAGAAAGAGTGACTTAGTGAGATAGTGTGATCTACTACTAAGTGTCCGCACTCGAAGTTGTAATCTCTTGTTGATTGCATAGTGGAATCCAGATCAAGAAGGCTGTCATCGTGGGAGAGTGGACGTAGGCTTGGATTAAGCCGAACCACTATAAATATTGTGTTCTTATTCTCTTCTCTAACTCCTTTATTTTGTTCATACTAGCACTCTCAAAAACGCCGGGCTTGGAAGTTGTCTGCTCAGTGTAGTATATCCGGCCAAGTAACTTGGTGACGAGAGATATACAGAAGAGATCGTATGTGTTGGAGAAATCTTTCTGGAATATTTTGAAGCTGACAAAACGTTTCCATCAGTCTAGTCTGAAAATTTGCAGACTCTACTATTTAAAGTCTGAAGACCTCCGGACTGCCAGACTCAAGACTCAAAGTCTATTCTCATTGACAGTTTCTAATCTGTTGAAGAAAGGCTATCCAGAACTGGATGCTTCATTAAGGATTTAGCCTTATCGACTGGAGAAGATCTCTTGGCTGGATATGACGTAATGGATTCCTTTATTCAAATCAAAATTGATTAAGGATCCGCTGATTGGCGAAGTATACTTGGAAGGTTCTACTTATGGAAACCAAGATCCTGATTGTATGGGCGAGCAGGATTGATGGGCTATCGACATGTTCCTTTAATAGCTCGAATGATCTTCCTAATGGATTCCGTCCAACGGGTAGATTGGAGGAATTCTTTGGTAAGTGCCAACGGGTATGATGGCATAAAGGAGTATAAAAGGAAGACGTTCCAGTTGTTCAAGATGTGCACGATAGAAGAATTCCAAAGTCTGAAGCTCCTTGATTCTTAGTCAATTCATTTACTGAGCGAAATCTTGTACGCAAAAGAGAGTTTATATTTTGAGATACCTTGAGAAAGTGTGATAGAGTATCTACACCGTGGGAATCAAGGGAAAGTATTGCTGTAACATCTCTTTTGTTCATAGTGAAATCCAGCCGGTGGGCTCAAAGGTGCGAAGAGTGGATGTAGGCTTGGAATAAGCCGAACCACTATAAACCTTGTGTTTAATTTTCTTTCCCTACTCTCGCTTTACTTTGATCATAATTCGTTTTGATAACTAAAGGAGAACTTCCTTTCTATTGTCTGCCTCGTATTGCTTTCGTATCTCGAGAAATTGTTTTTACACCTATTCACCCCCCTCTAGGTGCTTATACTAGCTATATCAATTGGTATTAGAGCCTGTGTACTCACTTTGTTTGAAGTGTTTTACTTCAAAGTTAAAGATCCATGGCTAGTATGCTAGCTCCAAGGCTGGTGGAAGGGCAAAGCAATATCAGACCACCTTACTTTGATGAAAATGATTACAACATCTGGAAAAACAAGATGAAAGCGTTCCTAAGATCAAACGATCCTCTGGAATGGGACGTTGTAGAAAAAGGAATCACTCCTAAAGCTGCATCTATCTCAGAAAGAGGAAAAGAAGCTGTTGAGTCTAGTCAAATGACTCAGGAAGAGATAATTAAGAGATAAGCTCTTGATGCAAAAGCAATTTATTCTTTATATTGTGCTTTGTCACCTACTAAATATAACAGAATATCTTCTTGTGTTACAGTGAAAGAAGTCTGTGATAGATTACATATTACTTATGAAGGAACAGATCGAGTGAAAGAGACAAGAATCAACATTCTCCTTGGTCAATACGAAGCCTTCAAAATGAAATCAGGAGAATCTATAACTGACATGTTTAGTCGTTTTATAGATATCGTGAATGGTCTTGAAAATCAAGGTCAACTAATTTCTGATCCCATGAAGGTAAACAAGCTACTGCGAGGACTCTCCAAGGATTGTAATCACATAAAGACCTCAATAAGAGAGACACAAAGGATCATGCCACTATCTGTCGATGAGTTGGTTGGAACTCTTCAGTCTTATGAAGTGGAACGAATCAATAAAGACGAAGATCATAAAGGTAAGAAATCCATTGCATTAAAATCCAATGATGATTATGATGTTACAGATTCTGAAGACGATATGGATGATGAGGAGCTTGCCCTCATGATAAGAAGATTCAGAAAGCTGAACAGAAAAGGAAGAAGATTCAATCCAAAGAAACAGAGTTTTCAAAAGCAACAGACCAAGTCTGTTGAGGACGATGAATCAAACAAAGATGTAGTCTTTAAATGTAAGAAAATGGACACATCGTAATCAACCGTCCGCTTCGAGGAAGAAGAAAGGAAAAGCTGAAAAGTATCGAAAGGCTCTCAAAGCGTAGACTTGGAGTGATACAGAGTGTGAAGAAAGTGATGATGATTATGCCAACATATGTCCGATGGCACAATCGGATTCAGATTCAAACTCGAAACACTGATTCGGATAGTGAATTCGAGGTAACTTCAAAATCCCTGTTAAAGTTTCTAAATACATTGATGAGTTATGTTTTAGTCTTAAGACTTCTCTTAAAAGGATTTCTGAACTCAAAAAGGATAATTCTGCATTGAAACAACAGGAAAATGCTTTGAAAGAAAAGATTAAATGTTTAGACACAAATGTCTCTTCTCTTAAAGAAAGTGAAGATAATCTTCTAAAAGAAAATGAATTTCTAAAAAGGACATATCAAATATTTCAAAAGATTTTCAATAGGATCTCGAGAAACTTGAGAAAATTCTTTCAAAGACAAAGACCTTATTTCAATAAATCTGGTTTAGGAATGACAGCGAAACCATTCCTTTAATTGATTTTCCTAAAGTGAAGGAAAGAATTAAGCAAAGACCCACAAGAAATGCTTACAAGGATCATTTCAAAAAGGTTTTTGTAAAATCCGTAGGACGAAATGCTCTCAGATGTTCAAAGTGCAATAGTGCAGATCATTTTGAAAAAGGATGTCTTATGGTTTGGAAACCTTTTAAGAGAGTATGGGCTAAAACCGCATATCATACTAACATAAATGGACCCAAGAAAATATGGGTACCAAAGAAAGCTTGAGACTCTTTTTTTAAATGCAAGTCACTATCAAGAAAAAGGTAAGATGGTATCTGGATAGTGGATGCTCGAGACATATGACAGGAGATTCAAATTGCTTCATAAAGCTTGTTCAAGAAAATGGTGGAAAAGTCTCATTTGGAGGAAACAACAAAGGAAAAATTGTGGGATTTGGAACTATAAAGATTGGAAACCTCACAATAAGCAATGTTTCCCTAGTGGAAGGATTTAATTATAATCTGCTCAGTATCAGTCAGCTGTGTGATACTAGTTTCAAAATCAACTTTCAAGAGGGAATATGTTCAGGAATCAGTAAAGGTTCTACTCAATCATTCATGGGCCGAAGACATGGAAATATCTACCTCTTGGATGTGAAACCAGATGAATCGCAATGTCTAATCTTAATTCAAGACGAAGCGAGCTTATGGCACAGAAAGCTTCGGCACATCAAAATGAAGCAAATAGCCAAAATTTCAACAAAGAAGCTTGTTCGTGGTCTACCCAACTTATCATACCAAAAATCTGATCTATGTACACCATGCGTATTGGGAAAGTAGGTAAGAAATTCCTTTAAACCAATAAATCAAGTTTCCACTAATCATGTACTGCAGCCTTCGCATATGGATCTCTTTGGACCAACCGTAACTCGTAGCATTGGAGGTAAGAAATATTGCCTAGTAATTGTGGATGACTACTCACGATTTACTTAGGTATATTTCCTGGTAAGTAAGTCTGAAACCTTCTCTTACTTTGAAAAGTTTGCTAAAAAGGTTCAAAATGGAAAAGGGTATGTTATCTCAAGTATAAGAACAGACCATGGAGGTGAATTTGAAAATCAAGATTTTACAAAATTCTGTGATGAATCTGGTTTTCAACATGTGTTCTCCTCTCCATATACTCCAGAGCAAAATGGAGTCGTGGAAAGAAAGAATAGGTCGCTTCAAGAAATGGCTAGAACTCTATTAATTGAAAGTAATATATCTTCACGTTTTTAGGCCGAAGCAGTTTCAACTACATGTTATATTATCAACGAGTTTTTCTAAGGCATATTCGAAAAGACCCCTATGAACTATTCAAAGAAAAGAAACCTACTGTTTCATATTTTCATGTGTTTGGATGTAAATGCTTAATATTGAAAAATGCGAATGATCGAGTTGGCAAGTTTGAAGAAAAGTCAGATGAAGGCATCTTCCTTGGATATTCAACCTCAAGCAAAGCCTACAGAGTCTATAACAAGAAGAGTCAGTCTGTGGAGGAATCAATGAATATCAAATTCCAGGACTCTATGCAAAATGAATCTATTCATACTCTTCTTGAAGAATCTGAACTCACTCCGACTCTACAAAGTCTAAATCTCAAGAAGAAGCTCGACTACGAAAGACCAGAACAAGTGGTTAATGAAGATTCAAATGAAGGAAGTGATCATCAACCTGACAAATCAACCAGCAACTGGAAGCATAAGTCCAGTCATCCCAAAGATCTCATTATTGGCAACATTAATGAAGGAATTCGCACAAGATCCAAAAGGCGCGAAGAGTCTAGTGCTGTGGCTCTTATTTCTGAAATAGAACCCAAAAGCATAGAAAAAGCTTTATCTGATGAAAGCTGGATTGAAGCTATGCAAGAAGCACTCAGACAATTCAGCATTAATGATGTCTGGGAGCTGACTCCTAAACCGAAAGGTAAGTCTGTTATTGGAGCTAAATGGGTTTTCAGGAACAAGATGAACGAGAAAGGAAAAGTCGTTAGAAACAAAGCAAGACTCATGGCCAAGGGATATATGCAAGAAGAAGGGATAGACTATGACGAGACTTACGCACCAGTAGCAAGGTTAGAAGCAATTCAATTATTACTTGCTTTTGCTTGTTATAAGAATTTAAGGTTATTCCAAATAGACGTCAAAAGTGCTTTCCTAAATGGATTTATCCATGAGGAAGTCTATGTGGAATGTACCACCTCGGTTTGAAGACCCAAGGAAGCCGTACTCGCGACCGAAAAGGCCTTGTATGGTTTAAAGCAAGCACCCCGAGCTTGGTACGACAGGCTAAGTAAGTTTTTAATACAAAACGGCTTTGTCAAAGGTAAAGTAGACACTACTCTGTTTATCAAAAGAGAAAACAAAAATTTTATTCTTGTTCAAATATATGTAGATGATATTATTTTTGGATCCTCTAATGAAAGTTTGTGCAAGAAATTCTCTAAGACTATGCAGGATGAATTTAAGATGAGCATGATGGGTGAGCTAACCTTCTTTCTTGGGCTTCAAGTTAAACAGTTGAAGGAAGGAACTTTTGTTCATCAAGAAAAATATGCTAATGATCTTGTCAAAAAGTTTGACTGAAAATTGCAAAAGACCGACATACCAATGTCAAGTTCTTTGATGATAGACAAAGATGAAGGAGGAAAGAAAGTTGATCAAAAGCTATATAGGAGTATCATTGGTTCACTTCTTTATCTTACTGCTTCTAGACCTGACATTTTGTTTAGTGTTTGCATTTGTGCTAGATTTCAAGCAGACCCAAAAGAATCTCATCTAAGTGCTGCAAAGTGTATTATCAAATACATTGCTTCAACTTCAAGTCTCGGTCTTTGGTATCCAAAAATGGGAGACTTTACTCTTCTTGGATACTCAAACGCAGACCTAGCCGGTTGCAAAGTTGATAGAAAGAGCACATCGGGTACCTGTCAGTTACTTGGAAGCAGGACAGTGTCTTGGTTTTCAAGAAAGCAAAATACAGTAGCTATTTCTATAGCAAAAGCAGAGTATGTAGCTCTTGGAAGTTGTTGTTCACAAATTCTGTGGATAAAACAACAGCTAAGAGACTTTAGAATTGAAGATTCATGCACGGAGATTAAGTGTGACAACACCAGCGCAATCAATCTGACCAAAAATCCAATTCTTCACTCAAGAGCAAAGCATATAGAGATTCGACATCACTTCATCGAGATCATGTTCAAAATGGAGAAGTTTCGATTCAGTTTGTTGACTCAAAGAACCAATTGGCGGATATATTTACAAAGCCTTTGGAGAAAAATCAATTTGAAATCATCCGTTCCGCACTCAACATCCCGAAGCTTGAAGAAGTTAAAGTCTAGAGACTCTCGACTCGCCAATAATGGTTCCCGACTATAAGTTATTTTATTTTCTCTTATATTAAATCTCGGAAAGGTATGATCATCTATCTATAATTGATTTTTGCTATCTTCAATTTCCGTGAAAAGTGCAATTTTTTCCTTTTCAAAAAGAGTTAATTTTTCATAGCAGTTATCTATTTTTTGAAAAAGGCAGTTATTTTTTAAAAGAGGCATCTTTTCACTTTCCTTTTACGACGTTTAGTATTCCCCCCTTTTCGACTGACCTATATACAGTCGGTTCCTCTTCGCTTAACTCCAAAACCCTAAAAAGCATCGATCTTCCACTTGCGTCTTCTTCTCTTGTTTAATATTCAAAAAGTTGTCATCTTTCTTGGGAAAAACAAGTTTGGAATCTTCCGAAGACTGTGAAGGATGTCGTCTTCAAGAAAGTCTTCGAGGATCGCAAATAGGGGACCACGGCGAATGAGTGAGGGGCCTACTCACTTTGATCTCACCGAAAAGAGGAGTTACCAAATCAACAAAGAGAGCCCACAACATTCTCGCAGCGGTCCATTCTCCACCATCTAGTCCACAGGGTGTTGGTCATCAACAAGAGGAAGAAATCATTGAGGACGCAGATCCTGTAAGAATTCAAAGGCCCTCTTTTATTTATAAGCTTTACCATGCTTTAAAGAGGATTGCTACTCCATTGAACTACATCGATGGGTTTCTTAAAGACAAGGGATATGGGAATGAATATATCTTTTTGCGAAAATGGAGGATTTGGGAATTGCTCCTAAGGGTTTGGCAGAAGAAACCCTTGCAAATATCCCAAGTGATCCACGTGTTGGAGGACTGAATCCAATCGATGGGAATGATGATGACAAATTGTACAGCCAATTTCAACAGAGAATGGGTGTTGCGGCTAAAATTCGAGAAAAAAAGACAGAGTTGTTTAGATCGAAGGAATAGAAGGATCTATACTCCAAATTGTTGAAGCGTGGGGTGATAAACCCTAGGAGTGTGGATTTTGACTTCCTTGATGCTGTGAATGTAAATTTGAGGGAAAAGTTCGCTTTTCTTCAACTTGAATGCTTCTGTTCTAACACCACGGAAGCCTATGTTCAACTAACTGCATATTTCTATTCAAATCTTAGCTTCTTGGATGCGAATAGAATCTCTTTTAGTGTCCGAGATAAGGACTTTGTGATTGATGTGGATATGCTGGCGAATGTGATTGGGGTTGAGAGAGGGAGATATCAACCCATCAGTGTTTCTATAACTCGTGCCACATTGGAACTTGTTAAAGACAGAAGGACAGAGCGAAGGATTACATACTCAATGATGCGTGCGTTCAACATTCTACTTCACAAGATTGTGATTAATTGCCTCAGGCTAAAGTCTACTTTAAAAACTGATGTTTCCAATTCAGAGGCAAAGCTGATGTACGCCATCAATGTAGGGAAAAAGTTTTCTCTTCCTCATACTATTCTATTCCATATGTATAGAGCAGTGGAAGGATATGAGTCAACTTCCTTATCCAGGTCTTGTGTCAAAGTTATTCAAACATTTGAATATTCAGCCTCCACAAATTTTCGGTGTTCGACCGTGTGACAAATTGGTGGTAGGACTGAAAATGGTGTCCAAAATGCGTCTGAAAGAACTCGACAAGGCGTTGGAGAAATTGAAGGAGACAACCCCTGCCAAGCCTCATCAAGTCTCTTCTACAGCGAAAAGAAAAGGGAAGGAGCCCATGGTTACTCCATCCAAAAAGAGAAGAGATCTCGTCATTGAGGATGAAGATGATGAGGATGACCTCACCATTTTTGCTATGGCATTGAAGAAGCGAGTCGCCTGGCCGAGAATCAATGGAACGACAGGAGAAAGAAGCAGAGGAGAGAGAAGGACAAGAGAAAGAAGAAGAAGAGATAGAAGCAGAGGAGCAAGAAGCAGAGGAGAAGGAAGAAGAGGAGAGAGAAGCTGAAGAAAGAGAAGCAGAGGAGGAAAGGTTTGAAGAAGAAGAAGAAGAAAGAGAAAATCAAGAGGAAGAAGAGCATGAGGAACACTCTTCTCCACCTGAAGCCATGGAAACAGGGGGAGATGGTGAAAAAAGAGGAATGTCCTCATATCCTGCTACCAAGTGAAGGAGTCAACCGCTCTCCAAATAGATCCAGAGGACATCCATGCCTCTCAATTTCCTGAGGAGGGACATGATGTTTCATCGCCAAATCTGCGTGACTATGCTGATATACCATTGTCTACCTTTACTCCATCAGATCGAGCCGAAGCGCACGTTGCATCGATAATTCAACAGATTTCCGTAGAATCCTTGATGTTCTCTTGGAAATGAAGGGTCAGATATATGCTTTGGAGTGCGAAGTTCAGAACTTGAAGAATGCAGGACAAGCTTCTTCCGTTTCCTTGTCTGATCAAATTCAAGCCATTGCTCTTCAGAATCAAGCAAATGCTAAGAGTGAAGAGGTGGCTCAACTGAAGGAAAATTTGAAAAAGCTGGAAGGCATCGTACAGTCAATGGGAGATTTCCAGCTTGTTCGCGTTCCCAAGCAATCTTGACTCCATTCTATTCCCATCTCAACCTTTTTTATGATGACAAAAAGGGGGAGAGATGCGAGACTTGAAAACTTTGAACTTAAACTTGTTGATCGTTTAGTTTGTTTTGATGTTTAACTTGGCTTGTGTCTGGATGTCGACTGAACTTTGATTTGGATTTGACTGCTGCTTATATTAAGTATTACTGATATCTTATGAATGGCTTTACTCTCATGCAAGACTAACCTATTTTATGTGGTTGCAGATTCTAGTGTTATCATTAAGCCATTAATTTTTATGAGATATCCATATTTGCTTGAGTAATGTTTTGCAGGTCAAAGTTATTCAAATCTGCAGGAAAGTTTTGTCACCATCAAAAAAGGGGAGATTGTTGGAGAAATCTTTCTGAATATTTTGAAGCCGACAAAATGTTTCCATCGCCTAGTTTGAAGATTTGCAGATCTACTATTTAAAGTCCGAAGGCCTCCTGACCGCGACTCAAGACTCAAAGTCTATTCTCATTGACAGCTTCTAATCCGTTGAAGAAAGGCTATCCAAAACTGGATGCTTCATTAAGGATTTAGCCTTATCGACTGAAGAAGATCTCTTGGCTGGATATGACGTAATGGATTCCTTTATTCGAATCAAAATTGATTAAGGATCCGATGATTGGCGAAGTATACTTGGAAGGTTCTACTTATGGAAACCAAGATCCTGATTGTATGGGCGAGCAGGATTGATAGGCTATCGACATGTTCCTTTAATAGCTCGAATGATCTTCCTAATTGATTCCGTCCAACGGGTAGATTGGAGGAATTCCTTTGGTAAGTGCCAACGGGTATGATGGCATAAAGGAGTATAAAAGGAATACGTTCCAGTTGTTCGAGATGTGCATGATAGAAGAATTCCAAAGTCTGAAACTCCTTGATTCTTAGTCAATTCATTTACTGAGCGAAATCTTGTACGCAAAAGAGAGTTTATATTTTGAGATACCTTGAGGAAGTGTGGTATAGTATCTACACTGTGGAATCAAGGGAAAGCATTGCTGTAACATCTCTTTTGTTCATAGTGAAATCCAGCCGGTGAGCTGTCAGTGCAGAAGAGTGGATGTAGGCTTGGAATAAGCCGAACCACTATAAACCTTGTGTTTAATTTTCTCTTCCCTACTCTCTGCTTTACTTTGATCATAATTCGTTTTGATAACTAAAGGAGAACTTCTTTTCTATTGTCTGCCTAGTATTGCTTTCGTATCTCAAGAAATTATTTTTACACTTATTCACCCCCCTCTAGGTGCTTATACTAGCTATATCAATATGTATCAATGAAGAATCCCATCCCCGCGATCACGATGGCGGTGAAATGATACCATTGCGTCTTGGCCACATCGAGTGCGTTTAGAACCCCCAGTTGGTTTCGAGCCATGGCTGGCAATCAATCCCACCTCTGCAGAATGAAAGATCATTCAAGTCGCTTTAATGAATGCACCGTATTCCTACTGTACCTTCAGTGGCGGAATTACAAGAAATCGAACGCGTGTCTAGTCAAAATGTAACAGAACAAGAGGTTAATCATGAGCTATCAGCTTCGACGGTTCAAATTAGTGGCCAAGTCAACCAAATGGAAGAAGAGTGAAACTTTCGACACTTGTTTCGAAGCTTGGACAAAGGCTAACGCGTTAAATGAGCGTCAGATTCCTGGAACCTCTCTGCCGTTGCGATATTCGATGAACAATCTCGATGAGAAAAAACCAACCGGTCAAAAAATATACCACCGGCGGAGACCAAGGACACTAGCATCATCAAAAAGACTTCACTTAAACCTTTTAATACGAGAGGTAGCTATAAGAAGATAGAGACAGATTGGTGGGATTTACAATTAAAGAATAGTGAACTCTGGCAAGTACGTTACAATTTATTCCGAGATGAAGAAAGATAATCCAACCAACCAGACGCTTTTCATTCATATATGTGATCTTCGAAGTCAATGTTTTGACAACTCTCGGTCTTGAACTGTTGTCAACACATACCATTAAACGCTTGATAACTGGAAACCCAAGTTTCACGTCAACCATATAAATAGTTTATTAGCTATAGTCTATGAAGCACCAACACTCTTCAAGAGCGTTAGTATCGTGTCAGATACTTTGACATGTGTCTGACACTCTTTGACACTCTCGGATACTATCCAACATTCGATCAACACGTGTTAGAAAATTCAACACCCGGTCTACTTTCCTGACACTCTCTGATACTCGAGTCAAAATTTTGACCTATGAGTTTCCGATACATGATTTCGATACTGAGGTCAATTTTAAAAATTCAATAAATTAGAGTTCAATATATATATAAAACACAATAATAAAAATAATAAATGGAGAAATAAGAAAAATCTAGTCTTCTTTCTATTATGATTCCCACTTCTCATGATACACAATTCACCCTTTAATTTTGTTTTCTCCTTTTCCAACATATCTAACATGCGAATTCAGAATATGGATTGCTTGTTTTCCTTCAAGTTTTTTGAATTATTGAGATAGGGTTGAATTTGTCAAATTGAAACAATGAATGATATTAATAAATGAAGGATTAATGTTTTCAATGTAAATTCTTTCTAAGAATTTTTAATTAACTATATATATTTATGAATTTGATTGAAATAATCATAAAAATGATAATTTATTGTGTATATATAAAAATTATATTTAATATACAATGTGTCCCAACGTGTCGAAATTCTTCTTTTTTTGAAAAACAACGTGTCAGCGTGTCTTGTCGTGTTGACAAAGCCGAGTAAAAAGGCGAGTTTGCTACAAAAGGATTTGCCATGAACGAGTATCGAAAGACTCTAAGGGGAGCACAGAGGTAAAAATCAAAGCATACCAAAGTCCACCTATCTATGCAGGAGGAACTATTTCCATATGAGAATGGTGAAGAGAAAATGATCTTTTTGTTTGCTATTGGTTTCTGGGAAGAAGACAGAGTTAGGAGGAACAACAGTTCAGCATAAATGAGCAGATCTATATTTATCTCTAATCTCAGAAAAGGAATAAGCATGAGGATTACATATGTTAGAAGTCAAGAACCATCATTTTTTCATGCCATGCAAGATGCTCCCGTTGAGTTCAAAGTATGAGGCGCTATAACACGCAGAGAGCCACAAATGAGTGCTATGATGGTCGCTAGAAAAGCCATCCTTGTATCTCATGACCTTTCGAGCTCTAATTATTGAAAGAAAAGGGGACAGAAATCGTTGTGCATGCAAAGCAGAAAGCTCCTAGGCAGAGATCTCTCTGAACCTAGTACCGCCGAAAGGAAAACTTGTAGTGGAGTCTCCAATCATGCCGCCTGATTTATCGTTTTCAGGGAAAAGAAAAGGCCGTGGACTTTTTTTTTTTTTTTTTATGAGAGCTTTTTCTAATAAGAATGTTGTTTTTGTTTGCTTTTTCGGAAAAGAAAAGGTTTTTGCAGCTCACCTGATATGAGTTGTATTTATCTAAGGCGAGGGATATGGAATATCCAAAACATAGCACGAATTCAGAGTTTAAATTTAAATTTTTCTTATTTAAATGTTAAAAAGAGAATCATTTGAGGTGGATTTCAGCTCAAAGTTCCTCCATATTGGCTCGCTTTTCTCTCCTTTATTATTATTTTTTTTTTTGTCAACGTTATTGAACCCTAAGAAGGGCTCCTCTGCCATTTGACTTTATTGATGTCAACTGTTCCGTACGTGCCCGTAACGAAGTACAATCGATGATTTAGAGAATACCAACCAAAAGTTACACCGACAACTGAAATCTCTTCATGAAGAGAGGACCTCCCTCTGTCTCTCTCCCTATCAAATTATGAAGTTACTGCTAAAACCCATCTCCCATTTGCAGCTATTTACATGATATTCTAAAGGCTTGCTGTGGTTTTCAGTTCTATACTTAGCTTTATTTCTTATAATCCTCCCCAAGGTTTAATGCTGGCAAAAAGTACGGTGGGTCTGAAACTAATAGCTTTAAGTAGGCCCTCTAGTAGAATTGAGGCACGTGGCAATTTATCTTAAATAAACAATAAAGGTGAAATTTCTCTCTTCCCACTCTCCTTCTCCTCTCTCGACTCGTCTACCCTGGCCTACAGCACAACCGTGTTGTCGTAGCCGCTGCATCCATAGCCACCGCACTAGTTGCACTGTTGTCCCTGCCATCGATACGACCATTGCAGTAGCCGTGCAGTTGCCGACGCCCCCCTTCTATCTTGTCTTCCCCTCAGTTCTAAACTCACCACGATTGGTCCTTCATGGTGTTTGGATCTCTCTCTCTCTCTCTCTCTCTCTCTCTCTCTCTCTCTCTATGGCTAAATATGCAATCTAAAGGGGGTAAATAGCTTGATTTATAAAAATTAATATTTTTTTACAGAATAACTCAGTTTAAGTTTGATAGGTGCATAAATAAACCGATGGTATCATGTTCAGTATACTTTTATCAGATAATTATCAAAATAAGTAAAGAGATAAATAATGATGCATGCAAATCTTTATAATGGTTCAGCTAAGACCAATCCCACATTCGCTCTCCCAAACGAATATCTTGAGTACTCACAACTTAGCACAAGTTGCTTCTAACCAAAACTGATAGATCATATTATTAATAATCAAGCACTACTAACACACTTGTACATTCTCAAACAACATATTACAATCGGCGACAGCTCTCAAAAGAGTATATGATGTAAGTATAAGCATGATCACAATAATAAGAGAGAATGTGACTATATTAGTATTTGTAACTTTCTTGCTCTTCCCCCTTTATTTCCTCAGTGTTCATTGATTCTCTTATATATAGTAATTAATCTGCAAACTAGCTGTTGGATAATCTTTAAGAGAATCAATTAGTCATTATGAATTTATTGAAACAATATTAGGTCGTCAATACAATCAAATCCTTTTGGGAATGTAAGGGTTCCCCAAGTAGAGTCAATTGTACATGGTAATTATCCATTCGCGAGAGAACTCTTTACCCTGCAGTCATGGAATCTTCTGCACTCATCTCACAAGTGTGTAGATGGGGGACTGTGTGTAGGATATGACTTGCATGTCATCATTCTGACGCGCCTCATCCAGTATGCTCAATCAATCTTGTATTTTTCAATTAGCTGTCTATTCTAATAATTCTCAATGGAATCAGTGATTTAGACAGACAAAATCATCATGCAAAAATCCATTTGGAAAAAGGCATGCGGTATTTTAAACATGAGAGAGTTTGTACTCTCAAAACAAATGAATGGTTCAAACAAAGACCCTATTGATAGCTATAGGGGTTAATAAAACAGTGTTTCCAAATATTTTAAATCTTGAATATCAAAAGGAGTATTCACAAATGGGTGTCGATGGTCGTCCCTATTGATTAGGAATATGACACACGAATGATCAGTCAATGTTGGGGATCTGATCATTGATTTGACGGGTCTTTCTGCTTTTGCCCCTGCAGAAGAGAAGATGTGTAAATAGATCAATCGCAGGGGTCAAAATTGCACGTCATTTGAGGCCTAAAAGGTTTCTGTCATTAGCTTTAGCGATTAATCAGGACGTCATTTTGCTTGGGAGAGCTTATCAGAGTCTGATATGCTTCTCATTGATTTGTTATCTTTGCTTTTGACAGTCAGGTGATCCTGCAACAAACAAGACATCCTTCTCATTTATTTGTTATCCTTGCTTTTGACAATCAGGTGATCCTGCAACAAACAAGAGGGAATGTGTTAATCATGAACTCTTTCAAGAGTCGAATAACTGGAAGCGATACAACTTTACCTTTCACTAGTTTGCAGATGATTGGGTGAACCTAAAGTGAGAGGGGGACACGAAATCCTATGTCCCTTGCTTCGTTAGGTCAATTATTCTCTAAATTGGCTCCTGGATGACATGTCTTTTTACACGAAGCCAGGTGAATTTGATGTGGGTCATTTCCACGTACTAGCTTGGCCAATATTGATTTGCCAAACCTAACCATCAAGTTTAGCTCTTGAATCCCGATGCTTCCTGCCGATAGGGAAAACATGTCAAAAGCGAGTTCAAATAGTGGGAGTATTGGAAACGATACCAAATTACCCTTCCCCAGAGTTTGTCTGTGCTAGCTCCTAAAGATATTTGAATGTCGATGGTGGCCTCTTTATCTTGGCATAGTCCAATGTTTCCTTCAATTGGCCTTCCTCATTTGTGACCATGTATGCATGATTGCTGGTCGTTGATTCATCTTCAATGCCTTCCTTCTGTGGAATTTCTCCTTTTGTCTTTAACTATAGCATCATTGGGCAAAAGTCATGTACCTCAAGCTACTATGGAATCTAAGATAAAAAATCTTAAGCTTTTTGATGGCAATTACTCCTTAGAAGAATATGCGTCTAGAGTGAAGCTTCTAGATTCCAAAGTCATTATTCAAGGTGTGGGGCTATAGATCGCCTTGACTGTTTGGATTTTCTCCCTGTTGACAGTAATCACTTTAAAGGAAGAGAAGGAACTTCTTCCTTATGTTTATGGGCTCGTCTAAGTTGAAACTGTAACATCTAGCTGTTTGGGCGCGTCGTGCGACAAGATAGTCCTTTGGCTTAGGATGGAGTTGGACAGGAGTGAGGCATGTCATGGATGCTTCGATTTCAACTATATGCATGTACCTATTACGTCTCACCTTTTGTATCCTGTACATAGAAGAGAGGGGTTTTGTATCCTGTACATAGAAGAGAGGGGTTGTCATTCTCAATATTATGTTAAGGGAATAAGACTTACCCTTTTTTGAAACAAGATGCTCATTTCTGTTTGCCCCCGCTTTCTTGAAAATGTGTTCTCGAGTTTGGTCTGTTCACACGATATGCTAGTTTCAAATACCTTTTGTCACACTAAATCAAAGGAGATGATGTTCTGAAATATAAAGCGAGAGGGTTAGAAAGACAAACGTGCTTAAATTTATCATCTTGTTTTGACAAAAGTTTTTGAGTGATAAAATATTTTTTATTTTCAAAATACGTCTTTGGGGGAGAAAAAGCATGAGGAAGCCCAGCCCTCAGATTTCTTCTTTCATTTAACGGCTGGCTATCATCAATGGGCTGGTTTGGAGTACTGCCTCCTGCTCTTAAAACAAAATATTAGAACTGTACAATAGAGTACTTGGAATGGAAAATACAACAGTAGCACACTAGACAGGATGAGAAACATAAAATTATAAAAACAAGTAAAACCCACGAAAACTCCTATGAAAAAGGAGCACTTTGATAGTGTTGGTTCCGAAATCAAGTGCCTTTGAGTTCCTCACCTCCAGTAGACTCGAAGTATTCGCATGAGAGGACCACTTCATTGAAGCTATGAAAGTGCAACCCATGCAATCAACAACGATGCTTGCGAGGTAAAGCCTCTATGAACAGCTTTATCATTTCTTCTTCGGCTAGTTGAGGGTAAGTTTGCATCATAAAAGCCTTCCACCTCCTTGCATATGCTCGGAAATCCTCCATTGGTCTTCTTCTGAAGTGAACCAAGTTCTGATAAGGCACTTCAGTCCAAATCTGGCTTTGATACTAAAGCAAGAATGCAAAAGATAGCTCATTCCAATCTCTCATGAGATAGATATCTGCTGTGATGAACCATTGTAATGCAAACCCCGTAAGACTTTCTTGGAAGGCATGAGTTGTGAATGACATTGGGCCATAGTACCGACTCATTTCAGCATGGAGGTACTGCAAGCGGGCCACGGGGCAAGTCGTGCTGTTATACTTGCGGAGAATGGGTATCCACATTTCTATGGGGGTCATGATCCTACGAGGGCAAGACGAGCCTGGTATGTCTTGGTTAGGCCACTGGTTTTCCCACTGCATATTCGTTATAGTGATGAATTTTTCTGTTTCAGGAAAGTTGGACTCTACCGAAATTACCCCCATTGCTTTCTTCTGGGTTAAAATTTCCAAATGAGGATGAAGTATTGAAGCTATCCTCATGGTCAGAGCTTAGTAGTTCGTTAGGATCGTAGTGGATAAAGACGTACATTTCCTCTTCTGACAGGCCTTCATCCCCGGGTGAGAGTAGGAAACAATTATACGATGAATCGTCAGTTTCATCGAAATAACGCTGGAAGTCACTGGGATTGTATTCTAGAGACGGGAAGTCTTCAGGGTTGTACTCTAGGGGATGGTAGCCTTCAAAGCTGTATTCTTGGGAATGCTCGAAGCTTTGGTGCGGTGGCTCGTCGGTAGATGCTGAATTGATCTGCTTAGGCTTTCTTTTCTTGGCTTCTGATCTAGACCTTTTGAGTAAGGCCTTTCGTTTTGCCAGCTCAATTAGAGTTTCACTGTCTGATTCACTTTCCAGGTTGATAGGGGTTGGTATTCTTTGGACCCTAGCTCTTGGAGTAAGCTTGGGGAGTTGTCCAGTCATACCACGCTCTTGAACAGGCTCTGAGTCTATGATCTCATACAAAGGCTCCTTGCCTTTCCTAGTGGGAAATTTTTCAGTAACAGGATGTTGCTCAACCGCCCATTTATCATGCAAGGCTTCATTGATATCTTCTTCTCCTATCTCAGCGACTAATGACTCCTCATGCTCCATCGGTTCTTCGTAGGGCAAGACGATGTCAGAGCTGATGTCAATATCATATTCTTGATAGAAAACATGAATTAATTCCTTCCAAGTTTTAAGGGGACTAATCTTCCTGACAATGTACCATCGCAAGGCGAGGCCAGTCAAGCTTGATTGGTACGATTGAATCATCCTTCGGACCAGGTAGGCCTGCAAGTAGGTCTCTGGGCGGGAGGTATCAGCATACCTTTCGCATTCAGGTGTTTTGAGCTCTTCAGGAATCTCAATGCCGACGTAATTGGACAGGTCTATGGGATTCTGCCCCTGCAGCTAGTTTAACTTTTTCATGATCTTTTCAAACTGTCTATGGTGTTGGCTATTCTCTGGCAAATTCGCGGGTGTCATGACAGTGCTTAAAGCAGCTATGGAGTTGGGTTTGACTTGACTGGATTCCATTTACTTTGAGAGTTGTCGAAGGACAATGGACATCTGTCCTACGCCGTCTTCAATGTTAATGAGGCGATTTTGTACATCATTATGATCAGGCCCTATTGCATGAGGCCATTCGCGGGTGATTGGTGGCCGGCGATTCATAATTACCTTTTCTTGAACGGAGGCAATGATGGCGACAGCAGGGGTCGATTTACGACGGCGGCGGCCACGGCGAGCAACAACGAAGCTGGAGGGTTTGATCTGCGACGGTGAAGACCACGGCGAACAACGACGGCGACAGCGAGACCTGGGCCTAGTCAAATCTGGCCGGAACACCCCCTCTCTCCCTCAGGTTCGCCCTTCGACCTCTCCGAAATCTCTCAGGGACCCCTCCGAGCTCACCACACCACAGCCGGCCCTGCACTCGAGCTCCCCGAAGTCTCTTAGGGGACCTCAAGCTTCGACTGGCCTCTCTCTCTCTCTGTGATCTCTGCTTCCTCCTCTGGCGAGGCTCAGATCTGCGGGTGCAAGTCCTCGGACCCCCTGAAGTCTCTCAGTGGGGTGCCCAAGGTCTGCAACCTCGATCCTTCTCCCTCTCTCTCTGCTTCCTCCTCCAGCGAGGCTCAGATCTGCGGCTGCGAGTCCTCGGACCCACCCCCTGAAGTCTCTCAGTGGGGTGCCTGAAGTCTGCAACCTCGATCCTTCTCCCTCTCTCTCTCTCTCTCTGTCAGTTCGTCCGTGTGCTCTGGCTGCTGGGATCGACGGCCTATTTATAGGCCAAGGGGCAGCCGGTCGACAGAGTTCGACCGTCGGTCGCCACGGCCTTCGCATGCAGAACCGACGTCCCATTAGATGCCAGCTACACCCCCCCCCCCGCACGTCCCCATTTGATGCCAGCTACCCCCTGCTCCAGTGCCATCGCCGTCCATCCACCCCCTTCTGGCGTCGCGCCCCTCTGCGCGTGCTGCAGAGGCGCAAGGAAGGAGAAGATCTTGTGGGGCCAGGCTGAGGCGGAAATGGGCCTTTAGGGCCCTTGCGAGGGCTTCTTCTGCTCTTTTTTTTTTTGTTATTTTTTTTATTTATTATCCGAAAAAGATAAAACAAAATAAAGTAAAACCTAATTAATTAAAAGGAAAATTTAGGCGTCAACATCATGAACGTCGAGAAACAACTAAAATGTGTTAAGGGTTTGTCAACCAAATCATCAATAAATAGGACATCCCTCTTCATGATTGCTTCTTTTATACCTCAAAGAAAGGACAAAGACAAATAGATAGTCACGGAATTATTAATGAACTCCCCAAAAAGGCTAACAATAGCATTCGAAAGTGCTTCAAGGGCCACGGTTAGAATATTTTCAAGCCGATTGTCCTAATTGATGGGTTGTGACTTTTAAGGATATCAAGAAGATTAATATGGGGTTTCAAGAAGCTAAACATAACATCGATCACATTAAATTTGATCTGAGGAGGAAGATGAGAATGTAGAACAACCAGATGAGTGAGAATTGCTTGTTATTAGGAGAGCTTTGCATACCATAACTTTTCCAAAAGTGGAGGAGCAAAGGGAAAATTATTTTGAATATGTTGCACCATTAACAATAAGGTATGTAATTTCATCATTGATGGATGAGCTTTAAGAAATTTTTCCAATGGATTTGCCACAGACATTACCTCCCATACGAGTGATTTGCTTCTTTGTACTTCTCTACCCAACAAAACTGCTTATCAATACAATCACAAGAAAACCAAGGATATACGATGACAAGACAATGAACTGATTGCAAGAGGATATGTAAGGGACAGCATGAGTCCTTGTTTAGTTCTATCCCTACTCATGCCGAAGAAAGATGGATCCTTCAAATGTGTGTCGATAGCTAAGCCATCAACAACATAACAGTCAATTATAAATACCCATACCTAGACTAGATTATATGCTCAACGAGTTGCATTGTTCATGTCGCGACCAATTTTTCGGGTGTAAACCACCTAGGGTTTCGCTAATGGATTGTTAAGCCTAGACTTAACTCGAGCTCTTCCAAGCCCATACCAATTCGCGACTTAGATTCAAGTTCTTAACATGCGATTGACTTTTAATTAAGAGTCGCCACTAATCTATTTTTGGTGGGTCGATTAGAAACCCAAGTAAAGTAACGGGAGATTTACTTTACTCCTACGAATCAGAGATTTATGGATTCGGGGATTTGATTATGCTAGATTTCTCTAACGCCCTTTCGGTACCTTTCTTTTTATTTTGAAAAATGTTTGGCAAGCAGTTTGGATTAATTTTAAATTTATTTCCCTAACATACGAGGTGATCATGCGGGTGCGCAATCCATCAATTTAACACCCAGATAAACAATAAATTGCAAAAAAAACTTACCTCAAAGCAACGAAAGCATTTGCAATGTTAAATTAAAATCCACATCAACAACCCTAGATATGGTTTCTAATTAACACGCAATTTCTTTTTTTTTTCTCTTAATTAATGAAAATCATGCAATAAGCAATGCAATATTAACTAAATGACCTAATTCTAATGACATGTAATTTCTAATTAAATGGGCCTAGCAAAAATACTAAATGGGATACATCTCAATGAATCTAACCCTAATGACATGCATATGGCATTTTTTCTTTTTCCTAAAAGAATGCATTTTATCCTAAACAATAAAACTAATTTAACCTATGACTTTTTTGTATTTTTCATGAAATTCGAAATTAGGTGAAATGTGAAAATTACCTAATTAGATTAAGATCCTAATTAATTTATATTAGGAATTAGGTTGAGCCAAATCCTAATTTAAACTAAAATATTATCTTAACCTAAATAATCCTAAAATGCAATC
Organism: Eucalyptus virginea; assembly: GCA_014182375.1. Taxonomy (NCBI): domain Eukaryota; kingdom Viridiplantae; phylum Streptophyta; class Magnoliopsida; order Myrtales; family Myrtaceae; genus Eucalyptus; species Eucalyptus virginea. The sequence goes on along the minus strand of CM024517.1, from coordinate 16,485,314 downwards.
TATTTGATAAAATACCTAAACCTATAATAAATTAATAAAAAAAACATCATCTAAAATTAAACTAAATGCAATTTCACCATAATATGTAATGACGTGCAAAAAAATGCCTTAATTTTACATGATATATGCATAATGACTTTTTTTGTGTTTTTCCTTTTTTCCCCTTTTTTTTTAAATTTCGAAATTAATAATTGCCAAATAATTAAACGTGCAATTTAAATTAAAATCTAGCAACCTAAATTGATTTATTTGAATTTTGATTTTTTTGATTTTTCTTAAATTTGAAATAAAATTCCTATTCTAAACACGTAAACCCTAAGATACGCAATATTCTAAATCAAACATATCTCGAGATAAACAAGGCAATTGGACGAGACAATTCATTCAAAATCATCAAAAATATTGCACATTGTTCAAATCAAGAGATAATATTTCGCTAATAAAGTCGATAAATCGATCTTGCCTTTAAAGATCAAAATATCAATTTTACTCCCGTTTAATTAATTATTTCATCTAAAGTTCTTTAGATGAAATAAAAAACCCCTGACGTATTGCGAATCGATAATATATTGGGATTTTTGATTATGCATAGATATATATTTCAACCAAAGAAAAGCAACATATAAAAAGATAATAATAAAGAAATAAAGAAAAACCTAAACTTGCCTAATAAAGTAAAGCAAAAATACCTAATAGGAGAAAAGAAAAAAAATCTTGGCCGCTGGTTTTGGGGGAAATCGCCGGCGAGGGTTTCCGACGAGGACACCGGGAGCGGCGCTACGGCGGCGAGGCAACAGGGAGCGTCGCGGGGTTGGGTGCGGGCGTCGTGGGCGAGAGACTCCTAGCGCGGGCTATAGCAGCAGCAGCGCTTCGGCAACGGCGGTGCTCGGGGCGGCACAGCGAAACCGGCAGGCGGCATCGCGGGTGGAGCAGGGGCTTCATCACGTTCTGGCGAGGCAGATCTGGGCAGAGGCGGGTAGATCTGGAGCAACGGCGCCGGGACGGCACGGCGAGGGAATCGGATCGGGATCGGCTACCATCGGGAATTGTGAGCAGCGAATGAGGAGGTAGAGGCGGCGCGAGCTTCGGGGAGCCGGGGGGCTGCAAATCGGCGACGGCAGAGGCAGAGCGAGGGCGACTGGGGTCGCAGATCGGCACGGACTGGCGTCGCAGGTTGGACGGACGACTCGGGCGACTGCGGCGAGGAGCTCCGGCGTCTGGATCTCGGCTCGGCAGCGGCGGGGACTTCACGGGCGGAGCAGGGGAGGTGTGATCTCCAGTGACGTCGGGCGAAGGAGAGCAGGGGCATTCGGATCCGCCGACGGACAGGTCGAACAGAGTCGTGGCGCAGCAGGCTAGTCGCGGTGGTGGCTGCACGAAGGAGACGATGAACAGTGCTCTCCCTTTTCTTTTTTCCTTCTGCTGCACACGCTTCTCTCACGTCACTCGCTCATTCTTTTTTTTTTTTGACTTTTTCTTTTTCCTGTACTTTTTACCGAAGACCAAAAAGAACCCCTTTTTGCTCCAAATTTTCGAAATTCCTCCCACTCGTCCATATGTGCACAGCACCTTTTATAGGGAAAAATTTAGATCTTTGAGGCGTATTTTGTTTCCAATTTTACTCGTGCATAATTTTTTGAATATATCATTGCACCACACGTGATATTATCTTTTGTATTTTTCACATATTCTATCAAAAAATTTCATTTTTGCTCGAAAATACATCATTTGGTATATATTGCCTAAAAATATGAAAAACTTGAACGGAATATGGAATATGTGAAAAATCTTCCCTCCACCGGCGGCCTAAAATGAAAATAAAACGTTTCTAAACTAGATGCCATGTGTTTTTTTTTTTTTAATCAACCTCAAAAATTTAGGTGTCAACAGCTGCCCCTCTTTGAAGGTGAGCTCGTAGAGGTTGCCTTCAAAGATAAATTGAGACCTAAATTTTGATCATTCACATGCAATGAAAGATTTTTTGTTTGGAAAATGAATTCCATTTTTTAATGCAATTTATATGATGCATGGAAATGCTAATGATAAATGATAAATGAACTTACCTTGAATAACTTACCTTCAAAGAGGATAGAGTAGTTCGAGGTAGTTGGTGTTACATGTCCAAGACTCGTACCATTCTACGATCGCCTAAAATAGTAACATGACTTTATGAAGAGACTGCTTTCCCAGGACCCGTAACTTTCTACGATCGCCCAGTACGGCAGTGCTGGGTTGTATCTAGGACCCGTACCATTTTACGGTCGTCTAGCGTTGCAAGACAGATCATCTGACCAGGACTCGAACCTTTCTTCGGTCGCCTTAATCAGACTGAATCTAGAGAAAAATCTTTGGGGGACAACTCCATTGAGTGTCAATGTAAAGGACTCTGAGCTACGAAAGCACGCCAGGTCAATAAAAGTACGTCAGGTCTATATAAAGGACACCGGGTTACGAAAGCACGCCGGGTCAATGAAATGGGACTCTGGGCTACGAAAGCACGCCAGGTCAATATAAAGGACACCGGGCTACGAAAGCACGCCGGGTCGATTAAAAGGACACCGTGCTACGGAAGCACGCCAAGTCTATTAAAAGAGACACTGGGCTACGAAAGCACGCCAGGTCAAGAAAGGGACATCAGGCTACGGAAGCACGTCGAGTCAATGAAAATGACTCTGGGCTACGAAAGCACGCCAGGTCGATATAATTGAACAGCTTGACCAAGTCAAGTATTTTAGAGTATGGTAGAGATATACTTACCTGGTGATATCTTTGATTCTTGGGATATGTGTTTTGAAATTTAGATATCCTGTGGAGGTCTTTCACCTCATGGTGGAGGTTTCTCATCTCCTAATATCATGAAACATTCTGAAAGGAACTTGAATTACCTGTCAGACATGATTTAGAGCAAAAACTGATATGCATTCATCAAAGAGATAGACAATCTAAGCTACTCTAGAATGCACATTTTAAAATTCAGTGAGGTTTTCATCAACTCAATCGGGGTTCATGCATAATGACCTTTGCATCACCCAAATTTCCACTGGAGAGAATTGTCGTTCAAGACAATGACATGGATTTCCTAAGAATACCAAATGAGAGACCTTCAGTTAGAAAGGACTTTCACTCACTCTCGTTTAGAATAGCTATTTTGTGAGAATCACTCAATCTCAACATCATCATATCGACAAGGGTCCAAGTATTCTCGCAAGCGGTACGATCTTACCAATCTGAGAGGTCTTTAATAGGGACCATAATGTGGGCTTGGTCAATGACTTAACAAAGGGACTCTTCGAGTCAAGGCAATTGAAAGAATAATTCTATAATCATCTCCGGGTTTACAAGTCAAGAACCCTGCAAAATGAAATGAAATAATTATGCTCGCACTTCTTCGAGCAATGCTTATAAACATATGAACTCTTACATTAATTCAAGTGTCCTAATCTGAAGAGACTTTGTAAGGGACGTAACATAGGCCAGGTTCATGGGTTGAGAAATGAAAGGATCATTAGGCTCAAAATATGTGTGAATGGTGAGAGTTGGTGATCATCTTGGCATTGCCACCAGTTTTCTTTTTCACCATCGGGGATTGTCTTCATGAAGTGCCCCATAAAAACTCAGCATTTGAGTTCTTTGAGTATTGCTCCATTGTGATTCAATTCTTGCAATTGATAGTCATCTATCTTGACTTTTTTTTTTCATCTATGGGCATTGGCCTTGCTTTTACCAAGCACACCGCTTTTTCATGCCCCTAGTTCTTATTCATTTTTTTTTCACTTTTTTTTTCATGGGCATTGGCCTTACACTGCTTTTTCATGCCCCTTAGTTCTATTTTGAATTCACTTCTTGCGCACAATGCATGCGTCAAGCAATTGCACTTTGAATGACACTCGAACTTTTCAAGAGTCTTCATCTGCCTTTTGCCTTGCCCCAATGTGGGGGATGATCACCAACTGGGTTTAAAGAAATGAAAATTTGCAGGCTCAAATGGGCTGTGCAAAGGATATAAGTATCTAGAATAGAGAAAGAAATGATCTTCGTCATCCTAAGGCACTTAAATTACCACATGAATTCAATGTAATAGCACGACTTGAAGATTTAATGCAAGTGAGAGCAAGAAATTTCTTTTCATTTTCCTCACCTCATGATGCTGTCTTACCTCCAACTTGCCCCAATGTGGAGTGGTTCTTGACAGGGGTAATTTGAAAGAATTTCCACAAGTGTATGTGGCTCAAAGAAGTTAAGCAATGGATCACCTGTTGTGTTTGAGATAGAGAAATGAATTGCCCCTCATCATTTCAGTCATCGTACCTTTTGCGAGAGAACTCTTTACCTTGTAGATATGGAACTTCCTACACTCATCTCACAAGTGTATAAGTAGGGGATTGTGTATAGGATAAGGCTCGCCTTTCATCATCCTGACACATCTCATTTTGCATTCTTAAGCATTTGACATCACTTCATTGAATTGTCTAGCTTGACAAATTTCCATATAAAATGGGTGGGTTAAATAGGCAAAACCACTATCGAAATTCTCTTTTCAAAAAGAGTATGACAATTTAAGCATGAAAAGCTTTTGTGATTTCAAAACAGAAAATTTTCCACACTCAAAACATGGTTTTAAGCATTCATTCAGGGGATTGCCCCACAAAGGGACTGCCTTAACAATGGATGTCATTGGATTGTCCCTATCAATCAAGATTGAAAATTCGCTCTTGCTCCAAAATCTGTCATGCCCCCAATTTGTCATCTTTTTCAGATGCTTTTGTATCAGATCAAGAAAGTAATGCTCCGAAACATGAAGTAAATGAGTCAGAAAATTAAACAAATGGCTAACCTAATGCATGCTTTTGGAAATGGCTTGAAAATGATTTTTTTTTTTCGGAATTTTTTTGGATGAGGAAACATGAAGAAGCCCAGTCCTCAGAATTCTCCTAGGATGATATTTTTTTCATTGTTGGATATCGTCACCGGACTGGTTTGGTGTGCCTCATTATGCCCTCAAAATTAGAAATAAAATTGTAATTTCATTGAATATAATCAAATGAATTACATTATTGAAATGGAAAATGCAAACAAGCAAACCCTAGAGACAAAAGCAATAATTGAAATCTCAGAAAACTTGAAGTCCTAGAAGCTAAGAACTTCTTCACTCAGCAACAGCGTTTGCGCCTCCATCATGGTTAGGTGGAAGATTTTTCTGATTACTGCTGAAAGAGAACGCCTTTGTGTCCAAGAGATCTTAGACCTTATGCTTCAAAACATAGCAATCATCAGTGGAGTGACCAACCTCTCCCATGTGATAGTCACACTTTTCGGAGGGATTATATGCAGGATAATGCTCGGGATTTGGTCGCTTCGGCTCAGTAGAGATTAATCCCTTCTTTTGCAGAATAAGCAAAACTTTGGATAGGGGTCCAGGAAGAGGTGTAAACTGTCTCCTAACATTACGTCGTCGACCTGAGAACTGATGTTCTCCACATTGTTGTTCAGTAGAAATCTTAATTACCGGAGCGCGATTGGATGTATCATGATTCAGTTGAGAGTAGGCCATATTAATCTCAACTTCAGGATCATTCTCCTTCTTGGTAGAAAATCTCTTGTTAGATGGCTCAGTAAACCACCCTTCTCTTATCCCCATCTCGATCTGTTCACCCACTGGGATAAGTTGGTTGAAATTCTCAACTACGTGCTAGCCATCTGGTTGCGGAATTCAAATGGGAGAGTCTTGACAAATAACTTCATCAGCTCCTTGTTAGTAGGTTCAGGAGTGATATGAGCTGCGAGGTTTCGCCATCTCACAGCATACTCCTTGAATGACTCGCTTTTCTTCTTTTCCATTCGCTCTAGGTCTTCTCAGGAAGGCGCGATGTCCATGTTGAACTTGTACTGTTTGAGGAATGCATTCGCTACCTCGTTCCAAGTTTCGAGAAGGTTTACGTTCTTCATGACATACCAATTCAGTGCAGGCCCAATCAAACTTGCATGGAATGATTGGATCATGAGAGGCTCGTTCTTGATATATTGGGCCATGCGCACATGGTACATCTGCAAATGAGCTTTTGGGTAGGAAGTACCATCGTATTTCTCAAAATCCGGCATTTTGAATTTCTTTGGCATCTTGACTTTCTCGTACACGGACAAGTCAAACGGGAGTGAACTCTGTGACTCCTGCAATTGTTTCAACTTTTCTTCCAATTTCGCAAAGCGTTCATCCTGCTCGGTCTTAGGGATGTTGACAAGCTTAGCATTTTCCACATTGATCTGGAATGGATCATCTTCCAGCCCGGGCATGTCATCCTCACCCATTTGGGCCTTGTTTGCCGGCTTTGGGACGACTATCTCAGGGAGAGTGGGTGCAGGAGCCGGATTCACTTGGAGGGATTGGATTTGAGTTGTTATAAGCTCCATAGAGGCAGCTAACTGTTGGAGTTGGCCTTCCATAGCGGAGATACGATCACGCATTTCAGTTTGTTCGACCATTCTTGCTCTTAATCGTGTGATAATAGGCGAGCGTGGAGGATCCGTTATCACCTAATAAATAAGTGAAAATATGTAAGCACAATGTGTAAATAGAGAACCAATCCATGACAATGATCTAATCAATTTTTCATTTTTTTTTTTGAAAAGCTCATCAAATTTCATAGACATGAATCGAAGACAAATTCTCCAAACTTTTTTTAAAAAAAAATGATTGATTACATGGCAATTTCCTCATTTCATTTCTTATCGACAAATGAATTAAATCAATGATTGATCTAAATTGTCATAAACGGACCAAGAGTATGACAAAGTAAGTAAATTGCATTAGTATAGGAATAGAAGACTTACTTCACCAAGACAAATCGACGGCAATCACACAGACATGCGCATGATAAGTGGCTCGATTTCTACTATATAAGGCTTATCAAGGTGAAGTTAAAAGGGTGGGATGACTTAGTTGCAGCCTCGCATACTAAGTCAAGTCCTCATGACTCCGGCTCAGTCAAGAATGATAGCCCAATGCAATGCAGCCTCGCGGGCAGAGGTAAACATTCTTAACACCAAGAAAAACTTTCGGGATTGAGTTGGGCAACCTCTACTACGCGGCCTCGTGGTCGAAGTCGTATCCAACTCAATACCATCCTAAATGTCCTAATGCGGCCCAGGTCCGGCGGCAGGTTGTGTGTGCAATAATGTAGTGTTGAATGCAAGACATGCACACCAATTTAGATCAAGCAACACTTCAATAACTTGAATTTAAAACATTCATCCCCAACTCCAACCTACAAGACAAAGATTAGCAATCACTACTCCCCTTATACCTTCCAATCTGTAAAAACATTTAACACCTAAATGTTAGGGACATACCTGGGATCCTTGCTGCCAAACAAAAATATTTTTCAAAATATAAAATTGGCCTAAGTCTACTAAGAGTTTCAACTCAAGTCCCCAGCGGAGTCGCCAAGCTGTCGCGACCAATTTTTCGAGTGTAAACCACCTAGGGTTTCGCTAATGGATTGTTAAGCCTAGACTTAACTCGAGCTCTCCCAAGCCCATACCAATTCGCGACTTAGGTTCAAGTTCTTAACATGCAATTGACTTTTAATTAAGAGTCGCCACTAATATATTTTTGGTGGGTCGATTAGAAACCCAAATAAAGTAACGGGAGACTTACTTTACTCCTACGAACCAGAGATTTATGAATTCGGGGACTTGATTACGCTAGATTTCTCTAACGCCCTTTCGGTACCTTTCTTTTTATTTTGAAAAATGTTTGGCAAGCGTTTGATTAATTTTAAATTTATTTTCCTAACATGCGAGGTGATCATGCGGGTGCGCAATCCATCAATTTAATACCCAGATAAACAATAAATTGCAAAAAAAACTTACCTCAAAGCAACGAAAGATTCGCAATGTTAAATTAAAATCCACATCAACAACCCTAAATATGGTTTCTAATTAACACGCAATTTCTTTTTTTTTTGTTTTCACTTAATTAATGAAAATCATGCAATATGCAATGCAATATTAACTAAATGACCTAATTCTAATGACATGTAATTTCTAATTAAATGGGCCTAGCAAAAATACTAAATGGGATACATCTCAATGAATCTAACCCTAATGACATGCATATGGCATTTTTTTTCTTTTTCCTAAAAGAATGCATTTTATCCTAAACAATAAAACTAATTTAACCTATGACTTTTTTGTATTTTTCATGAAATTCGAAATTAGGTGAAATGTGAAAATTACCTAATTAGATTAAGATCCTAATTAATTTATATTAGGAATTAGGTTGAGCCAAATCCTAATTTAAACTAAAATATTATCTTAACCTAAATAATCCTAAAATGCAATCTATTTGATAAAATACCTAAGCCTATAATAAATTAATAAAAAAACATCATCTAAAATTAATCTAAATGCAATTTCACCATAATATGCAATAACGCGCAAAAAATGCCTTAATTTTACATGACATATGCATAATGACTTTTTTGTGTTTTTCCTTTTTTCCCCTTTTTTAAAATTTCGAAATTAGTAATTGCTAAATAATTAAATGTGCAATTTAAATTAAAATCTAGCAACCTAAATTGATTTATTTGAATTTTGTTTTTTTTTTTTTCTTAAATTTGAAATAAAATTCATATTCTAAACACGTAAACCCTAAGACATGCAATATTCTAAATCAAACATATCTCGAGATAAACAAGGCAATTAAGACTCCGAGCGCGGGCTGTAGCAGCAGCAGCGCTTCGGCAACGGCGGTGCTCGGGGCGGCACAGCGAGACCGGCAGGCGGCGTCGCGGGTGGAGCAGGAGCTTCATCACGTTCCGGCGAGGCAGATCTGGGCAGAGGCGGGTAGATCTGGAGCAATGGCGCCGGGACGGCACGGCGAGGGAATCGGATCGGGATCGGCTACCGTCGGGAATTGTGAGCAGCGAATGAGGAGGTAGAGGCGGCGCGAGCTTCGGGGAGCCGGGGGCTGCAAATCGGCGACGGCGGAGGCAGAGCGAGGGCGACTGGGGTCGCAGATCGGCACGGACTGGCATCGCAGGTTGGACGGAGGACCCAGGCGACTGCGGCGAGGAGCTCCGGCGTTTGGATCTCGGCTCGGCAGCGGCGGCAACTTCACGGGCGGAGTAGGGGCGGTGGTCTCCAGTGACGTCGGGCGAAGGAGAGCAGGGGCGTTCGGATCCGCCGACGGACAGGTCAGACAGAGTCATGGCGCAGCAGGCTGGTCGCGGTGGTGGCTCCACGAAGGAGACGATGAACAGTGCTCTCCTTTTTCTTTTTTCCTTCTGCTGCACACGCTTCTCTCACGTCACTCGCTCATTCTTTTTTTTTGACTTTTTCTTTTTCCTGTACTTTTTACCGAAGACCAAAAAGAACCCCTTTTGCTCCAAATTTTGAAATTCCCCCACTCGTCCGTATGTGCACAGTACCTTTTATAGGGAAAAATTTAGATGTTTGAGGCGTATTTTGTTTCCAATTTTACTCGTGCATAATTTTTTGAATATATCATTGCACCACACGTGATATTCTCTTTTGTATTTTTCACATATTCTATCAAAAAATTTCCTTTTTGCTCGAAAATACATCATTTGGTATATATTGCCTAAAAATATGAAAAACTTGAACGGAATATGGAACATGTGAAAAATCTTCCCTTCACTGGCGGCCTAAAATGAAAATAAAACGTTTCTAAACTATATGCCATGTGTTTTTTTTTAATCAACCTAAAAAATTTAGGTGTCAACAGTTCAAAAGTGTTCTCCAAGATTGATCTAACGAGTGCCTACCAATAGATTTGAATGAGAGAAGGAGATGAATGAAAAACGGTTGTCAAGACCAATGGGGGCCTTTATGAGTGGCTAGTCATGCCATTTAGTTTGTCAAATGCTCCCAACACCTTTATTGGTTGATGAATGAGATCCTTTGTCCCTTTATTGGTTGATTTGAAGTTGTTTGTCACAATGACATTCTTGTTTATAGCAATATTGAGGAGGAGCATGTATCTTATTTACAACGAGTTTTTGAAGTCTTGAGAAAGCGAAAACTCTATGCAAAATTGGAGAAATAACAGTTCCTTTTGACAAGTATCATATTCTTGGCCATGTAGTTCCAAGGACGGGATCTCTATCAATTAGTCGAATTGGAGGCAATCAAAACTTGGCCAATTCCAAAATCGACCGATGTAAGGAGTTTCTATGGACTTGCTTTTTTCTTCCGATGATTTGTGAACAACTTTACTAGCACCATGGCTCCAATTATGAAATGCATGAAGAATGGAATTTTTGAGTGGACTAACACCGCCCACAATGCCTTTGAAATCATAAAACACAAGTTTTGCGAGTCCCTTATCCTTGTTCTTCCAGATTTTGATAAAGTGTTTGAGATTGAGCGCAATGCAAGTGGAGTTAGTATTGGCTATTCTTATCGAAGCTTGAAGACCTCTAACATATTTCTATAAAAAGCTAGCAGGGTCAAGAAGGAATTATTCTACCTATGATGAGGAGTTTATGCAATCGTAAGGGCTCTCAATTGTTGGAGTCACTACACGAGGCCCAAACAGTTCATTCTCCATTCTGATAATGAAACTCTAAAGTATATTAGTGGCCAGCATAAACTCAACTCAAGATACACCAAATGGGTTTAATCCCTTTAATTGTTTTACTTTGTCTCAAAATATAAACTTGGTAAGACTAATGTTATGGCAGATGCCCTGTCGAGAAGGTACTCAATGCTCATTGTTATAAACCTTTGGGTTCTTGGCTTCAATTCATTGAAAGAACTGTACGCTGAAGATATCGAGTTCTCGATCATCATCGACAACTGCAAAAATGGAGTTCATGGTGTTTACTTGATTTCGGATAGGTTCCTCTTCAAGCAAAAAAAAAAAAAAAAAAAAAAAATATATATATATATATATATATATATATATATATATATATATATATATATATATATATATATATATATATGTATATGTGCCAAAGAGTTTCTTCAAAGAGTTATCAATTTGGGAAGCACAGGACAGAAAATTGGCATGTTACTTTTAAATCAATAAAAATATTCTTGAAGGACTTCAAGAATATTTTTCAGGAATATTTTTATTGGCCGAAAATGGATAGAGATATATATGTAATCATTTCCAGGTGTTCAACATGTCAAAGGGCAAAAAGTCATTTCCATCAAGGGCTTTATACTCTAATTCCAATTCCACCACAGCCTTGGGAGGAGGCATGGATTTTATTGTGGCACTCCCAAGAACTCAGAGGAAGAAAGATACCATCATGATGGTGGTTGATCAATTTTTGAAGATGACACATTTCATTCCATGTCGTAAGATGGATGACGGAGTTCCTAAGATCATAGTCTTTAATCAAGATTCCAAGTTCCTAGGTTACTTTTAGGAGACCCTAACGAGAATTCTTGGCACTAAACTCTTATTCAACATCATTTTTCATCCACAAATAGATAGCCAAACTAAGTAACAAACCACACCCTTCACAACTCTTCTTCAAAGTATGGTGAATAAGACTTTGAAGGATTGGGAGTTAAACCTTATGCATGCTTAATTTGCTTAAAATTGATCGCCAAGTTACATTATTAGTTGATCACCTTTTGAAGTTGTGTATGGAATCAACCCTCTCACACCTATTGACTTGATTTCCATTAGAGAGCCAAGGTGAAGAAGAAACTTGATTAGTAGATTTGATCCAAGATTGAAAAGGAAAATGAGTTTAAAAAAAAAAAAAAAAAAAAAAGCAAACAAGTATAGAAAGAAGGCTCAATTTTAGCTAGGTTATCTTGTGTGATACACTTGAGGAAAGAGAGGTTTCTATCTCGTAGAAAGAACAAACTCATCCCTAGAGCTAATGGCCTATTTAAAATACTTGAGAGAATCGATGACAATGCATATAAGTTTGATCCCCTAAAGATTATGGCATCTCGACTACTTTCAATGTGAGACTTTTGGCTTATTTTGAAGATAAAGGCCTATCAAATTTAAGTCAATTAACCTTTGGAGGTTGATGTAAGAACACCATATTCCATCGAACAACTCTTAAGCTCAACTTAGGTCTCATTAATCAATCTAGCGCAATCCGCCCTCCTACAAGTAAAGGCTAATTTCGACTACAATTTGATTCGATGGTCCAAGATTAAAGATATCTATTATAGAATGAAGTTGTTGATTCAATGGACTAGTTGTTGATTTAATGGTTGTTGATTGACTGCTAACATGTCCATTAACAAGTTTGTTGTCGACTTTGAGGCTATTAATCAATTACCTAGCAATGGAAGTCTATTCTGGTTGATTTTCATTGCTATTGTTTGATCTTCGAATGTGTTTATTCAGCTTCCAAGGCTAGTGGACGAATTTGGAGGGTCTACTTTTAATTGCAATGTATCCAATCTTAGTTAAACACATTTAGTCCTAGTTATCATGTGTCTTATAGTATTGTTGGTTAAAATTTATCAGTTTTAAGTGTGTTGATGGCTTTAAGAGTCATTATTACATAACTATCCATAGTCATCAAGATATTATAGAATTCCAAGGGTCATTTTCGTTTGCTTAAACCATTGGGATTCGCCCTAGTGGCCACCCTTCCAACATAGAAGGGAAAAAGGAGGGGTTCAAATCCCCACATTCTCAGGGGGGATGGGGTGGGGACGCGTAAGTTTCAGGAGTGGGTTTCGACTCCCACGCCCTGCAAGAGGCAAGGCAAAAGTCTGAGAGTGAGTGTAGAGTAGGAATAGAGTAGGACTGACAAAAAAAAAAAAATTCCTTTGCGACAACCCCTCTATTAAAAAGAGGTGCAATCCATTTTTGTAGGGGAAGACTTGAATTTGATGATTATATGAGATTTTCCTCAAGTTGGTGAATTTTTATCTTGATTTCTTATCAAATTCCTTTGGTGGTGAACCATAAGTTATTTATGATTGAACACTCTCACGTATATTTTTATCCAGAAAACGAACTTCGGAATCTCTCCACTCATGTCACACATGATCAATTATTGTCTTGATAATGGGAGACAAAGTTCACAAATTAGCAAAGTCTGACTTTTGTTTCTTTTTTTGACCAGTTTGAGAGTCCTTTCATGGAAAGCTATTAATTTCGTGCAGTTCAATCATTTATAATCTTAGGAGAAGGTATTATGAGCCTTTAATGAGGATTTTTGTATTATTATGATTTTTCAAAAACAAAGCAAGAAAAAAGAGAGTAGCTTTGACTAGTCATAAAAATGAAATGCACGAACGCTGACGAGTACATAAGATCTAAAAGCATTATGTATCTCGATCGCAAGGGTAAGATCGTAACATCGTAAGTATGAAAAACATTATTGCACATCGCCTAATTTAACTCGTTTTCGTGAGAAGGAAAAAGACCGTGGACTTTCTTTCTTATGAGAGTTTTTCAATTAAGGAACCATTTTTTTCTGTTTTTCTTTTTTTCAACTCACCTAACTTGAGTCGTATATTTAATGCCGACACATGAAATCTCCAAAACATATTGTGTATTTTTCAACTTATATTCTTCTTTCTAAAACTTTGATTCGATGTGGATTTTACTTCGAGTTCCTTCAAATTTGCTCATAATAGGAGCTCGAGCCGACACCGACACGACCATCCCAATGGCCGGCTGCCCTTTCCGTCTTGTCTCCGCCTCGCTTCTAGATTCGCTGCGATTGCATCCCCCTAGAGTTCGACTCTCTCTCTCAAATGCTTCCATGCCCTGCCGTTATAGCGACAGACTCCTCAATGTTGGAGAAATCTTTCTAAAGTATTTTGAAGCTGACAAAACGTTTCCATCAGTCTAGTCTGGAAGATGTGCAGACCCTTGTACAAAGGAGTCCGTAGACTTTCGCATCACCGACTCAGCTCACAAGACTCAAGACTCAAGACTATTCTCATTGACGCTCTAATCCAAATGACGAAGGCAATCCGTAACTAAAGTGTTTGTTTGAGGATTTGATCTTATCGACCGGAGAAGATCACTTGGTTGGATTTGATATAACGGATTATTTATTCGAATTCAAGATCGTTTGAAGATCCGATGATTGACGAAATATTCTTGGAAGGTTCTATTCTTGGAAACCAAGATCCCGATTGTATGAGCGAACAGATTGATGGGCTATCGACATGTTCCTTTAATAGCTCGAATAATCTTCTTAATTGATTCTGTCCAACGGGTAGATTGGAAGAATTCCTTTGGTAAGTGCCAACGGGTATGATGGCATAAAGGAGTATAAAAGGAAGATGTTCCAAGTCTGTTCTAGTGTGTGCTCGATAGAAAAATTCCGTAGTCTCGAAGCTCCTTGATTGTTAGTCAATTCATATTGAGCGAAACCGTATACACAAAGAGAGTCTATACTTAGTGATACCTTGAGAAAGTGTGGTAGATCTTCTACACCGAGAAATCAAGGAAGATCGGTCTTGTAACATCTCTTTGTTCATAGTGGAATCCAGCCGGTGGGCTGTCGGTGCGAAGAGTGGACGTAGGCTTGAAACAAGCCGAACCACTATAAACCTTGCGTTCAATTTTCTCTTCCCTACTCTCAGCCTTATCTTTATCGTTGCGTGCTTATTAACAAAGATAAATTGTCTCGGTTCTATCGATTGTCCAAGATTATGCGATTATTGTGAGAAATTATTCTTTATACCTATTCACCCCCTCTAGGTACTTGTACTAGCCATATCAATTGGTATCGAGCTCGTGTACTCACTTTATTTGAAGTGTTTTACTTCGAGTAAAAGATCCATGGCTAGTATGCTAGCTCCGTGGGTCTGGTGGAAGGGCAAAGTAATACCGCACTGACCACCATACTTTGATGGAAAGGATTACAACATCTGAAAAACAAGATGAAAGCGTTCCTACGATCGAAGGATCCTCTCGGAATGGGACGTTGTAGAAAAAGGAATTACTCCTAAAGCTGCATCTGTCTCGAAAGAGGAAAAGAAACCGTTGAGTCAAGAGAAATGACTCGGAAGAGATAACCAAGAGACAAGCACTCGATGCAAAAGCAATTTATTCTTTATATTGTGCTTTGTCACCTACTGAATATAACAGAATATCTTCTTGTGATACATCAAAAGAAGTCTGGGATAGATTACATATCACTTATGAAGGAACAGATCGAGTGAAGGAGACTAGAATCAACATTCTCCTCGGTCAATACGAAGCCTTCAAAATGAAACCTGGAGAATCTATAACTGACATGTTTAGCCGTTTTACAGAAATTGTAAATGGTCTTGAAAATCAAGGACAACCAATTTTTGATCCCATGAAGGTAAACAAGCTACTCCGTGGACTCTCCAAGGATTGGAATCACATTAAGACTTCAATAAGAGAGACGCAAAGAATCATGCCACTATCTGTCGACGAGCTGGTTGGAACTCTTTAGTCTTACGAAGTGGAACGAATTAACGAAGATGAAGATCCAAAAGGTAAGAAGTCCATTGCATTAAAATCAAATGATGATTCTGATGTTACAGATTCTGAAGATGATATGGATGATGAGGAGTTGCTCTCATGATAAGAAGATTCAGAAAGCTGAATAGAAAAGGAAGAAGATTCAACTCAAAGAAACAAAGCTTTCAAAAACAACAGACCAAGTCTATTGATGATGATGAATCAAACAACGATGTAGTTTGCTTCGAATGTAAGAAAAAGGGACACATCGATCGAACCGTCCTCTTCTAAAGAAGAAGAGAGGAAAAGCTGGAAAGTCTCGAAAGGCTCTCAAAGCCGAAACCCGGAGTGATACGAGTGTGAAGAAAGTGAAGATGAGTATGCCAATTTGTGTCTGATGGCGCAATCAGACTCAGACTCAGACTCTGGATCAGACTCAGACAGTGAATTTGAGGTAAGTAATTTTAAAATTCCTGTCAAGGTTTCAAAGTATATTGATGAGCTGTGTTTTAGTCTTAAGACTTCTCTTAAAAGGATTTCCGAACTTAAAAAGGAAAACTCTGCTTTAAAACAACAAGAAAATGTTTTGAAAGAAAGAGTCAAATGTTTAGACATAAATGTTTCTACACTTAAAGAAAGTGAAGAAAATCTTTTGAAAGAAAATACTCTTTTAAAAATTGACTCATCAAATATTTCAAAGAAATTTTCAATAGGGTCGGAAAAACTTGAAAAAATTCTTTCAACTCAAAGACCGTATTTCAATAAATCTGGTTTAGGTATGACAACAGAAACTATTCCATTGATTGATTTTCCTAAAGTAAAAGAAAGAATTAAGCAAAGACCCTCAAGAGAGGCTTACAAAAATCATTTCAAGAAGGTTTTTGTAAAACCTGTAGGTCGTAATGCCCTCAAGTGTTCAAAGTGCAATAGCCCGGATCACTTTGAAAAAGAGTGTCCTATGGTTTGGAAACCCGTTAAGAAAACTTGGGCTAATACTATTTATCTCACTAACAACAATGGACCCAAGAAAATATGGGTACCAAAGAAAGCTTGAGATTCTTATTTGATTGCAGGTCTCCATCAAGAGAAAGGTAAAGTGGTATCTGGACAGCGGATGTTCAAGACATATGACAGGAGACTCAAATTGCTTTACAAAGCTTGTTCAAGTAAATGGTGGAAAAGTATCATTTGGTGGAAACAGAAAAGGAAGAATTGTGGGATTTGGAACTGTGAAAATTGGAAATCTCACAATAAGTAATGTTTCCTTAGTAGAAGGACTCAATTATAATCTTTTCAAAGATCGCCAATTGTGTGATACTCGGCTTTAAAATCTTCTTTCAAGAAGGAATATGTTCTCGGGAACCAAGAAAGACTCTACTCGCTTTCATGGGTCGAAGGCATGGAAATATCTATCTTTTGGATGTGAAACCGGATGAATCGCAATGCTTAATTTCAATCCAAGACGAAGCAAGCTTGTGGCACGTAAAGCTTGGTCACATCAACATGAAACAATTGGTCAAAATCTCATCAAAGCAGCTTGTTCGTGGTCTACCCAATTTAACATACCAAAAGTCCGATCTATGCACTTCATATATATTGGGAAAGCAGTAAGAAAATTCATTTAAGCCAATAAATCATGTCTCTACTAATCATGTACTACAAATGCCGCATATGGATCTCTTCGGACCAACCGTAACCCGAGCATTGGAGGTAAGAAATATTGCCTAGTAATCGTGGATGATTACTCCCAATTTACTTGGGTATATTTTCTTGCAAGTAAGTCTCGAAACCTTCTCGTATTTTGAAAAATTTGCTAGAAAAGTTCAAAATGAAAAAGGATGTGTTATTTCAAGTATAAGAACAGACCATGGAGGTGAATTTGAAAATCAAGATTTTACAAAATTTTGTGATGAATCGGCTTTAAGCATGTGTTCTCCTCTCCATACACTCCTCAGCAAAATGGAGTTGTGGAAAGAAAGAATAGATCTCTTCAAGAAATAGCTAGAACTCTTTTAATTGAAAGCAAGATTTCTTCACGATTTTGGGCCGAGGTCAAGCTTTCAACAAATAAGTGCTATATCATCAATAGAGTCTTTTTAAGACCTATTCTAGAGAAAACCCCTTATGAGTTATTCAAAGGTAAGAAGCCTATTGTTTCGTACTTTCATGTATTTGGTTGCAAATGCTTTATATTGAAAAATGCAAAAGATCGAGTTGGTAAATTTGAAGAAAGATCGATGAAGGCATCTTCCTTGGATATTCTACATCAAGCAAAGCTTACGAGTCTATAACAAGAAGAGTCAATCGTGGAGGAATCAATGAATGTCAAATTTCAAGACTCAGTGCAAAATGAATCCAGTCAGACTCAACATGAGGAGTCTGAATCTGCTTCAGACTCTCCAAAGCTTTCAACTCAAGAAGCATCTCAGACTCTGGAAGACCAGCATCAAATTGTTCGTGAAGATTCAAGTAAAGAAAGAGATCATCAACCGAGACAAATCAACCAAGAATCGGAAGCATAAGTCCAAATCATCCCAAAGATCTCATTATCGGCGAAATTAATGAAGAAATTCGCACCGATCCAAAAGGCGCGAAGAGTCTAGTGCTTTGTGGCTCTCATATCTGAAATTGAACCAAAAAGCATAGAAGAAGCTTTATCTGATGAAAGCTGGATTGAAGCTATGCAAGAAGAGCTCAGACAGTTTAAAATTAATGATGTCTAGGAATTGACATCCAAACCAAAAGGTAAAACTGTTATTGGAGCTAAATGGGTGTTCAGGAACAAGATGAATGAGAAAGGAAAAGTCGTAAGAAACAAAGCAAGACTCGTGGCCAAGGGATACACACAAGAAGAAGGGATAGACTATGATGAGACTTACGCACCAGTAGCAAGGTTAGAAGCTATTCGATTGTTGCTTGCTTTTGCTTGTTATAAAAATTTCAGGTTATTCCAAATGGACGTCAAAAGTGCCTTCCTAAATGGATTTATCCATGAGGAAGTTTATGTGGAACAACCACCAGGGTTTGAAGACCCAAAGAAGCCGACTCGCCTTCGACCGAAAAGGCCTTGTACTTGTTTAAAGCAAGCACCTCGAGCTTGGTACGACGTACTAAGTAAGTTTTTAATTCAGAATGGTTTTGTCAAAAGTAAAGTAGATACTACTCTATTTATCAAAAAAGAAAACAAAAGCTTTTTACTTGTTCAAATATATGTGGATGATATTATTTTTGGATCCTCTAATGAAAGTCTCAGTGCAAGAAATTCTCTAAGTCTATGCGATGAGTTTGAAATGAGTATGATGGGAGAATTAACCTTCTTTCTTGGACTTCAAGTAAAGCAATTGAAGGAAGGAACATTTATTCGTCAAGAAAAGTATGCTATTGATCTTGTCAAGAAGTTTGGACTAGAAAAGTGCAAAAAGACCGACATATCGATGTCAAGTTCTATAAAGATAGACAAAGATGAAGAAGGGAAGAAAGTTGATCAAAAGTCAGTACAGGAGTATCATCGGTTCACTTCTTTATCTTACGCCTCTAGACTGACATTTTGTTGAGTGTTTGCATCTGTGCTAGGTTTCAATCGGACCCTAGAGAATCACATCTCGGTCTGCGAAACGTATTATTAAATATGTTGCTTCATCATCAAGCATCGGTCTTTGGTATCCTAAGAAGGGAGACTTTAATCTTCTTGGATATTCGACGCGATCTAGCTGGTTGCGAGTTGATAGAAAGAGTACCTCGAACTTGCCAATTGCTTGGAAACAGGATGTGTCTTGGTTTTCAAGGAAACAAAATACCGTGGCTCTCTCTACAACGTAAAGCGAGTATGTAGCTCTTGGAAGCTGTTGTTCGCAAATTCTATGGATAAAACAACAACTACAAGACTTTGGAATTGAAGACACATGCACGGAGATTAGATGTGACAACACCAGCGCAATCAATCTTACAAAAATCCAATTCTTCACTCAAGGGCAAAGCATATAGAGATTCGACATCACTTTATTAGAGATCATGTTCAAAATGGAGAAATCTCGATTCAATTTGTTGATTCAAAAGCCAACTAGCGGATATATTTACAAAGCCTTTGGAGAAGAATCAATTCGATACTATCCGCTCCAGACTCAACATTTTGAAGCTTGAAGAAGTTAAAGTCTAGAGACTCTCAGACCCTCAGACTCAGACATTAATGGCTATAGACTGTAAGTTGTTTTTGTATTCAATCTCGAAAAGGTACGATCATTCGTTCGCTTATAAATAATTTATATTATCTTTAATTTCCATGAAAATCTGGAATCTTGCCTTTTCAAAAAGATAACTTCTATTTAAAATGGCAGTTATTGTTTTTAAAAAGAGACGACTGTTCACTTTCCTTTATATTAATTGTTTTTTTTATAAAAAAAACTGGGTTATATATAGTCGTAGTCTTCTTGCTTAAACTACAAAACCCTAAAAAGGCATTCTCCTCCCAATCCTGTCTCGACTTCGTGTTCATCCTCGAGAAAGTTGTCATCTTTTCTTGGGAAAGCGAGTAAAAGCGAGTAAAAGCATCTTTCATTGACAAGAAACGATGTCTTCTTCAAGAAAGTCGTCAAGAATCGCGAGTAGGGGACCACCGAAAATGAAGGAGGGTCCTACCCACTTCGATCTCACCGAGGAGGAAGAGTTACCGAGACAGCGACAGAGCCCAACTCACTCTCAACCACGTCACTCTCCATCATCTACCCCACAGGGTGTGGGTCATCAACCGGAGGAAGAAATAATCGAGGAAGCGAGATCCCGTAAGATCACAAAACCCTCTTTTATTTACAAGCTCTATCGTGCTTTGAAAAGCACTGGTACTCCCGAACTATGTAGATGATTTCCTTAAAGACAAAGGGTATGGAAATGAGTATATCTTTTTGAAACGGATGGAGGATTTGGGAATTGCTCCCAAAGGAAAGGCTGAGCAAGCACTTGCGAACATTCCAAGTGACCCTCGTGTAGGTGGAATAAATCCGATTGACGGGAATGACGATGACAAAATGTTTAGTGAATTCCAACCCAGGATGAGTGTTGCTGCGAAGGTGAAGGGAAAAAGAACGGAGTTATTCAAATCAAAGGAACAGGAGGATCTGTTCTTCAAATTGTTGAAACGTGGGGTGATAAACCCTAGGAGCGTCGATTTTGATTTTCTGGATGCTATCAATGTGAACTTAAGGGAGAAGTTCAAACTGCTTCAACTAGAGCAATTTTGTTCTGACACCACAGACGGTTATGCACAATTGACAGCATACTTCTATTCGAATCTTAGCTTTTTAGATGCGAATAGAATATCCTTCATGTTCGAGACCAAGATTATGTGGTGGATGTGGACATGTTGGCAGACATAATTGGAGTTGAACGAGGACGATATCAACCGGTCAAAGTTTCCATTACTCGTACCACACCGGAACTTGTCAAAGACAGAATACAGAAAGCGAATTACCTATACAAGAATGCATGCCATCAACATCTTGCTGCACAAAATCGTGATCAACTGTCTCCGGCCAAAATCAACATCCAAGACAGACGTGTCTAATTCTGAGGCGAAATTGATGTACACAATCAATTCAGGAAAGAAGTTCTCTCTTCCTCACACCATTCCCTTTCACATGTATAGAGCGATGGTGAAGGACAGAGGCCAGTTGCCTTATGCAGGTCTTGTGACCAAGATCTTCAGACACTTGAACATTGAACCTCCCCAGACTCTTTGTGTTCGACAATGCGACAAAATGGTGGTGGGTTTGAAAATGCCGACAAAAATGCGTCCGAAAGAGCTTGATAAGGCAATGGAGAAGTTCAAAGTGAAAACTCCAAGATCTTCTGCATCAAAAGGAAAGGGAAGGAGCCCATGGGTGCTCCATCCAAAAAGAAAAGAACTCTTATCTTAAAGGATGAAGATGAAGAGGATGAACTCACTATCTCTGCCTTGGCATTAAAAAGGATCAGTCGTTCTGTATCCGAATCAATGGAGGAACAGGGGAAAGAAAAAGAAGCAGAGGGAGAAGAACAGAGAGAAGTAGAGGAAAAGGAGAAGGAAGTTGAAGTAGAAGAAGAAGCAGATAAAGAAAAGTCTAGATAAAGCTGGAAAGGAAGGAAATCAAGACTCGCCGAGCATGACCATCACTCTTCCCCAAATGAGGCCTTAGAAACAGGGGGAGATGGCGAGAAAGGAAGGACTACACCTGTCCACGTGAAGGTCCGAGTCGCCGCAAGCAAATCCGGAAGATATTCAGGCTTCTCAAATGCCCGAGGAAGGACATGACACCTCAACGCCAAATCCGCACGATTACACCGGTTCCATCGTCCGCCTTTGCACCATCCGATCGAGCAAATGCCAGCACGCGGACGACAATACAAAGAGATTTTCGTCGCATTCTTGATCTTCTTCTGGAAATGCAGGGTCAAATATACGCTTTGGAATGTGAACTTCAAGTCCCGAAGAATGCTTTGGACAAGCATCCTCTCGTTACCCCAATCGAATCAAATGCAAGACCTCTCTCTTCAAATTCAAGCAAATGCCAAAGGAGAAGAGGTGACTCATCTACGGGAAGACTTGAAAAGGCTGGAACGCACCGTACAGTCGATGGGAGATTTCCAGCTCGTGCGCGTTCCCAAGCGAGACTTGACTCTTTCTCACCTTTTAATGATGACAAAAAGGGGGAGAATTGCCAGCTTTGAATTGAACTAAACTCAACTTTGACTTTATTTGTGTTTATTTGTGTTTTAACTTTAGTTTGTGTGTTTTGAGTATGACTTGAGTGTGGTGGACTTGGTGAAATTGACTGACTTGGGTGTGGATTTGAAATTGACTGTTGCATTTACAATCAAGTGTTATTTTATGGCTTTACTCATGAAAGACTAATCTATCTTTCTGTGGATGCAGAGTTTAGTTGAATGTTTAATCTTTATGAGATATCCATATTGCTTGAGTAAATGTTTTGCAGGTCAAAGTTGTTCAAATCTACGGGAAAGTTTTGTCACCATCAAAAAGGGGGAGATTGTTGGAGAAATCTTTCTAAAGTATTTTGAAGCGACAAAACGTTTCCATCGGCCTAGTCCGGAAGATGTGCGAGACCCTTGTACAAAGAGTCCGAAGACTTTCGATCACCGACTCGGCTCACAAGACTCAAGACTCAAGACTATTCTCATTGACAAGTCTCTAATCCAAATGACAAAGGCAATCCGAACTAAAGTGTTTGTTTGAGGATTTGATCTTATCGACCGGAGAAGATCACTTGGTTGGATTTGATATAACGGATTATTTATTCGAATTCAAGATCGTTTGAAGATCTGATGATTGACGAAATATTCTTGGAAGGTTCTATTCTTGGAAACCAAGATCTTGATTGTATGGGCGAACATGATTGATGGGCTATCGACATGTTCCTTTAATAGCTCGAATAATCTTCTTAATTGATTCTGTCCAACGGGTAGATTGGAAGAATTCCTTTGGTAAGTGCCAACGGGTATGATGGCATAAAGGAGTATAAAAGGAAGATGTTCCAAGCTGTTCTAGTGTGTGCTCGATAGAAAAATTCCAGTCGAAGCTCCTTGATTGTTAGTCAATTCATATTGAGCGAAACCGTATACACAAAGAGAGTCTATACTTAGTGATACCTTGAGAAAGTGTGGTAGATCTTCTACACCGAGAAATCAAGGAAGATCGGTCTTTGTAACATCTCTTTGTTCATAGTGGAATCCAGCCGGTGGGGGCGTCGGTGCGAAGAGTGGACGTAGGCTTGAAACAAGCCGAACCACTATAAACCTTGCGTTCAATTTTCTCTTCCCTACTCTCAGTCTTATCTTTATCGTTGCGTGCTTATTAACAAAGATAAATTGTCTCAGTTCTATCGATTGTCCAGTATTATGCGATTATTGTGAGAAATTATTCTTTATACCTATTCACCCCCCCCTCTAGGTACTTGTACTAGCCATATCACTCAAGACCTTGGGTTAAGGCCATCTAAGTCCCTAAACTAAATTTCGGGATATAGCGGCGGCCTCGATCTTTGGTTGCACGATCATGAGCTCGGAGCTGGAGATGGCAGTCGATCGTGGAGGAGGCAAGGCAAAGATCGACAGAGATTGTGATGGTAATACGACTTGAGCCGTGGCAGGGAGAGAGAGAAAGAGAGAGAAAGGAACGGTGGGGATGTCACATCTCCCACCATGTTCCTTCTTGTGGGTCACAAGGAATCAAGAGGAAAGAAAGGGTATAAGAAGCAATAGGCTGCTGTGAGATTTTTGGGGTGAACTTGGGACGTGCATGCGAAATCTATCCATTAAAATAAGTATTGAACAGAGAGAAGAAGAGTTCAGGTGCAAATTTATAAAATTAAGCTCGCATTTACATGGCAATCATCGGTCCCGGTTAAAATAAAAGAAGCCAGTGCTAAGAACTCTGTGATGTTTAAAGTGTAGAGAAATTTATATGGCTGGAGAAATCATTACCTGGCTGACTCAGTTTAAGCAGTCGATAGCATGGTTCATGCGAGCTACGTTTAGATAATTGTTCCTTTCCAACCGTTTTACTTCTGGAAAAGGACCATTTTGTCTACCGGTTTTTATGTTTTTGTTCTTTTGAGAAGAACAAAAAGGTATGCAGATGTGTACGCTTGTTTTATCAAAACATGTGATCTCAGTCAAGTCCATGATGGTCTGCTTCATTATTTTTCCCGAGTTGTTTCGGAGCCACGAGTGCAAAGGGGGAGTTTCACATCTTCCCGAGTTGATTACCAAAGATTGTCCAAATAGAAATGATTCTTCTCATAATTCAAAGCAACTTTTTTATCTTTATCGAATCCGACGGATAATAGGTTAAATCGACTTAGATTCCGGAGCTGCAAGAAGAATTTGAGAGCTCAAATGGGGAAAGCAAAATGATCCACAGCCCCGGAGCGATCGACAATACTGCAGCTATTGGGCGATTGAAGGCGTTGGTGGATTTCATCCTTAGTTTCAGTCAATGGCAAATTCAAGCGAAACAGAACGAATCAAAGATTAATTTGGGCTCTAACTTTAGTATGCCGAAGACAGGATCAACATTTCCCTGCATGCTGTTCTGGTTTTGAGCTATCTGAGTCTGTTCTGAGTTGTAGTTTTCAGGATTTCATCTGCTGATATGGCAATGATGAGCAAAGGTCACATTACTAGATCGGTGGAGAGCTCCATCGCTTGCGTCTGCCGAGATTTAGTCGGGAGAATTTTGGGAGGAGAACTGCTTCGGTTAGGGCGTCCTCTCCCTTGATGGCTGAAACCCTAGCCTTATGGGAAGCCCTCAAATCACCTTATTTCTAAAAGGCACGAAGTACTTGTACTTGAGTTAGACAACTTGCAACTACTTGGGAGACTCAACCGCTTATCTCGAAGTGCAAGGACAGATTGAGGGCCTTCTCAAATATTCAAATTATGCATTGCTTTAAAGATGCCAACCTTGTAGAGAACTGGATAGCCAAAGCCCACAAGAAAAATTACTTACCTCCAAATTGGGTCTTGTCCCCTCTCCAAACTCTTTTGGAGCTTTTATGTAATGATGCCCATTTAACAGGCCTCTCATCTTTGCCGAGTAAATGAAATGTTTCCGTTTCCAACCCAAAAAAAGGGTCACATTACTGAAAAGATGCACCTCATTGCCTTAGTACTTAATTCGAATGCCGGTTCATGTCACGTTACCTTTTCCAATGTTCTAGTAGATGCAGAGTGTCTTAAAACTTAAGATTATAGGAACATGTCTCATCTTCTACGCATCAGACGGTAAATGTGAGAAAATACAAAGATTGAAAACATGAAAATCAAACCACTCATATATCATATATGAATTTGATATACACATCTTTTTGTTATTACTCGAATGCAACATGGACTTTTACTAGTAAGCTTATTTATCCTGCTCGACGATTCCATAATATTCGGCAACACGGGAAGTTTCTTCAGCACTCAATTTCTACTACATTTTTCAACACAAAGTCACTTAGGAGTTGAAATCATTCTGGGACTGTTCAAGCAGTGGACACCTCATCGTCCTCATTTTCACCCGTGAGCTCCTCAAGCGACTTTCCTTTCGATTCAGGGACTAACAGAGTAAACAACATCCCCAAGAAGTTGACCACACCGAGCAGGATCAACGTGTTCTTTAATCCAATGCCCTTTGGGTAACCAGACGATGGGTTCTTTGTATCCTGAGAAGCGTACAAAATCCCAAAGGCCCCGACGATTGCCCCGGCCTTTCCCCACGCTGCTGATATGCCGTGGCAAGTCGACCGGAGCCTTGCGGGGAAAATCTCCGCTGGCACGACAAATGTTGTGGCATTGGGCCCGAAGTTGGAAAAGAAGAAGGTCAAAGCGTACATGATCAGAAAACCGGTGTTGTGCTGCTTCCAGTAACTGTAAGGGAACGCGAGTCCCAACATGAACACGGCCATGAAGAAGAAGCCCATCAATTGGATAGCGAACCTTCCAATGTGATCAATGAAAGCGACTGTGAACCAGTATCCGGGAACGGTGCCGCAGAGCGCAATCAAGGTCTGCGCTTTGGCAACGCGGTAGACTTCGTATATCGCGTTCATTTTCTCTGCTTTGGGAAGCCAACCCACGTTGGTGAAGATGTCCTTCTGGAAGAGGTTGGAGCTGTAGTAAGAAATGTCCAACAAAAACCAAGTCATGGCAGTCCCGAGGAGGTGGAACCCGTGGCGGCGAGCGAATTCTGTGCTGAACAAGCCGAAGTTGTTGGATCTATCATCCGCAATCCTTTCCACCTTCTCTTGCTCGGGCTCAAGGTCAACGTTCAACACCGTAGACATGTCGGCTGCCGCCTGCTTAGCGTTCTTGGCCACGAGGGCGGTGTAACGAGCGGTCTCGGGCATCTTCATTCGCCAGTAGAAGGTCATAGCGGCCGGGATCGCTCCAAACATCAGAATGATCCTCCACACGTAATCGGCTTGCCGAACGGTGGAGTAATCGACTGCAGTGGAGATATGCCTAGCGTCAGCGTACGAAGGAGCACCGTACTTACCATTGAATGCGGCCGAGACGATGAGGGCCACGATCCCTCCAAACAATATCCCGAATCCTTGCATGGCGAAGACTGCGGCAATAAACGCACCACGGGTCTTCTTGTTGGCATATTCGGACATGATGGTCGCGGACAACGGATAGTCGCCGCCGATGCCGAACCCAAGCCAGAACCGGAAGAAACAGAGGGAAGTCATAACGGCCTTGGGGTCGCTGCCTAACGAGAGCCCAGAGGCGATGGAGCAAACGACCATGAGGATCAGGGTTACGCCATAGACTCGTTTTCGTCCCAACTTGTCACCAAGCCACCCGAAGAAGAGCTGCCCAGCCAAAGTGCCAACCAGTGCGACTCCGGTTACAGCACCATTGAC
The DNA here is from genome assembly GCA_014182375.1 of Eucalyptus virginea. Classification (NCBI taxonomy): domain Eukaryota; kingdom Viridiplantae; phylum Streptophyta; class Magnoliopsida; order Myrtales; family Myrtaceae; genus Eucalyptus; species Eucalyptus virginea. The sequence continues at coordinate 16,458,509 of CM024517.1, read as the reverse complement.
GCCGATAGGCAAACTGCCGACGCTCGTAGAGGTCCCATCAAAGTAGTATATCCGGCCAAGTAACTTGGTGACGATAGATATGCAAAAGAGATCGTATGCATCGGTGAAGAATCCCATCCCCGCGATCACGATGGCAGTGAAATGATACCATTGCGTCTTGGCCACATCGAGCGCGTTAAGCACCCCCAGTTGGTTTCGAGCCATGACTGGCAATCAATCCCACCACTGTAGAATGAAAGATCACTTAAGTCACTTTAATGAATGCACTGTACTCCTACTGTAACTTCAGTAGCGGAATTACAAGAAATCGAACGCGTGTCTAGTCAAAATGTAACAGAACAAAGAGGTTAATCATGAGCTATCAGTTTCAACGGTTCAAATTAGTAGCCAAGTCAACCAAATCGAAGAGGAGTGAAACTTTCGACACTTGCTCCGAAGCTTGGACAAAGGTTAACGTGTTAAATGAGCGTCAGATTCGTGGAACCTCTCTCTTGTTGCCATATTCGGTGAACACCCTTTGCGGCCTATTTGGTAAAATTCTATTTCTGTTTTCGCAACAAAAATTTCTATTATTTTGTTCCGGAGAATGAAAAAAAAAAAAAAACGTGTTTACTAAAACTTTTGTTCTTGATAATGGATTTAAAACAGAAATAAAAAAATAAAAAAAAAAAGTAACTTTTGTTACCGAGAACAATTTTTAAAATCAATTTTTCTCTTTTTCTTCTTTTTCTTCTTCTCTTTTTCTTTTTCTTCTTCTTCTTCTTCCTTTTGGCTAGTCGCTAGCTTTGGCCATGGCCGGCACCGATGACCGGCTAGACGAGGGCCAGTGACCTTGCCGGAGCATCGCCGGCCCCCGAAGACGCCAAGCCACGGTGAGGCTTGTCAACTCGTGGCTCGCCATGGTCGCACAAGGCCCGACCTCGCTTGGGCTGGCCAAGGTCGACCTCGTCCAAATCTGGTGAGGCCGAGCTCGCCCGCCTCCGGCAAACTTGCCGGGCCTCTCCCTGGCTTGGCGAGGCTCCGGCGAGTTTGCCGGACGTCACCAGCTGGTCGCTAGCCACCAAAAATAAGAAAAATAATAAAAATTAAAAAGAAAGAAAGAAAAAAAAAAAAAAACCTAAGAATTTTACCATCGTATTTGTATCTCAAGAATAGAAATTTTAGTAAGTTACCAAATGTTTTTTTTTACTCAAAAATTGTTCCTCGGAACAGAATGGTTATCAAACACGCTTTTAACGAGGAAAAACCCAACCGGTCAACGCGTTAAACGAGCGTCGGATAAAACCTCTCTCCCGTTGCTATATTCGATGAACACTCTTGATGAAAAAAACCAACCGGTCAAAAAATATACCACCGATTGGGACCAAGGACACCAGCATCATCAAAAAGACTTCACTTAAACCTTTTAATATGAGAGGCAGCTATAAGAAGATAGAGACAGATTGGTGGGATTTCCAATTAAAGAATAGTGAACTCTGACAAGTCCGGTACAGTTTATTCCGAGATGAAGAAAGATTATCCAACCAACCAGACGGTATTCATTCGTATATGTGACCTTCGAAGTCGATGTTTCGACAACTCTCGGTCTTGAACTATTGTCGACACATACCATTAAACGCTTGATAACTGGAAACCCAGGTTTCACGTCTACCATGTAGATAGTTCCTTAGCTACAGTTACCATGAATTTCAGAATTCAGACTACACTGAAGCAGAAAAATTGAAAGGAAAATTTCTCTCAAACTGTTGACAAAGTCAAATAAAAAGGCGAGTTTGATACAAAAGGATTTGCCCTGAACAAGCATCGGAAGACTCTAAAGGGAGCACAGAGGCAAAAATCAAAGCATACCAAAGTCCACCTATCTATGCAGGAGGAATTATTTCCATATGAGTATGGTGAATAGAAAAGTATCTTTTTGTTTTCTTTTGTTTTCTGGGAAGAAGACAAGAGTTAGGAGGAACAACAGTTCAGCATAAATGAGCAGATCTATATTTATCTCTAATCTCAGAAAAGGAATAAGCATGAGGATTACATATGTTAGAAGTCAAGAACCATCATTTGTTCATGCCATGCAAGATGCTCCCGTTGAGTTCAAAGTATGAGACGCTATAACACGCAGAGAGCCACAAAGAGTGCTATGATGGTCGCTAGAAAAGCCATCTTTTTATCTCATGACTTTTCGAGCTTTAATTATTGAAAGAAAAGGGGAAAGAAATCATTGTGCATGCAAAGCAGAAAGCTCCTAGGCAGAGATCTCTCTGAACCTAGTACCACCGAAAGGAAAACTTGTAGTGGAGTCTCCACTCATGGAGATAGAGACACGGAGAGAGAGAGATACTAACCAGCTAAGCTTAGCTCAGAGCAATGAATGGCGGTGCTGCTGGGTTGGATATGGAATGAGTGAAATGGGAGCAGGGATGTTCGGGTATTTAAATGCTTCTTTGGCCGGCAGAATACTAGGATCAGGACGGGCATCTGCGGGCATCTGCCGGCATATACCTCAAAATTCAATGTCAACGGGTGATCTTTCTTATCATTGGTTCGGAATCAGGTGAGCTTAGACGATGTGCATTTTCCCTGGGATTTCGCAGGAAGTGTCTCCTTCACGTTACGTCTGCTGCAAAAAAAACAAAAAAAGAGCAATAAAAGTATAAAGACAAGAGATTTATTAGAGACATTGCTGTTGGAACATATGGCTTCGAACCAATGAAATCGGATTAAGTAAAACAACCCTCCATGAGAATATCACTTTCTTTAACGCCCCATAACGTTGCTTGGTCACCAGCAAAAATCATCTAGGATACAACAAAGTCTCGAATGAGAATCCTTTCCACCGTGAAACAAGGAAAAATCTTAGAAAAGACCAAATGACCACTTTTTTGTCTTTCCGAAAAATGACAAGTATATATATACGAAATAGTCTCGCAACTCTTCGTGAAAGGAATGAACAAACACGTCATTTAGAAAATTGTTCGGATAAACAAACGCGGCTCTTCGGAAGAAGTCGAAAAACAATTGCAACCTTTTCCCCGAATAAGTTATTTTCCAAACGTTGTCTTGAAAAAACACAAACGAAATTCGGAATAATTATTTATTTTATTTAAATAGAATTTCGAATTTTCATTTTATGTATTTTATTTCCGAAATTCTCAAAATAAAAGACAACCTTTGAAAAGAAAAAATAAAATAAAATGAAAAGCAATGGATTAATGCTAATTAAAAACTATAACTAATACCAAAACCATGGTGGGGTCTATCCCCACCAAATCATTCCTTTAACAAAAAAAGGAAATTTTTTAACAAAGTATAAAGACAAAATAAAAAGACTTATTTTGTTTAAACAAACAAAATTCCAACAATTGCTTCTGCTTTCCGTGTGAAATGATAGACAAGGACGGCCAGTGTTCCTAACATTCACACCCAGAGAAAAGAAGTATAGAAATATAACCTCAATGATGATAAATGATAATATATATGTGTGTGTAGATCATAATTGTGATTTTACCTCTAATCAGATGTCACGTACCTCAGGTGGCCTCGGTCTTTGGTTGCACCATCGCGAGCTCGAGCTGGAGAAGGCAGTCAATCGTGGAGGAGGCAAGACAAAGATCGACAGAGATTGTGACGGTGATACGACTTGATCCGTGGCACGGGGGGAGAGAGAGGGAGGAATGGTGGGGATGTCAGATCTCTCACCATGTTCCTTCTTGTGGGTCACAAGGAATCAAGAGGAAAGAAAAGGTATAAGAAGCAATAGGCTGCTGTGAGATTTTTGGGGTGAATTTGGGACGTGCATGCGAAATCTTTCCATTAAAATAAGTATTGACCAGAGAGAAGAAGATTTCAGGTGCAAATTTATAAAATTAAGCTCATATTTACATGGCAATCATCGGTCCCGGTTAAAATAAAAGAAGCCAAAGGAAAGAACTCTGTGACGTTTAAAGTGTAGAGAAATTTATGTGGCCGGAGAAATCGTTACCTGGCCTGACTCAGTTTAAGCAGTACACAACATGGTTCATGCGAGCTACATTTAGATAATTGTTCCTTTCTGACCATTTTGTTTAACTTTTTATGTTTTTGTTCTTTTGAGAAGAAAAAAAGGGACCATTTTGTCATTTGTCCTCCACCAAGGAGGCCAAGGTTCAAGCCCCCCGCGATTTTATGTTTTTGTTCTTTTCCAGAGAAGAACAAAAAAAAAAAAAAAAAAAAAGGTATGCAGATGCGTAACGCTTGTTTTGTCAAAGCATGTGATCTCAGTCAAGCCCATGATGGTCTGCTTCATTATTTTGCCCGAGTGGTTTCGGAGCCACGAGCGCAAATGGGCAGTTTCACATCTTCAGGACCATCCAGCATTGATTCTTCTCATAATTTAAAGCACCCTTTTTATCTTTATCGAATCCAATGGATCACACATCAAACCGACTTAGATTCCGGAGCTGCAAGAAGAATTTGAGAGATCGAATGGGGAAAGCAAATGATCCACAGCTCTGGAGCGATCCACAATACTGCAGCTATGGGGAGATTGAAGGCCTTGGTGGATTTCATCCATTGTTTCAGTCAATGGCAAATTCAAGTGAAACAGAACGAATCAAAGATTAATTTGGGCCCTAACTTTAGTTTGCTGAAGACAGGATCAACATTTCCCTGTATGCCGTTCTGGTTTTGAGCTATCTGAGTCTGTTCTGAGCTGTAGTTTTCAGGATTTCATCTGCTGATATGGCAATGATGAGCACAGGTCACATTACTGAAAAGATGCACCTCATTGCCGTAGTACTGAATTCGGATGCCGGTTCATGTCGCGTTACCTTTTCCAATGTTCTAGCAGATACAGCGTGTTGTAGGAACTTTATCTCATCTGCTACGCATCAGACAGTAAATGTGTGAAAATACGAAGATTGAAAACATGAAAAACAAACCACTCATATATAATATATTAACTTGATAGACACATCTTTTTGCTATTACTCGAATGCAACATGGACTTTTACTGGTAAATTATTCACCCTGCTTGACGATTCCATAATATTCGGCAACACGAGAAGTTTCTTCAGCACTCAATTTCTACTACTTCACTTTTCAACACAAGGTCACGTAGGAGTTGAAATCATTCTGGGACTGTTCAAGCAGTGGACACCTCATCGTCCATATTTTCACCCGTGAGCTCCTCAAGCGACTTTCCTTTCGATTCAGGGACTAACAGAGTGAACAACATCCCCAAGAAGTTGAGCGAACCGAGCACGATCAATGAGTCCTTTATTCCAATGCCAGGCCGGTAACCGGACTCCGGGTGCCTTCTATCCTGAGAAGCGTACAAAAACCCAAAGGACCCGATGATTGCCCCTGCCTTTCCCCACGCTGCTGATATGCCGTGGCAAGTCGATCGGAGCCTTGCGGGGAAAATCTCTGCTGGCACGACAAATGTCGTGGCATTGGGCCCGAAGTTGGCAAAGAAGAAGGTCAAAGAGTACAGGATCACAAAACCGGCGTGGTTTTTCTTCCAGTGATCGTAAGGGATCGCGAGAATGAACAAGAACACGGCCATGAAGAAGAAGCCCATCAATTGGATAGCGAACCTTCCAATGTGATCAATGAAAGCGACCGTGAACCAGTATCCAGGGACGGTGCCGCAGAGCGCAATCAAGGTCTGCGCTTTGGAAACTTGGTAGACTTCGTCAATCGCATTCATTTCCCCTGCGGAGCGAAGCCAACCCACGTTGGTGAAGATGTCCTTCTGGAAGAGGTTGGAGCTGTAGTAAGAAATGTCCAACAAAAACCAAGTCATGGCAGTCCCGAGGAGGTGGAGCCCGTGGCGGCGACCGAATTCTGTGCTGAACAAGCCGAAGTTGTTGGATCTATCCTCCGCAATTCTTTCCACCTTCTCTTGCTCGGCCTCAAGGTCAACGTTCAACACCGTAGACATGTCGGCCGCCGCCTGCTTAGCGTTCTTGGCCACTAGGGCGGTGTAACGAGCGGTCTCAGGCATTTTCATTCGCCAGTAGTAGGTCATAGCAGCCGGGATCGCTCCAAACATCAGAATGATCCTCCACACGTAATCGGCTTGCGGAACAGTGGATGGTTTCCCAATAAATTTGAACGGAAGAGCACCGTACTTACCATTGAATGTGGCCGAGACAATGAGGCCCACGATCCCTCCAAACAATATCCCGAATCCTTGCATGGCGAAGACCGCGGCAATGAACGCACCACGGGTCTTCTTGTTGGCATATTCGGACATGATGGTCGCGGACAATGGGTAGTCGCCGCCGATGCCGAACCCAAGCCAGAACCGGAAGAAACAGAGGGTGGCCATAACGGCCTTGCGTTCTTTGCCTAACGAGAGCCCAGAGGCGATGGAGCAAACGACCATGATGGCCAGGGTTACGCCATAGACTCGTTTTCGTCCCAACTTGTCACCAAGCCACCCGAAGAAGAGCTGCCCAGCGAAAGTGCCACACAGTGCGACTCCGTTAACAGCAGCTAGGACGTTGATAGGCAAAACGCCGGGCTTGGAAGCTGTCTGCTCAGTGTAGTATATCCGGCCAAGTAACTTGGTGACGAGAGATATACAGAAGAGATCGTATGCATCGGTGAAGAATCCCATCCCCGCGATCACGATGGCGGTGAAATGATACCATTGCGTCTTGGCCACATCGAGCGCGTTTAGAACCCCCAGTTGGTTTCGAGCCATGGCTGGCAATCAATCCCACCTCTGTAGAATGAAAGATCATTTAAGTCGCTTTAACGAATGCACTGTATTCCTACTGTACCTTCAGTGGCGGAATTACAAGAAATCGAACGCGTGTCTAGTCAAAATGTAACAGAACAAGAGGTTAATCATGAGCTATCAGCTTCAACGGTTCAAATTAGTGGCCAAGTCAACCAAATGGAAGAAGAGTGAAACTTTCGACACTTGTTTCGAAGCTTGGACAAAGGCCAACGCGTTAAATGAAAGTCAGATTCGTGGAACCTCTCTGCCGTTGCGATATTCGATGAACACTCTCGATGAGAAAAAAACAAACGGTCAAAAAATATACCACCGATTGGGACCAAGGACACTAGTATCATCAAAAAGACTTCACTTAAACCTTTTAATACGAGAGGCAGCTATAAGAAGATAGAGACAGATTGGTGGGATTTCCAATTAAAGAATAGTGAACTCTGGCAAGTCCGGTACAGTTTATTCCGAGATGAAGAAAGATAATCCCACCAACCAGACGGTTTTCATTCGTATATGTGACCTTCGAAGTCAATGTTTTGACAACTCTCGGTCTTAAACTGTTGTCAACACATACCATTAAACGCTTGATAACTGGAAACTCAAGTTTCACGTCAACCATGTAAATAGTTTCTTGGCTATAGTCTATGAAACGCCAACACTCTTCAAGAGCGTTTGTATCGTGTCAGACATTTCGACACGTGTCTAACACTCTTTGACACTCTTGATACTCTCCGACATTCGATCAACACGTGTTAGAAAATTCAACACCTGGTCTACTTTCCTGACACTCTCCAATACTTGAGTTGGAATTTTCACCTATGAGTTTCCGATACATGATTTCGATACGAGGTCAATTTTAAAAATTCAATAAATTAGAGTTCAAAAATATATATAAAAAATAAAACACAATAATAAAAATAATAAATTAACAAAATAAGAAAAACCTAGTCTTCTCTTCTATTCCAACTCCCACTTCTCGTGATACACAATTCACCATTTAATTTTTTTTTTCTCCTCTTCAATATATTTAACATGTGAGTCCAGAATATGGATCACTTGTTTTTCCTTCAAGTTTTTTGAATTATTGAAATAGGGGTTAATTTGTCAAATTGAAACAATGAATGATATTAATAAATTATGGATTAATGTTTTCAGTGTAAATTCATTCTAAGAATTTTTAATTAATTATATATTTATGAATTTGATTGAAATAATCATAAAAATGATAATTTATTGTGTATATATAAAAATATATATTTAATATACAACGTATCCAACGTGTCGGAATTCTTCTTTTTTTGAAAAACAACATGTCGGTGTGTCTTGTCGTGTTGTGTCACGTATCGCGTATCAGTGTCGGTGCTACTTAGGCTACAGTTACCATATGTTTCAGAGTTTAGACTACACTGAAGCAGAAAAATTGGAAGGAAAATTTATCTCAAACTGTTGACAAAGCCGAGTAAAAAGGTGAGTTTGCTACAAAAGGATTTGCCATGAACGAGTATCGAAAGACTCTAAAGGGAGCACAGAGGTAAAAATCAAAGCATACCAAAGTCCACCTATCTATGCAGCAGGAATTATTTTCATATGAGAATGGTGAAGAGAAAATTATCTTTTTGTTTGCTGTTGGTTTCTGGGAAGAAGACAGAGTTAGGAGGAACAACAGTTCAGCATAAATGAGCAGTTCTATATTTATCTCTAATCTCAGAAAAGGAATAAGCATGAGGATTACATATGTTAGAAGTCAAGAACCATCATTTGTTCATGCCATGCAAGATGCTCCCGTTGAGTTCAAAGTATGAGGCGCTATAACACGCAGAGAGCCACAGAGAGTGTTATGATGGTCGCTAGAAAAGCCATCCTTGTATCTCATGACCTTTCGAGCTCTAATTATTGAAAGAAAAGGGGACAGAAATCATTGTGCATGCAAAGCAGAAAGCTCCTAGGCAGAGATCTCTCTGAACCTAGTACCACCGAAAGGAAAACTAGTAGTGGAGTCTCCACTCATGGAGATAGAGACACGGAGAGAGAGATACTGACCAGCTCAGCTTAGCTCAGAGGAATGAATGGTGGTGGTGCTGGGTTGGATATGGAGTGAGTGAAATGGGAGCAGGGATGGTCGGGTATTTAAATGCTTCTTTGGCCGGCAGGAAACTAGAAACAGTACGGGCATCTGTCGGCATATGCCTCAAAATTCAATGTCAACTGGTGACCTTTGTTTTCATAAATTCGGAAACGGGTGAGCTCAAATGATGTGCATTTTCCATGGATTTCAAGCAAGTGTCTCCTTCGCGTTGCGTCAGCTGGAAAATAACAAAAAAAAAAAGAGCAATAGAAGTATAAAGGCAGAAAGATTTCTTAGAGACATTGCTTCTGCTTTCCGTGTGAAATGATAAGCGAAGACGGCTGGCGTTCCTAATATTCACACCTAGAGAAAAGTAGAGAAATATAACCTCACTGGAGATAATTGAGTGTTTGGGGGTGGTGGGGCATGGGGTGATTCGAACCCAAAGAAAGAAATGATAATCGCAATTAAGGGGAAAAAATAATCACGCTCATTGCAAAAGAAAAAACTACAAAATCCGATCCAATTTATTGTAATCGATTAGTTAACATGTTGGTTAACCATATTCTGAAACACGAAAAAAAAAAAATCATTAGCTTATCAAATTATCTATCGAGCCATGGAAAAGATTCAACAAAAGACAAAACAAATCCACTATCCGTTTTATGTCAAGCAATACATTTTACTTTATTTCATTCAACAAAAAATATCTATCTATATATGGGTTCATTTGATTGGTTGTGATACAAATAAGAAATCTTTTTTGGTTAAAAAAAAATGGATAACATAAGCGAGAAGAGGCAGTCTATCCAAATTGCCTTTTTTTTATCTGAAAATTGGATTATTCTTATTGGATCTGTTTATTTTTTTTTTCGATTCATAATTTCAGAATCAATTGGAATTTTATTGCTAGTTTGCTGTTTTGATTGCATCGATAATTAACAATAAATATTATGAACAAGGTTCAAACTCATTATGAAAAAGTTCTCAGCTTAAGTACATTAGCAAGTGTGAAAAAGGAAATAAATTTTGTATGAAAAGAAACAGAAAATAACTAGATGTGGTGGAATTAAACAAATTGTTTTGATTAAAATGAACGATCTTGTATTATCATAACAACATGCAGTTGTGTCTCCAATAAATGACAACTTTCACTCTTTTCACTTTGTGATTTTGTTCAATTAATTCTCTTAATTTTATTTTCGTCAGTTCAATTTAAGGTGTATTATAACTTTTTAAAGTGTGTAGGGAATTGTCCATTTGAATCGCAAGGGTAAGATTAGAACATCCTCAACATAAATAAATATTTCACGCCGCCTGATTTATCGTTTTCAGGGAAAAGAAAAGGCCGTGGACTTTTTTTTTATGAGAGTTTTTTCTAATAAGAATGTTGTTTTTGTTTGCTTTTTCGGAAAAGAAAAGGTTTTTGCAGCTCACCTGATATGAGTTGTATATATCTAAGGCGAGGGATATGGAATATCCAAAACATAGCACGAATTCAGAGCTTAAATTTAAATTTTTCTTATTTAAATGTTAAAAGAGAATCATTTGAGGTGGATTTCAGCTCAAAGTTCCTCCATATTGGCTCGTTACATGACGTCGAGCCGTGCAAGAAACAACTGTTCCGTGCGACCTTTTCTCTCCTTTTTTTTTTTTGTCAACGTTATTGAACCCTAAGAAGGGCTTCTCTGCCATTTGACTTTATTGATGTCAACTGTTCCGTACGTGCCCGTAACGAAGTACAATCGGTAATTTAGAGAATGCCAACCAAAAGTTATACCGACAACTGAAATCTCTTCATGAATATGACCTCCCTCTGTCTCTCTCCCTATCAATTATGAAGCTACTGCTAAAACCCATCTCCCATTTGCAGCTATTTACATGGTTTTCTTAAGGCTTGCTGTTGTTTTCAGTTCTATCCTTAGCTTGATTTCTTATAATCCTCCCCAAGTTTTAATGTTGACAAAAAGTACGGTAGGTCTGAAACTACTAGCTTTAAGTAGGCCCTCTAGTAGAATTGAGGTACGTGGCAATTTATCTTAAATAAACAATAAAGGTAAAATTTCTCTCTTCCCCCTCTCTTTCTCCTCTCTCGACTCATCTACCCAGGGCCTACAGCACAACCGTGTTGTCGTAGCCGCTGCATCCATAGCCACCGCACTAGTTGCACCGTTGTCCCTGCCATCGATACGACCATTGCAGTAACCGTGCAGTGGCCGACGCCCCCCTTCTATCTTGTCTTCCCCTCAGTTCTAAACTCACCACAATTGGTCCTTCATGGTGTTTGTATCTCTCTCTCTCTCTCTCTCTCTCTCTCTCTCTCTCTCTCTCTCTCTCTCTCTCTGTGGCTAAATATGCAATCTAAAGGGGGTAAATAGCTTGATTTATAAAACTTAATATTTTTTTACGGAATAACTCAGTTTAAGTTTGATAGATGCATAAATAAACCGATAGTATCATGTTCGGTATACTTTATCAGATAATTATCAAAATAAGTAAAGAGATAAATAATGATGCATGCAAATCTTTATAATGGTTCAACTAAGACCAATCACACATTTACTCTCCCAAACGAATATCTTGAGTAGTCACAACTTAGCACATGCTGCTTCTAACCAAAAATGATAGATCATATTATGAATAATCAAGCACTACTAACACACTTGTACACTTCTCAAAAAACATATTACAATCAGCGACAACTCTCAAAAGAATATAGGATGTAAGTATAAGCATGATCACAATAATAAAAGAGAATGTGACTATATTAGTATTTGTAACTTTCTTGCTCTTCCCCCTTTATTTCCTTTAGTGTGCATTGATTCTCTTATATATAGTAATTAATTTGCAAACTAGCTATTGGATAATCTTTAAGAGAATCAATTAGTCATTATGAATTTATGGAAACAATATTTGGTCGTTAATACAATCAAATCCTTTTGGGAATGTAAGGGTTCCCCAAATAGAGTCAATTGTACATGGTAATTATCCATTCCTTTAATTGAGTGAATAAAATAGAAAGGAACTGATTTGATTTATCTCATGTTCTTTTTTCAAAATTCCTATCCATTAAACCTTTTTAACCAACAAAAGCCAAAAGTATATCATAAGTAGCAACAACACCGGCATGCGACATGTGACACGACATGATACAACATGTCGACATACCATTTTTCAAAAAATAAAGAATTCCAACACGTTGGGATACATTATAAAATAAATGTATATTTTTATATATACATAATAAATTATCATTATTATGATTATTTGAATAAAATTAATTTGATTCAAATGCACAAATAAAAAAATGTTAATAAAAACCTAGAATGAATTTATACTAAAAACATTAATCTACCATTTATTAATATCATTCATTGTTTTAATTTAACAAATTCAACTCTATTTCAATAGTCCATAAAACTTGAAGAAAAAATAAGCAATTCATATTCTAGACTCGCGGGTCAGATGTGTCGGAAGAGAAAAGAAAAAAAAAACTGAAAAGTGAATTGTGTATCGTGAAAAGTGAGAGTTGAAAAGAAGAGAAGACTAAGTTTTTCTTCTTTTTTCCATTTATTAATTTTATTTTTGTTTTTTATTTTTCACACATATACATTTTGACCCCTTATTTATTAAAAATTTCTAAAATTGATATCGCATGTCAAAATTACGTATCTGAAACTCGCATGTTAGAATTTTAACTTGAGTATTAAAGAATGTCGAGAAAGTTAATTAGGTATTGGATTTTCTAACACATGTTGATTGAGTGTTAGAGAGTGTCCGAGAGTGTTGAAAATGCACTAGGGTATCCAACATGACATGAAAGCTTCCAGAGAGTGTTGGTACTTCATAATGTATATCTAGGTCTTTTTATTCACTTGATAAGCATGTGATAATCATTTCCTTCATAGTTGGGGAGTTGCCTATCTCAGCAATCCATGAGCATATCCAAGCTACTGATTGGTAGTTGACTTCCAAACCACAATACATTAGTTTTCCTTAGTATATTAGTGATCTAGGCTTCACTCAGTTGTTCACCTTGTAATAGTACTTTCAAGTTTTCACAAACTTCCAATTCTTCTTGACTTGTTCTCCCTCTTTCAAGGTTCTCCGAGCTTCTAGTCATCTTTCCATTATATGCTTCATATACCTTTGATATTGGCAAAGTATTCATCACATCAATATCACTCAAGCTTCTATTCCCAGTAATTGGTTATGTCCAAACTTTTGGTCTATGTAGATGGCTCTGATCTGGAGGGCTTTGTGTCACAAATGGTGGGATCTGTGAACAAGTTATTTTAAGTTTTTTAAGAACAAAATTTCCAAGTACCCCAACCAATTGCGTCAATCCTAAGGGCTAAAAATATATTATGGTATGAGAGCTAAAATATAGTAGTGGATGATACTAAATAATAGTCAAGCTTTGTAGGGAACAACAAAAAGAATAAGAATTGAGGAACAAGAGAAATGAAATGCAACATTTAATACCGATACTATATTAGAATCAATCGCACAACCAATTACTTCAATTCAACAAAATTAATCAACGGGAAGAAAATATTCAAAAAGTTTTAAAACTATTACACTTTTACCAATTTAATTATAAATCTTTTATATTTTATTTATTTTTTTTATCTACTTTTTTTTCCCTTTTTTTACCTTTCTGTCAACCGTGGATGAGGTTCACCCTTGCCAAGGTTGGTGAGGAAACCCTCACCTAGGGGTGTGGTCGCCAGGCCAGCGATGGCGACCGTGCTCGGCTATTGATGAGGCCGGCAATGGCTGAATTTGTCGTGGCTACCATTATGAGATTCGGTCAACAACTTGCCCTGGATGATATTAGTAAACCAGGACTTCAGATACAACGTCTCTAAAACATTGAATTACGTCATTTTAGCGTAACGAGACGGATATAAGTGAGACCACACGTTAATATCCTCCTCAAATTTTATAATTAATATCCTGACAATCAGTAATTAATCAAAAAGAAGAGTACACCCAACGACGTGTACATTTCATCATGATCTTATTTCATTGGTCATTTGTGCTGACTTTTGATCTTTGCAAGATACCGGCGCTGATTGGTTAACATTATCTTCACATTTTCTAACTTCGTTCACCGGTTTCAGAACCGAATAGAAGCAAAAGGCGTTGAGAAAAAGGGGAAGCTTCATGGTAAAATATAGCTTGACTTTTTTCGAAAGACTTTGGACATTTGTACTGGTTTTGAACGATTCTACTTTGATTTTTCTCTCAACCTTGTTCACAACATTATAAATCGTGCCCCGGGATTGCAAAATGCTGAGTTAACATCAACCAACATTGAGGTCACGAAGCTGGTCACAACTCCACAGTATCGGGCCATAGTTTCATCTGTTGTTTCTATGTACAAGATGATGATATGCGAACACTCCATTTGTGTGGGGAAGGTACAAAAAAAGAAGTCTTAAACATATTACACTTATATCAATTCAATCATAAACATTTCAATTATGCTAATTGAGTTCTCGAAAATTTGTCAATGTAATTCATCTAATCAATTTTGACCAAAAATCAGCAACATAGATATCGAATGTCCTAAGTGGAATGGTTAGCATTGACATAGAATAATTTTTTTTGAATTACTTTTTTTCTTTTATTTCCTCTTTATTTTTTATATTTTTCCCCAACTGTGAGTTGGCAAGGTCAATGCTAACCATTGCCGGCCAAAGGTGAAGGTTTGACACCCTCGCTTGAGCTCCTTGACTATGGCTAGCGAGGTGTCATGGTTCTTGTCAAGACCTTGGTGATGACATGGAGGCCTTGCTAATGGCTGGTGGAGGCTGCGATGCCTCCACCCAGATCAAGCAAGGGTAAAGAAAAAAAATAATAGAGAAAAGAAAAGAAAAATATTAAAATTTGTCAAATTTGTCCCTCTCAGTGTTGGCCATCTTGGTCATGCTATTAAAAATGATCGACGTTGATATCAATAATTTCCAATCAAAATTGACTTAATAGACTACATTAACAAATTGTCAAAAGATTTATGACTTAATTAATACAATCGAAAGGTTTAGGACCAACTTAGCATAAGTGCAATTGGTATATGACATTTTTTATACTTTTTCTCCACAAGTGCTCACTCATACCAGGCCAACTCCCACTAATCAACTCTAAGAGCCTTTTCCCTTCTCTTTCTACCACTCCTCAGCTTCCATTTCATCCACATCAACTACTAAACCTTGGGTCACTATTTTTATTAGAAAGTTTAACCCAAAAACTTTAGCTAATTAGTAAAGAAAGACCACATGTATATAAATAGTATAAAAACCCCATTGATATGCAAGTGAAATACTTTTAACTCCCTTCTCACATGCAAATTGAATTAAGAATTACATGAATTTGATGACCACTTGCCAAAGTAGGGCGTGTGTAAAATAAATTGGGCCAAATACAAGCTCTAATAACATTAAAATAATTGGAGAATTGAGTCAATCAAGCACACATATTTGATTGATATTTTGTACAGTATAAAGAGGTAGATATCGCCTAATGTAATTTTGGTATAAGTTAAAGATCAAGATAACAATTTAATCTACATGAAATGTTTAAAAAAAGAAGAAGAAGAAGAGCAAAATGAGGAAAAATCTCCAAATAATCAGCTCATATATGCATTACTTGATGTGATCTCTTCATGCTGACTGATAGAACATTTTGCACTATAACTGTGCTAATATTTCAGTATTTGGTTTGTTACTTCAATATTGTTGTCATCTACCTCCGTAACTTCCCATGCCATTGTGCTGGCTTGATGTCCACGGAAGTGTCGGACCTCCAAATCTAGAGAAGCCCACTCCAAACTCGAAGACCGGCGATCCCTACACTATTGCAAGACTCAACTACAAACGTCAAGATCTCAATAGGGATGGAGGAGCTCCGAAGATTGAGAGTCAAGCCAAGCCGGATTGAAATAAACAACTGAGGATTTGAACAAGTGCGGGAAGACGATAAGGAGAAGATGGCAGGAACGGAGGTGCGCCGTGGCGTGGCCTGACAGGGATGGTGATTGACGAGGGAAGTGCGGCAGTCAGGCATAAGGCAACCAATGGGTTAGAGGAGGAGAGAATATAGATTTATGGGTTAGCGTTTGATATGATTTGAATTAGGTATAGCGAAGCTTATAATTGGATGGATAAGTGTAACATCCCGTGGAAGAGACTGCAAATGAGTACAGATGATCTGCATCCCCCAAGGCAAGTACATTTTAACCCTCTCCCTCTCTCAAGTATGAAAACAATGGAAACCTTCTTGAATGTTGGTAGAACGTTACTTGGCCTAAAATTGTGTCATCGTGCTTTCTCTCCCTCCCTCTCTCCCTCCATTAAGCTCGGGTTCTTCAATCATCCCAAAAAACACGATCATATATAATATTTTATTAATATGATTTCTTAATTTCTTTATAATTCATCTTATTTTGATAGATTACAGAATAAACAAAGCTTATGTTGATTCTAATTTGTCAGTCATTCACTGCCATTTAATGATGTGAGCCTGTCTTTAGTAGATAACTTACAATCAAATAACATAAACTAATATTTTCAATTTGTTTTTTAAGCAAACAAATATAAGAAAATGATTTATTTTCTCTGAAATTATATTTTCTGGAAACAATTTCCAGTGACAAAAGGTTTTTGGTGAAACAAATAGATTCTTATGTCAAAGGTAGTTCAGAATTTGATAAAAATAAATGGAAGGGACGGGTTTGATGCAAAATAGTACTTCCAGAAAAAGGTAATTTAAAAAGGGAACAGGATAAATCTTGGGGATAGATTTTAAGATATTTTCTTCTATTAATAAACAATTAATTCTCCTTCCCAACTTTGCTTTTGTATCACCTA
Organism: Eucalyptus virginea; assembly: GCA_014182375.1. Classification (NCBI taxonomy): domain Eukaryota; kingdom Viridiplantae; phylum Streptophyta; class Magnoliopsida; order Myrtales; family Myrtaceae; genus Eucalyptus; species Eucalyptus virginea. The sequence continues at coordinate 16,441,852 of CM024517.1, read as the reverse complement.
CTGTAACGAAAACAACATTAATCATTGTTTAAATTGTTGTCGTCCTCTCTACGTTCCCAGATGCAAGCTTGCACGCATAAATAAAACATGATTTGACTTTTTGTGTGGAGATCGTTCTTACCCTATGAAAGACATCATTTGGTATCATCCGGGGCTGATAATTTTAGTAGAATATGATTGTAATAAGGGCTAGAAACTTCAAAAGCTTTTAAATTGAACCTTCCCAACATCTTATCATTAGATGTCATGCAGACATGCTGAGCGTGCGTAAAGTCAAAACTGCATAAAGTCCAAACTCTTGCCATCCGTCGATTTTCTCTCAAGCACTTTAACATGGCAGCTTTCATGCCTAATCCATATGACCTAAAAGGGAAGTCTTAATAGAGTTTGGTATTTGCATGCGGGAATGATGTCAGCCTCAAGGTCAACTGTTTCTAACAAATGATGGGTTCCAGAGGCCAAAGCATGTATGTTCTTCTTGCTCAGACCACCAGATTGCCGACCCAATAAAAGATTAATATGCAGCATCTGAGTTTCTGCGTGATCAAAAACTTCTTTTCAGATTATGTTGGCCGTCCAATTAAGCGGTCCTTGTAAGTTGAACATGCATACTAGTGATTAATTGATTTAATAGGCTTATTATCTAAGAATTCAAAGGATAAGCATGATTATTGTTTAGAAAGAATATATGTAATTGAGTATAGGCTCTTTACTCTTATCTCCAAAGAGCAGTTATGCAGCATGTGTTAGCATAGCAAAATGAAATCGGATTTTACATGTCAAGTGTGGTTTCAGAGATCAACCTTAGTTCAATTAATTTCCACTTTATTTTACCCAAAAATAGGGGAAAAAAAAAGAATTTATAACCTAGGTGAAGGTTTTTCACGCGGGCACTCATGATCTTCGAAGTTAACCTTAGTTATGGATTAAAAAACCCAAATTTTTATCAACTTTTTTTTTTTCCAAATATCCATTTATTTTGCAAAAAAAATTAATTTTTTATTAAAGGTAAAAAGCAATAAATGTATAAAGATTTTTTTTTTGGGTAGAGGCCAATATATATATAAAGAATGATGAAGATGAAGTCGTGTGGGCCGGCTTCTTCTTTTCTTTAGAGCCCATTCTTCGTCATTTCCTTTTAGCCCATGAAAGCCTAAAAAGGATGAGGTGTGCCGGCCATGGCGCAAGCCGCGATCTAAAACCATCTTGAATGGAGTAGCTGGCGCGAGGGGGAAGAAGAGAAAAATAGAAAGACTCCTTCTCGGAGAGAGGTGGGGGAGGACGCTCAAGCGAGGGTGGGTGCGCGAGGATGCAGAGAGGAACGCTCGCGGCAACGAGAGGATCGGGCATGGCCGCCATTGCTAGGGGGCTGGCTGGTTTTCTGAGGGAAGAGAGAAGTTCCACCATTGGACGAGAGAGAGAAAGGAGAGAAGGGATGAGGCAGAACTCTTGGGAATCGATGGTTTGCTTAAAAAACCATAGGAGAGAGAGAGTGACATTTTAGGAAATGGGTATTGTAACATGCAAAATGTGCAATCTATGATTTTCATAACTATAACAAGAACACAAATAATCGAGTAAAAAGATTAACGCACCGGATCCATCGTTCTCGATGCGAAAAAAAAAGCGATAAATTGGAATTTTTGTTCTTAATGCGGAAGCGGAAAATTTATGATCCCGAACAAGTCTATCTCCTCTATTGTGGCTCAATGAGACATGCACGTGTCTTTCTCCTTTATTGCACTGAAACGGCCCTTTCACTTCTAGGTATACACTATTTGAGGATAATTGTGAGAATTATGGTTAAATGAGAGATTTGAGCATTATTTATAGAGTTTTCAGTCAGACCTTATCACTAAGGGCCAGGCTCAACTCGCCCTACACTAGTCAATCCATATTAGACTAATTAAAAAACCTTATATCTCACCTTAGATCAATCCCGTAAACGATAAATTATGATATGAATTCATGTAGTACACGTTAGGAAAACTCTAACTCGTATATGTGGGTTCTTAAGCAAAGAGGGCCTCGGGAGTTTATCCCGGATTCCAGAGCTCCTATCAAGGGAAAACCCAGAGTCTGTTCTTCACCGATTCGACGAGCTTGCTACCACGGGAAGAATAAGAACGGCCAGACGACCTCCAACGTTGCCGACCATGATCTCATACCGCCGAGCAAAGCAGGTAAAATCTCGTTTTCCGAGAGTCCCGCTTTGCCTCAGCCGAGAAATACATATCTGAGTGAGTTGATTAGTTATCTCGAGGAGACTGAAGAAATCGAGTAGGTTTGTTGCTAATAATAATGTCCGGGATCTGCACGTGTTGTTGCGAGTGGGAGGATCTTATTAAAATCAGATCGGAGGCTTGTTCAGACTACTGCCCATCACTTGTTTGATAAAATGCCGGAATCAGGTTCCGATCCGAGTTTGGCCGTCTGATGTAGAGCGGTGGCCGGAGTTCTGGTACTTGTGCGATGGAGTTGTTGCTTCAGCCAACGGTCTGCAGGTGAGGAAATCTTCGGAGAAGGAGGAGTCGCGAGGTTGAAGAAGATGCGGTGAGGAAAAGACAAAAAAGGAGAAAAGAAATAAAATAAAATAAAAAAGGAAAAAGGGGGAAAACCGCAAGAAAAATGATAAGGCTAGGAAGAATGGAGAATGGGCTATTGGCTGGTTGGTCGTGGGCTGGCTTCTTTTCTTTTTAAATTTGGGCCAAAATACTAAAATTAAGAAGAAGAGAAGTGTTCATGGGCTTATTTAATTATTTCGAATGGGCCTTCCGGGTGAACGTTTTTAACCCTTAACATTTTTAGCCCAACCCGCTCCGAATTACTTTCATATTAATATTTGAAAATATATTAATAGTAAATAAATAAATATTAAAAAAATTAAAAATTAGAAATATAATAAAAATTAAAAATTCAGAAAATGATAAATTTTTTAAAAATTTTAGGAAGTAAAAAATTTAGAAAATTCGAAAATCAATAAAAAAAAAAATTAGAGTTTTAGAAAATCGTACAAAAAAATTAAAATAATTATTAAAAATAATTTAAAAAAGAGAGAGAAATTTAGAAAACACTTAGAAATTAAAACCCAAAATTGGATAAGCCTTAAAAACTCCATTTGTGTGGAGAAGGTATAAAAAAGAAGTTTTAAACATATTGCACTTATACCAATTAAATCATAAACATTTCAATTATCCTAATTGAATTCTCGGAAATTTGCCAATGTAATACATCCAGTCAATTTTGACCAAAAACCACCAACATAGATATCGAATGTCCTAAGTGGCATGATTAGTACTAACGTAGATAATTTTTTTCCTATAATTTTTTTTTTTTTGAATTACTTTTTTTCTTTACTTTCCCCTTTCTTTTTTATTTTTTTCTGTGTGAGCCGGCAAGGTCAACGCTAACCATCACCGGCCAAAGGTGAAGGTTTGACGCCATCGCTTGAGCTACTTGATTATGATTGGCGAGGGTGTCATGGCTCTTGTCAAGACCTTGGTGACGACATGGAGGCCTTGCCTGTGGCTAATGAGGGTTGTGATGCCTCCGCCCAAATCAAGCAAGGGTCATTGACCCTCATTGGCTCGGAGTTTTGTATATATAAAAGAAAGAAAATAATAGAGAAAAGAAAAGAAAAATATTAAAATTTGTCAAATTTGTCCCTCTTAGAATTGGCTATCCTAGTCATGCTATTAAGAATGATCGGCATCTATGTTAGTAATTTCTAATCAAAATTGGCTCGATAGATTACATTGACAAATTGTCAAAATGTTTATAATTTAATTGACACAATAAAAATATTTATGACAAACTTAGCATAAAGGCAATAGGTATATGGCATTTTTTATACTTTTTCTCCATAAGTGCTCACTCATACCGGGCCAACTCCCACTAACCAACTCTAAGAGCCTTTTTCCTTCTCTCTTTACCACTCCTCAACCTCCATCTCATCCACATCAACTACTAAACCTTGGGTCACTATTTCTATTAGAAAGTTTAACTCTAAACTTTAATTGATTTGGTAAAGAAAGACCACATGTATATAAATAGTATAAAAACCCCATTGATATGAGAGTGAAATACTTTTAACACCATTTCTCACATGCAAATTGAATTAAAAATTACACGAATTTGACAACCACTTGCCAAGGTAGGGCACATGTAAAATAAATTGGGTCAAATACAAGCTCTAATAGCATGAAAATAATTGGAGAATTGAGTCAATGAAGCACGCATATTTTATTGATATTTTGTATGATATAAAGAGGTAGATATTGCCTAATATAATTTTGGTATAAGTTTAACATAAAGATAACAATTTGATCTACATTAAAAGAAAAAAAAAAGGAAAATGAGGAAAAATCTCCAAATAATCAGCTCATATATTCATTGCTTGATGTGATCTCTTCATGCTGACTGATAGAAGATTTTGCACTATAACTGTGCTAATATTTCAGTATTTGGTTTGTTACTTCAATATTGTCGTCATCTACCTCCATAACTTCCCATACCATGGTGCTAGCTCGACGTCCATGGAAGCGTCGGGCCTCCAAATCTAGAGAAGCCCACTCCAAATTCGAAGACCGGCGATCCATACACTATTGCAAGACTCAACGACAAACATCAAGATCTCAATAGAGATGGAGGAGCTCCCAGATTGAGAGTCAAGCCAATCCGGATTGAAATAAACAACTGAGGATTTGAACAAGTGTGGGAAGACGATACGGAGAAGATGGTAGCAACGACGGTGCACCGTGGCATGGCCTAATAGGAATGGTGATTGACGAGGGAAGCGCAACAGTCAGGCAAAGGCCAATGAGTTAGAGGAGGAGAGAATATAGATTTATGTGTTAGCGTTTGATATGATTTGGATAAGTGTAACATCCCATGGAAGAGACTGCAAATGAGTACAGATGATCTGCATCCCGCAAAGCAAGTACATTTTAACCCTCTCCCTCTCTCAAGTATGAAAACATTGGAAACCTTCTTGAATGTTGGTAGAACGTTACTTGGCCTAAAATTGTGTCATCGTGCTTTCTCTCTCCCTCCCTCCCTCCGTTAAGCTCGGGTTCTTCAACCTCCCAAAAAACACGATCATATATAATATTTTATCAATATGATTTCTTAATTTCTTTATAATTCATCTTATTTTGATGGATTACAGAATAAAAAAAGATTATGTTGATTCTAATTTGTCAGTCATTCATTGCCATTTAATGATGTGAGCCTGTCTTTAGTAGATAACTTACAATCAAATAACATAAAACTATTTTTTTTCAATTTGTTTTTTACGTAAACAAATATAAGAAAATGATTTATTTTCTCTGAAATTGAATTTTCTGGAAACAATTTCCAGTGACAAAAGGTTTTTGGTGAAACAAATAGATTCTTATGTCAAAGGTAGTTCAGAATTTGATAAAAATAAATGGAAGGGGAGGGTTTGATGCAAAATAGTACTTCCAGAAAAAGATCATTCAAAATGGGAACGGGATAAATCTTGGGGATGGATTTTAAGATATTTTCTTCTATTAATAAACAATTAATTCTCCTTCCCAACTTTGCTTTTGTATCACCTACTGTAACGAAAGCAACATTAATCATTGTTTAAATTGCTGTCGTCCTCTCTACGTTCCCAGATGCAAACTGCCACGCATAAATTACTGAGACATGATTGACTTTTGTGTGGAGAATCTCCATTCTTACCCTATGAAAGACATCAATTGGTACTATCCGGGGACGATAATTTTAGCAGAATTTGATTGTAATAAGAACTAGAAACTTTGAAAAGCTTTAACATTGAACTTTCCCAACATCTTATCGTTAAATGTCATGCAGACACGCCGAGCGTGCATAAAGTCAAACCTGCATAAAGTCCAAACTTTCGCTGTTCGTCAAATTTCTCTCGAGCACTTTAACATGGCAGCTTTCAAAAATCCATATGACCTGAAGGTGAAGTCTAAAGGGTGTTAGTCTTTCCAAGCGAGAATGATGTCATCCTCAAGGTCAACTATTTCTGACAAATGATGGGTTCCAAGGGCCAAAGCATGTATGTTCTTCTTGCTCACTACTAGCAGATTGCCGACCCAATAAAAAATTAATATGTAGCATCTGAGTTTCTGCGTGATCAAAACTTCTTTTCAGATTATGTTGACCATCCAATTAAGCTGTTCTTGTAAGTTGAACGTGCTTAATAGTGATTAATCAATTTAATAGGCTTATTATTTAAGAATTTAAAGGATAAGCATGATGATTGTTTAGAAAGAATATATGTAATTAAGTATAGGCTCTTTACTCTTATCTCCAAAGAGCGGTGGTGCAGCATGTGTTAGCATAGCAAAATGAAATCAGATTTTACATGTCAAGTGTGGTTTCAGAGATCAACCCTATTCAATTAATTTCCACTTTATTTTACCCAAAAATAGGGAAAAAAATAATTTAGAACCTAGTTGAAGGCTTTTCACGCGTGCACTCATGATCTTTGAAGTTACTAAGCTTAGTCATAGATTGTACTTGTTAACACCCAAATTTTTATCGACTTTTTTTTTTTTCAAATATCCATTTATTTTGCAAAAAAATTTATTTTTTTTATAAAAGGTAAAATCAATATATATAAAAATTATTGAGACGTGATTGACTTTTTGTGCAAAGATCGTTCTTACCCTATGAAAGACATCATTTGGTACTATCTGGGGCCGATAATTTTAACAGAATATGATTGTAATAAGGACAAGAAAGTTCGGAAAGCTTTGACATTAAACATTTCCAACATCTTAACCTTAGATGTTACACAGACACGCCGAGCGTTCGTAAAGTCAAAATTGCATAAAGTCCAAACTCTCGCTATCCGTTGAATTTCTCTCGAGCACTTTAACATGGCAGCTTTCAAAAATCCATAATACCTAAAAGTGAAATCTTAATAGAGTGTTGGTATTTGCAAGCGGGAATGATGTCAGCCTCAAGGTCAACCATTTCTGACAAATGATGGGTTCTAGAGGCCAAAGCATGTATGTTCTTCTTGCTTAGACTACCAAATTGTCGACCCAATAAAATTAATATGCAGCATCTGAGTTTCTGCATGATCAAAAACTTCTTTTCAGATTATGTTGGCCGTCCAATTAAGCAATTCTTGTAATTTTTTTTTTTTTTTTATATGACCTGAAAACCTCCTTACAGCCGGCAGCCGGCGGGTAAATCCGGAGGCGAACTAAGCTGCCACCACAAGCTCAGCCGCAGGTAAATCGCGCAATAGGGACGTGGGGTTTCGAACTCCTCACCTATCATTAGGATCACATGAGCTCTAGCCAACACGGCCACCACGGCCGATGGTGTAGTTCTTGTAAGTTGAACGTGCATAATAGTGATTAATCAATTTAATAGGCTTATTGTCTAAGAATTTAAAGGAAAAGCATGATGATTGTTTAGAAAGAATATATGTGATTGAGTAAAGCCTCTTTACTCTTATCTCCAAAGAGCGGTCGTGCAGCATGTGTTAGCATAACAAAATGAAATCGAATTTTACATGTTAAGACTAGTTTCGGAGATTGGCTCTAGTTCAATTAATTTCCACTTTATTTTACCCAAAAATAGGGGGAAAAAGAATTCAGAACCTAACTGAAGGTTTTTCACGCGTGCACTCATGATCTTCAAAGTTACTGTGATCAGTTATGGATTGTATCTATTGACATTCAAATTTTTATCGACTTTTTTTTCAAATATCCATTTATTTTGCAAAAAAATATAATTTTTTTATAAAAGGTAAAAGCAATATATATATAAAGAATGATGAAGTCGGGTGGGCCGGCTTCAGCCATCTAAGTTCGTTTCTTTTTCTCCTTTGAGCCCATCTTCATCTTTTCCTTTTAGCCCATAAAAGCTTTAAAAAGGTTGAGGCGTGCCGGCCATGACGCAAGCCGCGATCCAAAACCTTCTAAATGCAGTAGCTGGCGCGAGGGGGAAGAAGAGAAAAACAGAAAGATTCCTTCTCGGAGAGAGGTGGGGGAGGACGCTCAGGCGAGGGCGGGTGCATGAGGAGGCAGAGGGGAACGCTCGGGGAGACGAGAGGATCGGGCATTGGCCGCCATTGATGGGGGGCTGGCTGGCTTTTTGAGGGAAGAGAGAAGTTCCGCCATTGGAGACGAGAGAGAGCAAGGAGAGAGGGGGTGAGGCGGAACTTTTGGGGGATTGTTGGTTCACTGAAAAAGGCCACACCAGAGAGAGAGAGCGACATTTTAGGAAGTGGGTATATCTGGGTTCTCAAGCAAAGGGGGGCCTCGTCGCCGGAGTTTATCCCGGATTCCGGAGCCCGATCGGGGGCAAACCCAGATTCTGTCCTTCACCGATTCGACGAGCTTGCTACCACGGAAGAATAGGAACGGCCAGACGACCTTCAGCGTTGTCAACTGGGATCTCATACCACCGAGCAAAGCAGGTAAAATCTCGTTTCCCGAGAGTCCTGCTTTGCCTCAGCCGAGAAATACATGTCTGAGTGAGTTGATTAGTTATCTCGAGGAGACTGATGAAATCAAGTAGGTTTGTTGCTAATAATAATGTCCGGGGTCTGTACGTGTTGTTGCGAGTGGGAGGAACGTATTAAAATCAGATTGGAGGCTTATTCAGACGACTGCCCATCACTTGTTTGATAAAATGCCAGAATGAAGTTCCGAAACTCCATGTTTCTGATTCGACGTTAGAAGTCTTGTTTAATGTTTGTGTAACATCCCATTTTCATTTGTGTAATATTGTCCGCTTTGGGTCCACTTCCGCCTGCGCGGACGAACCGCCATCCCAGCCATGGTCTTTTCCCTCACTCACGCTTTAAAACGCGTTACACAAAGAGAGGAACCCAAGCTTTAGAAGCTAACAAGACCTCCTCCATAAAGCGATGTGGGACAAGAGAGGGCTGTCACACTCTCCACCTCTTAACAAGCCGGCGTCCTCGCCGTGGCCCCACGGCGTCGAACAGCATTCTTCTTTACGTGGCCCCACACGCGGATCGGGAGTTGGCTCGATACCACTTGTAACATCCAGGGGTTCCACTGTGTAATATTGTCCGCTTTGGGTCACCCGCCCGGCACGGACGAACCGCCATCCCACCACGGTCTTTTCCCTCACGACTTTAAAATGCGTTACGCAGGGTGAGAGGGCCAAGCCTTATAAAGTAACCAAGACCTCTCCCTGGCGATGTGGGACAAGAGAGGAGGCTGTCACAGTTTGATTGCTCACACATTATCGGAGCACGACTCATTTTGGTGTGTTTTCGCTGGGTTTCCAAGTGACTTAGTGGAAACAAATTGGTTGATGGCGGTTTGGCTTTGAGTCCCCTCCACCACCCCGCGCAGCTAGTGGTTTGAGGCTGCACCAGTCAGTCCACTTCACTGCATTTTAGCACATTTTTGTTTGGCTTGTTGTTAACCTAAATTTCACAATTTTACTTAAGACTTAATAGCATTAAAGGTTAGGAATTAGTCGCTAAAAAAAATATGAATGAAATCCAAAAAATTATCATAGAAAAGAAAAAAAACAACGAAACAACAAAAAAACAACAAAATGCTTAAGGGGGGTCGGGTTGGGCCTGATCTGGCCTTGGCTCGACCCGCCCCTTTTTCTTTTCTTCTCTCCCTCACGCTAGGCTCGGCCCAGCGTTCATTCCAATTTGGCCCGGCCCGTGCCAACTTGTCTCCTTCTCGGCCATCCCTTCGCACGCGACTTGCAACAAGAGTAGAGGGGGAGAACAGAAGAAAAAAAAAAAGGAGAGAGCGCGAGGGAGTGAAGAGAGTTGGAGGGAGAGACCGCCGACCACCGCACGGCCAACAACCTACCGCCGTGCCTCCTTACCTGCTCCAAAACTTTGACCAGATGTAGAGACCAGAGGAGTGAGAGAGAGAGAGAGAGGGGGAGGGGGGGGGGAGACAGAAAGCTCGAGAGATGAGAGAGCACCGCCGGGAGAGAACAGAGACGGAGGAGAAATAAGGGAGTTCACACGACTTTTGCCAAAGAGATCTTTGATGGTGAGCGAGCCAGAGAAGGAGAGACATCGAGTTAGCCCAGATCTAATCGGAAATGATCAAACCTAGGGAGACAATGCTACTCTATCGTTGCTTGCTAAAGCCACTTTGCCCTCCTTCTACCTGCGACCTAGCCACGACGCCGCTCTGCCGCTCTACCAACGACCTGCAAGCCCAACGCCTATAGTCGCACCACCGGTTACCCCATGCGAACACCATCCGTAATGCTTGTTGTTGTCGCCCACACACTACAGCCTCCGAGTGCCAACACCCGCACCTTGCACCTCCGCCACCACCACTGTTGGTTTGCCGCTCTCCTCTACCGGATTGCTGTCGTAGCGACACCTCTGCACAAGCACCCTCCCGCAACGCCAGAACCGGTCATCGAGCCACCGCACGCCTCCACCTCTACTCCGACGCCTAGTAGCCCCCACTTGCACTGCCCTTCGTCCGAAGCTCCGCCTCGTCTCCACCTAGCTCTGCCGACGTTGCTGCCCATTGTCGAGCACCATTCGCCTCCTTTGCGCCACTGCAACACCAGTCCACACCCTTGACGCCAGCAACCGAGCCGGTCGTTGAGCCCTCTCGCCACGCAACTTACAACACCCGTCGACGCTGCTGCCCGTCGCCGCTATCACCCGTTGTGTCGCCGCCACCATCCACACTACCGCTGCTCACCACGTCACCGCCATCCCCGACTGTCCCTCGTCAGCAACGCAAAGGAGCAAGGGAGAGAAGAGCGGAACCGGGTAGGTTTGGTCTTCGAAGCGAGTCGGGTGCGCGTCCCGAAACGGGTAGGGTTTTTGGCAATTTGGGCTAGGTTTGGACTATTTTTGCACGTGGGCTTTATTTTAAAAAGAACTAGACCAAACTGGGCCTGCACATTAGGCCCAGCTGACCGGGTTTGTAAGTTTGGGTCGCGTGGCCCGGCTCGGTCGAGCCGGGCCGTCTGGCCCGATTTGGTTCAGGCTCGGGCCCTTTTCAACAAACCGGGTCGGACCCAACCGAGGATCCGACCCGAGTCATTTTTAATATATTATAATGTTAAAATGTTAAAATAATATTAAAATAATATTTTAAAAATTAAAAAATTCTGAAAATCCAAAATGTAGGGTTTGGTTAGGAATTGCCATATATTGCATTCTTAGTGTAATTAGGCTTTTATTTGCTTGTATTTTGATTATATCGTATGTTTAATTTGCATATCTAATAATGTTTAATTGCGCGTATTTAATTTTACTGCAATTAGGATCTTGGTAGTTATGAATATTACTTTAATGATTGCGTATTCGCATGATTATCTCATATGTTAGTGGATAGGTATAAAATCAATCCAAACTACCTAACAAAAATATTTCCTTCTCAAATGAACAAGATTAGGTACCGAAAGGGTAATAATTGGTCAATTTGTGTAATCAAGTCCCCGACCCTAGATTTTCTGGTTGCGTAGGAATTGAGGTATACTCCCATATCTCAATTGGTTTCTAGTCGACTCCAATAGGCTAGTGGCGACTCTTTTTGTGTAAAATTTCTAAAAAATATTCCAATGTCATACAGGGTATGGGCTTGGAGAGCCCGCACCTAATCATGGGCTATAGGCCCATCTTTTAGGTAGGCAATACCCCTAAACCCACGAGAGTAGGTTGTGATAGCTTGACGACTCCACTGGGGATTTGGTTTTAGATCTTAGAGGACTTAGGCCTAAATTTATCTTGTTCAAAAATATTTTTGTTTGGCAGTAAGGATTCCGGTACGCCCCTAACTTTGTTTGGCAGTAAGGTGTTAAATGTTTTTCTAGAATGGGAGGTATAAGGGGAAGTGTTTGCTCACATTTGTCTTGCAGGGAGGTGTAGGAATGTATGGTTTATTTGTATGTACGAAGTGTTGTTTGCCTATAAATTATTGTACATGTATCATTTGCATTGCACTACGCTCTAGCACACATAACCTGCTGCCGAAGCTGGGTTGCATAGGATTTCTTAGCATGGTGTCGAGATGGATACCGCTCCGACTACAATCATGTAGTACGAGTCGTCCATCTCTACCCCGAAATTTCTTTCTTCATGTCGAAGGTACCCACCCCGGTCTACAATCGCGCGACACGGGTCGGTTCTTTAATGAAGCCGGAGTCATGGGTAACCCGACCTAGCTGCGAGCTTGTTGGTTCAGTCCGGTGATCCTATGGCTTTATTTTGAGTTGTATAGAGTAGAAATCGAATCACATCCCATGTGCATGTCTATGTAATAAAAAAAAACAAACAAAACAAAGGTCGGCACCCATTGTAAGTATCATTTTCCTATCTATTTGCTCATTTCGTATTGAATTTCCATCTTGAAATTCGCGAACATCAATCGATTGCCTTCGGTGCTATATAGGCTTAACATTGAATGTAAGTGTTAAACACTTTGATTTCGCCTTGTCAAACACATGGTTTTGTTTAAATTTCTAGTTATGGGCTTGAAATCATCTATAAGGTTTATGGTTAGCCTTAAACCATGTCAGTTATAAGGTTTGTGGGTCTATCTTTAAAACCACGGGGTTGGTGGCTTTTCCTAAACCACACGGCTTGTGGGTTCATTTGTAAACCACGTTTGTCTGCATCCGGTCGAAACCTGTTCGTACATGGTGAGACTATCATACCTGGTCAAAACCCGTTTGTATATGGTGAGACTTTTCTCCCAGTCGAAACTTGTTCGTATACGATAAGACTATCATATCCAGTCGAAACCCGTTCACATACGGTGAGACATTTCTCACAGTCGAAACTTATTCATACACAGTGAGACTATCATACCCGATCGAAACTCGTTCGTATACGGTAAGATCTTTCTCCCAGTTGAAACCCGTTCGTACACGGTGAGACTATCGTACCCGATTGAAACTCATTTGTACACGGTGGGAGAAGGAACCCGTTTATACACAGCGAGACTATCATCCGGTCGAAACCCATTTGTACACGGTGAGATCTTTCTCCGAGTTGAAACCCGTTTGTACACGATGAGACTATCATACCCGGTCGAAACCCGTTTGTATATGGCGAGACTATCATACCTAGTCGAAACCCGTTTGTACACAATGAGACATTTCTTCTCGTCAAAACCTATTTTTACACGGTGAGACTATTACATCCGGTCGAAATCCATTTGTACATGGTGAGACCTTTTTTCCAGTCGAAACCCGTTTTTACACGGTGAGACATTTTTTCCAGTCTAAACCACACGGTTGGTAGGTCTATCCTTAAACCACACGGTTAGTGGGTTTATCCTTAAACCACACGGTTCGTGGGTCATCCTTAAATCACCTTTTAAAATGTTCATGAGTCTATCTTTAAACTACGATTTTTCAAAAGGTTCATGTTCAACCTTAAACCATGTCATCTACAAAGGTTTATGAGTTTTCCTATATTTCCAACCCGGTAGAAACCCGTTGTTATACGGTGAGACCTCATTTTTCTTTCTTCTTATGATACGGCGTGCTTTTGTAGCCCGGGGTCTTCCTTCTTCTTATGACACGGCATGCTTCTGTAGCCCGGGGTTTCTCTTTCTTCTTTTGACACGGTGTGCTTCTATAACCCAGAGTCTTTCATTCTTCTTATAACAAGACGTGCTTTCATAACTCTGAGTTTTTCCCATCGACCTGATGCGTGCTTATGCACCCAAGGTCTTTCTATCGCCAAAATAATTTAGGTGTCTTCTGTCTTTAAATGCAACCTCTTCGAGCTCCCATTCAAAGAGGGGCAGCTGTTGACACCTAAATTTCACAATTTTACTGAAGACTTAATAGCATTAAAAGTTAGGAATTAGTCGCTAAAAGAAAAAGAATGAAATTCAAAAAGTTGTCTTAAAAAAGAAAAAAACAACGAAACAAAAAAGAAAAAAAAAACAACAAAATGCTTAAGGGGGTCGGGTTGTGCCTAATCTGGCATTGGCCCGGCCCGCCCCTCTTTCTTTTCTTCTCTCCCTCACGCTGGGCCCGGCCTAACCTTCATTCCAATTCGGCCCGGTCTGCGCCAGCCTGTCTCCTTCTCGGCCATCCTTTCGCACGCGACTTGCAAGAAGAGTAGAGGGGAGCGCGAGGGAGTGAAGAGAGTTGGAGGGAGAGACAGCCGACCACCGCATGACTGACAACCCGCCGCCGTGCCTCCTTTCTCACTCTAAAACTCCAACTAGATGCAGAGATCAGAGGAGTGAGAGAGAGGAGGGGAGATAAAAAGCTCGAGAGAGGAGAGAGCACCACTAGGAGAGAACAGAGATGGAGGAGAAAGAGGAGAGTTCACACGATTTCCGCCGGAGAGATCACCGGCGGTGAGCAATCTAAAGAAGGAGAGACGCCAAGTGAGCCCAAATTTGATCGGAAATGATCAGATCTGGGAGACAATGTTGCTCTGCCGTCGCCTGCCGGAGCCACTCCGCTCTCCTTTTGCTCGCTACCCAGCCATGACGCTGCTCCTGCTTCCCTCACTTGTGAGCTTGCACTGCTACTCCGCCACTCTACTAGCGACTTGCGAGCCCAATGCCTACAGCCGCGCCGCCGGTTACCCCGTGTGAACACCACTCATAACGCTTGCCATCGTCGCCTGCGCACTGCTGCCTCCAAGCGTCGACGCCCGTGCCTACACCTCCGCCATTGCCACTGCTGGTTCTCCGCTCCCTTTTGCCGAACTGCCACTGCAGCAGCACCCTCCTGCGACGCCAAAACCGGTTGCTGAGCCATCGCGAGCCTCCGCTTTTGCTTCGATGCCTAGTAGCCCCCGCCCGCGCCGCCCTCCATCTGAAGCTCCGCCTCGTCTCCACCTAGCTCTGTCGACGCTACGCCCATCGCCGAGTGCCGTTTGCCTCCTCTCGCGCCATCGCAAAGACACCGGTCAAACCCTTGTCGCCGCGGCTTGAGCCGGGCCGTCGAGCCCCTTCACCACGCGACCTGTAACACCTGCTGACGTTGTTGCCCGTCACCCCCGCCACCTATGTGTCGCTGCCGCTGTCCACACTATTGCTGCTCACCGCATTGCTGCCATCCCCAACCGTCCCTCGTCAGTGCCGCAAAGGAGCAAGGGAGAGAAGAGGCGGGGTTTGGTCTTTGAAGCAGGTCGGGCGCGGGTCGTGAAACGGGTAGGGTTTTTGAGCAATTCGGGCCGGGTTTGGGCTATTTTTGCATGTGGGCTTTATTTTAAAAAAAAAATTAGACCAAACTATGCTTCCACATTAGGCCTAGCCCGGGCCGGTTTTGCAAGTTTGGGCCGCGTGGCTTGGCTCGGTCCGAGCCCAGCCTTCGGCCCGATTCACCTCGGGCTCAGCCCTTTTCAACAAATCGGGTCGGATCCTGGACCCAACCCAAGGATCCGACCCGAGTCGTTTTTATAATATTATAATATTTTTAAAAATTTTAAAAATTTTAAAAATCCAAAAATATAGGGCTTGGTTAGGAATTGCAATATATTGCCTTCTTAGTGTAATTAGGCTTTTATTTGCTCGTATTTTGATTATATCGTATATTTAATTTGCATATCTAATTATGTTTAATTGCATGTGTTTAATTTTACTGCAATTAGGATCTTGGTAGCTATGATTATTACTTTAATGATTGGGCACTCACATGATCACCTATGTTAGTGGATAGGTATAAAATCAATCCAATCTGCTTGACAAAAATATTTTCTTCTAAAACGAACAAAGATTAGGTACGAAAGGGTACTAATTAGTCAATTAGTGTAATCAAGTCGGTGACCCTAGATTATCTGGTTGCGTAGGAAGTGAGGTATACTCTCATATCTCACTTTGTTTCTAGTCGACCCCAATAGGCTAGTGGCGACTCTTTTTGTACAAAATTTTAAAAAATATTTCAATGTCACGCGGGGTATGGGCTTGGGAGAGCCCGCACTTAATCATGGGCCATGGTCCATCTTTTAGGAAATACCTCTAAACCCGTTTCCTCCCATGAGGATAGGTCGTGACACTTGTCAAAATCATTGCTGTTAATTGCTTGGGCTCAGTGAGATTTTTTTAAGATTTTTTTTCTTTTTATCGATGGAGCAGACAATCGGCGATAGACCAGCGGCGGTTGGTGGCGTAGGCCAGTGGTCGATCGTGGTTTGGGGAGTTTGGTCGTCGATATAGAGCGGTGGCCAAGTTCGGTACTTGTGCGATGGAGTTGTTGCTTCAGCCAACGGTTTGCAGGTGAGGAAATCTTCGGAGAAGGAGGAGCCGCGAGGTTGAAGAAGATGCGGTGAGAAAAAGACAAAAAGGAGAAAATAAATGAAAAGAAAAAAAAAAAAAAAAAAAAAAAAAAAAAAAAAAAAAAAAAAAAAAAAAGGAAAATGGGGGAAAAACCGCAAGAAAAATGATAAGGCTAGAAAGAATGGAGAATGGGCTATGGGCTGGTTGGTCGTGGGCTGGCTTTTTTTTTTTTTTTTTCTTAAGAATTTGGGCCAAAAATTAAAATTAAAAAGAAGAGAAGTGTTCATGGGCTTATTTAATTATTTCGAAAGGGCCTTCAGGCTTAACGTTTTTAGCCCAACCCGATCCAAGAGGGCTCGGGTCAGTCTAGTTGGACCGGGTCTCCCCACCCGATCCGAATTTCTTCTATATTAATATTTAAGAATATATTTAAAGTAATTAAATAAATATTTTAAAAATTAAAAAATTCGAAATATAGTAAAAAATTAAAGATTCAGAAAATGATAAAAAAAAATTTAAAATCTTTGGAAATAAAAAATTTAGAAAATTCGAAAATCAATAAAAAAATTAGAGTTTTAGAAAATTGTACAAAAAAATAAAATAATTATTAAAAAATTAATTTATAAAAAAAGAGAGAAAAATTTTAGAAAACACTTTAGAAATTATAACCCAAAATTGGATAAGCCTTTAGAACTTTACAATAGGATTTCTTTTTTTGCTTTGTCTCATTTTCATTTTTAGGGACAATTTTAGGATGCTTGCAACTTTATATTATGATTATAATTGATTGCGCTTTTCAATATTTGGATGTTACTTCCTAGTTTTAGAATAGTTATAACAAATATGATCAGGTTAAGTACCAAAATAGTGTTAGCCTTAGGACTAACATAATCAAATCCCCAAGTCCAAAATTCTTGGTTGTGTAAATACTAAGATATCATCTCGTATCTTACTTGATTTATAGCCAACCCCTAAAAAAGGCTAGTGGCAACTCCTTAATAAAAATTTGTATAGACTTAATCGATTTAAATTTTTGAACATCCGATGTTGTGTGACGTATGAGCTTGGAAAAGCCCAAATCAATGGAAGGCCGTTAGCCTTAAGTTGATAATACCCCTAAACCTAATATCTCTGCCTCTGTGAGGGGTTAGGTCATGACAATATCCAAGGGTTCTAGAAAAAAAAGACATTGTTTGCATGGATCATGCTCAATGTTGGGAAAACCTATGGTTCTAGAAAAAAGACATTGTTTACTTGCTTACATGCAAAATTAATTTGCATGTGTCATGTTCAATGTAGGGAAAACCTAGGGTTCTTGAAAAAAGACATTGTTTACTTGCTTACATGCAAAATTAATTTGCATGTGTCATGTTCAATGTAGGGAAAACCTAGGGTTCTTGAAAAAAGACATTGTTTGTTGGCTTACATCTAAGATTAATTTGCATGGGTTATGCTCAATGTAGGGAAAACCATAAAAAAAAAATTATAAACCTATTGTATGGCGGCCAAATCGGCCAATTTAATTCTAAACTTTTTAATTTGACCAAATTAGTCTTACACCTTTTGATAATTTATCAATATAGTTCTTCCGACTAATTTTGATCAACAATTGATGACGTCAACCCTAGTTGTTCTATGTGCAAGATTCTGCACCGATGTAAATATTTTTTATTTTTTTTTATTTTTCTGAATTATTTATTATTTATTTTTTTTTTTTTCTTTTTCAATTCTTGATTGGTGAGGGCCCACACCTAGTGGCCAATGAGGATCGCTGGCCCTCACCCAGTGGCTAGTGATGGTTGGTTGTCAGCCCAAGTTAGAAAAAAAGATATAAAGAAAAAAAGAAAAGAAAAAAATTCTAAAAAATTCTAAAAAACTCAGAAAAAAATTGAAAAAATTATCTATGACTACACTGACCGTGCCACGTAGAACGGTTTGCATTTACGTCAGTAAAATTACAAGTCATCTAATGTGAGGCCTATTTCTTTCACTCACTCACACATGCACTCAACAATATGCATACGATAATGGCAATATAAATGGACAGACATTTTTCAAACAATTAAACATTAAGAGGACAGTTATGGAGATTTTTTACGCATATGACAACTTAAACTTAGGACACACTACATACATAAAGAATCGATGCCCTCCCTTATGTCCTTGCGAGGAACATTCATTGTGGAATCTTAGCGTTGGAGCGAGGGTCAAGTGAAACCCGTGACTCATTGGTGTGGACCTTATCCTGCTGTCTTCTGCATTAACCGTGACGGACCCTATTTCCTTTTACTATTCAACGTACACGACGAGGGTGACATTGACTAAAATTTATGGGTCAGACAAAACGACAAAATCTTTCCCTGTCGATACATTGATTGAGAGACTGAGGAAGCTTCCCGGCAACAACAGGAACGCAGGAACGGTTATCAGCCTTACATCTTATGGCCAAGCTTCCAGATGGAAACACCGTTTGTATATGGCGAGACTATCATACCCGGTCGAAACCCGTTTATATATGGCGAGACTATCATACCCAGTCGAAATCCGTTTGTACATAGTGAGACATTTCTTCCATCGAAACTCATTTTTACACGGTGAAACTATCACATCTGGTCGAAACCCGTTTTTACACGGTATGACATTTTTTCCAGTCTAAACCACACGGTTTGTGAGTCTATCCTTAAACCACACGGTTAGTGGGTCTATTCTTAAACCACACGGTTCATGGGTCATCCTTAAACTACTCTTTTAAAATGTTCATGAGTTTATCTTTAAACTACGATTTTTCAAAAGGTTCATGGTCAACCTTAAACCATGTCATCTACAAAGGTTCATGAGTTTTCCTATATTTTCTACCCTATCAAAACCCGTTGTTACACGGTGAGACCTCATTTTTCTTTCTTCTTATGACACGGCGTGCTTCTGTAATCCGGGGTTTCTCTTTCTTCTTTTGACACGGCGTGGTTCTATAGCCTGAAGTCTTTTCTTCTTCTTTATGATAAGACGTGCTTTCATAACTCTGAGTTTTTCCCATCGACCTGATGCGTGCTTATGCACCCAAGGTCTCTCTATCATCAAAATAATTTAGGTGTCTTTTGTCTTTGAATGTAACCTCTTCAAGCTCCCATTCAAAAAGGGGAAGCTATTGACACTTAAATTTCATAATTTTACTTAAGACTTAATAGCATTAAAAGTTAGGAATTAGTCACTAAAAAAAAGAATGAAATATGAAATCCAAAAAATTGTCATAAAAAGAAAAAACAACGAAAAAAAAAAAAAAAAAAAACAACAACAACAACAAAATGCTTAAGGGGGTCAAGTTGGGCCTAATCTGGCCTTGGCCTAGCTCGCCCCTTTCTTTTTTTCTCTCCCTCGCGCTGGGCCCGACCTAGCCTCCATTCTAATTCGGCTCGGCTCGTGCCAGCCTATCTCCTTCTCGGCCATCCTTTCGCATGCAACTTGCAAGAAGAGTAGAGGGGAGTGTGAGGGAGTGAAGAGAGTTGGAGGGAGAGACCGCCAACCACCGCACGGCTAACAACCCGCCGCCGTGCCTCCTTTCTCACTCCAAAACTCCGACCAGACGCAGAGACCAGAGGAGCGAGAGAGAGAGGGGGGAGATAGAAAGCTTCAGAGAGGAGAGAGCACCACCGGGAGAGAACAGAGATGGAGGAGAAAGAGGGGAGTTCACACGACTTCCGTCTCTTCGACGGTGAGCAAGCTAAAGAAGGAGAGACGCCAAGTGAGCCCAAATCTAATCGGAAATGATCAGATCTGGGAGACAACGTTGCTCTGTCGTCGCCTACTGGAGCCACTTCGCTCTCCTTTTGCTTGCGACCTAGCCATGACGCTACTCTTGCTTCCCTCACCTGCGAGCTTGCACCACTGCTCCGCCGCTCTACTAGCGACCTGTGAGCTCGATGCCTATAACTGCGCCACCGGTTACCCCGTGCGAACACCACTCGTAATGCTTACCACCGTCGCACCGCGCACTGCTGCCTCCGAGCGCCGACGCCCATGCCTGCACCTCCGCCACTGCCACTGCTGGTTCACCGCTCCCCTTTGCTAGACTGCCGCCGCAGTAGCACCCTCCTATGACGCTAAAACCAGTCGCCGAGCCATCGCGTGCCTCCGCTTATGCTCCGACGCCTAGTAGCCCCCGCCTGTGCTACCCTTTGTCTAAAGCTCCGCCTCGTCTCCACCTAGCTCTATCGACGCTACCCATCTCCGAGCGCCGTTCGCCTCCTCTGCACCACCATAGCACCAGTCCGAACCCTTGTCGCCAGCAGTCGAGCCAATCGTGGCCCCTTCACCACGCGACCTGCAATACCCGCCGACACTGCTGCTCGTCATCGCTGTCACTCGTCGTGTTGTTGTTGCCGTCCACACTACTGCTGCTCACTTCGTTGCCGCCGTCCCCAACCATCCCTCGTCAGCGCCGTAAAGGAGCAACGGAGAGAAGAGGCAAGGTTTGGTCTTCGAAGCGGGTCGGGCGCGAGTCGCGAAACAGATAGGGTTTTTGGCAATTCAGCTGGGTTTGGGTTGTTTTTGCATGTGGGCTTTATTTAAAAAAAAATTAGACCAAACTGGGCCTGCACATTAGGCCTAGCCTGGCTGGTTTTTGCAAGTTTAGGCCGCGTGGCCTGGCTTGGTCCGAGCGCGGGCCTTCTGGTCCGATTCTATCCGAGCTCGGGCCTTTTTTAACAAATCGGGTCAACCCAACTCGGGGATCCGACCCAAGTCGTTTTTATAATATTATAATATTAAAATATAATTTTAAAAACAAAAAAATTTAAAAAAATTCTAAAAATTCTAAAAATTCTAAAAAATCCAAAAATGTAGGGTTTGGTTAGGAATTGCCATATATTGCCTTCTTAGTGTAATTAGGCTTTTATTTGCTCTTATTCTGATTATATCGTATATTTAATTTGCATATCTAATTATGTTTAATTGCACGTGTTTAATTTTACTGCAATTAGGATCTTGATAGTTATGATTATTACTTTAATAATTGCACACTTGCATGATCACCTCACATGTTAGTGGATAGGTATAAAATCAATCCAAACTGTCTGACAAAAATCTTTCATTCTAAAACGAACAAAAATTAGGTACCGAAAGGGCACTAATTGGTCAATTAGTGTAATCAAGTCGCCAACCCTAGATTCTCTGATTACGTAAGAAATGAGGTATACTCACATATTTCACTTTGTTTCTAGCCGACCCTAATAGGCTAGTGGCGACTTTTTTTGTGCAAAATTTCTAAAAACATTCCAATGTCACGTAGAGTATGGGCTTGGGAGAGCCTGCACCTAATCATGGGCCATAAGTCCGTCTTTTAGGAAATACCCCTAAACCTTTTTCCTTCCACGAGGGTAGGTCGTGACACTTGTTAAAATCGTTGCTATTAAATGCTTGTGCTCAGTGAGATTTTTTAAAGATTTTTTTTTCTTTTTATCGACGGAGCAGACAACCGGCGATAGGCCGGCGGCGGTTGGTGGCATAGGCTGATGGTCGGTTGTGGTTCGGAGAGTTTGGTCGTTTGATATAAAGCAATGGCCGAAGTTCTGGTACTTGTGCGATGGAGTTGTTGCTTCAGCCAACGGTCTGCAGGTGAGGAAATATTCGGAGAAGGAGGAGCCGCGAGGTTGAAGAAGATGCGGTGAGTAAAAGACAAAAAAGGAGAAAAGAAATGAAAAAAAAAAAAAAAAAAAAAAAAAAAAGGAAAAAGGGGGAAAACCGCAAGAAAAATGATAAGGCTAGAAAGAATGGAGAATGGGCTATGGGCTGGTTGGTCGTGGGCTGGCTTTTTTTTTAAAGAATTTAGGCCAAAAAATTAAAATTAAAAAGAAGAGAAGTGTTCATGGGCTTATTTAATTATTTCGAAAGGGCCTTCAGGGTTAACGTTTTTAGCCCTTAACATTTTTAGCCCAACCCGATCCGAGAGGGCTCAGGTCGGTTTAGTTGGACTGGGTCTCCCCACCCGATCCGAATTTCTTCTATATTAATATTTAAGAATATATTAATAGTAATTAAATAAATATTTTAAAATTAAAAATTCGAAATATAGTAAAAAATTAAAAATTCAGAAAATGATAAAAAATTTTAAAAAATCTTTGGAAATAAAAAAATTTAGAAAATTCGAAAATCAATAAAAAAAATTAGAGTTTTAGAAAATTGTACAAAAAAATAAAATAATTATTAAAAATTAATTTATAAAAAAAAAAAAAAAAAGAGAGAAAAATTTTAGAAAACACTTTAGAAATTATAACCCAAAATTGGATAAGCCTTTAGAACTTTACAATAGGATTTCTTTTTTTGCTTTGTTTGTCTCATTTTCATTTTTAGGGACAATTTTAGGATGCTTGCAACTTTCTAGTATGATTATAATTGATTGCGCTTTTCAATATTTGGATGTTACTTCCTAGTTTTAGAATAGTTATAACAAATATGATTAGGTTAAGTACCAAAATAGTGTTAGCCTTAGGACTAACATAATCAAATCCCCAAGTCCAAAATTCTTGGTTGTGTAAATAGTAAGATATCATCTCGTATCTTACTTGATTTATAGCCAACCCCTAAAAAAGGCTAGTGGCAACTCCTTAATAAAAATTTGTGTAGACTTAATTGATTTAAATTTTTGAACATCCGATGTCGTGTGACATATGAGCTTGGAAAAGCCCAAATCAATGGAAGGCCGTCAACCTTAAGTTGATAATACCCCTAAACCTAATATCTTTGCCTCTATGAGGGGTTAGGTCATGACAGTATCCAAGGGTTCTAGAAAAAAAGACATTGTTTGCATAGATCATGCTCAATGTCGGGAAAACCTATGGTTCTAGAAAAAAGACATTGTTTACCTGCTTACATGCAAAATTAATTTGCATGGGTCATGTTCAATGTAGGGAAAACCTAGGGTTCTTGAAAAAAGACATTGTTAGTTGGCTTACATCTAAGATTAATTTGCATGGGTTATGCTCAATGTAGGGAAAACCATAAAAAAAAATTTATAAACCTATTGTGTGGCAGCCAAATTGGCCAATTTAATTAGAAACTTTTTAATTTGACCAAATTAGTCTTACACCTTTTGATAATTTATCAATATAGTTCTTCTGACTAATTTTGATCAACAACTGATGACGTCAACCCTAGTTGTTCTATGTGGCAAGACTGGTACCGATGTAAATATTTTTTATTTTTTTTATTTTTCTGAATTATTTATTATTTTCTTTTTTCTTTCTTCAATTCTTGATAGGCGAGAGTCCTCACCTAGTGGCCAATGAGGATCGCTGGCCCTCACCCCGTGGCTAGTGATGGTTGGTTGTCAGCCCAAGTTGGAAAAAAAGATATAAAGAAAAAAAGAAAAAAAAAAAGAAAAAAATTCTAAAAAACTCAGAAAAAAATTGAAAAAATTATCCATGACTACACAGACCGTGCCACGTAGAACGTTTTGCGTTTACGTCAGTAATATTACAAGTCATTTAATGTGAGGCCTATTTCTTTCACTTGCTCACACATGCACTCAACAATATGCATATGATAATGACAATATAAATGGACAGACATTTTTCAAAAAATTAAACATTAAGAGGACAGTTATGGAGATTTTTTACGCATATGACAACTTGAACTTAGGACACACTACATACATAAAGAATCGATGCCCTCCCTTATGTCCTTGCGAGGAACATTCATTGTGGAATCTTAGCGTTGGAGCGAGGGTCAAGTGAAACCCGTGACTCATTGGTGTGGACCTTATCCTGCTGTCTTCTGCATTAACCGTGAAGGACCCTATTTCCTTTTACTATTCAACGTACAAGACGAGGGTGACGTTGACTCAAATTTATGGGTCAGACAAAACGACAAAACCTTTCCCTGTCGATACATTGATTGAGAGACTGAGGAAGCTTCCCAGCAACAACAGGAACGCAGGAACGGTTATCAGCCTTACATCTGATGGCCAAGCTTTCAGATGGGAACACCATACGTTGTTGTCGGGTTTCGATTGTCCCAACATCCCGAAGGATTCCCAATTGCGAAGAAGGGTTTCAGCGATAACTGATTGAATTAGAAGTCACCAAAGAAAAATGTAGTATGAAGAGAGCATGAGTCTTGACAAGTCAAGTGTCCCATATTTACTCGGTAAATATGGTACCAAATCATCCAATTCCAAATTTAGATAGACTTTGGTCACACGATCGGGTCGCCGGGGGGCGGGTTTTGGGGGTGGCGGCCCTTCTACTGTCTCGTATGGTGCACTGGTAACTGCATTCCGTGGATGAAGATTTAACAACTTCTAAGTACCTGGTTATTTACAATTTCATTACATCACTGATCTCTTTTCATTGGTCATTTGCGCTGACTTTCGATCTTTCCAAGTTACCAAAGTTGATTAGTCAACATTATCTTCAAATTTTAAACCTGTTCACAAGTTTCGGAACCGCGTGGAAACAGAACGCGTCTAGAATAGGGGAAGCTTCATAGTGCATATAACTTGATTTTTTTGAAAAGACTTTTGACATTTGTGCCTGTCTTGAACCATCGTAACTTGACTTTTCACAGGCTTCTCCATATTATAAATATTGCACCAGACCGCAAGCCATGACGTTCAATTCGAGCTACATCAACCGGCATTGAGGTCACGAAGCTGGTAACGAATCCACTGTATCCTAAGCTAGTCTCATTTGTTGTTTTTAATAAGTACGAGATGACGATATCCTAAAACCCCTACTAGACCAACCGCCACCAGCCAACTCTGGAAAAGATTCCTTTCTCTCTTCTCTCTATCCACCACCCCTCAGCCTTTGACTCGTCCACGTCAACTGCCACAACTTGGGCCATTATTACCTATTAGAAAATTCAACACAAAAACTTAAATCGATAAGTGGAGAAAAACCACACACATATAAAGAAAGTCCAACACAAAAACTTAAATCAATAAGTAGAAAGAAATCACATGCATATAAAGAGTTTAAAAATCCCATGAATAAGCGAGAAAAGTACTTTTAAGACTCCTTTCTCATGCAAACCAAATTAGGAATTATATGTGAAACTTGACGACCAATCCAAGGTGGGGTGAACACAATATAAATTGAGGCAAATACAAGCTCTGATAGCATTAAATAGTCAATGAATAACACATATTTCATTGACAATTCATATAGTATAAATAGGTAGATATTGCTTGCTATAATCATGGTGAAAGTTAAACATAAAAATAAAAAATTGATCTACAAAAAGTAAATAACAAAACAAAACAAGGAAAATATCTCCAAATAATCAACTTGTTTATGCACTGCTTAATGTGATCTCTCCATACTTATTGATAGAATATTTTGCATTGTAACTATGCCAATACTTTGCTATTTGGTTTGCTACTTTAAAATTGTCATTGTCCACCTTCAAGCTTCACATACCATCATTGCCCCCCCAAAAAAAAAAAAAAAAAAAAAATGAAGGATTTGAAAGCACTAGAAAGGATAGGGAGAAGATGGCAGCGATAGCGGTGAATTGTGGCGTGGCTTGCTAGATAATGGTGATCAACAAGGGAGGAGCAATGGTTAGGCATAAGGCAACTAAGGGGTAAGAGGAGAAGGAAGAGAGAATATAGATTTGCATGTTAGGGTTTAATATATTCGAATTAGGTGTTGAGTTTGATTTTCAAATCAATGATAAGGGCATTTTTTGGACCATGCACATTTGTTTTAGAGTTTTTTGAAGGGGCACTACAAAAGGGATATGTTACACAACCCATAAAAAAACTAGCCTCCACATTCTCTCCCTTATTTGCTCTTCATATCTTCTTGTTAGATCTTTAGATCTTGTGACTCTTCCCATGGTATTTCTCGCCTTGGATTTTCATATATATCTTGTGTCTTGTATGGTTTCAACTTTTCTTTCATACCATTCGTTCTTTGATTGGTGCATCTTCTGGTATTGTTCCGCAAAAACTAGTATCAAAGCAAAGGAATTTTGGCCTTTTTGTTCGAGATGGTATCTATTAAGTTCAAAGTGACACCTTTTGATGGCCAAAACAATTATAGGTTATGAAGGATCAAGATGAATGCATCATTGCATTGGGAAGGTTTAGTTAGAGCCTTGGATAGGAAGTATCCCGACGACAATACTACAACCAAGACCGAGGAGATGGAAAAGAGGATGCATGACACCATTCAATTGCTGTTGTCTAACAAGGTGCTTCGAGGTCACTGAAAAAGAAACGGTTTCAAGATTGGTGGAATAAGCTCGGGCACCTCTACATCAAGAAATCTCTTACAACGAGATTATTCTTGAAGCGGTGTCTTTACACACTAAAGATGCAAGAAGGTGCTCCCATCCAAGAACACTTAGATGGATTTAATAAGATTATTATGGATATGAAAAATTCATATTTGAAGTTAGATAATGAAACTCAAGTGGTAATAATGTTATTTTGAGCTCATATAAGAATTTTGTGAATTCAATGTTGTATGGAAGAGAATCCACAACTCTTGAGGATATGAAGGCCTCGTTGAATTCCACAAAAATGTGTACAAAGTTGAAAGCAATTGGCAATAGTGATAAAGTTGATGGCTTAATTGTTAAAGGAGGGTCAAATCATCGTGATAGGCACAATAGTAGTAAAAGGCATTCAAAGTTTAAGTCAGGCCGTGACAAGAACAAGGTAGAGTATTACTATTGTTACAAATTCGGACACTATAAAAATAAGTGTTATTTGCTCAAGGCTAAGGGGAAGAAGTCAATGAAGAGTTTCAATTTAAGCTAGTTTGGAGAAGAATAACGAGTCCGCTGATACAAACAATGTTCCTACGGTTTTGCCTTTGGATTGTCATGTCGATGATGACTGGTTTTAGATTCGACATGTTCATATCATGTGTTTCATAGAGATTGGTTCCACACTTATGAGAAAGCCAGTGGTGATTTAGTTTTGATGGGCAACAATGTAATTTGTAGGATTGTGGGTATTGGCATGGTGCAAATCAAAGACAATATATGATCACCACCAAGGCTTAAAGGACACACCACCAACTAGGGAATGTAATTGGGATCAAAGAAGTTCACCACCAAGGCTTAAAGGACAAACCACCAGCCAAGGACAAAGGACTTCGGAATAAAGAAACTCACTGCCAAAGCATAAATGACAAACCACTAGCTAAGGACAAAGGACCTCTTAGCTCATCAACAGTGAATAATTCACTCTGTAAGGATAAAAAATCTAGGATATGAGTTATCCACTCTCCAAAAATATTACCTCACTGAGGAAAATTTCATATATTCATATATCCAAATTGATGCATGCCTTTACAAAGAGATTACAACTCTTTTATAGAAATAGTGCTAAACAAAAGCAAAAACTATTTGAATGCTGAAAATTGAACAGACTCTTAGGGAACTCATCTAATAATGACTAAAAAACAACAACACAATAAAACTTACCAAAAGTTGTGAATAAAGAGACTTAGATGCATGTGTCTAATTATTAGAAGTATTGAAACTTGATAATATTTTTATTATATCGACTATTGAATTCGGCGGTTCTTACCATTTAACGTGTGTCATTTTGTATATCATTTTATTGAATAAATTCTAATTTTCCAAGAATTTGAGTGATAAAAGTGGCGGTTATTTCCTAAAACATGATTGATCACAACGGTGTTCGTGCTCCATGTGTAAACAAGATTTTGCTACGCGCCCTGAAAAAGGTGTGCTGAATGGGTACGCTTGGTTTGTCAGAGCATATCATCTCAGTCAAGTCAATGGTTTTGTCAGAGCATATCATCTCAGTCAAGTCAATGGTTGTCCACTTCATTACTTTTCCCGACCTATTTCGGGAGCCGCATGTGAAAAGGTGCACTTTCACATCATCGAGACGATGGAGCGTTGACTCTTCTCGTGATTCTAAGCACCCTTCATCTTTGTCGAATCCGGGGATAAGGCATTGTATCGACATAGATTCCGGAGCCGCGAGGAAGAGTTTGAGAATTGGAATGGGGAAAGCAGATAATCCGCAGCCATGGAACGCCACCGTTTCCACGATACCGCAGCTAACTAAAAAACTTAAAATACCTTGACGGATTTCATCCTTAGTTTCAGCACACGACAAATTTACAAGCGAAACGAATGAATCCAGATTGATTTGGGCCCCGACTTTAGTTTTCCAACGACATGATTAGCATTTACCTGTAATGCTATTCCGCTTGAGCTATCTCAGTTTGTTCTGAGTTGGAGTTTCTAGGATTTCATTTGCAGATATGCCTATGATGAGCAAAGCTCAGATTCCGCCTAACAGTCAAAGGTCTCATTACTGAAACTGATGCACCTCAATGCCATAGTACTGAATCCTGATGCTGGTTCATTTGGATTGAAAAACGGAGAAACGTCAAAGGATACAGGAATGTCTCATCAGGTAGGCATAGGACAGTAAATGTAGAACGGTAAAGATTAAAACATGGAAACTAAACTCACTCCTATACCTTACATGAACTTTCTATACACAACCTCTAGTGTTTCTTCAATGTATACTTTAGTTTCTCTAATAGACTTATTCATCAGGCACGCTGATTGGGTAAAATCCAGCAACACAGCAAGTTTCTTCAGCACTCGATTTCTACTTCTTGTTCTTCGACACAAAGTTACCTGGGAGTTGAAATTATTCTGGAACTGTTCTTGCAGCGGACATCTCTGCTCTGTCTGACTGGGCTCGTCCTCATTTTCGCCCGTGAGCTCCTCGAGCGACTTTCCTTTTGATTCAGGGACTAATAGAGTGAATAACATCCCGAAGAAGTTGATCACGCCGAGCATGATCAATGAGTTCTTGATCCCAATGCCCGCTGGGTAACCAGCATCTCTATCCGCCACTGCTTTCCCCTGAGCAGCATACAAAAACCCAAAGGCCCCGACGATTGCCCCTGCCTTTCCACATGCTGCTGATATGCCGTGGCAAGTTGACCGGAGCCTCGCAGGGAATATCTCCGCCGGCACGACGAACGTTGTGGCATTGGGCCCGAAGTTGGCAAAGAAGAAGGTCAGTGAGTACATGATAACGAAGCCGATGTGGTTTGGCTTCAGGGTCCAGTGATGGTAAGGGATTGCGAGCGCGAACATGAACACGGTCATGAAGAAGAAGCCCATTAATTGAATAGCGAACCTTCCAATGCGATCAATGAAAGCAACCGTGAACCAGTATCCAGGGACGGTGCCGCAGAGCGCAATCAAGGTCTGCGCTCTGGCAATGCGGAAGACTTCATGAATTGCGTTCATGCTCTCTGCCTTGGGAAGCCAGCCCACCTTGCTAAAGATGTCCTTCTGGAAGAGGTTGGAGCTGTAGTAAGCAATGTCCAACAAGAACCAAGTGGTGGTGGTCCCGACAAGGTGGACCCCGTGGCGGCGAGCGAACTCTCTGCTGAACAAGCCGAAGTTGTTGGATCTCTCTTCTGCAATCTTTTGCACCTTCTCTTCCTCGGCCTCAAGGTCAACGTTCAACACCTTAGACATGTCGGTTGCCGCCTGCTTCGCATTCTTGGCCACTAGGGCTGTGTAACGAGCAGTCTCAGGCATCTTCATTCGCCAGTAGTAGGTCATAGCGGCCGGTATTGCCCCGAACATCAGAATGATCCTCCAGATGTAATCGGCTTCCGGAACAGTGGAGCCTGGCCTATTGTCTGAGTACGGAGGAGCCTGGTATGCATGATCAAATGCGCTCGAGACGATGAGGGCCACGATCCCTCCAACCAATATCCCAAATCCTTGCATGGCGAAGACCGCAGCAATGAACGCGCCACGGGTCTTCTTGTTGGCATATTCAGACATGATGGTCGCAGACAACGGGTAGTCGCCGCCGATGCCGAACCCAAGCCAGAACCGGAAGAAACAGAGGGTAGCCATAACGCCCTTGGGCTGGTTGCCCAACGAGAGCCCTGAGGCGAAGGAGCAAACAACCATGAGGACCAGAGTTATGCCGTAGACTCGTTTCCGTCCCAACTTGTCACCAAGCCACCCGAAGAAGAGCTGCCCGGCCAAAGTGCCACACAGTGCGACACCATTAACAGCAGCTGCGATCGTGGGAGGCAAAGTGCCAGGCTTGGGAGAAGTGGGATCGAAGTAGTATATCCGGCCGAGTAACTTGGTGACAAGAGATATACTAAAGAGATCATACGCATCGGTGAAGAATCCCATCCCCGCGATCACAATTGCGGTGAAATGATACCATTGTGTCTTGGCCACATCAAGCGCATCAAGTACCCCCAGTTGGTTTCGAGCCATGACTGGCAATCACTCCCACCTCTGTCAAATGAAAGATCATTTTAGTGGTTTTAATGAACGCATTATACTCCTTCTGTACCTTCAGTGGCAGAATTACAAGAAATTGAACGCGTCTAGTCAAAACGTAACAAAACAAGAGGCTAATTATGAACAATCCTCTGCCTCTCAGTAGCCAAGTGAACCAAGTTGAAGAGGAGTGAAACTTTTGACACGCCTTCCAAAGCTTGTACAAAGGCTAACGTATTACATGAGTTTCAGATTCGTGGAATCTCTCTCTTCGTAAGATGTTCGATGAACGATATGATTAGGTAGGACACTGGAATAATAAAAAAGATGGAAAAAGATGGCCCAACCAAACGGTTTAGATTTTTGTGTGTGACCTTTGAAGTCAATGTTTCAACAACTCCGGGTCTTTAATCATCTTTAAACCCTTGATTACCGGAAACCCATGTTTCATGTCGACCCTGCTGATAGCTTCTTAGCTACAGTTATCATATGCTCCAGAGTTCAGACTAAAAGAAGCAGAGAAGTTGCAAGGAAAAGTTGTCACAAATTGTTAAGACCCTCTTCTAAAAAACAAGTAGCTGAGTTAACAGGAGAGTCTGCTACTAAGGGATTTGCCAAGAACAAGCATCAAAAGACTCTAAAAGGAGTGCAGAGGCAAGAATTACAACATACCAAAGCCTACTTGTTCGTGCAAGAGGAGATTATTTCCATTTGATTTCGGTGAAGGGAAAATTTGCCTTTTTGTTTTATTGTTGGTTTTATCGAAGAAGACAAAGTTGGGAGGAACAGTTAAGCGTATTCAACAGCTCCATATCTATCTCTGATCTCAGGAAAGGAACGAGCTTGAGGCCATCATTTCTTCGTGCAACGCAAAATGCTTCAGTTGAATCCAGAAGTATGAGATATGATGACAAGCAGAAAGCCAAAAAAAGGGCTTTGATGGACGCTAAATAAAAGCCATCCTTTGTCTTTTTTCTACGACTGCAATTATAATTATTGAAAGAAAAGAGGAAAAATGATTGTGCATGCAAAAGGAGGAGCAGAAAGTTACTACGCAGATCTCTCTGAACCTAGCGGTGGAGTCCGCCACTCATGGGAGGGAGGGAGAGAGGGAGGGAGAGAGAGAGAGAGAGAGACTGACCAGCTGAGGATAGTCGACGAATGGTGCTGATGCCAAGTTGGAAATGAAGAGTGCAATTGGAGCAGAAATGGTCGGGTACTTAAGGCTTCTTTGGCCTGCTGAAAGTCAAGTCAACATTGGCGTGTCTAGCCGTGTTTTGCGTCAATATTGTAAGTCGTCGTGGGAGCTCAAGTGGTGCATTTTCGCTCGCGGCAGGTGTCTCTCTTCTCAACGTTACGTCAGAAGGAAAAGAACAAAAGAAGAGAGAGAAACTTTTGAAGACATTTCTTCTTTCTCCGCGTGAAACGATAAGCCAGGAACAGGAGGGTTCTATTCATTGTTGACCATGGTGCTTCAAAGGAAAAGAACAAAGGCAGAAGTATAACCCCAATGGAGATTGATTTTTTTTTTTTTTTGAACAGAATGGAGATTGATTATATATATGATTATTATAACTCGAACCTAGAAAAACGAAAGATGATTGCTATGAAGGGGAAAAAGAGAACTGTTGAAAAGTCAAGGGTAACGGCCCAATCAAATAAGTGAGTGGTTGTGAAAATCCGATGTGGCGATTTTTATATGATGAAGTCTTCGTGGGTGACCTGACAAACTTGTTTGAGGTCATCAAAACGGTTACGTGTGATGTGCTTATTTAGTACGTACAAACTTTTCGATAATAGTTTTCTCAGGTCATTTTATATATATTTTGTTGATTAACTATAAAAAAAAGAAGCTGTCCAATTAATTTAGTAAGTCCAGAGGAGCAGGAGAAATAAATCCACTGGTCATCCCTGACTTTCACTGCATTACCTTTTGGCCGTCCTTGCCCTGAAGAATTCGTGTTCTCCCTCGTATTGCTCTGATAGTATTTGAAGGATCTTTCTTGCATATACTCTTATGGAGTTTATTATAGGACAAAGGACTTCGTAGAAGACATTTATGTCTTGTAAAACAAAAACCCCAGAATCCATGTTACGGGCAATCGCCCACATATTTAACGGAAATGATGCCATCCAATGAAAATATAGAAAATTGTCCAAAAAATTCTAAATATAATGAGCAGCAGTCAATTCAAATCTAAACCTTTTAATTATGTCAATGTAATCCTAAATATTTTGACAATTTGTCAATGTAGTCCTCCCAATCAATTTTAGCTGGAAATTATTGATGTGAACGCCAACCATTTTATGTGATATGGCCAGGTGTTGATGTGGATATTTTGATAATTTTTTATTTTATTTTTTTCTCTTCTCTTTTTTTTTTTTAAAAAAAAATCATCTCACTAGCCACTAGCCTAGGCCTGACGACTTGTCAGGCGAGAGCTCACTGCCCTTGCCAAGCCTTAGCTAGTGGCTAATGGCACTTGTAAGCCTTAATAGTTAAAAAAAGAAGAAGAAAATAATCGAAAAACTCAGAAATCTTTTAAAAATTACAAAAATTGTCGAATCGGCAATTTTAGACTAAAGTAGATCAGAATGACTACATTAACAAATCATCAAAAGATTTAAAACTAAATTAACACAATTAAAAAATTATAATTAGATTAATAGCCATACAATATGTTTAGAACTTTCCTGACAAAGGTATGTAGGAGAGTGAATCTTATGAGAGATCATTTATTGTCATGATAATGGTTAGCAAAGTTTGAAAAACAGCAAAGTCAATTTTATTTTATGTTTTTCAACACATCAGAGAGTAAATTCTTTCATCAAAAGTTATTAAATTCGCATATTCAATCATTCATCATCTTATTGGGGTTAGTATGCAGAGCCTTTGATGAGGATTTATGTATTATTCGGATTTTTCAAAAAGAAAAAAAAAAAAAAAGAAGCAATTTGAATGTGCTTTTTACTAATTATAGAAATGAAATGCATAATTGTAGACCAGTACATAAGATCTAGAAAAATCAACGTTCGCAATCATGGGGAAAAGAATTATCCATTTTTAATCGACGAGGGCAAGATCAGTGATTCATGAGTATGAAAAAACATTCACACCGCCTAATTAAGGATTATTTTGTTTTAATAAAAAATATTTCCTTCCCAAAGATGGCAGGGTTGACTTTGCTGCCTTCCCAAAGATGGCTTGAAAAAATATTAAATTATTATTAAAAATTGTCAATGTTAGTTCCAACCATGCTACGTGAGATGGCTAGCATTCATTTTGGCGATTTTTGCCAAAATTATCTAGATTGACTCAATTAACATAATTAAAAAAAATTATGATTAAATTGACAAAAACAATAGATTTAAGATTTTTTGAACAATTTTCCCAATTTAGCTACCTAGGAATGATGCAAATTTCATGAACTAGTTAAGTCCAAATTTTTGGCCTAATCCATATGAGTTCGCATGCAATTTGTGAGATTCAAATAGGTGCTTCTAGTTTTTTAGATAGAGATCCCCAACATCTAACCAATTGCACCAATCCTAAAGGGGTAAAAACCTATTGTGGGGAGTTAAAAGACAGTAGTAGATGATATTAGATAGGGTAAATGACACAAAAAGTCATTGAACTTTGGTTCAATGTGTAATATGGTCTCTAAACTTTAATTTAATATGCAATGTCATCGTTGACTTTAATTTGTACAATGTGGTCCGGGACTTTTGGTATATATTTAATATAATTCCTAGAATGTATGAAAATGTTCAATATTGTTCCTAAAATATTAAATAGGGAATTGTGCTTTGTAGGGAACAAAGACAGAAATAAGGATCGATGGACAAGAGAAATGAAAAACGACATCTTCTGACACAAACATTGTGTTAGGATTAGCCGCACAACCAATTATTTACAATTCAACAAACTTAATTAGTGGCAGTTAATTCAATATTGTATTTACCATAAAAATTGTTGTAACCAGGAATGTCATGATTAATATACGAGTAGCATGCAAAGCAAAGATTACAATGTGAATTCAGAAGCCGAATATTCCGTAGGGATCATTATAAGATTCGATCAATTACTTGCTGGATGATTAGAAAACCTGGACTTCAAATGCAACTTCTCAAAACAGGCTGAATAATATATCATTTTAGCGTTATGACCGCATATAAGTGAGGCCACGTTAAGATTCTCTACAAACTTTCTATTTAACTTCCCGACAACCAGTGACTACCCAAACAGAAGAGGACACCCATGGACGCGTACATTTCATCACCGAACTCATTTCATTGGTCATTTGAGCTGACTTTGATTCAGCAAGATGCTGAAGTTGGCTTGTTAACATCATATTGTGAAACTTGTTCACAAGTTTCCACTACCGCGTCGAAGCAAAACGCGTGTACGAAGAATAAATTCATCATATTAGCTTAGGATATTTTATGAGATGAAAATTAATTTAGAATGAATGTGTCATGAACCACTATTGAGATTTCTAATGATATCAAGCCAACAAACATTTAATTATCGCTCCCCACTTTGCTTCTGCTTCACCGACTCCAAAAAAAATAACATTCTGTCCTTGTTTAAGTTGCTGTTATTCTCTCTGTGTTCCCTGAAGCAAAGCCTCTACGCATAAATTAGTGAAACCTGATTTGCTTTTTTTTGTCGAGATCGTTCTTGCCCCGTGGACGACATCATTTGGTACGATTTGGGGTTGATTATTTGTGGCAGAATATGATTGTAACTCTCCGACAACGACTTGAAAACTCGGAAAGCTTTCACATTCAAGCCTCCCTAACATCTTATCTTCAGAATGTCATACGGGCACGCCAAGTAGTATAAAGAGTCAAAACTCTCGCTATTCTTTTTGTTTTTTTTTTAAACAGAAAACTCTCGCTATTCATCTGTGTTCTTTCTTGAGTACTCCAAGACAGCGGATCTCAAACTCAATTCATCTTATCTAAAAGGAAAATAGAAAGGGTTAGGCATTGCAAGTGGGTAAAATGACGGCCTCGTGGTCAACTGTTACTGCCGAATGATGGCTTCTAGAGGATGCAAAAGCGGGATGAGTAAAATTAGGTTCGAAAGAAGAGGTCAAAGCATGCATGTTTTTCTTGCTTAGGCTAACAGATTTTCAACCCTATGAGGCATCTGAGCTTTTGCGTGATCAAAAGCTTCTTTTCAGATTAGGTTGACCGTCCAATTAAGCGGTTCTCGTAAGTTAAATGTGCATGATTTTGTAAGTAATAGATGAAATATACTACGCTTATGACCTAAAAATTTGTAAGTGATTGAGTTTTCTCACACAATCATTCATGATCTTTGAAGTTACTGGGCTCAGTTATGGGTTGTATACTAAGGTTTTAAGAAAAAATGACATTTTTTTCTTTAATTATGTGCAAATTAATTCACACGGGTCGTGCTAAATGTTTGGCTAATGGGAAATGATGGGTTTTTTTTTTAAAGGAAGCTGTCTTCACCTTTCGACATTCCCACCTTGGTAGGCGGGGTCCTTTTGACCTAAATAGGAGACACAAAAGTTAGTATGGAATGGATCCGAGGACCTGAGTCCATTCACTATTTCAATTCTCATTTCTCTGGAAAATCTGTTGTCTTCTATTCTAAATATAATAATTAAACCGGTATGCATCATCCATTGAACACAAATTGCATGTACTAATTAGTTTTCAGATACAATGTGAACGGATTTTTATTTTTTATTTTTTCCGTTTTAACATATAACTACAAAGCTTACTCAATTTTTGGCTATTATTTTACCATTAATTAAGATCAATATCTTTGTTCTTTTTTTTTTTTAACTTTTCTAAGTTAAGTTTTTCTCTCTCTGAGATTTTTACCCTACCTCTTTATAGAGTGTGAAGAGCAAAAGGGTAAGAACTTAAAAAATATTATGAAAATATTATCGTATTGTAATTCTTTAACTTTTGTAACATTTATTCTTGAATGTGCGAGAAATTTAGAGTATAATTCTAAAGTTCTAAGAAATCAAGAGGCGCAATACAAATTATAAGTCTAAGCAACGAAAATCATACAAGCATCATTTATTAATAAAAAAGTAATGTCTAAGATATTACATAGAGAGTCAAAAGTTGTGAAAATTGATTAGAATAATTATATTAAAATTTGTGCAAAATTTTAAAACTAAATTAATAGGATTTAAATTATTTATGAATGAATTGATATTCATATAATATATTTATGGTTGGTTGTGTAATTCTTCCTATGATCTGTACATGCGAGGAACATGCATCGTAGCTTCTTGGTAGTGTGGTGAGGGTCAAGCGAGACCCGTGACACATTGATGTTGACCGCTTTTTTAATATTTGTTTGGTTGTAGATGTGGACCTTCGTCCTGACGTCTAATTAACGGCGGTGGACCGTATTTCTTTTGTCATTCAGCCGAACATCGTTAATTTCGTTTGCCCCCATAGAGGGGTACGACATTGACTCAAATTTCACTGGCTAGATGGGCCGAAACTTCAATACCTTCTTCTACCGTCCGTACATTGATTGAGGAACTGAGGAAACTTCCCAGCAGCAACAGGAACGCGCAAACGGGTCACCAGCCATTACGTCTGATGGCGAAGCTTTTGCACGAAACTTCCTATGTTGATGCCGGGTTTAGACTGTCATGACATCCTGAAGGACTCCAAATGCTGAGGTGGGAACGCGAAGAAATGTTCCGTTAAAATATAATACGCGAAAACGACATGATCTTAAAATTTACGTCAACACACGAAATCATTATAGAAATAAATGTGAAATAATTAAGATATCAGAGATTTATGTGATTTAATCCGAGTGTCAATATCTACGTCCATAGGGAGAACTAACGGCAAATAATCCATTATAATCGGAAAATGAGAGTTTATAATCTTTCATAAACTCAAGTGTTTTCCGCATCTGAATTTAAATTCAAACCCAAAGTATCTATAAATAAAGAACTCACTTGATTTTACCAAAAATTAAAAAAATAAAGAACTCACTTGGACGTAAATTCACTGTACAAAATTACCGCGCATTCAAGCTTAGAGTAAAATGTTCTACGTATGCCAAAAACAAGAACTCCAATGTTCGTTTTTTTTGCTCCGTGTACATATGACCTTCGCATTCTTTCTTTCTTGATCGCGTGGCTTCTGCAACGGCTCCTCTGGACATGCTGCTTCTCTTCTTTATTTTTATTCATGTGGTGCTCACCCTATTGAAGGAAAAATCTAGGCGTTTTATGTGTGCCCAAAGTCAAAAATTTGCCCTTGGCCCCACTGCTTCAACAAGTACTCGGTCGCTACGAATGCGTTTGGTAACGCTTCTGTTCCGAGAAACAATTTTTTAACATAAATAGTTTTTTTTTTTTCTGTTCATGAGAACAATTTCTGAATATAAGAACGCGTTTGGTATTTGCAAAAAATTTCTACTCTAGGAATAGAATTGTGTTTGGTAAACTTGTATAATTTTGTTGTTTATTTTAATTTTTCAATATTTTTATTATATTTTTCCTTTTTCTCTTCTTTCTTTTCTCTTTTTTTTTTTTTTTTTCCTTATTTCTCCTTTGTAGCCGGTCGCCGGCCATAGCGGCACTTGGCGACCGGCTGGGCAAGTTTCGATGAGCTCGCCGAAGCCTCGCTAGGCCACCGCGAGGCTCGGCCCGGCCCAACTTGAGCTCGCCCAAATTTGGCGAGGCCGACCTCACGCTACCCGGGCGAGGCTCGCCCAGCCACCAAGGCCACCGGCGAGGCTCGACCTCGCCCGGGTGGTGCGAGGTCGACCTCGCCTTGGCTTGGCGAGGCCAAGCCTTGAGTCGGATGTTGATTGCCCAACCAAGGCGAGGCCGAGCCTCGCCCAGCCACGGCGAGGCTTGGCTTCACCAAGGGTTGGCAACGCTCTGATGAGGTTGCCGGTCCTCGTCGGCCGGTCGCCAGCCATGGCCAAGGTCAGCGACCGACCAAAAAAGAAAAAAAGAAAAAAGAAGAGAGAAAAATTTCTCGAAATTATTTTCGGGAACAAAAATAACTTTTTCTACTTTTTGTTTCTGTTTCCAAATATGTTCCCGGAATAAAAAAAAAGATTTTTTATTCTCGAGAACAAAAGTTTTACTAAACACGTTTACTGTTTTTTTTTGTTCCACGAAACAAAAAAAATAGAAATTTTGTTCCGAGAACAGAAACAATTTTAAACAAACAAGGCCTACATATGAAAAACAAGAAACCCTTTCTGTTGTCCTTTTGCACTATTATCCTTTTTTTACCCCCACAAAACAAATATATTTAGATTTGTAATAAATAAGCCCAAATCTTTTTGTCTTGTAGCATCCGATATTTCACCTTTGGTTGAAGACGTTTTCCATGCGTGAGATTTGAATCCGTCTAGGATAATCTTTCTCAACAAACTCGGCTAACAAATTATTATTTGAATTTAAACTCGAGACATTAATTTAACAATTCTCCACCTTAGCTCGATGTTTGAAGTCACAAGTTATAGTGCTCATCATTCATACTGCTCTCCTAATGCCTCGATGGGCACTTACTCTCCACAGACACCAATGGAGCTTAAATAGAGCTTGAATTTCGCCAAATGAACAAACTTAGTCATCATGTCTGCCAGGTTATTTGCTGTAGCAATCTTTTTTCACAATAACATTACCATTAACTAAGACATCTTGGATGAAATGATATCTGATGGTGATATGCTTCGTTTGCTCATGATAAATTGGATTATACACTAAATATATTGCATCTTGGTTATCACAGTGTATATCAACACTTTTGTATTCTAGTCCAAAGTCTGAGAGTAAACTTCGTAACCATATTACTTCCTTCGCTACAAAGGCTAATGCCATTTACTCTGCCTCAGTTAAAGATAAGGCAACGTGATCCTATAAAGATGCTTTCTAACTAATTGCACTACCTACTAGTGTAAACACGTACCCTGCTAAAAATCTGTAATCTTTTAAGTCATTAGCTTAATCCGAATCCACAAAACCAGTGGTCTCACTGCCACTACTATCCCTTTGATATACTATACCCATGTTTGTTGTCCTCTTCAAATATCTGAAGATCCACTTCACAACTTTCTAATGTGCTTTACCAGGATGCTTTATATAGCGACTAATTATTCTCACAACTTGCAAAATATTAGGTCTAGCGTACATATAACATACATAATACTACCCATGGCATTAGAATAAGGAACACGGGATATATGTTTCTCCTTATCTACATTCTACAATGATAATTTATTTGAAAGTTTAAGTGCTTCACTAAATGCATACTTACAGATTTTGCCGATTGCATGTTAAAACATGCCACAATCTTCTCATTATATTTCTTCAAAGATGGACGTAAAACTTTTGCAACCCTATTACGCATGATCTCCATACCTAATATTTTCTTTGCAGCATCTAAATCTTTCATCTCAAATTCGACATTTAATTGCCTCCTCAACACATCAATATCAGACATATTTTTAACTGTTATCAGCATATCATCAACATAGAATAATAGACAAACCAAAGAACCATTCTCCAATCTCCTAAAATAAACACACCTATCCATATGACTTTTCAAATACTCTTGACTAACCATGAAAGCGTTAAAACGATTATACCACTGCCTTGAGACTATTTCAGTTTATACAAAGATTTCTTTAACAAGCAAACATAATATTCCTTACCCGGAATAGAAAATCCCTTTGGCTGCCTCATGTAAATCCGTCCCTCCAACTCATCGTGAAGAAATGCAATTTTCACATCTAGCTGCTTCAACTCAAAATTCGACACAACAATTAAAGTAAATAAAATATTAATAGAAGTATGTCTTACCATAGAACAGAATACCTCATTATAGTCAATGCTCTCCCATTACGTATAGCCCTTTACCACAAGTCTCGTCTTATACCTCATTGCCTCGACACCAAGAATGCCATCTTTTCTTTTAAAGACCCATTTACTTCCAACAATCTTCTGGCTTTGGATACTTTTTCCAACTCCCATGTTTGATTTTGATGGAGTGATTCTATCTCTTCACTCATAGCCCTTAGCCACTACAATGACTTCGAACTAGACATCACCTCAAAGTAAGATGAAGGCTCATCTGTTTCCATTTCGTCATCTATAGTCAATGCATAAGCAATATCTATATAATCATAATATACCAATGATTTAATTTGCATTCTCTATCTTTCTATGGCTATAGTGTGTTGCAGTTGTGCTAGTTGTTCATTAGCATCGACTTTAGGAATTGGTAGTCTTAACTTCTATTACCCTCGAGGTCTTAGAAGTCTCCACCTGAAGCTCCACCTTACTGACGACACCATGATCTGTCTACTATGTTGGTTGTGTCTTAGAATTCCTCTATTCAAGCATTGCAGTCTTGTTGAAGGTTACATCTCTGCTGATTAGAAAACTAGGTGATCTTAGAGTAGTGCACCACAGCCGGTAGCCTTCTACCCCATGTGTATAACTTAGAAATATGCACTCCTTCGCCCTCAACTCAAGCTTAACATCACTCGCATGAGCATATACAAGACATTCGAATGTATGTAATTCGAAGTAATTAACAGGTTTCCCCAATCATACTTCCTCAAGAGTCTTTTACACGATAGCAGATGATGGAGATTGATTAACTAGGTAACAGGTTATGTTCACTGCTTCTGCCCAAAATTCATTGCCAACTCTTGCATGTGAAAGTATGCATTGAGCTCACTCAAGCAAAGTTCTTTTCTTCTGTTCTGCCATGCTCTTTTGTTCTAGTGTCTCAAGTATTGTGCGATATCTTACAATATCTTCTTTCTCGCAAAACTCGATAAAATTTTTACCATAGAACTTCATGCTATTATCAGTTCTTAAGCACTTGATCAGTTTATCCGACTGCTTTTCAATCAATGCCTTAAATTTCTTGAACCGATCGAACACATCATATTTTTGCTTCAGAAAGTATACCCATACATTCTTCAAATAATCGTCGATAAATATTAGCATATACCGAGCACCTCCTTTCGAAGGAACCATCTGAATTAATGTATTCAACTGGTCGCTTGATTGAATAAATAATTGTAGTAAACTTAACTCAGTATTGCTTTTCAAAGATGCAATACTCCCATAAATCCAGTTTCTCTATCTTATGATCTTTTAACAACCCTCTTTCACTCAACATCGTCATACTTGCCTCACTCATTTGCCATAAACGCATATATCATAACTGAGTCAAGTTAGGATTTGACTCACTTTATGAAATTGCAGCAATTCCAGTCTACTAGAGAGTATTCACTTTCTTCCCTTTCATCACTGTCATGACATCTCGAGAGATCTTTAATACTCCATCTTCAATGGTGTACCTATACCCAATGTCATCGAATGTCCCCAGAGAAATAAGATTATTCTTAAGCTCCGGTACATATCTCATGTTTGTCAGTGTGCGCACCACCTCATCGTACATCTGAATCTACATTGTCCCCATCCCCATAGCCTTGCAAACTACGTTATTCCCCAAAAGAACTCTACCACCATATGCAGTTTGATAAGTAGTAAACCAGTTCTCATGAGCCGTCATATGATAAGAATACCCTAAATCTAGCACTTATTGGTCTCCTGATGAACTAGTAGTCACACATAAAACAGCTTTTGTATCACTAGTGCTCCCCTCAGCAACATTCATCACACTGCTTGTAGCATTCTGCTTATTGTCTTTATTTCTCCGCTTCGGGCAATCTCTCCTAATGTGCTCCTCCTCGTGACACTCAAAGCATTTCACGCGTCCATTGGACTTTCTATGGCATGATTTCGATATGCTTTTACCTTTATTGCCACTAGGCCCCCGATGTTGTTGTCTACCCCGAAATGTTAGTGCTTGCGCTACCCATTGCGTAAGACCGTCATCTCATAACTTTCTTTGTCACTCCTTAGAGAACAAGGCGGATTTTACCTCTTCCGAGGTAATCGTAGTATGCCTATGTAACAATGAATTAGTAAAGTGCTCCCATGACTTTAGTAAAGAAGCTAACAACATAATGCAATGTTTTTCATCACTAAGTATCTTATCGACGTTCTTGAAATCCATCATGAGTTTATTGAATTCATCCAAGTGTGATCTAATAAACGTACCTTCAGTATATCTAAATTGAAACATCCTCTTTAATATGTACAAGCAATTGTTCAAACCTATCTTCACATAGAGCGCCTGAATTTTTGCCCATAATATTGCGGCATCCTTTTTCTCGGCAACCTCTATTAAAACCTCATCCGACAAGTTCAACAAGATTGTGCTCTTTGCTCTTTCCATTAGCTCTACCCTCTCAGAGGCTTTCATTATAATTGGCAACTCATCTTCACCATCCAGTGTAATGGCCATACCCTAGGTTGTCAATAATGCATTGCTGCACCATAACCTAAAGTTACTCTTCCTGTTAAACTTCTTAATTTCAAATTTCGCCTCAGACATAATTGCAATAATAGAATTTTCAGATAATAATCGGACAAATGAAAGATACTCACAATCAAGAAATCCAATCCCAAGCTCCGATACCAATTGTTGAAATATAATACGCGGAAACGACAGGGTATTACAATTTACGTTAACACAAAATCACCAAAAAAATAAACTAGGAATAATAAGGACGTCAACTAAGTTCTCTTTCCCTATCCACTTTTTGCACTAGATTTATGTGGTTCGGTCCAAGTATTGATACCTACATCCACGGGGAGAGCCAGCAGCAAATAATCCATTATAATCGGAGAATCAAAGTTTACAATCTTTCATACACTCGAGTGTTTATCGCACTTAAATTTAAACCCAAACTAAAAGTGTTTATAAATAAACAACTCATTTAGACGTAAACACATGACACAAAATCACCGTCCGTTCAAGCTCAAAGCAAAACGTTCTACGTACGCCAAAAACAAGAACTTCATTGTTCATCTTTTTGATATGCATACATATGGCCTTTGCGTTCTTTCTTTCTTGATCGCATGGCTTCTGCAGCAGCTCCTCTAGACATGTGGCTTCTCTTCTCTGTTTTTTTTTCTTTCTTTTTTTAGCCTTGTGGTGCTCACCCTGCATAAAGGAACGCCTAGGCATTTTATGTGTGCCCAAAGTCAAAAATTTGACCTTGGGCCCCACTGCTTCAACAAGTACTCAACCACTACAGGTGAAAAAGAGGAAACCCTTTCTATTTGTAATAGATGAGCCCAAATCTTTTTGTTTTGTAGCATCTAATATTTCACCTCTAGTTGAAGACGTCTTCCACGCGTGAGATTTAAATTTGTTTGTGAAAATCTTTCTCAACAAATTCTACTAACAAATCAATATCCAAATTCAAACTCAAGATATTAATTTAACATGTTTTATGAGAAAACTCATGAGGAAGATTATCAGATGGAAATTGAGTTTCCGAGTCTAGACAAATTAAGTGTTCTAAGTTTGCTTGTTGATATGTTAATCAACTGGCATATGCAGTCACTCGGGTTGACAATGGGGGAAAAGTATTAAAAAAAATTCAAAACTTGTTGCATTGATTTGTGCCAATTTACTCATAAACATTTTGACTTATAGTCAAATCAATCATTTCGGCTAATTTTGGCTGGATATTGGTGACATAGACATCAGTCATCCTACATGACATGATGGACATTGATGTTCACATTTTTTTGATAAAATTTTAATAATTTTCTAATTTTTTTCTTTCTTTTTTTTTCCTCCTCTTTCCTATGGCAGCTGACATGGCTATGGTTGGTGGGCTGGCATTGCTTGAGCAAGAGGCTCTCATGGCTAAGGGCGATGGTCAACCTTGCCAAGGCGAGGGTGAAAGATGGCGGGGTTGTCCTTGTTAGATTTGGCTAGGTCAAGATTGGTTGGGCGAGGGCAGTTAGAAAGAAAAAAAATTATTAAAAAATTATTTTTAAAAATGTCCTTATCAACGTCAGTTGTGCCATATATGACCACTAGCGTATAAGTTCGCAATATCCAGCCAAAATTATCCGGAATGAGTGAATTGGCCTTATGTTTAAAATTTCTAGAATTAAATTGACATAAATATAATATGTTTATGATTTTTTTTTTTTTTGTCAACGTGGGACCACCAACTTTGATGATGTGATCTTTTTTCCCTTGTCAAAAGTGGGGTTATGGTTATTATTACGTGTAAAGTGATTTATGCCCGCTCTTTCTTTTTGCAATTCGTGAATGAATGGTAAGAAAAAAGTGCAAGGAGGCTTATTGACGGAAACTCATTCGGACAACAAAAAATAGGCCAAGCCCCGCCCGACAGCTCGACATAT
Source organism: Eucalyptus virginea (assembly GCA_014182375.1). Classification (NCBI taxonomy): domain Eukaryota; kingdom Viridiplantae; phylum Streptophyta; class Magnoliopsida; order Myrtales; family Myrtaceae; genus Eucalyptus; species Eucalyptus virginea. Next base: position 16,397,112 of record CM024517.1, on the reverse strand, counting down.
CAATTCCCAAAGAATCAAAAGCAATTTCCATTCTTTGAATAGACTAATTTAGTCGCACTATTGAGACCAACAGGATGGATGATAATATAGTTGTAAAAAACACAAAATAAGTTAGGGACTGCTTATTTTATTTCTAAAACTTTAATGGTTTATCCATCGGTTTAGTATTCAAAAGTTTAACAGTGGTCATCCTTCTCACATGGGAATGAGAAAATATGGAGTTAGTTTCCCCACCTCCTCAAAGGGGTTGGGGATGGGGACGTTTAGTTTTAGATGTGGGATTTGACTCCCACATTCTACAAAGAGACTAGACAAAAGTTTGAAAGTAAGTTGAGAGTTAAAGAGGAACAAACTCATAAAATATATATATATATATATATATATATATATATATATATATATATATATATATATATATATATTCCTTTGTTCTCTCTTTATTTCATCAATCATACAACTTTTGATTAGGACAAGGATCCTCTGTTCCTTATGGTGTTATTCTTGATGAATTCCATGGATGAGACTAATATCTGTTAAGTTTCTAGTCACAATTTTTTAGGCATAAGGACACTAGAAATACCAAAAGTTATGTTCCGCTCACTTTGGTGTCCAAAGCATTTTTTTAGATCACTTAAATGCCACTTTAAGAAAATGATCACTTAAGTACTAACTTCAATTTGAATTGCCAAAAATTTGACATTGTTATATTTTATTAATTTCTTCAACCAATGTGAATTGCCAATGTGCCGATCAACATATATAACCCTAACAATGCTATCTACATGTCTTTTTCCAAATATAAACCTTAAATCGACCATTCAACCAATTTCCAAATAAAAACCCTAAATCGAAATCCTAATTCGGTTTTCCCTCTAGCATCAACGTCCCCACAATTGCACTAAGAATTGAGCCTTAATTTTTTCCTTAAAGCCCTAACTTTTTCAGCCATTGAGTGAGTGAGAGAGGATGATGAATCTCAAGGGAGCGACTAAGTGAGAGCAATAGAGACGGCACACGAGCGAGCGAGCAAGCGACTACAACTAAGCACGGACGATGGTGACCGAACAACAGTGAGTGGGAGAGAGGACAAAACACTAGCATTGAACGAAGCTTCACAATACGCCTATTTTGAGAGAAGCTCGTGCGACATCATTTTTTAGCCCGGGCTTCATGCGAAGTCGTTTCTAGGCAAGCCAGCCACGTCGTTTCATGTGACGTGGTTTAGGAAGTCCATGTGGACTTGTTTTTAATATAATAATGTCAAGTTAGATTAAAATTGTTATTATAAAAGCCACATAATGTTTATTACTAGAATTTCTCACTGAAGATACTTAAATGATTGTTTGGTTCTCCAATTTGGCACTTAAGTAAGTTGATGAAAACTTTTAGTATTAAAGTGAGCAATCTAGGAAACTTTTGGCAATTCTACTATCCTTTTGCCCAATTTTTTTTTATATTATATCGAGTATTTAATTCAATAGTTCTGATCATTTAATGTGTATAATTTTTATTTCATTTATTAAATGAAAGGATAGTCCTTAAACTTTGGCTCAATGTACAATATCGTTCTTGGACTTTTAATGTGGTTGATGAACTTAAATGTACCAATTCATTTTATTCAAATGACAAATAGGATGTTGTCTGATAACATTGATTATTATATGCTAACTTAGATTTTTCAAAGTAATGAGTCAACATATCTATTTTTTTATCCATCTACTTTAAGAAAGGAAAAATAAAATTAGTGCACTAACATGTCCATTGTTATTCGATGATGTGAATTATTATGTCATTATTTGAGATGAATATTTTATTTGGATAGTTCAATTGACAAAAAAAAAAAAAAAATTCGTCCACCATTCAAAATTAACGGATTGGAAGCCATATCGATAGATTTCATTAACTTAAATTAAAGGAAAGATGATATTGAACGTTCTTATATAGTCTAGGGAGTAGATTGAATATTTATTAATAGTTCGTGAATTGCATTAAACAAATTAAAAGTTCAAAAACAATATTATACATTGAATCAAAATTGATTAATCATTTGTGTCATTTCTAAGAATTTGAGTGATACGTGTGGTGGTTAATTGCTGAATAATGATTGAGCATGGAATTTTATAGTGGTGTTCGTGCATCATGCATAGACTACATTTCCTCCGCGTGCAAAAAGGAAATTAGGGAGATGAAACTTGAACGCCAATAAACTGAGTAGCGAGGAGATGACCGTAAATATGGAATAGCGAAATATATGTCTTGTTTGGCTTTGCTTTGGGAAGGGACTAGTGAAAGTTGTGGCATTTATCAAAAAACAAAAAATAATGAACCACTTTGAATGAAAGCTAACATTGTCAAAGCCCAAAACTCAAGCATGATATTTTCAAAAAAAGCCCTGTCTAAGGATGATGAATTTTTTCAATTTCCTTTCTACCCTTTAGAAACTTTACTAAAATTTCACTTTTACCCCTGAATGGCCCTGAGTACTGCAAACTTAAGCAATTCATCTTCTCCCCTCATTGAGTTTCCTTTCTTACATTTAGAAACTTACTAAAATGTCGCTTTTACCCCTAAATGGTTGTCGATCTGATGATTGCGCTCCACTCGCTGAGGGTCACCAAGGGTCTAGGTTTGCATATTTGGTTCGACACTCATGTGAGTTTGCATTGGTTTAGGTCATCAAAGTCGCGCGACGCTTTGCATCATCTCGCCTAACCTTTTTGAAAATTCTATAGTCAAGGACGATGGATTTGCTTCAACCAGGTCTGCTTCCACAATGGGATATCTCCATTCTCCAATTTTGCTTTCACCTGATGCGATATCCCTCTATTTGTCTTTTTTTTTTAACTTAAAAGCCACTTTTTTTAACCAAACAAATTTCTGATTGAGCAAATGGACCTTCAGTCAAAGATTGGGGGGAAATGCAAAAACTCTTTCAAATGCACTCTTAGGTTAGGTTTAGCAATCAGAATAAAATTTGAGATAAGATAAAATTTATCCTATTTTGTGTTTGATGCCTATTCAAGACAGGATATAACCAAATATAGAAGGGATATAAGCTGGATAAAGGTAAATAAGATTTATAATATTTATAATAGGAAAACGATTTTTTCCGATGTTGACATCTAAATTTTGGCAACCCATATAGTCATTTATTAGATTAAAAATTAGGGGTTAATTTAATCCCTGAAAAAATATTAATTGTATAGCATATAAATTTAGGTGCAATTGTTTTTAACTTGCATTTTTTACACTTATTTACTAGACCGGTGGCGGATGGGTCGAATTAGTGGTTTTGAGTTTTAAATTAACAAGTCGGACTAAACTCATGAAGAGTGCAAGTTGGCTCGAGCCCGTTTTATGAAATTGAGATTTGAAATGAGGATTTTTGAAATTTAAAAAAATCAAGTTATGATCTTATCTTTAAAAATCAGTAGAAAATATTTAGGAGATAAGAAGAATAAAAAGATTTTGTAATTAAGAGGTTATAGAAATTTTCGAAATATCCCACGAAGATCATATTTTTTTTTCTTACTTATAAAAGGGCCGTGTACGGTAAAGAAAAGGAGGGGCTTTTTTAGGTTTCCCTTCATCGAAAGGAAAGAAGAGAAAAGGTCAAAAGTGAAAAAAGAGAAGTGAAGTTTCTGCAGAAAAGTAAAGGTGAGCAGAGAAAGGAGACCGTGAGAAGACGTCAATCAACAAGGAAAAAGAAAATAATAAAAAGAAAACAACAGGAACAGTGTCGTCTTCTTCGCGTGGGTAGTCTCGCGCCGTGCGGGCCACTGCCCGTTCCCCTTCCGACGTTGCTGCGGCTCCTGTTCTGCTCGTCGTCGCGCCTACCGCGTCTCCACCCACCGCCGGCAGTTGAACCGCCAGCCATCGCCGCTCCGCCGGTTGTCCGCGACCGCCCAGCGCCGATCTGCCTCTGCACCAGTCCGACGGAGCTACCGCCTTGCCGCAGCGCAACCCAGCCGTGCTGACCCGTGTGCCTCGCTCTGAGTACTGCCCGTGCCCCAAAATCGCGACGCCACCGGAGCCCCAAATCAGCCGTACCGCCGAGCCGATCTGCTCTCTGTTGCAGCCCACTGTGACCCGCGACCTCCTGCTCGCTCGCCACCGCGCCGGAGTGCCACCCGATCCGCACCTCTGCAACAACCCACGCCGCCGCGCCTCTATACCCGTGAGCTCGCCGCGACCCACCGCTCCTGCAGCCAAGCCCGAGCGCCGCCCGTCGCCCAGCAGCCGGACCCAAGCCGGACCGCTGTCCGACCCGACGCCCTTGCAGTGCCCCTGTCCGCGAAGCCACCACCGGTTCACCTCCTTGCCGTTCGCCCGCCGCCGGTTCACCCTTGCCGGAGCTTCCTTGCTGGACTGACGACCTGTTGCCCCCGGAGACCAGCCGCCCGAGCAAGCTGTGTTTTAAAAAGGGAAAAGAGGAAAAAAAAAAAAAAAAAAAAAAAAAAAAGAAAAAAAGGAAAATTAGGTAGTTTATTTATTTATCTCTTTCTTGAATTTTTATTATTTCCATTATAGCCTGTTTTCTTAGAATTGTTCCCTAAATATATGATCGATATTCCGACATGAAAAGTTCCTCAAGCTAGGGATTCACAGTCCATTTTCGCACTTCAAATCCAACTCGGCCCTTCTACAAAATCGTCCAATCTCACGCTCGAGATTCGATTCGCGATTTAATTTTAAAATTAATTGAAACCGATCTCACGTGCGAAATATGGTTCATTATTTTGGATATCAACATTATCTTGTTTGATTTGATGTTGTGGTGTTTGAGTCAGTTTTATTTTCGTAAAAGGAAAAGGAAATAAAAAAATCTGAATTAGGATTAGGTTTGTTTTTTTTTTTTTTTTTTTTTTTTTTATCTTGCATATTTAAAATATGGATTTTATTTTGAATCATAAAAAAAAAAAGTGCATTCATTTAAGATAGTTTTTTTTTATTTGAATTGCATGTTTAATCTTAATTTCAAATTTCAAAAAAGAAAAAATTAGAATTAGAGCATTCTTTGTACATCATGCCATATTAGAATAAATTGCATGTTTCATTTTAAGTTTATATTGATTTTTGCATCTTAGGTTAGAGCTTGCTAGGTTAAGACAATATCTTAGTTTAAATTAGGATTTAGTCTAACCTGATCCTTAATATAAGCTAGATAGAATTTTAATCTAAATAGTTATGTTTTGCATTTCATAAAAAAATAAAATTTCTCTTAGGATAAATTAGTTGCAATTTCTAGGATAGATTGCATTTTTTTAGAATAAAAAATCATGTGCACGTCATATAGAATTAGGTCCATAAAATGCACGTCATTTAGTGATTGTTGTTAGGTTCATTTAATTAGAAATTGTCCGTCATTAGATTAGGTCATTTAATAAATGTCGTGTGACATATAGCTCGCATATTAAATTGTATGTCGCATGTCATTTTAGTTAAAATAATTTTGTACGTCATCGCATTGCATCACACGTCATTAGAATTAAGTCATTTTGGTTAATTTAGATTGCATATTTAATTATTGCATGTTCATTTAGAAATCACAAAAAAATTTATTCATTCATATGGTTTAGGACATGTTGCCATGCCATATCATTTCATATTAGATTAGAAGCATTGCATTGCATATAGATTATATTATTGTTAAAAAGTGAAAACAAAAAATTGAATGATGACGTGTTAATTAGAAATCATATTTAGGATTGCTGATGTGAATTCTGATTTAACACTACATATGCTTTCGTTATTTTGAGGTAAGTTTTGCATTATTTAATTGCTTTCTTGGGTGTTAAATTGATGGTTTGCGCACCCGCATAATAACCTAACATGTTAGGGAAATAGATTTAAAATCAATTTAAGCTGCTTGCAAAAGCATTTTTGAAAATAAAAGAATTGTATTGAAAGGGCATTAGAGAAATCTAGTGTAACCAAGTTCCCGTACCTAGAGTCTCTGGTTCGTAGGAGTAAAGTAAAACTCCCATTACTTTACTTGGGTTTCTAATCGACCCACAAAAAATAGATTAGTGACGACTCCTAGATGATATCTATTTGTATGTTAAGAAATTTGAACCTAAGTTGCGAATTGATATGGGCTTTGGAGAGCCCGAGCTAAGTTTAGACTTAATAATCCATTAGCCAAACCCTAGGTGGTTCGCACCCGAAAATTTGGTCGCGACATCCGAATAACAAACTTATTAAAACAAAATTAAAATTATATTTCAATATAAATAATATTTGAATTCTAATATAGGAAATTCAAAATAATTAAAAATACAAATTTATTTTTTAATTTAATCTTATTTTTATTTATATATATTTGACTCTAATTCTATCTTATAATATATTTATATTAATTACATAATTTAGGTATTTTTGCATTTTAGGTATATTAGTATAGTTTATTGTTTAATAAAAATTTATTAGAGAATGATGAAAACAAAAAAGAAATAATAGAGAAAATAATCAATAAAAATGATAAATAAAATAAAAATAGCATCTAAAATAGATTAGGGAATAGTGTTGCGTGAGGTTTTTACCATCTCAGTTTGTGAATTTTTAGGTTCATTTACACTGATATGCTATTTTTTTCCAAAAAATATACATAATATAATACAAATATATCCGACTTTATTACTGCGATTCACCAAACTATATATAACATATAGCAAAATCTCTGGATTTCATATCATATTCTATCTAGTCATATTCTAATTAGAAATTCGGACAACCAATTACAAATATTGTTATGACGTAGGGAGCATGGTTGATGGGGACATCAAAGTAACATTGAAGGGAGGCAAGTTTTCAACTTGGGATTGGGGCATTTAGTTGGACTGTTGGGGATTTCCAGTCCAAAAGCTAGAGACTACCCGTTTGAATTCTATTATGTGCAAACTACTTTAAATATTCCATGGAGCTTCAAGTAGCTAGTTCTCCACACTAATGCCACTATATTATTAAAAAAAAAAATCTGAGAATGGAAGACTAGTCTCAATGATCCCCTAATCACTAACATTGAAGTTTTACACCCATGATTGGAATGCTTGAGTTATGATTACTATTCTTTTTAAGGTGAACCCGTCAGTGCTGCACCATCGGATGAAAAATAGGATAAAGTCAGAGTCATCCTACACCTGGTGCACAAAAGCGAACTTTTGCCTTAGACAAACCAGGATTTGCTATGATTGAATATGCACAGGGGATTCCAAACCTTTGAACAAGGGGCTCCAAACCAAATGGTGGTATAGCCTTTTCCAACTTAGGCCACCACCATGGTGGTAGTTTTCCCTTAATAATCTATATAAATGCATGATGATAAGCTCTTCCTTTTCAAGATTACCTTTAAGAGCGACAAATGACTCTAATTTCCAAGGGATTGATCATTTACTAGCAAGCAGCGTTTTTTTTCACACTCCGTTCAATTGGCTTTCAACTAGTATTTGTACTCGTCTCATTTAACACCATGACTTTTGGTTAAGAAAAAAATTAATTTTAATGAGTTTTATTGTTACAAATTAGTAATTATTGAAAATTTGTAACTTTTTCTTTTTTTGTAACTTTTTCCGTGAAAAATTTCCTTGGAAGATTTTGTTATTTTCTCTCCATATCACAATAATATTGTCAATTTTTATATAAAAACAATAATTAGAGATTTTCCAACTATTCGAGTATCTTTATTTCACATTAGTATATATTATGAATCAAGAACTATGCCTGTGTAATTTATTAAAAGGAGAAACATTCATGTAAAGTAGGATGCAACTTAATGGCTAAAAATATTTAAAAACTAATATGCCATAATTTTATACAAATGATAAATTTCAAGCCCGGGCATTGCACGGGCGCGTTTTATTTTACATTGACAAAGGGAGAAATAGATAGATAAAGGTCTGATTTAGAAGGACGTAAGGGGGCCCCGGGGGGCCCGTGGGCCTTGGCCCCTCAAACTTCAGTAGCTTCGTATTCTTAGTAAAATTTAATAAAATCTGCCAACTAAGCCTTTTAATGAAATTTGCCTCAGGCCACAAAAACAGGCACATGACTATTCATGTATTTACGCCTATTACACAAATAAATGGACCAAAAATATTTTCCACATTCAGGAAAATATATAAACATAAATTATTGTTGATAATTGAAATATTTTCCATTGACTAATTATTTCAATCAATATAAGCGGTCACTTCTAAGAAAATATTTTCCAAATCATTCATTTTTTTTATGAAACAAACAGAATTTTCAATTAAAATAAAAATAGGTAGAAAGACACCTGGTGTTATTAGATGATAACCATGTTAAGCTTACTACTTAACCAATTAATGAAACTAGCAATTTACTCATGTTTCGATTGGGTTTCTAATTTGATATCTTAACGAAACTAATTATATATTTTAGAAATAAAAATTTATAGTTAAATAGTTGTCAAATTAATTAAGTTTTAGAATATACACAATTAAGGAAGTTGATATCTATATATGATTATATTCACTATTTTTATCATATTCTGATACTCGTTCGAATTCTTGTAAAAGTTATCATTACACTGATTTCTTCAATCATTTGTTTACTACTCATTTTTTTTTTTTAACCGAGGATTCCACCACAGGCTCCCCGTGCTCAGACGGCACCGAAGGGCCGAGCCCCTATACCTCGAGAGAGACTAGCACGGGTTCCCACAACCATGGCCCCTCACTTAAGACGTGTTAGCAGCTACGGAGTTTCGACCCCGGGATCTCTGCAATGAAGTGCCCAAAGCCGAACCAACTCAGCTGCCCATTGGTGGGTCATTCTTTGTTTTATTTACTATAGTTGCATTTGAAGAACTCTTGATAATATGCATGAAATGCTAATCATAAAATAAATGGAACAGACCGCTGAACAAATTCTTATAACGTGAATAATGAGCTAAATTGTCAGAAGACGTAGAGAAGCAAAGAGCAGACCGAAGGAAAGAAGAGATCGTAAAGCTTTTGGGGAATTTTCTGTTTTTCTCTATGTATCATTCAATGTACATTACACTGTAATTATAATACAGGAGATACATGAATAAAAGGAAAAGAAATATTTTTACAATCGAATCAATATCTTAATCTAATCAATCTAATCCATAATCGATCTAATGCATGATCATAACCAAAAATGGATTATGCATATCTTCCAACATTCCCCCTCAAGCTGGTGGCTTGTAGATATCCAAGACTCCTAGCTTGCTTAGAAGATATGCATGCTGTCTTTGACATAGAGGTTTGGTGAAGATGTCTGCAGGTTGTTCTGCGGTTCCAATTCCTCTTGTCTCGATGATTCCTTCTTGAATCTTCTCTCGTGTGAAGTGGCAGTCCACCTCTATATGCTTCGTTCTTTCATGCATCACGGGATTTGCTATGAGTTTGAGAGCCGCATCATTGTTGCAAAACAGCTTCGTTGGCCCTTTTAGCCTTATCCCAATATCTCCAAGTAACTCGCAACCACACAATTTCACATGTAGTTTTCGCCATAGCCCGATATTCTACTTCAGCTGAAGATAAGGAGACCGTCGCCTGTTTCTTGGTCTTCCATGAAAGAAGAGATTCCCCGAATTTAATACAAAAGCCAGTAATCGATCTTTGACTCATCGGGCAGGTCGCATAATCTGCATCACAGTATCCTGTCAATTCCATATTACACCTTCTAGACAGAAGTATCCCGAGTCCTGGGCATTTCTTTAGATAGTTCACAACTTTCAAGGCTGCATTCATGCGAGACTCCTTTGGACTGTGCATAAATTGGCTGAGAGTTTGCACGGTATATGAAATATCAGGTCTGGTCATAGTCAGATATATGAGTTTTCCAACAAGCTTCTGATAACTTGTCGGATCTTTGAGTATAGGGTCATCATTTTGAGATATCCCTCCAAGAAAATCCGCTATGGTTAACTTGGTGTTCTGCTCGATAGGAATAACTGCTGGTTTGCATCTTGATAATCTAGCTTCTGAAATGATCTCCAATACAAACTTCCACTGACTGAGAGAAATCCCTTGGTCGGATCGAGTAATCTCAATACCAAGGAAGTATTTCAGTGCTCCTAGGTCCTTTATATGGAATGTAGCATGCAAATATTTCTTAAGACTCCCTATTGCAGTTTCATCGTTGCCCATGATGAGGATGTCATCAACATATATCATCAAGTAGATAGATGACATACCTTTAGTCCATGTGAACAGGGCGTAATCATACTTGGATTGTTTGAAGCCTGCAGTTGTGAGAGCATTCGCAAACTTTGCATACCATTGCCTTGAAGCTTATTTCAATTCATAAAGGGATTTGCGGAGACGACATACCTTATTCTCCCCCTGTCTCCGTAAGCCCTGAGGAATATCCATATAGATCTCCTCATCTAAATCGCCATGAAGAAAGGCGTTGTGAACATTCATCTGATGCAAAGACCAATTATGAACAGTTGCAACTGATAAAAATAAACGAACTGTGACGTCCTTAGCAACAGGGGAAAAAGTCTTGTGATAATCGAAACCTTCCCATTGCGTATATCCTTTAGGCACCAACCTAGCCTTGTAACGCTCAATGGAACCATCAGATCTATATTTGATCTTATACACCCATTTACATCCTATGGACTTTTTGTTTTGAGGAAGAGTGACTAATTCCCATGTGTGGTTATCAGTCAATGCCTGTAGTTCTGCTGCCATGGCCTGTTGCCATCGTGGATCTCTAGATGCTTCATCATAACTAGAGGGTTCTTTCTCATTAGAAATACGACTAATGCAACATCTATGATCTGACGAAAGCTTATCAAAGCATACGTAAGAAGATATTGGATAGCGAATACCTGGTGAGTTAAGCGAAGCACAGACATAATCTTTAGTCCAGGTTGGCGGTCTTGTGGCTCGTCCTGAGTGACGTGGATGAGCTGTCGGTGGTGGAGATGAAGATTGTCCCTCTACATGTGTCTCAAGAGTATCCTCCATATTGGTTGTGTCTTCAGGAGCACTACCCAGAAATCCTTCTGGAGGAGAATTAGGCAAAGTGGGAGGAAGATCTGCTTCTGGTGGCGTTGTGAGGATAAAACCAGGGGATGCTTCTTCTTCATCTAGAATTTGGCGGGAACTCGTTGGAGCATTCAAGTCGTCTTAAAAAGATGAGCTTTCACAAAAAGGGAAGATATTTTCATGAAAAACAACATCTCGACTAATAAAAAAATCTCCTGTTCTTATGTCAAGAACACGATATCCCTTTTGCAAATTTGGATAACCCATGAATATGCATCTCCTAGCACGAGGACTCATTTTGTCCCGAGGCCCCATTATTGCAGCATAACATAAGCAGCCAAAGACCCTCAGATGATCTAAGGTCAGCCTTTTTTCATAAAGCAATTCGAAAGGCGATTTGCCATCCAGTATCCGTGTTGGCATTCGGTTGATCAAATAAGCTACAGTAAGAACACAATCTCCCCAATAATTTTCTAGGATAGATCCCTGAAATTTTAGTGCTCTGGTGACTTCCAAGAGATGGCGATGTTTTCGCTCTACTACCCCATTCTGTTGTGGAGTATAAATACAGGAGCTTTCATGAAGAATGCCATGGGACAGAAAAAGTGAACGGCAATCTTTATTAAAGAATTCTATCCCATTATCAGTGTGAATCCGTTGAATCGACCTTTTAAACTGATTTTTAGTCAGGACCAGAAACATCCTTAGATGAGAAACAACTTGTGCTTTTGACTGCATCAGGAATACCCATGTTGCACAAGAGTAATCATCCACAATTGTGAGAAAATAACATGAACCATCTCGATGTGGGGTGTGATAGGGTCCCCAAACATCTATATGAATCAGAGAAATTTTTTTAGTGGAATGTGTTGTACTAAAAGGAAAAGGAGTTCGGGATTGTTTTGCAAGTGGGCATATTTCACATTTAGAGTAAGGAAAGAATGCACTATGACCCATTCGTGAATGCATAAGAAAACTGTTATCATTGGTAGATAGATTACACAACGATTTTTTTATTTAGGGAAGATAAATCAAAATGACTAGGGTAATTGATCCAAAAATAAAGCCCTTCAGAAAGATTACCCAAACCCATCAGTTTGCCAGTCGAACGGGCCTGGAAAAAATAGGTGTCAGAATCGAAGAATATTTGACATGAATTTTCTCTGCAGACTTTGGAGACAGAAATCAGATTGAATTGGAATTGTGGGACATAAAGAACATTTTGAAGGGTAATTTGATAACTCAATTGGACAGTGCTTGTCAAAGTGACATGAGTAATGTTCCCGTTTGGTAATTGCACAGAAATAAGTGTATCTAATTTCTTGTGCATATTGGAAAAAAATCCTCTATCACAAACAATATGATTGCTTGCCCCTAAATCAATTATCCAAGCTTTTCTTGAAATAGAATTTATCAGGCAATGAGAAATACTTGAAAAACTTGCTCCGTTATTCCCAACATCGACCTTTTGCAAAGCCTGCATTAGCTACTGATATTGCCCATATGTAATAGGTTGTTCATAATTCAGACCGGTTGGTCCAGTGACCTAGTAGGCTGCAGCATATTCTTTTTTCTTTCCTTTTTCTCCTAGCTTACCATGCAATTTCCAACAATTATCTATGGTATGATGTGGGCGCTTGCAATATTCACAATATAATTTATCTCTCCCCTTTGAATTTTGACCAAAATTCTTTAAAGATGCAGAAAAAACCTGACCGTCTGATCCCTTTGATGAGGAATAATTCTGACCATCCGATCCCTTTAATGGAGAATAGATCTGACCATCGGATCCCTTCATCAAGGGATAATATCCGCCGTCCGATTCACCGAATTGATAGAGCCCCTGTGCACCGTCAGATTTCGGCGGAAGATCTGGGCTGTTCGTCCCCTCTCTTTTAAAGGAGCGTTCGAATCCTCCTTGCAACCCTAGCCCCCCTTCGTGATTCTCTCTTTCTCGGGCTAGGGTTTTTCCTGAGTCTCGCCGGACGACGTGCATCGCGAGGGCGATGCTGTCGCTTCCTTGCGTTTGCTCTGGAACCGCGAGCCTCTGGCTTTCCTCTTGGACAGCCAGCTGGAAGATTCATCCGAGGGGAGGCACCGGATCCATCGCCAAGATCTGAGATCGAAAGGTTAGATAATTTTCATTCAAAATCAAAAGGAATCGTGTCGCCTTCTCCCTCTCCTTCATAGATCTGTACTGTTGGAGTGTCTCTGCTGGCCCCTCGAGCTTCTCCTCCGTTGCTTTGAGTTGGTTCCAAAGAGATGACAATTTGTTGTAGCAAACCGTGACAGTCATATTTCCCTGCTTTAACTCGCTTAATTCCTGCATGAGAGAAAAGATCTTGGCTTGATCTAGTTTCCCGTACATCTCTTTGATGCTATCCCACATCTTTTTTGAATCTTTCGTCGGAGGAAGCCCGGCAGCCACCTCTGGAGAAATACAATTGCCGATCCACGTTCGGATGAGGTGGTTGCACTTTCTCCAGTGCCTAGCCAGCCGCTCGTCCAACGGTATGGGTATTGTTTCGTCGAGAAATCCTTCTTTGTCCTTCGTCATAAAGGCTCGCTGGAAATCCTGGGACCATTTGGAATAATTCTCCGACCCTTTGAGTTGTAGACTGATCAATTTCAGTTTTGGACCGTCGGCGGTTGATATGTATAAAGGGTCGCTAGGTTCCGGTCGGCCAGTGACGGCAGCGATCGGAAATGGAAGGAAGCCTAGTGCAAAATTTGGGTAGGGGTTCGCCTCTGTACTCGATCCGTTAAATCCAGACCCATAAACCGCATTGGAAATGCCCGGGTAGGGATTCGACCATAAACCCGGTTCACCCAACCCGCTCACTTGTTATGAACCGACGGTTGAGTTTGCCCCATTCATGGTCAGCAGACTCCCGTCGGGCTGGGGGTTGCTTAGGCTGCTCCCAGTCCCCGGCGATGATGTATTTGGGCTTGGCCCAACGTACCATGGATATGGTACCCAATGGTAAGGATGCCCAGAGACGGGCAACCCCATGTTCGACTGAGTCGGGTGATACTGCCATGGTAGACTTTGAATTTGGGTTTGCTGTTGGATTGTCGGAATTGTGGTTTGTATTTGTTGTGCAGATGTAGCCTCTCCTGTGGATTGTGTATCCACGCTAGAAGATGGATTTTCTGGTTGATTCATGGTGAGTAACCTCCTCTGCTTCTTTCTTCTCTAATAAATTTTTGATTCCTTCTCTGCTTTGATCTAGTTTTGCAGATCAGGAAGCTTCGATTGGCAATCAATGTATGCGGAAGCGGAATCAAGAGCCAAGCTTTGATACCATGTCAGAAGACGTAGAGAAGCAAAGAGCAGATCGAAGGAAAGAAGAGATCGTAAAGCTTTTGGGGAATTTTCTGTTTTTCTCTATGTATCATTCAATGTACATTACACTGTAATTATAATATAGGAGATACATGAATAAAAGGAAAAGAAATATTTTTACAATCGAATCAATATCTTAATCTAATCAATCTAATCCCTAATTGATCTAATGCATGATCATAACAAAAAATAGATCCTGCATATCTTCCAACATAAATGTATTTAATTATGTACAATATTCAATAGTGTATGTAACTAATTACAGCTAGTTGTTATCGTAAAATTCATATTACACATAGTTCAATGATCAATCTATGCTTTAGTGTATTAAGTTGTATTGAAAATAAATAAAGTAGTCATTTTTATTTGACAGTCAAGGTAGGTTAATATTGCAACAAATAAAACTGCTAATCTAATTAAACAATAAAAATATATGTGTATATGGCTAATAATTCTGATTACATAATTTTTCTACAAGGTCAAAATATATTTTCAATTTAATAGGGCGAATGCTTTTTTTTAACATTACCATTTTGGAGGCGATGGCCAGCTGACAAGCATGTGCTTGTCACGCGCACTTTTTGCGATTTTTCCAAAGGCAGTTTGATCCATAAACGACCACAAACCTATAACACTAAGTTAAAATAAAAAATAAGTCAGTCGACCTTATCCTTACTTCTTGCACACAAGAAACTGCCTAGTTACTCGACCGCCTCCATGTAGCTCTTTTCCCATATCTATAATGATTCTCCATCTCCAATTGTTCCATCCATCCTTGAGAAAATCCCAACCCTTTCTTTCTGATTTGCAAAGTTGGAACAAATTTGGAGCTTTTTAACATTTTCGATATGCACGTGTGGGGCATTGGTGAAATCTGTTTTTTTTTTTTTTAAAAAAAAAAAAAAACCAAAATACCCCAAAAAAGAAGGCAAAACAAGTGCGTGTCGAGCATCCATTCATTGGTCAACCATTATTTCCGACGGTGATGAGCTCGAGGGCATTGTTGCGTCAAAGTATTCAATTTGGGAGTATTTTGAAACAAAGTCGAGTTAGAGAAATTTCAAGAAAAGAAGTACACTTCAGGGAGGTTATCAAGCCAAAATGATCAATTTCACGAGCATTTTGGAATAAAGTCAAATTTGAAGCAAACTTGGAGAGTTGAGGGACCATTCGGGGCAATTGGAATTTTCCCAAATTCCTGTGATACCAGAAATTAAGGAAAATTACTAAAGTGCATGTGTCACAGACCAAAAGTTTTCCGTGTCAAGGACTATGAATGATCCATGAAGACCAAGTAAACCTCGAAACTTCTAAATTCTAAGGATTCTTGTGTATTTTAGAACACTATAGAGAGCAGAAAATATTGGAAATGTATTCTCTTGTAATAAATGCCAATGGTTGGTAAATGGGGAGATAGAACTCCATTATTAAATTAAGGAGAAATCTATGGTTGTAAACCAAGAAGTGTGTGTCTATATATACATATAAGGGGTCTCTCCCTCTTATTAGTATCATCTCACAAGTAACAAAATTTCTAAAAGTTTCATTCTTTTTTTTAGAAGTTCTTCTCTCTAGAGCTTTTCTCTTATAATCCTTGTAAGCATGAGTGAATAAGGCTAACTTGTGAAAAAATTTCTAAGATTGCACGGATAAAAGAATGCTAGATCAACCTATCCGCAAAACACGCCTCATACTCTAAAGTCCTAACATTTTATGTGAAAAATCAGACTGGGCATTAATGCACGCTTATGTTGCCTCACAAAGGCTCACCTCCAAAGCCCATGACGGTGTTCGGCTCTCACCGAAATTCATTTGTACGGACTTTTTTCCATAGGTGATACCGCTCCATCAGAAATTAAAAAAAATAAAGAAAAAGAAAACGTTAGCACTGAAAAAGATTAAGGAAGTGTACATCATCCGCTTAACCCCTTAATTCCAATAATTGATATCTCGATCTCTCAACAACATCAATCCCTCAAAAGCAATCAAGTGGCCCAGATAAAAATAGACGATGCCATTCTTTCTCAACAAGCGAAAGGGAGTGGCAGTTCAACAACACGATTTCATAATCTTTGAACAACCTTAGGAAGTAGAACTGCTCTGTAATTAGCCATCCTCGACCATTCACTCACTCTTTTTCTGCATTGTAGAACAAGATAAACCCAACCCCAACCCCCCTCGTCAGGAGAAACCTTTCGAGATTCTAAGCGGAAGAACTAAACATAAAATCAAAGTTATAGCCTTTCCCTCGAACTGAAATGAAGTTCCATGATCCGGAGACTTCGAGTGATTCTCCATATGTTCCATTATTGAACGGCCAGCAGTTACTTATGCCTTTGCTCCGAGAAATGACTGCAAAGGAAACAAAAAAATGTTACAGGAGAAAAAGTAAACCATAGACATAGAACCGATAAATAAAAAGGAAGAGCAAAGTGTCTGCTGGTGAAGGTGAAGGCCCACAAAAACATTCCTCTTCGATGCCAATACTCATAAACACTTATGAGGTTGCAACACAAAAAATTTGATTCACCACAGTTGCAAAGGTCGGTTCTAATAATTAGCTCAAGGTAGTCTAATCAAGGTTCTATAGAAGCTTCAGTTATGTGCTTCATTTAGAACATTTACCACCCTCCTAGGCAATCTGAAGGCGATAAGAGCTGTAGAAATGCCGAAGACTGAGGTAGAAAAAAATGATGGAGGTAACTGATCCTCTAATATGAATCTGGATCTCACAGCAAGATTTGAATTCTGAACGCAACAGGAATATACATGTTATACCAACTACTTAATTTTCATTACTACAAAGAAACGTACCAAAAGCCGTGTTTTTGTATCCAATTGATCTCTTATACTTGATAATATTTCAAATTGAACAGAGACAGAGAGGCATAATCAAGCCATGTTGATTTGACAATTCAATACTCCAAATTGACTTAAATTAAGTCGCACTTGACTCAAATCAACTTGAAGTCGACTCAGTTGATATTTGAGTGAGTAAAGTTAATAAGTCGACTCAAAATAAATGGAGAGTCAAGCTCAAGTCAGCTGACCGATTAGCATTCCTAACCAAATTATGAAAATCACCACCAAGATACTGGAATTTGGAAATAGTTCTTTTCTCCATTCCACCTCTCTCAGATTAGGCTTTTCACAACCAAAGCCATCAAGTCAAATTATGAATTCACCACAAATATACTGCTGTCTACACTATCGAATTGAACATGTTCAACTGTCATATGGCAACGCACCAATGGAGGTGAGAGCTTTTGAGAGTCAAGGAAAAGAGACAAACAACATGATGTTATCTCATCATGGAGCTAGAAAAGACCGCTCAAATCCCAAATAAGTAGCATGGTTACCTTCTATTTTAAATAGTCAATATTTATATGAAACGATCTTCTTCGGCTTGGTCAAACAATGAAAAGAAAAATTAACATCATGCGTGCATTGAAAGTTAACACTTCGAACACTGATTTTTGTCCAAGTTTGTATTTAACAGATTGTTTTGGTCTAGAATGCTTTACCAATCTTAGACTACTTGCACTTTCATAGTGAAATGTTGCAACCTTCACACACTTTATACAGCTCTCTATGACAACCAACAAGCTTTTCAATCAATGGCAACAAATCAAAGCTCAGAGGACCCAAATCATTGCACAGATGGAACAATAAGGCCATGTCGCTTGTGGACGTTGCCCTTTTCAGAATGTCATCATATCTAGATCTCATTCTTGTCAAAGATTTGACCTCATATTCTTCTTCACAAATTTACTCCATCTCAAACTCGGTCAGCTTTTAAAGTCGAAAGCCAGGTTCGAGTCCTATTTCCATCTTGTTTCTGTGTTTCTTACGAGGCCCTTCAAAGAAATGCTAATTAAGAAACCTTAGACATACCTGATGCCTCACTATTTGCCACATAAATATGTATCAGAAAGGAAACTCTTTCCTTTGTTCTATTTATTCTATGACAATGACAATTACCAACCAGTCCCTTGTTTCATTTTAATTGTTGTTCAGAGCTAATACTGATCACAAATAAATCTGAAAATTTGGAAATCTGAAATTTTTTAAAACAGATTAGCATAAAAGACCATACAAGTACGACGCAGCAAATCATAAGATTGCACCAACCTTGACTTTATTTGGAAACGCAGTAGACTTAGCTGTTGCAGTGCTTCCGATGCCGAATTTCGGCTTCTTATCAGCAGGACTCAATATTTGAAAAGAGCACATTAGGTTCTCATCAATAGTCATCACAGCACCAGCATTGTCAAACTCCCCACAATAATTAGGCGCGGAAAATATAGTCACGAGTTGCTTGTTGGAGAAAAACTCATACCCATCTTCAACAACCTGACACGCCAATAATGAGGGTGAATGAATCTTACAAGTGAATGTCGACCCTTTGAATCTGAGATAATCGATTCTAGGACTAACTATATTTTTTTCTCAAAGCAATCCCGAACCTGGTGAGCACGGCAAATCAAGTCAAGATCCTGCCTCTTGAGAAAATCTGTCACTCTGTCAGGACCAAATGTATAGGAAACTCCCCTGTCATTCGGACCCCACCCTCGAATGTCCTTACTAGGATCGGACCAGAGAAGATCGCATAGCAAACCCCTCTCTGGAACATCGGTGGGCCGTGGTAACGTTCTGATCAGATTCAAATTGTTGAGATCAGGAGAGAGTCCACCGTGCATGCACAGTATCTTATCATCAATGAGAGCTGCCACAGGGAGGCAGTTGAAACAATCGGTGAATATCTTCCAGAGCCTTACATTGAATCTCCGTTTACACTCATCATAAAATCCATAAATGCGGTTCACAGATGCACATTCATGGTTGCCTCTCAAGAGGAAGAAGTTTTTAGGGTACTTGATTTTGTATGCAAGGAGAAGGCAAATTGTTTCCAGGCTTTGCTTTCCGCGATCAACATAGTCTCCCAGGAATAAGTAGTTTGAACGAGGTGGGCATCCACTGAACTCAAAAATCCTTAAGAGATCACTATACTGGCCGTGGATATCTCCTGTTAGACAAAAAGAGATATCACCCATTTCATACTTTGTAGTAATTAGATGTGTATCATCTCTGATTCTAGAACCAAATTTCCGTAAGGCGAATTGTCATCAGCTGCAGGATAGTACAGCAGTACAAGTTATGGCATTTGAGAATAAGATGGCTGGAAACTCTCATCTTCCAAGGACAAAAAGACATGGACATAGATATATTACTGATGCTAGCTGACCTTCAGTTTAAATAATGCAAAACTTCAGAGTGTCAAGACTGATGAAATTGACGAGTGAGAACATAGCAACAAAACAACGTTGGGAAAGCATATTGGGAAATGAACCAACAATATTGTATCACAGTATCAGGTACACGAATGATTATGATGCCTCATGTACTGACGCTGACCATAACAAGTGCCAGTCATTTGCAGAAATAAGGATGATCAACCAGAAAGAAGGAATTTAAAAGATCACGTTTTCAGAATCATCATCCAGAAATCTGCACTATCTCAGAAAACTGTCACCTGTCATCGTTTTCCGACAAATCACGCAATTTAGCATGTGAACTCTCCCTATTATTTTTAGCCCAACAGCAATATAGTCCTTCTAATTAGCTTCATTTCTTATGGAATATAAGCTCAGCAATTGTTGCTTCATTCTTCCATGCAACAGATCGTCGGCCATTCCAATCTCTTTCAAGTGAAGTAATCAATCCAAGCAAACATATTCTTATACTCAAAACAACTGTGGCCCAGAAACCCACCGATTTCACATACCAGACAACTGAAACTTGCTTTGGACTGCCTCTCAAGCTCATCATTCAATCCAGTAGTTTAACGTAATATCTATCTTTTTCTTTATTATAATTATTATTCAAATCTAGCAAAAGATCTACTTCTGTTTTCTTAAACATATATTAACACAAAAGGAGAAGAAACTTGGCCATCATTATATACCTGTTCTCCAAATATGATGTTAAAGCATGCTTAAATTTACAAGAAAGACTGACAGTAATTTTTGACACGCAGTCGGTCCTTGAACTTGATTACGAACCACAAACTTGAATATAACAAGAATTAGAACGAAGAGTGAAGTACCACAAACTTTGATGGGTGCATCAAGCTCCAAGAGATTGGGCTGGCTCAAGAAGACGTCTCTGGACACGTTACAGAGCTGCTTGATTTCTTCTTCGGAGAGCTGAACTTGCTTCCCTGGCTTGCCTCTCACACTAAGAAGCCGATCGATGATGGAGTTCAGGGAAGATGTCTGCATCTCTCTCTCTCTCTCTCTCTCTCTCTCTCTCTCCCCAACCCAAAAGACTTTCTTTCCTATTCACCCTTCAAAGTGGAAGAAGCACAAAACAAAGTGAACAACAAAACAAAGATGATGATGATCAAGATTACCCACTTTAATAGTCCTTCCGCAGATCAGCTAGGGTCCAATATATTCTGTTGCTTGAGAGAGAGAGAATCTTGGCTTTTGGAAGTGGAGGGTCTCAGATTGAAGTGGGAAAGAGAGGAGAATCATATTCGAAAAAATTATGGATAGAGTCACGCGTTCAGATTCCGAGTCGAGCATACATAGAGAGAGCTATGGAATTTCTCTGTTTTCTATCCGACAATACTCAAAAAAAAAAAAAAAAATCAAGAAGCTCCACGTCGCTTTGAGCTCGCGGAATATCAGCGTTGAATTGAGCTTGCTGAGTCGTCTTCTGCTCTGCTCCCCGGAGGAGTCGACGGGACTCAGAAGAAACAAATAATAATAATAATAATAATAATAATAATAATAATAATAATAATAATAACATAATTATTTATTGAATATTTTAAAATGGAAAAAATCGATCAAACATCTGTTTCGCTTTGCATTCTAATTTCCTATTTGAGACTTTAGGGGGCGGCTTTGGCATGCGAAAATTATTCCAGTTTCTCCTTTTCAGTAAAAATAAAAAGCAGCTCTGATATTTTCTTGCAAATATGTTTTCATTTTCGACAATAAAAAAGCTCAATTGGCATGGAAGTTTGGAAAGATGTTAGCTTGTGTTGTTTTTCAAGATTGATAAATATGCAAAAAAAAAAAAAAAAAATTGAATCTACATATTTTGTTTCGATTTTTCTTCTTTTCATGTTATTGTTTGATAGTATCATCACTTAATTACTATTTAGCTATGCAAACATTTTTTAATAAATGAAGGACTACAACATAAAATTTTTGGACTTAATAGATCAACAATAATATTGCAATAGTTGATTCATGGGAAAAATTCATTTAAAATGAAAATCACGAAACAATGTTTTATTCCATTATTTTTAACGTCAATCTAATTGATAATCTGCTATCAAATTGAAAAAAAAAATGAATCAACGTGAATAAATGATTAAAGTAAAAAAAAAATTATGAAAAAATGTTTCTAAATATTATATTTTGTATTCTTGAATTGAAATATTATTCGTCAATTTTGTGGAGTAGGCTATTTTCGAATTTCTCTTGTCATTGTTTTTTTTTTCTCTCTTCCTTGTTTTTCACCTTTTTCTAATCTTTGTTATCATATGTCAAATTTACGTTTTCTCTTTTTTTCCTTTCTTCTTTCTTCTTCTTCTTCTTCTTCTTCTTTTTTTTTTTTTTTTTTTTTTTTTTCATTTCTAAAGTTTTTAGGTGCAAAATTCTTAGTCGCCGTTTTCTAGGTTTGATATTCTCCTCTTCCAGCCCTTCTTTTACCTCTTCTTTATACCTTTCATTTTCTCCGCCGTAGCCACCGCCATAGTTACTGCCGCGCATCTTTCGATCCTACACCCACAAACTCCAGCAGACAGATTTAATCACTTGGGAATGGATGGCTGTTGAGAGAGAGAGAGAGGGAGGAGTCGCCACATCCAACTAATCGACGACGGTCATCAATGCCAAAGAGCCGATGAACCTCCTCCCATATATTATTACATCACAACGGAACCAAATTTGAGAGAGAGAGAGAATGCTGAAATATAAATGATGAACAAAAATGATTCGAGTCAATTGAAAACCCTAATTATTAGGATTTGCCTCAAATGCAATCCTTCCTACATAGGAAGGAAGAGGTGGAGGGCTCGAATTACTATATTCTTAGAAGGGTTGATGTAGAGACAATTTGATATCAAGTGTGGGTTTCGACTCCCACACTCTATAAAGAGACATGATATAAATTTGAGAGTTAGAGTATAAGTAAAGTAAAATCAACCATAAAAGCGATGACTCAGATTTCTAGTTTAAGAATTCCATTCGACAACATATATATATTTTTAAATATAGTTAGAATTGGATTGTATTAATTAGAGAATTTTTAGAAGTCAAAATGCAAAACTTTGTGTTTAGTTAGTCTTAAAGCCGACCCGAGAGAACCCAATGTCGTAGTTTTGATTGGAAAAAAAAAATGTTACAATAATTGTTCATAGGCATATATGCTTTTTGAAGACCTGAGGTATTCTATGATAAATTAAAGTTTTGATTTGACACCCCAAAAGTAAACGGAAAAAGAAGAAGAAAAAAGCAAAAAGCAAAAAGCGAAAGCGAAAGCAAAAGCAAGATTTGTGGTTTGTGGTAAAAGAGAGGAAACTATCTATATTCACATTACTTAAAAAAAAAAAAAAAAAAAAAACAGTACAAGCCCTCCCTTATATATAGGCTGAGAAGGCAATTAGCTTTAATTATGATTAATGTAAACTACAATTAACCTAATCTCAAGTATACGCATTTAACACCCCCTCAAACTCAAGATAATTGGAAAGAAATCAATTGGAGTTTGAAGAAAAAATCTCAGAAGCATTGAGGTGGATGTCTCTTGGTAAAGACATGCAATTTCTTTGGTCAATGAAGTGAAAATAAGTTGAATAATGCCATGAAGAGCGCGATATCAAATGAAATATTAGTTTATCTCAATGTGTTTAGTGTGATCATGAAAAATATCATTATATGCAATTTGAATAGCATTGTGATTAATGAAAGACTATAACGCTGTGATGACACACTCCATAACTTTGATGTCATATTGGCAATAGTTCAATATTCAACTTTTGTAATAGAGCAAAAGACAGTGGTCTATTTTGTGCTATGTCATGAGATAAGTGAGGTGCTAAAAAA
Organism: Eucalyptus virginea; assembly: GCA_014182375.1. Taxonomy (NCBI): domain Eukaryota; kingdom Viridiplantae; phylum Streptophyta; class Magnoliopsida; order Myrtales; family Myrtaceae; genus Eucalyptus; species Eucalyptus virginea. The sequence goes on along the minus strand of CM024517.1, from coordinate 16,373,656 downwards.
GAAAAAAATAGCTTGTAGTAGAGCAACAATCTTGAGGGTCACCAACCCAATCAGCATTCAAACAAGTTGTCAACTCCAATGTAGAATGAGCAGAAAAGTAAAAGCCATGAACTAACGTACCATTAACATAGTGAAGGATTGTAGCAAAGTGAGTCATACAGGACACAAGAATTTATTGATTGACAACATAAATAGCATAAGCGATGTAAAGTCAAGTGTGAGATATTTAAGACTACCGACTAACTATCGATAAAGAGTAGGATTCAAAAGAGGGGTCCCAGCATTAGCATCAAATTTGGCATTGGTCTCAAGGAGAGTCGTGGTGACCTTGTTGTCAAGGAGTCTTTCTCAAGAAAGAAGATCAATTACATATTTGGCCTGAGAAAGATAACAACAAGATGAATATGAGGTTACCTCTAAGCCTAAAAAGTAACTGAGTTGCCCAAGATCTTTCATCACAAATTGTTGACTAAGATATTGCTGAGTTATGAAATTCCAATACGATCATCTCTAGTATTAACAATGTGGTCCACATATGAGAGCAGCGAAATAGACTCACAAGAAGTGTGTCAAAAAAAAGAAAAAAGAAGAAGAAGAAAAAAGAGCATGGCCATAGACTAGATGTAAAGCCAACGGATTCCATTGTGATCTAAACTTTTAATACCATGCATGAGGAGATTATTTCAATCCATATAATGCATGGCGTAATTAACACACATGGTGAAAAGGATGAGTGAAGTTAGGAGGAGGCACCAGATAAATTTCCTCGATGACATTGTCATTTAGGAAAACTTTTTTAACATCCATATGAAACAAAGACCATGGCTCAATAGTGGCAATAGCAAGAAGTTTGCGAACGAAAGTAAGATGCACAAACCGGAGTAAAAGTCTAGTCAATCCCATATTCCTTAGTCTAGCCTTCCGCAATGAAGCAAGCTTTATAGCAGTCCATGGTACCATTTGCTTTTGTCTTAATCTTGTACACCCATTTACAACCGACAACAGACTTAACAGAAGAAAAATCAACTAAATCCAAAATATGAGATTTGTCTAAAGCTTGTAACTCATTTGCCATTGTTTGCTACTAAAGAGGATTAGTACTAGCTTCTTTATATGTGTGAGGTTCATCAAGGGAAGTCATAGTAGACTAACAATGGTAATCCCGAACTCGAACATAAGGTTGACTTACTATAGTGGAAAGATGGTTAGAGGAGCATGGAAAGACCAATGTTGGAGAATTTGTGGACGGGTAGGCATGTCAAAAGTGGCCAAAGTGGTGTCACTAAAAGACCATGCATCAAGAAGAGGAGAAGACAATTTATGGAAGAGAAGAGTCAAAGGTGGATGAAAATGTGGTAACTTCCAGAAATAAGTCTACTGAAGGATTGGTAAAAAAGTGTACATGAGCAAGGATTTAAATGGACGAATAGAAAAGAACATCTTGTATTCCCAAAAGGTAACATAACAAGATACACGAAGGTAGTTAGAAATGGGATCCTAGCATCTATACCCTTTTGTGCTTAATGCCATACCCAAGGAAGTAATATAAATGGGCATTGGGTTCTAATTTCATGTTTGTGTGGAAGAAGACGCACAAGACAAGCACTACCAGTGATGCGAAGAATACTATAATTTGGTACATTATCATACAAACACTCATGAGGAGAAATGTTACCTCAAAGGGGTGATTGGCTACGGCTGATAGTCTGAACAATATTGTGACAAACTTCCCCCCAAAATTGTTTAGGACAAGCGGTAGAGATGAGAAGAGTACGTATAACATTTAAGATATGCCAATGGTTATGTTCTACTCTACCATTTTGCTAGGAAGTACTTGGACAAGAGCAATGAATGTAGTACCATTTTGGAAAAGAATTCTAAGAAATTTTGTCTCTATATTCCATAGCATTGTCAATATTGAAAACATTATATCCAATGAAAATTGGGTTTTGATTAATGCATAAAAAATCACGGTAAATATAAGTAAGTTCATAACGATTTCTCATAAGATAAATAGGTATAATGAGAGTAAGGATCCACAATAATAATAATAATAATAATAATAATAATAATAATAATAATAATAATAATAATAATAATAATAATAATAATAATAATAATAATAATAATAATAATAATAATAATAATAATAATAATAATAATAATAATAATAATAATAATAATAATAATAATAATAATAATAATAATAATAATAATAATAATAATAATAATAATAATAATAATAATAATAATAATAATAATAATAATAATAATAATAATAATAATAATAATAATAATAATAATATGGTGGGGAGGGGAGTTAGTCCTCAAATGTCAGAGTGTGTGAGGTCAAAAGGAACATGAGATACAGATTCACTAGTCTGAAAATGGTAAAGCATGATGTTTTCCTAACTTATAAGGCAAACAATCAAAATGTTTAGTGTCAATAGAACCGAAAAGACCATTTGAAATCAAGGAACTTAACCTAGAGAAAGAATCATGACCTAATTGAGAACGCAAGTTTTAGATGACAATATGGCAACACAACCATTAAAAGAGGTCGGAATATTTAGGGAAACAAGCTCAAAGAGGCACCCCACTTTACAGCCCGTCCCAAGTGTTTGTCCCATCTGAGGATTCCACACATGACAACCATGAGAAGAGAAATGAATATCAAAACTAAGCTCACATAATTGTTCGATAGATATAAAGTTTAGTAAGAGTTTATGAACCAAAAAGGTATTAGGTAAGGATAATATAGACGTGGAAATGTTTCTCGTATGACTAACTCTCATCCGCGAGTCATCAGTTGTATGATTAAGAGGTACATGTGAAGTGAAAGTTTTAGATTGAAATAAAGAAGGGTTGGATATGATGTGATTGCAACAAGCATAATAAAAGAAAAAAAAGCCATGAATCTAAAATACCTAGAGTGAAAGACATAGTACAAGTTCTAGGAATGGAGGAGCTAAAGGTGCCAAATTACTGAAGAATAGAACAAAGATCTTCTAAGGATAGTGTGACGGATGATCCATGGGCAGAAGTCTCTATAGTGTTAGCATTGGTAGATGAATAGGCAAGAGGACCTCTATTGCAAGGTTGACTGGCCGATTAGTCGATCCTGTTGTGTAGGTCATAGCAGATAACAGTTATATGCCAAATGACCATGTCGGCAGCAATGTTTGCAAAAAGGGCTCCACAAGGAGGAAGAACTCGAAATGGCAAGTACCGCATCTATAGGTGTGGAGATTGACAAGGCCGTGCGTTATGCTTTCAAGTAGCCAGTTGAGTGATTGTAGCATATAACAATTTTATGCCAACTGACCTTGTCGGCTGTAGTGTTTGCAAATAGGGCCCCATGAGGAGGAAGAACTCGAAGTGGCAAGTACCACATCTATAGGTGTGGAGATTGACAAGGCAATGCGTTATGCTTTCCAGATAGCCAATTGAGTCTCCTTAGTCAATAATTTCGACACAATCGTCTCAATACAAGAGAAAGAATCTATATGTAGAAAGGAGGCCCTCATAAATTCGAACTCATCATTCAAGGCCATCAAGAATTGCATGAACGTGCACAATCAAGATATTCAGCAACTTCGCAGGCTTCATGGCTTAAACATGGTTGACTGATCCCAAATAGCTTGCATGGAGCATAGAAAATCATTAATGGATTAACTTGGCTCCTAACACTTGATATAAATTCCTTAAGAGTTGATACTGATGGGCAACATTTGAATTGGAAAAATGACTGGCAAGAAGATCCCAATCTTCCTTTACCAAATTAAAAAAGCCAAATTTAAGTCAAATAGATAGGATCAAAGTGTTCCCGAACCATGTGAGAATCTAATAATTCTTACTATTCCATTTGGAATATCAACAAATTTAGCCTCAATTTCTTTTAGTGTTTTAGTAGGTGCACAAATATCTAAAGAGACATAAAATCAAAGCCAATGTCCTTTCAAGAAACTTGATATTTCTTGAACCCATAAAATATAATTAGAATCATTCAAAATAGTTTGAATGGGCAATGGGACTCCCAATTTATCCATGATAGGCACTTTATGAATATAAACCAGCATAGTCCAATATGTCAAGAGCAAATATGGACAAAATAAGGCAAGAAATGAATTCAGGAAATCGAACTTTAAAACGAGTCAAAAACATCAAAAACTGGTTAGGAAACAATTGGACCAATCAAAAATGCAACAGAACTAATCTTATCGGTCTGGTATGAACCGGTCAACGCCAATCAATAGTTAATTAACGCTGGTCAACAGTGAGATGACGTGGTGATGACATGGTGGATGATGTCAGCAGCCTAGAGAGCTGTTGGGGCATATTCCTAGGGAGGCACATGGATCTCACATGCCGTACTTCCGGTGGCATGTCCGGTGGCGGTTGGCAGCGAAAATTCACGAGCTGACTAGGTGAAGGGCAACAAGTGGGAAGTAGGGGTTGGGTTTTCGAATACACGGCGAAAGGTGTCCAAATCATCACCGGACGACGGTGGGATCCCCGAATTTGAGACGCGACGGTGCGTGTGGTGGCGTTCGATGTCCATTGGCGACGGAATTTCAGAACGTGGCTCATTTGAGGGCGGTGAATCTGACAGTAGTGTTGGTTTTCCAAAATGAGCAATGAAAGTATGTCGAACAGCAAACAAAGGTTTCGGGCATGGTGGAGAAATTGGGAGCGCCATTGGCATCGCGGTGGCCATTGTGTAGCAGACTTAATGGCTGCTCCTCAAGTAACAATGGCTCTAATATTGAGTTGAAAATTGTGGCTTGTGATAAAAGAGAAGAAAGTGTAGTATATTCACATTACTTAAAAGTAGAGTATGAGCCCTTCCTTATATATAGAGTGAGAAGGCAATTAGAGTTAATTATAATTAATGTAAACTATAATTAACCTAATCTTAAATATATACATCTAACAATACCGAAAACCCGAGATTTCAGACTTTCGGTCAATGTTTTGCAAGAAAAATATCGACCATCATTCATCTTTCCAATATGCTCTTTAAGTGAAGTGACGACCGTATCAATCATAAGATCATTCCTAGTAATACAATTCCATATTACACATTATATCGATCTAATATTTTTTGGCATTCTATTCAATATATGAAATATAAACCATATAATATAATTATGATGGAATGAAGACATATTCATGTGAGGAATTTCTTTATCTGTTTCTTCTCAAAATTTCTGAATGCCCTATTTTGAAAATATTCTCACGAGGGCAAATGTGTAAAGTAACAACAAGTAAATATTAACCTTTACCTATCCATTTTAATGGATGAAATCCACAATTTTCACTGCCCTTTGGGGTTCTCACTTTTAGTTTTTTAGTTTTTTAGTTTTTTAGTTTTTATTTTTATTTTTTAAATCCGTATTCTCTAACATCAAGGATTTTTATAACTAAATTTATGGATCCAATTTCGGGTGTGCGCAGATATAAGTACCTGGTATATGGCTTTTTCTGACATTATGCATTATTTTGAGGATAAAACCTCTTAATAATATCACATTCTATTTCTTTTATTTTCCTCCCTGATTTTGAATAAAAACCCTGCAGCACGCACAAAGGAGAAGCTATTATTAGATGCCATGGAGTAGGACGTTCGTTGTATCTGCAAAGTCATGTGTTATCGTAGTCATGAAGGATTGACAGCTGAGATTTATAACGATGGAGCAAGTTCGACATCGCTCAGCTTTACAAGGAGTCACATTTGCAGGAAGTACCCTGCCAAATTAGCAAAGCACACAAGCCATTGGCACACTATAGTAACACTTCATGACAAGCATCGGAGCTTCTGGAGAACTACGTGCCTCTGCAGCTCCTCTTATTCATAGTATTACACATCACTTTTTTTAAGTTGAGCACACTAGATGCTAGTTGAATCATTCGGAACCTTCATTTGTAGTCTCTCTTTTGATTATTTTTCCTTGCCATTGCCCTTTTCGATGCACACGAAAACGGGCTTAGGGACCTTCAATTAAGAGGAGGACGGCCTTTGCGAGGTCGACCAGCAATAAGCTTCTCCACCGTGTGTGGTGGCTTTCCCTTGTGGTGTGGTGGTCTTTTGTCCTGCGGTGCTTTCCCTTCGCCAGGACTCTTATTGTGGCGATCCTCTAGGACATGACGATGAGGAGGCTGGTCGTGGTCGCCAACGTGGCTGCCTGGAGGCTTTCGCTCATCGCCCCTGTGTTCGCCAGGACGATCGTGATGATCATCCTCTAGAAGATGTCGATGAATAGGGTGGTCGTGGTCACCATCGTGGCCGCGACCAGATGGTCCTTTCTCCTCCGGAGGCTTTCGCTCATCGCCCCTGTGTTCGCCAGGACGATCATGATGATCATCCTCTAGAAGATGTCGATGAATAGGGTGGTCGTGGTCGCCATCGTGGCCGCGACCAGATGGTCCTTTCTCCTCCGGAGGCTTTCGCTCATCGCCCCTGTGTTCGCCAGGACGATCATGATGATCATCCTCTAGAAGATGTCGATGAATAGGGTGGTCGTGGTCGCCATCGTGGCCGTGACCAGATGGTCCTTTCTCCTCCGAAGGCTTTCGCTCATCGCCCCAGTATGAGGAGAGACGGGCATCGGTGGTGGCGGCCGCAACAAGAACCACCACTCCAAGGAGGACTAGGAAGTATGTGAGGCGAGACATGTCTTGGGTTTTGAAGTGGAGGTTAATAGTGAAGGCAAGCTCTTATTTATAAGGTCATAAAGCTCACAACGGCGTGAGAAAATGAAATGCCATAAGGCTAATGCCCCAAATATTTTATAGGAACTAACTTTATGACAACATATACTAAGGTTATATCATCCAAATCCGAGGCCCGCAACTTGGATTTCCCTTTGCCGTGGACCACCGGATTGAAATATATATTTTACTAGGCTAACGCGGAATTCTTTTATCTTTACATTACATGACTCAACATTCATGTGGGAGATTATGGGATAAAGAATGACCATAACATGTCGGTAGTGCATCTCGCTCGAGAGCCCATGTCGACATGGTGTGAACCTCGTGTGTTGATACAAGCCGAAAATGTAATGTGGAAAAACAGTCAGCCCCGTTAACACCTAATTTGCACCACCAAAATGACAAGAACAATGATTGAAGATGCGATGAAGCAACTTTAAGTCCAAGAGTCAAGTGTGCATTTTTATCTTTTCACCTTAGAATTGCTTCAATTCCTATATGTTGGCCACCGCAGAATTTTCTTCCTTCTTTTCTTTTCTCCCATAAATAGGCATTATTGAATCTCCCGACAGACATAAACGAAAGTCACTGTGCATGTATGCCTGTGTCACGGCAGTAATTGTTCAAAATATTCTAAAATCTTTTGAACGACGATCAATTCAATCATACATTTTTAAATTTGGTCATTTAAATCTTAAACATTTTGACATTTGCCAATATGGTCCTTTTGGCCAAATTTGATTAATAATCACTGATGTGGATGCCAGCTCTTTTTTTCTTTTTTTCTTTTTTTCCCTTTCATTTTTCATTTTTCTCACTTTCTTATTTCCCTCTGCTAGGGCCTCAATGATGTTCGACAGAGGTCATCGGCCATAAGGCAAGGGCTGCGAGGGCCACAATGGCCTTGTTGGATCCAAATGAGGCCATGACGCCCTTGCCTTGCCCAGATCCGATGAGAGGATGTAGCCCTCGCCTGTGGTTGGCGACCAAAAGAGAGAAACAAGGAAAAAAGAAAAAAGAAATTTTTTTCACAAATTACAAAAATCGTCTACATCAATGACGACCGTGCTATGTGAATTGACTAATAATCAAATTGCTACGTGAGAGATTTCCTACTAAAATTGGCAAAAAGTTTTATAACCAAAATGAGTAAATTGAAAAGTATATAACTGAATTGACCGCCGTACAATAGACTCATGAGTCTTTAGATGATTTTCCCACGTGTCGTGATCAACAGATGTGCTAGCCGGAGCTTTGCTTTTAAAATTCAAGTAAGTGCGCCTTTTTTGTGTAGATTAGCAGCCGGTGACAGAAAGAGACGCGCGCCCACCCGTTAGTGCTTACTGAATGTTTTACCATCTTCTCTAATCATTTATTTTTCTTAACCTTTCGGTCATGGATAAATATCGCATAGGACCCATAGAGAATCCGGATCCCGCTCTCTTTCTCTTTTGCCTTCCTTTAAGAACCGGTGGACTTCTTTCTTCCTATTAGGATATCAATCTTGCTTGTTCCTTCTTAGTTTGCCCTAAAAGCTTCACCTTGTGGGTGTTTAAAGTTAGGTTTTGTTAATAAGGGTCGGTAGTGCACTTGATTCCCAAGTATGGAAAGTCGGTCATTTTAAATAAACTGCCACTCCTCATACCATGTATAATCAGTGCATTCTAAATGAAGGTTTTTTCATATGGAGTATTGTTAAAGAATGCTTCCGAGCTATTCATTAATGAGACCCTTAAATTAAAGCAATAAATTGTTGCAGGAGGAATAGTAGTTGGACAAGAGCACAGAATTCAAAAAGTTCATAGAATTTAGATCAACATCCGAGAAGATTTAGGAGTTTAATTCTAACGGATGTTCATGCGTTCAATTTTTTTTTGTTTTATACAAAGATAATTGTCCGCAATGTCATAAATCTATTATCCGGCAACCATGTTTAGTACTAAATTTATCAATTTGTCTAATTTAGTTCTCCACCTTATGATAATTTGTCACTAAAGTCATTCCCAACAATTTTGATTGAAAATCATTAACATAGACACCGATCGTCTAACATGGCACCACTAGTACTGATAAAGACAATTTTTGCAATTTTTTACAATCCCGACAAATATGCTGAAATGGGATTTCTTGCATGTCTTGGGATCCAAGGATCATAAAATTTCACCACGGCCACAATGCCACACCAGAGCATGGTCGATCAGCGATAAAACTCACAATCTGGCCCTCTCCCCCCCTCCCTCCCTCACATTCATACATGCGCAAGTGCGGCCAAGCACACCGGCAAGTTGTAACAGCATCTGTGGTCCATGAGAGCGCGGATACCAGGGCTACGTGGGAAAAAGTTGACAGACAAGAAATGCAGCATGCGCTTCTTCTGTTCTATTCAAAGTTCTTCGGGAGGCAACTTGCATTAAAATGACAGTCAATTTTCTTTCCCCCCTTTCAAGGACATAAGAGTCTAGAATCCTTGTAAAGCATCCAAGAAAACCAAGCATATATACTTAAAACCATCCGAAGGGGAAAAAGATGCCTACAGAAAGAGAAGAATTCAGAACAAATGGTTTTATCATGACATATATAATCCATGTCAATTCAGGAGAGACTGAGATCATCATAATAATTTACATGTGATCCAACCATCGTTAGGGAAATTCAAATGCAGTTAGTACTTTGTCTCTGTATTTCATTCCACATGCGAAAAACCACCACCACCTTCAGCCTTCGTCCTACACATAGTGAAGGCATGCACAGATGGTGAAAATAGTGAAAGAAACCTGATGCATGTGCGCTTTTGCTAGGCTACGAATATGTCAAACATAATCAGCTAGGAGCACATCAGTCGAATACCAAACTAGAGGATACACAACCCCAAATGCCTACGGTCCTTGTAATGCAAGCAGCCCTAGAATTGGTACATATCATGGCATGCATTATGGTTTTTGAGGGAAGGCTATCAAATAAATTTCGAAAACTTTAATCAACTTGTAAAACCACCTCTTAGTTTCGAACAAGTAACACTCCATGTCATCAGAGATGTTCAACACCATGTTCGTACTTTCTAGAAGCTTAATAGCCAACAGGTACTTCCAGCAGTGAAGTACTCGCAGTTATGGCCTCAATCCAAATAAAGTAATGAATAAAATTTATTTTATTCATTACGATCTCATTCAAACCAAGGAGCAGCAGAAAAATTTTGTGGAGATGAGCTAGGAAGAGGAAGACTTACTTATGATCAGAAGGATTCGGCATCAGTTCATATACGATGGTAGCAACAACGTCCCTCTTCAACTGTTTAATCACAGTCCAGCGCATGTGTCAGTTAAAGAGCACCAAGACAATTCATGAAACCAAGCTGCCTAGGATATTACCTGAGTAGCTTCGCCTTTAAAGCCAATGTAATGTATCTGGCTCGTGTCACCCCCAAAGTTGTCAGGAAAATGCAATGTAATGTTGCCCACACTTTGAAATTTTGAGTACCTAAGATCGAAATCAAAATGTGTAAGAAAATCTAATGTATTTTCAGTCTTTTTCTTATGAGTCCTCCCTCCTAGAATGGCCATGTCCCAACAAAACTCTCATTTTTCCCCCTATTTATTTGCATTCATGTTTCATGGAAGTTGGTGGTGTGCCAAGTAGAAACGGACATAAAACAATTACCGAGTCTGATATTCCAGCATTCCTTGCGTGTTTTCAGCCAAATCCCATTCCTTCAAATAAAACCACCAGATTATTATATGATATCCATAAACACAGCCAATGACCCTAGAGATCAGCTATGAAAAGTACCTGGACAGCTTGCATACTCTGGGCATCTGAAAAGTCAATGCCCTCTCTATTGATAAACCTGATTGAGACCACATTTACTTAGCCTAGAAATCAATGAGAATATAAACATACGCAAGAAAACCGTAAGAAACAAATATCACTGAACCGAAAGTGGAAAGTACTATTACAACAAAGTGCAGGCAGCTACTTCAAGTTAAAATTCCAAAATTGAAAAAAAAGTGACTTGCACCAAACTCATAATTGTGGAATCGAACTTACACTCTCATCTTTGATGGACTTGATCCATCTGCACCACCCACAATTGAAATACTCTTGATCTTGACATCCGAAGTAAATCTATTTACAACCGATTGAATGTGATTAGAAAGATAGATGAACCCTTCAACCAAGAAGAACAGCACATTTGTACCAAGCAAAAAAACACATGCACACTTATGAAAGGGGGAGGAAGAGAGGGAAAGAGGGAGACAGACAGACAGACAGAGACTGTATCTTCAGCACAGAGAGAAAAACAGCCAGTTCTCTATGAATTTTTCTTCTAAATTATGAACTTGCAAAGATAGATTTGTGATTGTAACTATTTAAGCCATAAAAAGTTGAGGACATCCAAGAAAATACAAAAAGGAAAAAGAGAAACAAGGCAAGTTCTTTATGTGTTTTCTTCTAAATTTTGAACTTCCAACAATAGAGTTGTTGAAGACCCCCAAGAAAATGCAACAAGGAAACGACAGGAAGTTTAGCCGCAGTTATAAATAAGAATTGCAAGTCTTTGAGACATACTTGACACTTGCAAACAGTGACGAAGATTTTACAAAAAATGATGTATCAGGAATCAGTGATTTGCCTCTGTATATTGAAATATATACATCATTACAAGTCTGATTTGGGCAAGGTTATACCCAACCTTGACAATCTTGAAGGTAAAAAAGAAAATGACAGGGCCAGCTCTGCAACAGATCCTGGTGGTAATGACACCATAAATCTTCAAGAATACAATGGATATTGCAGAAAGGTTCTATGTAGATTGATGATGACTTACTTCTACACGCACAGGTAATTTCTACCCACAGGCTGTGCGCCAAAGAATGAAGTAATCTTCATCCCCAGTTACATAAATGAAAAACAAAAACCAAAACCAACATAAAGGAAATGCAAACCAAAGCAAAAACAAGTATGGAGCAGAAATCCAACATAAAAATTTCAAAAAAAAAAAAAAAATTGATGGAGATAAGCAATGGTTATGCCGCATAATACCGATGTAAGTGGAGATTCTCACAGATTGACTAATCCACCATGCTTTCCACATAAGAGGTTCAGTAAAACATCTGGAAGTCCTTTTGAAAGGAAAGAGTATAAACTATTTGCATATTCAATGTATTATCCCACAAAGTTGACGAACAAAGACATTACATTGAATGCATAACCCAATCAGCAACTCAGAGCAGACTGCTAATACACAATTCAACATGTAACAGAGACTACAGATTTGGGCCCCCATAAACTTACGGAATGAAAACAAGTAACTCAGGATCACCATCATTGCTTTCCAAGTAGCCCTGTTACAGTATCCACACATAAATAATGAAGAAGAAATAATAAAAATTAAACAGTTATCTAAAACGTGAATACCACATCATAGAGAAGTGGCGGGGAGATGAGGTTGTTTTGAGGGATAAGACCCAACAACTCTAAACATTAACCCTGAAACATATTCCACAGACATACAGACACGACTCATTAATCAGCAGCTATTTGACATTGCCACCAACTGCACTTGTATAAGGACACATAAGTGCCAACCAAGTACCTGGAAGATCACTACCCACTTGTAATGATCAAGCAGATCAAGTAGATCAACCTGATTATAAGTACAAGTACAGGGCTTAAACTGATCAAATATGAAAAGGAGAGAGGTTTGAATGTCAATGGTTCATTCAGAACTTGATGAACAGACAGGTATTTTGAAGCCAATTTAGCAATGTCTCATGCACAAAACAGCTTCAAGACAATCAACTAAACCATGATATCTTACATTTTTTTTTATGTCACCAGATATATCATTAACCACTATCCTGATTTATCAGAAAGACTGACCAGCAGTTCCCGCATAAGCATTATCATGAATCCATTGTTTAAAGTACTTTACCTTGACCAACATAACCAGGTACAAGAAATGTCTAACAGAGTCAACATTTATTTTAGCAAAAGATAGTGTAGTCATATCCTAGTACCACCAGGGATCATAAATTGGCGTAGAGTGGGCACCCTAAGCTTGTTGATATCTATTTCTAAAATTGTTATGAAGTTCTTGGAGTAAGTGCTAAGTTGCAATATACAGACATTAAGATAGTAAAATTTATATGATTATATATTTTCTGGTTAGAGGGAGCACTCTAACAAAACCTGTTCCAAACATTCTCCAAGTACAAAAGTAATAAAACTCTTATCTATAAGTATGCATAAGTTACACAGGAAATACAGTGGTAGAACAACAATTTACCTCAGAAAAATTCAAGCGATGCTCCCAAGCTTTAAACACTGACTTCACGCTTCCTGGAACAGCCTCATTTAGTGCTGATACCTAAACAATCCACAATCATTATAGGCAGAAGACCTAAACATGGAGACTTCCCTCTTATTCCCACGACATTTCCAACAAGCTGTTAATAGTTTTTAATTAGCAAACAACAATTCCACCAAGATATACAGGGTTTAGAGACTGCATTGTTGGTGCAGAAAATTGACATCAATCAACTCTCTCTCTTACGCTACTTAAATTTAGTCAACAAGGGAGCTTGCAAAAAGAAAAAAAAAAACAACATATTCATTCTTAGACTCTTATTAATCAAGCCATCAAGATAGTATGAAATTATCACACCGAATTTATTCTCCTGGCATGAAACCCTCTTTGTGCAATAAACCACCCCAAGCCCTGCGACTCTCTCTCAATACATACTTCCTAAGCCCATTAGTTACTTTTTTCAAACCCCCTCGAACGAGTTTCAAGAACAAGTAGTACTTCCAATTCTTCAACCTAGAGGTCAAACATCTCATAAAAGCACACTTGGTAAAGGCCAATCTCCCTACAAGCACTAAATATTCAGTTTGATGCACACATTTCTCCTTCCCACATTAACCTAACTATAAAACAAAACGTCCCCTCATGATTTTGAAAGCATTCCAGAAGGAAGAAATTCGGATATCATCACCAACAAGTATAAGAGGCACCGCCTTTTTGAGTGAAAAATTGATCCATATTTGGAAAATGTATTGTCATGTGTATCACATTTCATCATAATAGGCTCGAAAAATTCCTTAGCTCCACAGAGACATTATACCATCGACGTCTACTGATTCTTTCGAGTCTCTTAAGAAGACGATACGATCAGCCAAAAGGATCTAAACTTCAAAGCAACTCCCCACAACAAAAAGGAAAATACTTGTCAAAGTTGACGTGATTTAGGCATTATGACGTGCCAGAAGCCACACGGCAGAGAAAACCCATCAGCCAAGATAGGTTCCGACAGCAATTAAACACGGGACATCTGCAGGGAGCATACGCATAACACCAATCTATCGCCAAACCGAAGATGACCCAATTCACGAGATAGCATAATCTCCCAATAATCTAACCGTAATCGCAACAAGCTGACAGACAAAACATAAGATGCATGCGGGCCAATCTGAAATCGAACAAGCAAAAAGAGAAAGAACGATTGGGGGGGGCGGGGGGCACCTTGGAGAGGTCGATGTGCTTGTAGAGGGACCAATTGGAGGAACAGTCGTGGTCGTCGCAGCTGTGGTCGTGCATACACGCCATTTTCCCTTCGAATTAAGCGATGGCTCGCGGAATTTGCTTCTGGGTCTTCCTCCCCTTCCAATTTAGCGATAGCCCGCAAGAGGTTGCTTCGTCCACGGAGGGGAGACGCGGTCTGATTCCGAGCGTGCGTTCGTGGGTCGTCCGCTAAAAGCTGAGGTTCCGTCCACGGCTCGCCACCGATCCGCCGCGCCGGCTGGGCCTTTTGGGCTCGCAGAGACTTTCGCGTTCTTTTTCGAATAGTGTAAGTTAGGCATTTTCAATGGGATAACGACGGCGAGGGTTTGGACAATTTGGGTTGATCCATTCAATATAGTCCTAATAACTAGGGGGTGTGCAAAAGAATTGGAATTCACCCGGATTAATAGGAACCGGACCGAAACCGTCCGGAACCGGTGATTTTTAAGGGAACCGGTCCGATTCTTGGTTCTAATTTATAGAAACCGGGGTTCCCAGTTCAATGAGCAGATTCATCCACTCGCCCACTTAGACCGGACCGATTACATTAAAATAATATATTAATTTTTACGATTAAAAAATTGAAATTACTAAATAATAAAGTCAAATCAAATAACTAAAAAAATTAAATCAAGATTGCGAAGAAGCAAGACTGGCCCAAAAGCTAAAAAGTCTAAAGCCGTCCAAAGCAGGGTTGGCCAGCCCAACTAGGTAATCTCCAATCAAAGCAAATAGAGAGGTCTATAAGCTAAAATGTCTAAAGTGCACCTTGACCTTGACAAAATGCCGAGCAGTGAGTGGGCAAAAAGGAAGCATGCGAAGAAGCAAGGCTGCAAGAGGAGGAGGAGAAGAACAAGTCATGCGAAGAACTAGTAATTTTGATCGAAAACCAAAGTTGTTTCGCGTCAAGATTGGAGCTTTCGAGAAACTTAAGAACCCCCTTCGGGCGAGGAATGGCGAGGAAACCCTCGATCGCAGTAGGTCCATCCATCCTTTTCTCTATTTGTCCCTCCGAAAAATCGCCGTTGCCCTTGACAACATCAGGTCCGTCCGTCCGTCCGTCCGTCCCTTTCGCTATCTCTTTATTCGGCCCTCTGGTGTCGATTTTCCGGCACCGTCGCCCTCGACAGCAAGTTAGCAATAGATGGGACAATGAGTGCTCATCCTTTGAGTGGATGCGTATTGATTGTGATGATTCCGGGTGTTCGGGGGGATTTTTGATGCGAGGAAGATGATAATGCGTGAACAGATTGATCACAATTTGATTTTTGTCACCTTGTGGGGTTGGGCTGTGTTTGTTATTGTGAGACCGGTTTCATGGATCCACTTGGAAACCAAATTGGACTGGCGGTCCGGTTCCCAAGTGGATCCATGCAACTAACGGTGGATTCCGATTTCAATTTTTTGGAACAGGTTCTTAACGGGCGGTTCCCAGTTCTTGGTCGGGAATCGCCTATCTAGACCATGCACACCCCTACTAATAACGTAATTTCCAATTTTGATGTTCTAAAACTTGCCACTATTTTTAATGTTAGCTATCTTGCTAATTTCGTCCATTTTTGTTGCACGGAAAATTCCAATGACCTCCTTTTTTTTTTAATTAATTTTCATTTTATTTTTTGAACTAAGGGCGTTGATGTAGTGCTAAATAACAATCCCATTAAAGGAAAATTAAACATTCCAAAAAGAAAATTGTTAATACGCAAATAAAATGACCGAAAGGCAATGATTAGAACACTAGCATCTTTTGTTGTCATGATGTTAGAGACCGTCGCTAGGTTATTGACTAGGGTTGTCACCCTCATCACAAGCAAACGCTTGGTGGCCATGGCTCCCCCATCGCTACTAGGCAAAGGTTGTATAGCCCTTGCAACTGTCATGCTTGGGACCTCGCTCAATCATGGCTAGGGCTTTTGTAGCCATCGCCTAGCCAGGGCCAGCTCGTGCCGAGGGCAATGAAGTAGATGATGCTGCCATCTCTTGTTGTACCTCCGTGCCTGCCCAATCCCTCTCTCCTTTCTTTATTAATTTCCCCTTTATCTTTTATTTTCAGTTTTCGAATTTAATGGAAAATGACATCATTTTTGTGTCAATAAACATCGCTTTGTACTTTAACAACCTTTACTAGTAAACAACAACACGCGCAAGAACAACAAAAAGAGTGGGGTCGAATTTTTCATCCGCTAGAAGCTAACAGGAAAATTAATGTGAAGGACGGCAACTAATTTTATATTTTTTTTTGTTGGCCTTACCTTGCAGGGTAGTAAAAATCATCCCCACCTTCAATCCATTTTGAGAATGTAGGAATTCGAACCCCCCACCTCCTCCTTTCATATTGGAAGGGTGGCCACTGAGGCAAATTCTAGTGGTATAATTTTATAACTTAAATACATGAAATTCATATAAGTTTTGAGGACTCTTGTTACCATTGCTACTATTTCCTTGAGCTGGAAAACAAATTCTATACCTGTTTTTGGGAGCAGAAAAACAAACTTATTTTGTTCAGAAAATGATATTAGTGGCCAGAATAAATAAGACAATAAGAAAAAGGAAATGCCCGGGAGCATTGATCAATATCTCAAAGCGGACGAGAAAGTCAAAAGCAGAAATACCACTTGAGGAAAAATAAAATATTCACGATCAACGGTGAGGAAAGGCCCCTAAAGCTTCCAATCCATGTGAAAGGAATTATACAATTTCGAGCGAAATTCCTGTCTTGCCCTTCCGGCATAAAAATTTACATAACCCATATCTTGCCATCCGCCACGTGGAACGCACTTATCTCGTGAAACAGCAATATAAGAGGGCAAGATCGTCAATTTGAAAAACGTGCACCATTAGAATTCTTATCCGTGGCGTTCGAAAGGGACGCGTGTACACAGTCCGTAAAGGATAAATGCTTCATTCGTTTTCGGAAATGATTATTCATTTCCGATATTCCTAAAGAGAAATGAGTAGGGAAAGATGCTGTTACTTCAGAAAATGAAAGGTGCAATGTCCCGATAAGTATCAAAGATAGAAAATGGAAGACTCATCAGTGAAAATTTTTTAAGGTAAATATCTAGAGCATATCTAAGTAGACTCAAAAGTTTTAAATTACAATATTTAAAATAGCAAATATTATTTTCTAGTCAGAGAAAAGGTTTGGTGGATATTATTCCTAAATAAAAGAAACTTAATAACACAAAAAGAAACTTTATATGGAATTCAACTGAAAATCCTTTCTTTTTATTTTAACTTTCATTTTGACTCGTGATCCTAAAATTGATCTCGTAATGTTTTAGGTTCTTACATATCTTCATCTACAAGTTAAGAATCAATGGGTAATTTTTTGCCTACTAATTTGTTATTAATGATTTCTTTTTAGTTAGTGATTACGTTTTTCTACTTGTGATTTGTGGTTATCTATATTTTAGTATTTAATTTGTTTTTCTATCCTTCATATTTGAAAAATTCCATTTAATGAGATTTGTGAGAGTTTCCTTTTAAAATTAGTGCTTGTTGGGCCTTTTTAAATCCTCTAATCTAATCATAAATTAAGCCAAGAAAATATAAAGCAATGGGAAGTCAAAAAAAAAAAAAAAATGCGTCCGATGGATCCTCCGATCAATGCTACCTATGCGGCACCATCTAGCAAATGCGAAATTTCTAGGTGTTGTGAGTAAATATATATCGAAACGCTTTTTGTCGGTCGAGAGTCGATGGTAACATCGGAGAAGCATAGGATTACACGCAATAATCTACATCGTCCAAGGTCTAGTACAACCGACACAAAGCGAAAGAGCTGACTCCAAGACAGAACATAGTTAAAAGGCGAGCTAGAGAACG
This sequence comes from Eucalyptus virginea, assembly GCA_014182375.1. Classification (NCBI taxonomy): domain Eukaryota; kingdom Viridiplantae; phylum Streptophyta; class Magnoliopsida; order Myrtales; family Myrtaceae; genus Eucalyptus; species Eucalyptus virginea. The sequence goes on along the minus strand of CM024517.1, from coordinate 16,355,553 downwards.
AGAGAGTAGCGATACAAGACTGTCCATTCAGTAAGACTCGAGAGATCGTACTGATAGTGTACATATAGTCGGATCAGCACGGCTCTTTATTCCTAATGCATAACGAGCACATGCAGGGACACATCATCTACGGCACGCTCAGTTCTCGGTGGGAGGCTTGTGCGGCGGCTTCTCTCCCTTCCCCTTTTTCGGCTCCTCCCCTTTCTTCGGTGGCTCGTGCTTGGGGCCTTCCACCTCCTCTACGAGAATGTGCCCCTCGTGCGGTGGCTTGCCTCCCTTCCCTTTCTTCGGCGGCTTCGCATCCTCTTCCACCTCCTCTACAAGAATGTGCCCCTCGTGCGGTGGCTTGCCTCCCTTCCCTTTCTTCGGTGGCTTCGCGTCCTCTTCCACCTCCTCTGCGAGAATGTGCCCCTCGTGCGGTGGCTTGCCTCCCTTCCCTTTCTTCGGCGGCTTCGCGTCCTCTTCCACCTCCTCTGCGAGAATGTGCCCCTCGTGCGGTGGCTTGCCTCCCTTCCCCTTCTTCGGCGGCTTCGCATCCTCTTCCACCTCCTCTGCGAGAATGTGCCCCTCGTGCGGTGGCTTGCCCCCCTTCCCCTTCTTCGGCGGCTTCACGTCCTCTTCCACCTCCTCTGCGAGAATGTGCCCCTCGTGCGGTGGCTTGCCTCCCTTCCCCTTCTTTGGCGGCTTCGCGTCCTCTTCCACTTCCTCGGCGAGCATGTGGCCAGGGTGGTGGGGCGGTTTCTTGCCGGGGAACGGCTTCTTGTGGGAGTCCTCCTGTTCGGCCTCTTCAACGAGGATGTGCTCAGGAGGGTGGTGCGGGGGCTTGGGTTTGGGGAAGGGCTTTTGTGAGTCATCAACTTGGACGTTCTCGAGGAGGCGGCGACCCCCAACAGGGGGGTGCTTGTGGGGAGGTTTGTCCCCTTTCGGTGGCTTGGGGTCGTGGCCGTCGCAGAAGACGGTGGTGGCAAAAAGCGCCGCTCCTAGGAGCAACACTAGCAAGTACTTAGAAGACATGGTTTGCTTCATTTTTGCTAGAAGAGGATGTATGAGCTGATGGTGTTTGGAGTTAGAAGCGAGGGAGTGTCCCGATTTATAGTGGGTTTCGAACTTATGTCGTCGTCAGCAAGCATGTCACCCGGTCCCTCGGATTTTGCCTCTCTCCTTTGCTACGAAATAGCGCGTCGTTTAGGTCTGTGTTCTATTGGTTGCTTAAGAGTGTGATAGAGTGGTGCCCGCCTTGGATATAGGGATTTGCTTTGGGGTTGAAAAGTTTGACAATCAGCCTAATGCCTAATTAGCTAATCTCTCTAATTAACTGCTCCCACTGGATAGATTTGCACCGCCGGATGGCAATATGGTGGGATCCATCTTTGGACATTGGGAGTGCTTGATCTCTCAATTCCTTGTGTCAATTCTCTTTCTTGGAAAAGCAGGAGTAGATTTACATGCATAGCACATTGGAGTAGTAGAGGCTCTTACCTTCAATGTGAAAAGCTTTTACAATGCAACCACAGATTGAATTTATATTGGAAGGGCGGTGGTTGATATGGAACCAAAGACTTGTTTATGAGCGAATGGGCATAAAACCTCGTCTTAAAAGAGAACAATACTAGATATATTAAGACCGATAAGAGGGGCATGGCGGTGATAAGTTTAATAATTCTTAAATTGAAATAAGGTAATCATATAATCCACAACCAGCTATGTGGACGCATTTCTACAAGTCCTTTAACAACCGGTTAAGTTCATGGGATTAGACCAAAATAATTATAATAATGGTAATAATTGCTTAGCTAATACATGGGACTAGATTACAGCAAGAGTAACAATGACATACTTATTCCCTAGTTTGATTCGCATGAAGGGATAACTATTTTGGGACTATGTCCTTTAAGGGAAAATAGTTCAAAAAGTCATAAACCTATTACACTTTTACTAATTCAATCATAAATCTTTTAATTTTGCCAATTGAGTTCTTATTTGTAAACCTTCTCATGTTTAGCTAATTAAGTGCATACGTCCAATTTTGGTTGAAATTTGCTAATATAGATAACAGTTGTTCTACATAACATGGTCAACACTGACATGAATATTTTTTTTTTTTTTTTATAATTTTTGAATTTTGAATTTTTCTTTCTTTTTCTTTACTTTTTATGGTTATTTGGATTAAGGGCAGGCAGCCCTTGTCGGCTTTGGACGAGGGCTACGACGTCTTCACTAACTACTAGGCGAGGGTCACGATGCCCTCATGAGCCAAATCGAGGACGAGGGCCACGATTCCCTCACCTAGTGCCAGCTTAAATAGCACTGATATCGACACACGACATACGATACAATACGACATACCGACATATTGTTTCTAAAAAATTAAAGAATTTCGACATATTAGGACCCATTGTATATTAGATGTATATTTTTTATATACATGATGAATTATCATTTTTATGATTGTTTTAATCAAATTAATTTGATTCAAATTCACAAATAAATAAATAATAAAAAGAGAGCCTAGAATGAATTTACACTAAAAATATTAATCTACCATTTGTTAATATCATCCATTGTTTCAATTTGACAAATTCAATTCATTTTCAATAATCTATAAAACTTAGAAAAGAAAAAAAAAGCAATCCATATTCTGGACTTGCGTGTCGGAGCGTGTCAGAAGAGAAGAAAAAACAAACTTGAGCAGTAAATTGTGTGTTACGAGAAGGAGAGTTAGAAGAGAAGAGAAAATTATGTTTTTCTTCTTTTCCTCTTCTTATTTTTATTATTATTTTTTTTTTACATATTTGCATTTTGATCCATCATTTATTGAAAAATTTTGAAATTGACCCAATGCGTGTCGAAATCATATGCTGTAATTCTAAACTCGCATATCGAAATTCCGAACTTGCGTACCAAAGAGTGTCGAGAGAATTGACTAGATGTTGGATTTTCCAATACTTATTAACAGAGTGCCGGAGAGTGTCGGACATGTGTCAGAGTGTCCAACATGACAAGAATGCTCCTAGATAGTGTCAGTGCTTCCCAGGTGCCGGCAAGGGTCATTGGCCCTCAATCTAGAAAAAATAAAGTAAAAGAAAGAGAAAGAAAAGATCTAAAAAAGATTATTAAAATATTTTTTAAAAAAAAGTCTATATTAGCGTCGGTCATGCCATGTAGAGCAATCGGTGTCCATGTCATCAATTTCTTGCAAAATTTGACTGAATGGATTCAATTAGCAAAAAAGTGAAAGGGTTTAGGACTTACTTGGCAAAACTAAAACTGTATAACTATTTTAGCAAAATGTAATAGATTTAGGATTTTTTGGACAATTTTCTCATCAATTAATGTATTGGACTATCCAAACACAGCTATTCAAATCCATGATAGTTTTAAAGTTGAATTTTATCTAATTAAAAAGGCCATATTTTCCTCCGTCTTCCTATATTATGTAATTTTACTATGTATATTGCTAAAGTGCAAGCAAATTAAGGATCGTAAGTGAATCATAATTATGATACGTGTCAATTATAATCATAACTTATTTTTTTCGATATATACTTTAAAAAAAAGATAAATAGGGATCGTGTAAGCGCTATAAGCTTCCTCTAAATATGGGTTATATCCATGTTTCTAAATCAGAAAATTGGTTGAAAAAAGCTTCATGCAACAAAGATGGAGGAAGACAGGCCCATTAGTTTTCAATTTTCTACATAATTCAATGTATTAATTTTGCAGGTTACCCTTAATATATCTCCCATTAATGACCCAAATACTAGTATCATGACACAATAGTGAAGGTATTTATCGAGATGATTATCACCCAGATATACGGGCTGAAAACTCAAATCATAGATTGAAAGAGTGATGTATAATGCATATATTATTGTTGCATATATTCTTGATCTTTCATTGGGAATTTACAAGTTAACATAGAACACTCTTGTTTTGTTGTGAATTTTTTAGTCCAATCGCGATTTAGTCAAGTACCTTCATTAAATCACAGTTTTCCACTATACTTAATTATAAAGGATAATCCAGAGACTTTTACTTGTGGTTAGTATTGAATAAATTATCTTCGTAAAACCTATATGCCTAACTGGGCCAGCCTATCATTTTAATATAAGGATATGCGTCCTAGTCATGCCAAACATGAAGAATAACGAAGCCCGTCACATGCAACCCAACGAGCATTCGTGACATTGGGCAAGTTTCACTGTTCAAATTGATGCCCAGATGAATGGAAAGCATGTGAGCCTTTGAGATTTTGACCAGCTGGGTCCAGGTTGAGAGAGAGAGAGAGAGAGAGAGAGAGACTTTGCGGCGTCTTTTATCGGTTTCCCATTTGAGATGGTGAGAGAGAGAGAGAGAGAGAGAGAGAGATTTTGCGGCGTCTTTTATCAGTTTCCCATTTGAGATGGTGACCCTTTGATTTGATACGTACATAAAACTTGGGGGCATTAGGAGACGATGGGAAAAGGGCCCCCAAGTCATTGTTGTCTTGTCTATTCTTTTCCTTATCTCGGCAAAGTGACATTTTGCACGAAAACTAGGGGGGAGGAGCATTGAAACGTTGTTCTGACCAAAAAGAAAAAATTGAAACATTGAAAAATTGTTAGTATGAGCTAAACCCGTCAAACAACAGATGAGTTAGGTCAGAATATAAATAGTCCAATGCAAATGGACTCATTTAATTTATTAACAAACTTAATAGTCCATGATTGATCGGATTCATATTGTGAAAATACTCTAAAGTGAGAATGCGGAATTTGTAAGTACGAGATTGGGTGAAGGCGAGGAAATTTGAAGAGAGACATAGAAATATGTTCGGTTTAAGTAAGTTGAAAGTAAGTTTAAACTCATTTATGACATATTTACTCAGTATAACTAATTTATTTATAACTCTTATGGGTTAATAAATGAATTTATGACCCATTTTGATGGATTTAGTACGAGCTTGTGACATTAAATAGAAATGTAGATTTTTATTAGATGCATAGAATGTCCGAGCCTTTTGATTTATGTGATCTCCATCGATGCATGCAGGGCTTTTCCTGTCACTTGAATTGGGGGGCGAGCATGGCTCTCGAGTCATTACATATGTATTGGGAGAAAATCTTTAGGAGGCTACCGCTCAAGTTTGAGTTATAAGTGTTGGAGGTTAAAAGTTTGAGAGAGAAGAAGCGGTTACTTAAAGTATTAGATAAGAGACGTTAAGTTTGGAACGCTTAACAATGTTACCTCCAGCGTAAGGAAACCAAGAGTTTATACGCAAGTTATTGGGCTCTGACCCATATGGACCCAAATAACCATGCTTTCACCTATTGGGCTTATATGTGAACATATTATTTTAGACTATATTAACAATATATCCAACAATACGAAGAGTGGGCGATCTACTGCGTAAATACCTTGAAGCTCCCTTTCTCGCATAAGTTAGACTTCGATCTAAGATTTATGAGGTGAGCATTGATTCAATATATAAATTTTCTAATACTCCACCTCACGCATAAACGACTTATTTTAGACTTAATGATTAGCCAATGGCTACAAAATCAATTGGTTTGGTTCTCAATTTCAATTTTTTATAACTAGTGCTTAGAGGGTTGGCTTCCAGTTGTACATCCAGAATCGATCACCCATACTAACATTAAAGTGTGCAACTAAGATCATATCTAATCTGAAAATAATCACTCTAATAAAATTGAAAAGTGCAAATTGAAAATATATATAAATGGCGTTGCCCCTCCCTTTACCCTCTTAAATATATATTGAAAAAGTTTAAGCCGTTGATTTAGGCATGATTTAATACCTCGAGCATGGCATTCACACTAAATCTCCCTAAACAACCTCATAAATCTCCGACACCCTATGTTCTCTGTGTAGACGCCATCTTCCTTTCCCTTCTCCCTAGAACAACCTGCAATTACTTAATTCGAACCTGATGTCACCGCGCATGTCAGCCACGACAACGACTTCACTGGATCGTGCACCGGAATGAATAAAGAACCGAGATAGAGAGAGAGAAAGGGAGAAACAGGGTAGACCGGATCCGGAGACTCCAGGATTTGCGATCGTGGATTGCGATTTTGGTGGCAAAAGCCAGTGTGAACCGTTGAAAATGGTGGACATTTCGCCTCGGTGGGTTAGTAACGACAAAATCCTCTTTTGACTCGAACAGCGCCGACATCGGTTGCGAGGGGGATCGTCGTGCGTATTTCACCTGGATCTGAGTCTCGATTCAGCTTTAGAAGACGTAGCAGACTCGACCAAGGTTCTTGACGTCTCATCCCTCATCCTTCCATTTCTGTGGTTTATGTGATTATGACGGACTTCTAAATTCTTCCACTGCGACTTATCCTAAGGAAATTTTACCTGTTATCGTTATGGAGTCCTTTCTTGTTTCTTGTAATCGATATCTAAAAAAAATAGATCCTATCATAACTATCATGTTCGAAAAAGTATTTTGAAATACTCATTAAAATTAGGAGTTATTGGTTTCAGCGTGAGACGGTTTCCACCCTACAATCGTGAAACAACCCACCTGATTTTGAAACTAAACCGAACTGAACCATTTCTAAGATGAATCTGAGAGTTGATGAGGATATCTTTCTTTTCTTTTTCCCTATGCAGGGTCATTCCTTCGCTCGCTCATTAAATAACATACTCTCATACTCTGTAACACCCCCATAAATAGTAACAGACCACCGCTCAAATCTCTCACCCCTTTCTTCTTCACTGACCAACAACAACGCTCTCTAGGATTCCCAATCTCCACTGGAATTTCCGTTCTTAGAAAATTAAAGGAAAAGGGACGTTACAAAACAAACACCAAAAGAGGGAGGCCCATGACTGTGTGAGACTGAGAATGAGAGTGAGAAGTGAGAGGCCCGAGACTGAGTGAGCAAGGGGAACTGAGGGAGGCATAGCGGGAGACCGAGAGTGACAAGAAAGAGAAGTGAGATTGAGTGAGAGCCAAGAGGGATGAGTAGGCAGAGAGAATGGGAAATTAGGGTTTTGAGAATTGATTTGTAATAATAGAAATTATATGTAAAAAATTATTAGCCCTATTCAGATGGTCCAGGTGGATCAGTCCACATTGAAATCAATAACTAAATCGATAATCACCAGTTCCAAATCACCGATTCGGTCTGGTTTTGTGCTTATCCCTGTCAAAAATAATATATGAAGTATTAATTTTAGTCAAGCCATGGTTTCGGTGACAGTTTAACAGTTGACTAAATTGGACGAAATCACCAAAGTTTGTGTCATGTTTCGGTTTCCTTTTTAAAAGATGCCCGTTGAGTTGCTTGGAGTGCTCATCGAGATGCTTACTAAATTCTTTCTTTATGTTTAACTTTTTATTATTTAGTTTAGGCCCTTGTGAAAACTTTAAGAAAAGACAAATATGGGCATAAATTGTCAAAAAGATGACTCAACAAATTTTTTTTTTTTTTTGGTCGAAAAGAGGATAGATTTTTATTCAAGTAGGGAAAAAAGAACAACCCTTAACAAGGGCTTCATTACAAAGCATGTCTAACATAATTTGAGGAGGAGAATTGACCCAGTTTGGTGAAAGGGATCCTTGTCCGTGGGCCTTCACGGCCCAATCGGCTAGGGCATTGGCTTCACGTCGATAGTGCTGCACCTTTAGGTTTGGGAAACAGAGCATCAAAGCTTTGCTTTCGGCAAACAGGGCACGACATTCCCACGGCAGCAAACGGCACTGGTTGATGGTTTCAACAAGAATGAGATTGTCGGTTTCCAACAACATGTGAGATTCAGTTTTTCCTTGCTGTGATAGGTCCTTGAGAGTACATAATAGTGCTTGGATCTCCGTCTCAAGTGCAGATGTTGCTTGAACGCTTCGGGTGAAGCCTCCGATCATTCTACCGGTGTGATCTTGAGCAATACTTGCGATCGCTCCCATGTGATTTGCAATAGGAAAGGCTCCATCAAGATTTACCTTTATGGTGCCCTGCTTCGGTGGGATCCAGATTCAATTAGGGTTCAGCCAAGTGGTACCTTTACTCGATTCCTGCTGCTGGGTTCTGAGATTGAGCTGAGCCAGAGTGAGAGCTGTATCAACAAGCTGATCTGGGTGGGTGCGTTGATGGCGAAAGACAAAGTGATTCCGTGCTTTCCAAATTTGCCATAATAGGGCTGCGATGCTCTCAAAAGCTGGTATGTGCGCCTTCTGTTCTATTAGATCAGCTAGCCAAGCATCTATGCGGTGTGTTCTATAATCTGATATGTTGACCTGCACTTGGGGATGGCTCCAGATATATTGTGTCTAGGGGAAAAATAGAAATAAATGTTTTGTGGTTTCGGGGGAGTGAGATGAGCAGAGTTTACATACTGAGTCGGAGGTGATGCGTCGTTGGAATAGATTATCCTTTGTAGGTAACGCGTTTGGCATATAGGCCAAAGAAAGATGCGTATTTTTTGGGCTGTTTTTGTTTTCCATATTTGCTTCCATAGTTGGCTGGGTGTATGATAGGAAGAGGATGCGAGAGAGTTTATCTTTCCGGATTCTGTCTGGTTGATGAAATTGTAGCCACTCTTCACGGTATAATGTCCATCTTGTGTCCCTGTCCATAGAAGTTTATCTTCAGTTGATGCTAGCCAAAGCTTAATATTTAGTATCTCCTTAACAGTGTGTTCATCAAACGTGTGGTTAAGAAGCTCGACATTCCACTCATTCTGTTTTGGTATAATGAAACCTGCCATTGTTTCAAGTTCCTCTCTAGTTGCTAGCCCGCCTAGAATTCCCATAGTTAACCATTTGTCCTCTCTGACTCGTATCATTTGGCCATTACCTACTGACCATTGAAGCTTCTTAAAAATAGAATTTCTGCCTAATAGAAGACTCTACCAACCCTAGGAAGGTCTAGTCCCCTTGTCAGCATGCTAGAAATTTGTAGAATGAAAATATAAGGCTTTGAAAACTCTACTCCACAAAGATGATGGATTTTGAAAGAGTCGCCAAGCTTGCTTTCCCAGAACGACTTTATTGAAAGTGAGTAAGTCTCTAAATTCTATCCCTCCGTTGTCTTTTCTCTCTTTAAGCAGGTCTCAGCTTTTCCAATGAATTCTAGATCCGTTGCTGAACCTAGCTATTTTTTGTTCAACAGACTTGCATATAGAAGACTTGCATATAGATACAGGAACTTTAAATATCGACATTGCATACTGTGGTAATGCCTGAACCACTGATTTTAACAGAATCTCATTCCCTACTTTGGAAATTAGATTTTCTTTTCACCCTTCCAATTTAGCATTTACTCATCCTAGAATCCAAGCAAACATGTCTTTTTTAAACGATCTCCAATCAGAAGGTATGCCTAGATATTTGCTCGTTTTGTCCAACACTGGCACCCTTAATTCTCTAGTGTCGCGACCTACCCTCTCAGCGGAGGGAACGGGTTTAGGGGTATTACCTAAAGGACGGGCCTAAGGCCCATGAATAGGCGTGGGCTCTCCCAAGCTCATACCCCGCGTGACATTGGGATATTCTTTAGGAATTTTTGTACAAAAGGAGTCGCCACTAACCTATTGGGGTCGGCTAGAAACCAAGTGAGACATGGGAGTGTACCTCACTTCCTACGAAACCAGAGAATCTATGGCCGGGGACTTGATTATACTAATTGACTAATTAGTGCCATTTCGATACCTAATCATGTTCATTTTAACAAAATAATTTTTGGCAGGCAATTTGGGTTGATTTTATACCTATTCACTAATATGTGAAGTGATCATGCGAGTGTGCAATCATTAAAGTAACAATCATAGTTATTCAAGATCCTAACTGCAGTAAAATTAAATACGTGCAATTAAACATAATTAAATATGCAAATTAAACATACGATATAACAAAAATACGAGCAAGTAAAGGCCTAATTACACTAAGAAGGCAAAATATGACAATTCCTAACCAAAATTTGCATTTTTTAGATTTTGAAAATTTTTCTAATTTTTTTTTTATTTTTTTTTTAAATATATATTTTAAAATTTTTTAAATAAATTTTTAAATTTTTTAAAAATATATATTTTTAAATTTTTAATTTTTTTTAATTTAAATAATTGGGTGAACCGGGTCGGGTCCGGTATGAATTGACTCGGATTCGGCCTGGTTGGCACGAGTTTGGTTCGATTGTAGACCGGACTCGGGTTTGGTCCGGTTGGGGGTCGGGCCGACCAGCCCGCTCGAAAGACAAGGCCCGACCAGCCTTGGGCCCAATCCCCTGCAAAAGGGGAGCCCACACATGCAGGTCCATAGCCAAAGCAAGCCCACTCAACTTGAGTCTGAAAAGCCCAACTAAAGCCCAAAGAATAGAGGGCTCGCCAAGACAGGCCCAAATGGGCAGAAACCCTACTTAAGAAACAAACGAAACCGGCTCAGCCCGATCCACAGGCTGACTCGATTCATCCCTCCTTCGCGGCCGCTTGCATACCACGAGGGCAGCGGTGCTGGCAAGGGACGCCGCCCACTGGGGGAGGCGAGTGGCGCCGATAGCAGGGATGACGGCGAATGAAGGCAGATGGCGGCAAGCGTGACGCGGATAGGCACCAACGTCACCTTCGGCATCCCCTAACCAGCTGAGCTCTAATGACAGCGGGGGCGTTCGGCTAGAGCAAGGTTGGAGTCGGTACCAATGGTCTCAAAACATGAACCTCAACGCAGACAGCGACGCAGCAGCAAGTCGGCGAGGGCCGGAGTTCGCGTGAACCGGACGACCACGAACTCCGACCCGGCAATGACCAAAAACAGGGGACAATGGGGTGTGGCTTACCGGAGCAGCAATGGCGGAGGCCGAGTAGGGCAGCAGCGGGTCAACAGTGGCTGTGGCAGCGTTGGGTCGCAGGTTGGAGGCACTGCAGGCATCGGGTCTAGTTGCAGGAGCATCAGAGATCAGCGGAGATAGGGCGGAGCTTCAGACGGCTGCAGGGCGGTGGCGGCGTCGCGACCGGCTCAAATTTGCTGTTGTTGGGGGACGGTATGAGCTCGCGGGCGAGGGGAACCCCGATGGTGGCGCGGCACGAGTAGCAGAGGAGGCGTGAGCCGGTGCGGGGCTCGCTCAGCGGTAGAGTGATGACCGACTCAGATCTGCCGTTGTCGGGGCGCTTGAGCGAGAAGATCAGGACAGCAGTACTGTTACGGCACGAGCAACGGATGAGGCGTGGGCCGACGGAGCAGAAGCAGCAACGTCGACACTCGCGGACGATGGAGGTGCAGCGCGGAGGCGGCGGAATGGTGATGCAGTGTCCGATGGGGCAGCTACCGGTGTTGGGTGTGCGAAAAGCAGACGTGAGCAGCGAGTGCGGCTTCCGGTGGGCGGAAAGCGAAGCACGACAGGCGGTAGTCGAGCCCACCAAGGAAGAAGAACAGGGGTTCTTCTTCCCCCTTTTTTTTGTTCTCCCCCATCGAGCTCTGTCCTCTTTGTGGCCTGTGTTCCCCCTCTCGTTCTCCTCTTTTTCCCTCCTCTCCCCCTTTCTCCCCAGCTTCTCTCTTTCTCGCCCTTTTTCTCCTTCTCCTCTCTCTTTCGCTCTCCCTTTGTTTTTGCCCCCGTTCTCTCTGTTTTCTCCTCTTTTCTCCGTTTTCCTTTTCGCCTTTTTGATCGTTCCTCGCACGCATGCTCTCGGCCGGCCAACAACGGCCTCTACCAGCTGGCTTTGACTTGAGGATCACGCCTCGCCTGCCACCGCGAGATCCCCCTGTCCCTTGCTTTTCGCTTTGCCCCTACTTTCGGCTTTGCTCCTTCCCCATGCAAACGACGGCTGGGAGGGAGAAGACAAAGGCGCGGGCTGGATTTGTTCCTATTAATCTCTTGACCTGTAGCTAGATAATACTGGTTTAGGATGTTTGCTAAATTTTGGCATTCTTGGGTTCTACCATCTAGGAAAAAGATAGCATCATCGGCAAAAAATAAATGGGATAAAGTAGGATACCACCTGTTGAGTTTGATTCCCCGTAGATTGCCCATGTCGACAACTTGCTGAATGAGGGTGGATAGCATATTTACCAAAAGGATGAATAAGTAGGGGGAGAGAGGGTCGCCTTGTTTGAGTCCTCATGATAGTTGAAAATAAGGTAGAGGTTCACCGTTGAGCTTTACACTTAGAGAAGTCGTGGTTACACATTGCATTAGCCAAAGCACCCATCGATCTTGAAATCCCATTTGACGAAGATAGGCTTCCAAAAAGTCCCACTCCACCCTGTCATAGGCTTTCTGCATATCCAACTTAAGGATTGCCTGAAATTTTTTCTTTCTGTTGCGAATCTTTAATTGATGTAGTACCTCTTGAACTATCAGGATATTATCTTGTATTTATCCGCCTGACACAAAGGCACTCTGTTCTTTTGAAATCAACTTAGGTAGGCAAGGTTTTAGGCGGTTCGCTAGAACTTTCGATATAATCTTATAGATAAAATTACATAAGCTAAAGGGGCGAAATTGATCTAACCTCTTGGGGTTCGGTATCTTGGGATTAGAGATATTGCTGTTTTGTTAATATCAGCGGGTAGCACCCCTGTGATGAAAAAATTTTGCACTGATTTAAAAACATTTTCCTGTATAATGTCCCAATGACTATGATAAAACAGTCCATTCAAACCATCATGTCTTGGTGCTTTGGTGGCTCGTAATTGAAATGTCGCTTGCTTTACTTCCTCCTGCGTAACTCCAGATGTTAGTTGTGTACTCATTGTGGCTGTTACTACTCAAGGACATTGCGTTAAAATAGGTCCATAGTCTCGATGTCCGACTGAAGTATAAAGATTCTTAAAGAAAGTAATTGTCATGTGCTTCACCTGATCTAGCTCTCGGATCCACTCCTCGTTTTCATTTTTTAACATGCTGATTCTGTTTCTTTTCCACCTTTGTATAGTAGTGGCATGAAAGAATTTCGTGTTTTTGTCCCCCATCTCATCTAGTTAATCCTGGAGCGCATTGCCCAGTAGTGTTCTTCCTGTAACCATATGTTCTGAATTTTTTCCTTCAGTGAAGTGACCCAATCTTTTTCCTTCACTACGCCGAATTTCTGTTGATTTTACGGATCACTAGAGTTTTTGGCCCTAAATACTCTTCACAAATGTGCGCAGATCGTCTTGTCTAGACGTCCACTTCCATCATAAAAGGCGGATATACCCTCAAAGCTACTTTGTAGAATAATCCATAGAGTTATTACCTTCATATGCAATGGCTACAACAGTACCACATATCTCTATGTATTAAAACCTTTGTTACTCAGCCGCTCATAGAATAACATAAAGTTAATCGGTTCAAAACGAACCTAATGCTTTGCTAATCAATTGTGCAGAAGTAGTTTGAGCATGGTACATTGCGGATCTTGTCTACATCAATTAACAACTTGATACTTTCCTTGTCAACCTAAATGGGGTTAGGAAGTACTTGGTCGTCTCACTTTACTAAATTCAACCCACAATGACAAGTAAAACATGAGCTTTCCAATCAGCAATTTATGGTATGTTAGTATAGTCTTGGTTTAATATATAGAATCAATAGCGTGTCTTAATTATTTGTGAGATTATTCTCTTACAATTACACTTTTCTTAGTAGGACACAAGGGATTTCATGGTACTATAATTATAACCACTTTTTTCACTCTTAAACTGAAAGGTTTCAATCCCTACTTTAGATTTTCGTCTAGGTAATCTTTTGTTTCGAAAGGATCTATAAAATCCCGGGAGGCGGGTACGGTCCTAGAACGAGGATGCCATTGCAACCTACGGGAGCCCCACAAAGGCTGCCGGCACTGTTTCCCTCTGCTCCACTCGCCACACGTGCATGGATCGTCAAAGGCTGCGCATCAACCTGTAGTTGTGCATGCCTGTCGTGATTTGCCACGTGGCGCGTGGAGCTACAGTACCAAGTCTCAAGAAGTCTACGTTGATCGAGTAGCGAGTACCCACCTGATCCTTATTCGCCCCGTTATGGCTCAATCTGGCTTGGCTCTGCCCATCAGCCAAGAGAGGTTCCGACAGCAATTAAACACGGGACATCTGCAGTGAGCATACGCACAACACCAATCTATCGCCAAACCGAAGATGACCCAATTCACGAGATAGCATAATCTGCCAACAATCTAGCCGTAATCTCAACAAGCTCACAGACAAAACATAAGATGCATGCGGGCCAATCTGGAATCGAACAAGCAAAAGGAGAAAGAACGATTGGGGGGGGGCACCTTGGAGAGGTCGATGTGCTTGTAGAGGGACCAATTGGAGGAACAGTCGTGGTCTTCGCAGCTGTGGTCGTGCATACACGCCATTTTCCCTTCGAAAATTAAGCGATCGCTCGCGGAATTCGCTTCTGGGTCTTCCTCCCCTTCGAATTTAGCGATAGCCGCCCGCAAGAGGTTGCTTCGTCCACGGAGGGGAGACGCGGTCCGATTCCGAGCGTGCGTTCGTGGGTCGTCCGCTAAAGCTGAGGTTCCGTCCACGGCTCGCCACCGATCCACCACGCCGGCTGGGCCTTTTGGGCTCACAGCGACTTTCGCGTTCTTTTTCGAATAGTGTAAAGTTAGGCATTTTCAATGGGATAACGACGGCGAGGGTTTGGAGAATTTGGGTTGATCCATTCATCATAGTCCTAATAAAGTCTTTTTCCAATTTTGAAGTCCTAAAACTTGTCACTATTTTTTATGTCAGCTATCCTGCTAATTCCGTCCATTTTTCTTGCACGGAAAATTCCAATGACCTCTTTGTTTTTTATTTAGTTTTCATTTTATTTTTTGAACTGAGAGCGTTGATGTAGTGTTAAATAACCATCCTATTAAAGGAAAATTAAACATTCCAAGAAGAAAATTGGTAATACTCAAATAGAGTGACCGGAAGGCAAGGATTAGAATACTAGCCTATTTTGTTGTCGCAATAATTAGAGATCTTTGCCACGTTATTGACTAGCACTGTCGCCCTTGCCACAAGCAAACGCTTGGTGGCCATGGCTCCCCCATCGCCACTAGGCAAAGGTTGTATTGCAGCTGTCATGCTTGGGACCTCGCTCAATCGTGGCTAGGGCCGTTGTAGCCATTGCCTAGCCAGGGCCAGCTCGTGCCGAGGACATTAAAGGAGATGATGCTGCCATCTCTTGTTGTAACTCCGTGCCTGCCCAATCCCTCTCCTTTCTTTATTAATTTCCCCTTTATTTTTTATTTTCAGTTTTTGAATTTAATGGAAAATGACATCAATTTTGTGTTAATAAACATCGCTTTGCACGTTAACAACCTTCACTAGTAAACAACAACATGCGCGCAAAAGAATAACGAAAAGAGTGGGGTCGAATTTTTCATCCGCTAGGAGCTAACAGGAAAATTAATGTGAAGGACGGCAACTAATTTTATAACTTAAATACATGAAATTCATATAAGTTTTGAGGACTCTCGTTACCATTGCTACTATTTCCTTGAGCTGGAAAACAAATTATATACCTGTTTTTGGGAGCAGAAAAACAAACTTATTTTGTTCAGAAAATGATATTAGTGGCCAGAATAAATAAGACGATAAGAAAAAGTAAATGCCCTGGAGCATTGATCAATATCGCAAAGCGGACGAGAAAGTCAAAAGCAGATATAACATTTGAGTAAAAATAAAATATTCACGATCAACTGTGAGGAAAGGCCCCTAAAGCTTCTAATCCATGTGAAAGAATTATACAATTTCGAGCAAAATTCCTGTCTTGCCCCTTCCGACATAAAAATTTACATAACCCATATCTCGCCATCCGCCACGTGGAACCCACTTATCTCGTGAAACAGCAGTATAAGAGGGCAAGATCGTCAATTTAAAAAACGTGCACCATTAGAATTTTCATCCGTGGCGTTCGAAGGGGCGCGTGTACACAGTACGTAAAGTATAATTGCTTCATTCGTTTTGGGAAATGATTATTCATTTCCTATATTCCTAAAGAGAAATGAGTAGGGAACGGTGCTGTTATTTCAGAAAATGAAAGGTGCAATGTCACGACAAGTATCAAACATAAAAAAATGGAAGACTCGTCAGTGGAAAAAATTTAAGGTAAATATCTAGAGCATATCGAAGCAGGCTCAAAAGTTTTCAATTACAATATTTAAAATAGCAAATATTATTTTCTAGTCAGAGAAAAGATTTAGGGGATATTATTCCCAAATAAAAGAAACTTAATAACACAAAAAGAAACTTTATATGGAATTCGACTGAAAATCCTTTCTTTTTATTTTAACTTTAGTTTTGACTCATGTGATCCTAAAATTGATCTTGTAATGTTTTAGGTTTTACGTATTGGCATCTACAAGTTGAGAATCGATGGGTAATTTTTTTATCTACTAATTTATTATTAATGATTTCTTTTTAGTTAATAATTACATTTTTCTACTTGTGATTTGTGATTATCTATATTTCAGTATTTAATTTGTTTTTCCATCCTTCATATTTAAAAAATTCCACTTAATGAGATTTGTGAGAGTTTCCTTTTTAAATTAGTGCTTCTTAGGCCTTTTTAAATCCTCTAATCTAATCCTAATTTAAGCCAAGAAAATATAAGCAATGGGAAGTCAAAAAAAAATTGAAAATAGGGGAACCTATCTCCCAATTTCCTCCATAAACATGCGCGGCTAAAATTCGACGGTTCCTACCGTCACAAATGTCAAAAGCCCACGGTTAGCTAGCTGGGCTCATTTCTAAAGCAAATATTTTAGGACGTGGTCCGATGGATCCTCTATGGTAACGGAGTATAAAAATACGTTGTGTCCGATGGATCCTCCGATCACTGCTACCTATGCGGCATCATCTAGTAAATAAGAAATTTCTAGGTGTTTTGGGTGAATATATATCGAAACGCTTTTTGTCGGTCGAGAGTCGATGGTAACATCGGAGAAGCATAGGATGACACGCAATAATCTACATCATCCGAGGTCTACTCGATGAACCAAGCGTACAACCGATACAAAGCAAAAGAGCCAACTCCAAGACGGAACATAGCTAAAAGACGAGCCAGAGAACGAGAGAGTAGCGATACAAGACTGTCCATTCAGTAAGACTCGAGAAATCACACTGATAGTGTACATATAATCAGATCAGCACGGCTCTTATTCCTAATGCATAACGAGCACATGCAGGGACACATCATCTATGGCACGCTCAGTTCTCGGTGGGAGGCTTGTGCGGCGGCTTCTCTCCCTTCCCCTTCTTCGGCTCCTCCCCTTTCTTCGGCGGCTCGTGCTTGGGGCCTTCCACCTCCTCTACGAGAATGTGCCCCTCGTGCGGTGGCTTGCCTCCCTTCCCTTTCTTGGGTGGCTTCGCGTCCTCTTCCACCTCCTCTGCGAGAATGTGCCCCTTGTGCGGTGGCTTGCCCCCCTTCCCTTTCTTGGGCGGCTTCGCGTCCTCTTCCACCTCCTCTGCCAGAATGTGCCCCTCGTGCGGTGGCTTGCCTCCCTTCCCTTTCTTCGGCGGCTTCGCGTCCTCTTCCACCTCCTCTGCGAGAATGTGGCCCTCGTGCGGTGGCTTGCCTCCCTTCCCCTTCTTCGGCGGCTTCGCGTCCTCTTCCACCTCCTCTGCGAGAATGTGCCCCTCGTGCGGTGGCTTGCCTCCCTTCCCTTTCTTCGGCGGCTTCGCGTCCTCTTCCACCTCCTCTGCGAGAATGTGCCCCTCGTGCGGAGGCTTGCCTCCTTCCCCTTCTTCGGCGGCTTCGCATCCTCTTCCACCTCCTCTGCGAGAATGTGCCCCTCGTGCGGTGGCTTGCCTCCCTTCCCCTTCTTCGGCGGCTTCACATCCTCTTCCACCTCCTCTGTGAGAATGTGCCCCTCGTGCGGTGGCTTGCCCCCCTTTCCTTTCTTTGGCGGCTTCATGTCCTCTTCCACCTCCTCTGCGAGAATGTGCCCCTCGTGCGGTGGCTTGCCTCCCTTCCCCTTCTTCGGCGGCTTCGCGTCCTCTTCCACTTCCTCGGCGAGCATGTGGCCAGGGTGGTGGGGCGGTTTCTTGCCGGGGAACGGCTTCTTGTGGGAGTCCTCCTGTTCGGCCTCTTCAACGAGGATGTGCTCAGGAGGGTGGTGCGGGGGCTTGGGTTTGGGGAAGGGCTTTTGTGAGTCGTCAACTTGGACGTTCTCGAGGAGGCGGCGACCCCCAACAGGGGGGTGCTTGTGGGGAGGTTTGTGCCCTTTCGTTGGCGTGAGGTCGCAGAAGACGGTGGCGGCAAAAAGCGCGGCTCCTAGGAGCAACACTAGCAAGTACTTAGAAGACATGGTTTGCTTCATTTTGGCTAGAAGAGGATGTATAAGCTGATGGTGTTGGAGTTAGAAGCGAGGGAGTGTCCCGATTTATAGTGGGTTTCGAACTTATGTCGTCGTCAGCAAGCATGTCACCCGGTCCCTCGGATTTTGCCTCTCGCCTTTGCTACGAAACAGCGCGTCGTTTAGGTCTGTGTTCTATTGGTTGCTCAAGAGTGCGATAGAGTGGGGCCCGCCTTGGATATAGGGATTTGCTTTGGAGTTGAAAAGTTTGACAATCAGCCTAATGCCTAATTAACTAATCTCTCTAATTAACTGCTCCCACTGGATAGATTTGCACCGCCGGATGGCAATGTGGTGGGATCCATCTTTGGACATTGGGAGTGCTTGATCTCTCAATTCCTTGTGTCAATTCTCTTTCTTGGAAAAGCAGGAGTAGATTTACATGCATTAGCACAGTGGAGTAGTAGAGGCTCTTACCTTCAATGTGAAAAGCTTTTACAATGCAATCGCAGATTGAATTTATATTGGAAGTGCGGTGGTTGATATGGAACCAAAGACTTTTATGAGCGAATGGGCATAAAACCACGTCTTAAAAGAGAACAATACTAGATATATTAAGACCGATAAGAGGGGCATGGCGGTGATAAGTTTAATAATTCTTAAATTGAAATAAGGTAATGTTATTCCTTTCGTTTAATCCACAACCAGCTATTTGGACGCATTTCTACAAGTCCTTTTAAAACCGGTTAAGTTCATGGGATTAGACCAAAAAAAATTAATAATAATGGTAATAATTGCTTAGCTAATACATGGGACTGGATTACAGCAAGAGTAACAATGACATACTTATTCCCTAGTTTGATTCGCATGAAGGGATAACTATTTTGGGACATGTCCTTTAAGGAAAATAGTTCAACCTATTACACTTTTACTAATTCAATCATAAATCTTTTAATTTTGCCGATTGAAGTTCTTATTTGTAAACCTTCTCACGTTTACCTAATTAAGTGCATACGGCCAATTTTGGTTGAAATTTGCTAATATGGATGACAGTTGTTCTACATAACATGGACGACACTAACATGAATAATTTTTTTTTATAATTTTTGAATTTTGAATTTTTCTTTCTTTTTCTATACTTTTTATGGTTATTTGGATTAAGGGCAGGCAGGCATTGTTGGCTTTGGGCGAGGGCTACGACATCTTCACTAACTACTAGGCAAGGGTCACGATGCCCTCATGAGCCAAATCGAGGGCGAGGGCCACGATTCCCTCACCTAGTGCCAGTTTAAATAGCACTGATACCGACACACAACATATGATACAATACGACATGCCGACATATTGTTTCTAAAAAATTAAAGAATTTCAACATGTTAGGACCCATTGTATATTAAATGTATATATATTTTTTTTATATACGTGATGAATTATCATTTTTATGATTATTTTAATCAAATTAATTTTATTCAAATTCACAAATGAATAAATAATAAAAAGAGAGCCTATAATGAATTTACACTAAAAATATTAGTCTACCATTTGTTAATATCATCCATTGTTTCAATTTGACAAATTCAACTCCTTTTCAATAATCTATAAAACTTAGAAAAAAAAAAAAAAAAAAAAGCAATCCATATTCGGACTTGTGTGTCGAGTGTGTCGAAGAGAAGAAAAAACAAACTTGGGCGGTGAATTGTGTGTTACGAGAAGTGAGAGTTAGAAGAGAAGAGAAAATTATATTTTTCTTCTTTTCCTCTTCTTATTTTTATTATTTTTTATTTTTACATATATGCATTTTGATCCCTCATTTATTGAAAAATTTTGAAATTGACTCAATGCGTGTCGAAATCATATGTCGTAATTCTAAACTCACATATCGGAATTCCAAACTCGCGTACCAAAGAGTGTCAAGAGAATTGACTAGATGTTGGGTTTTCCAACACTTATTAACAGAGTGCCAGAAAATGTTGGACATGTGTCAGAGTGTCCAACATGACAAGAATGCTCTCGGATAGTGTCTGTGCTTCCTAGGTGCCAGCAAGGGTCATTGGCCCTCAATCTAGAAAAAAAAAAGTAAAAGAAAGAGAGAAAAGATCTAACCACCGACCATGGTGGCTCCGCTGGATAAGAGCTTCATTGATCCTTCCGCAAAGGTGAGGGGTTCGAAACCCAGTGGAGGCATTTGGTGTCTTAAGTGTGGCATCAGGGTGATGAGTTCTCCGCTAGCGTCACCCCAGGATTTGCTCGCCGGCTACCAGCTGTACGGGGTTCCCTGGGTCATATAAAAAAAAAAAAGATCTAAAAAAGATTATTAAAATATTTTTTTAAAAAAAAGTCTACATTAGCGTTAGTCATGCCATGTAGAGCGATCGGTGTCCATGTCATCAATTTCTTGCAAAAATTGATTGAATGGATTCAATTAGCAAAAAAATGAAAGAGTTTAGGACTCATTTGTCAAAACTAAAAGTATAAAACTATTTTAGCAAAATGTAATAGATTTAGGATTTTTTGGACAATTTTCTCATCAATTAATGTATTGGATTATCCAAACACAGCTGTTGAAATCCATGATAGTTTTAAAGTTGAATTTTATCTAATTAAAAAGGCCATATTTTCCTCCGTCTTCCTATATTATGTAATTTTACTATGTAAATTGCTAAAGTCCAAGCAAATTAAGGATCATAAGTGAATCATAATTAAGATACGTGTCAATTATAATCATAACTTGACTTTTTTCGATATATACTTTTAAAAAAAGATAAATAGGGATCGTGTAAAAAAAAGATAAATAAGCTTCCTCTAAATATGGGTTATATCCATGTTTCTAAATCAGAAAATTGGTTGAAAAAAGCTTCATCCAACAAAGATGGAGGAAGATAGGCCCATTAGTTTCAATTTTCTACATAATTCAATGTACTAATTTTTCAGGTTACCCTTAATATATCTCCCATTAATGACCCAAATACTAGTATCATGACACAATAGTGGAGGTATTTATCGAAATGATTATCACCCAGATATATGGGCTGAAAACTCAAATCATAGATTGAAAGAGTGATGCATAATGCATATATTATTGTTGCATATTTCTACATGGACTTTTCATCCCTCCCTTCGTACTTCACCTCCTAGTTATTTTCTTGATCTTTCATTGAGAATTTACAAGTTAACATAGAACACTCTTGTTTTGTTGTGAATTTTTTAGTCCAATCGCGATTTAGTCAAGTACCTTCATTAAACCACAGGCTTCCCCTATACTTAATTGTAAAGGATAATCCAGAGACTTTTACTTGTGGTTAGTATTGAATAAATTATCTTCGTAAAACCTATATGCCTAACTGGGCCAGCCTATCATTTTAATATAAGGATATGCGTCCTAGTCATGCCAAACATGAAGAATAACGAAGCCCGTCACATGCAACCCAACGAGCCTTCGTGACATTGGGCAAGTTTCACTGTTCAAATTGATGCCCAGATGAATGGAAAGCATGTGAGCCTTTGAGATTTTGACCAGCTGGGTCCAGGTTGAGAGAGAGAGAGAGAGAGAAAGAGAGAGAGAGACATTTTGCGGCGTCTTTTCTTGGTTTCCCATTTGAGATGGTGACCCTTTGATTTGACACGTACATAAAACGAGGAGGCATTAGAGACGGTGAGAAAAGGGCCCCCTAGTCATTATTGTCTTGTCTATTCTTTTCCTTATCTCGGCAAAGTGACATTTTGCACGAAAACTAGGGGGGAGGAGCATTGAAACGTTGTTCTGACCAAAAAGAAATAAATTTAAACATTGAAAAATTGTTGGTATGAGCTAAACCCGTCAAACAACAGATGAGTTAGGTCAGAATATAAATAGTCCAATGCGAATGGACTCATTTAATTTATTAACAAACTTAATAATTCATGATTGATCAGATTCACATTGTTAAAATACTCTGAAGTGAGAATGCGGAATGAGAAAGTACGAGATTGGGTGAAGGCGAAAATTTGAAGAGAGACATAGAAATATGTTTAGTTAAAGTAAGTTGAAAGTAAGTTTAAACTCATTTATGACATATTTACTAAATATAACTAATATATTTATAACTCTTATGGGTTAATAAATGAATTTATGACCCATTTTGATGGATCTAGTATGAGCTTGTGACATGAAATAGAAATGTGGATTTTTATTAGATGCATAAAATGTCTGAGCCTTTTGATTTATGTGATCTCCATCGATGTATGCAGGGCTTTTCCCGTCACCTGAATCGAGGGGCGAGCATGGCTCTCGAGTCATTACATATGTATTGGGAGAAAATCTTTGGGGGGCTACCGCTAAAGTTTAAGTTATAAGAAGAGTGGGCGATCTACCATGTAAATACCTTGAAACTCCCTTTCTCGCATAAGTTAGACTTTGATCTAAGATTTACGAGGTGAGCATTGATTCAATATATAAATTTTCTAATACTCCCCTTCATACATAAACAACTTATTTTAGACTTATGGTTAGCCAATGGCTACAAAATCAATTGGTTTGGTTTTCAATTTCAATTTTTTGTAACCAGTGCTTGAAGAGTTGGTTCCCAGTTGTGCGTCCAGAACCGATCATCACCCATACTAACATTAAAGTGTGTAACTGAGATCAGATCTAATCTGGAAATAATCACTCTAATAAAATTGAAAAGTGCAAATTGAAAATATATAAATGGCATTGCCCCTCCCTTTACCCTCTTAAATATATATTGAAAAAGTTTAAGCCGTTGATTTAGGCATGATTTAATACCTCAAGCATGGCATTCACACTAAATCTCACTAAACAACCTCATAAATCTCCGACACCCTATGTTCTCTGTGTACACGCCATCTTCCTTTCCCTTCTCCCCAGAACAACCTGCAATTACTTAATTCGAACCTGATGTCACCGCGCATGTCAGCCACGACAACGACTTCACTGGATCCTGCACCGGAATGAATAAAGAACCGAGATAGAGAGAGAGAAAGGGAGAAACAGGGTAGACCGGATCGGGAGACTCCAGGATTTGCGATCGTGGATTGCGATTTTGGTGGCAAAAGCCAGTGTGAACCGTTGAAAATGGTGGACATTTCGCCTCGTGGGGTTAGTTACGACAAAATCCTCTTTTGACTCGAACAGCGCCGACATCGGTTGGGAGGGGCATCGTCGTGCGTATTTCACCTGGATCTCAGTCTCGATTCAGCTTTAGAAGACGTAGCAGACTGGACCAAGGTTCTTGACGTCTCATCCCTCATCCTTCCATTTTCTGTGGTTTATGTGATTATGACGCATTTCTAAATTCTTCCACTTGCGACTTATCCTAAGGAAATTTTACCTGTTGTCGTTATGGAGTCCTTTCTTGTTTCTTGTAATTGATATCTACAAAAAAATAGATCCTATCATATTTATCATGTTCGAAAAAGTTTTTTAGAAATACTCATTAAAATTAGGAGTGATTGGTTTTAGCGTGGGATGGTTTCCACCCTACAATCGTGAAATGACCCACCTAATTTTGAAACTAAACCGAATTGGAACCATTTCTCACATGGATCTGAGAATTGATGTGGATATCTTTCTTTTCTTTTTCCCTATGTAGGGTCATTCGTTCGCTCGCTCATTAAATAACACACTCTCGTACTTTGTAACACCTCCATAAATAGTAATAGACCACCGCTCAAATCTCTCACCCCTTCCTTCTTCACTGACCAACAACAACGCTCTCTAGGATTCCCAATCTCCATTGGAATTTCCGTTCTTAGAAAATTAAAGGAAAAGGTACGTTACAAAACAAACGCCAAAAGAGGGAAGCGCATGACTGTGTGAGACTGAGAATGAGAGTGAGAAGTGAGAGGCGTGAGACTGAGCGAGCAAGGGGAACTGAGGGAGGCATAGCGTGAGACCGAGAGTGACAAGAAAGAGGAGTGAGATTGAGTGAGAGCCGAGAGGGATGAGTAGGGAGAGAGGATGGGAAATTAGGGTTTTGAGAATTGATTTGTAATAATAAAAATTATATGTAAAAAATTATCAACCCGGTTCAGATGGTCCAGGTGGATCGGTCCACATTGAAATCAAGAACTAAATCGATAATCACCAGTTCCAAATCACCGATTCGGTCTGGTTTTGTGCTTATCCCTATAAAAGATAATATATGAAGTATTAATTTTAGTCAAGCCATGGTTTCGGTGACAGTTTAACAGTTGACTAAATTGGACGAAATCACCAAAGTTTGTGTCATGTTTCATTTTCCTTTTTAAAAGATGCCCATTGAGTTGCTTGGAGTGCCCATCGAGATGCTTACTAAATTCTTTCTTTATGTTTAACTTTTTATTATTTAGTTTAGGCCCTTGCGCAAACTTTAAGAAAAGACAAATATGGGTATAAAATGTCAAAAAGATGACTCAACATTTCACTACGCCGAATTTCTGTTGATTTTACGGATCACTAGAGCTTTTGGCCCTAAATACTCTTCACAAATGTGCGCAGATCGTCTTGTCTAGACGTCCACTTCCATCATAAAAGGCAGATATGCCCTCAAAGCTACTTCGTAGAATAATCCATAGAGTTATTACCTGCATATGCAATGGCTACGACAGTACCGCACATATCTATGTATTAAACCTTCATTACTCAGCCGCTCATAGGAGAACATAAAGTTAATCAGTTCAAAACGAACCTAATGCTTTGCTAATCAATTGTACAGAAGTAGTTTGAGCATGGTACATTGCGGATCTTGTCTACATCAATTAACAATTTGCTACTTTCCTTGTCATCCTAAATGGGGTTGGGAAGTACTTGGGCGTCTCACTTTACAATTCAACCCACAATGACAAGTAAAACATGAGCTTTCCAATAAGCAATTTATGGTATGTTAGTATAGTCTTGGTTTACTATATATAATCAATAGCGTGTCTTAATTATTCGTGAGATTATTCTCTTACAATTACACTTTTCTTAGTAGGACACAATGGATTTCGTGGTACTATAGTTATAACTGCTTTTTTCGCTCTTAAATTGAAAGGTTGCAATCCCTACTTTAGATTTTCGTCTAGGTAATCTTTTGTTTGGAAAGGATCTATAAAATCCCTGGAGGCGGGTACGGTCCTAGAACGAGGATGCCATTGCAACCTACGGGAGCCCCACAAAGGCTGCCGGCACTGTTTCCCTCTGCTCCACTCGCCACACGTGCATGGATCGTCAAAGGCTGCGCATCAACCTGTAGTTGTGCATGCCTGTCGTGATTTGCCACGTGGCGCGTGGAGCTACAGTACCAAGTCTCAAGAAGTCTACGTTGATCGAGTAGCGAGTACCCACCTGATTCTTATTCGCCCCGTTATGGCTCAATCTGGCTTGGCTCTGCCAATCGAAGGTCACCATCCTAACTGATGGGTTATTTAATTGTGATGATGGGCCTAAGTAGACCTATCCGTCCATGTTGGGCTTAAGAACCCGGCCCACAGGTTAAGGGCCTATGAATAAAATGTTGAGGTATGAAGAGGTGTTACGTTGAGGAGTTACGTCTTTTGGAGGAAACGTTTTACGTTGAAGAGATACGTTTTTTGAAGAAGACGTAAGAGAGAAAAAGAAAAAAAAAAGGAACGTACCCTTTAGAATACGTATGTTGTTTTAGTCTCTCTCTCCCTCCAAGAAGCCTAAGATGCTATGCTCCCAAAATAATGTTTTTCTCCCCCCTTACAGTAACAGTACACTCCTTGGTAGAACGGGATCAGGATTCTTCCTTGGACTTCAACATTGATGTTTAATCTGTGGACAATAAGGTATGCTCGATTCCGTGGTGTATCTTTGATCGGTGATACATGTGATTCCTGGGCTCGTGTTTCGCATTCGTTTTAGGGGTTCGATTTAATATCGGATTGATTTAGGGAATCCGTTATTTCCTACACTAACTGACATCGGCAGTGACGTCAATATTAGAAAATAAATTCATAATACCATCATAATATATTGATTGAATATAAGTTTTTGAATCGACATAATTAATGGTTGCGCTTGTTTGTGTTCTCAAACCCATGTGAGTCTGGCCAACTTCGGAACAAAAAACCTTGAAATTGTTCATTTTATAATACCGCGGATGCAACGTGTGTAGGTGTTCTAGGTTCTGTTAGCCCATGCAATGCGCTTACTTCTAAAATGAGAATATTAGTTATATAATAAACTTGTGTGCACTATCGCGTTTGAAAATTCGCTAAACTCAGGTACGGAAAGGGTATGAAACTTAAATTTCTACAAGTTCGATTACTATTGAAGAGTTTTCATTGACCAAATACCACATTGATGCAACGCAATAATAATTAATCAAAAAACCGACTACGTTTGTGGGGACTTGCCCATTTCACGAGTCAACATGAATTTGATACGAACCCTTATTATGATGCATGCACCCGTCTAATGAAAAACAATTGACATCAATCTGCTATTGATTATAGCTAGGGAAGCTTTTGACTTGAATTGAACTAATAAAGATTTTTCTTAGATCACAAGGACTTTTAGATTGGCATGATATGTGACGATTTCACACACGGAAAATCGTTGAGTATAGCCATAAAGCGAAGTTCTTCATGAACATTTGCCTACTCAATGATGGATTTGCACAATGCAAAATTGGACTAAAACATTCGATTAGAGAGTGATCTGGCTAGTAGAAAGCTAGAGAGTCTAGTATAGTGCTCCTCACTTTCTTTTTCAATATAGTTGATCCAGTGATTTATATAGATGCCATTTCTTGTCCCTAATAAAATATTTGGTTAGATATGACGAAGTACGAGATGTAATCCATGAAACGTAATGGTGTTTGAGAACTTGTTAAATTGTTTGAAGGTTACAAGCCCATTAATTGCAAATGGGTGTATAAGATTAAAAGAGACTCTAAAGGAAATATTGAGAAGTTTAAAGCCAAACTGGTAACCAAGGGTTTTACTCAAAAAGAAGAAATCAACTATTAATCAACTTTTCCTAGTCTTGTCTAAAGATTCTTTTAGAGTGATCATGGTATTAATAGCTCATTTTCATATGAAGTTACACTAGATGGAAGTTAAAAATGCATTTCTAAATAGGGACCTTGATGAGGAGGTTTATATGGTGCAACCCAAAGGTTTTGCAACAGATGATTCAAATAAACTTATATGTAGATTGAAAAAATCTATGTATGATCTCAAGCAAGCTTCTAGACGATGGTAGTTGAAGTTTCATGATATTGTCACGTCATTCGGTTTTGTTGAAAACAAAATAGATTAGTGTATGTACTGCAAGCTAAATGGGAGGAAATTTATTTATCTCACACTTCATGTAAACGATATCTTGCTTGTGAGCAATGATATTGGATTACGGCATGACACAAAGCGAATGTTGTCGAAAAAATTTGAAATGAAAGGACCTTGGTGATACGTCTTTTGTCCTTGACGTTCAGATCTATAGGAGTCGTTCTTGCTATATATCGGTTTTGTCTCAAAGGGCATATGATGATCGTATTTTGGAAAGATTCAGTATGCAGTATTGCAAACCAGGATTTGCTTCGAATCTCTCACAATGTTCTGATTAAGATTTTTGAGAAAACTCAAATAAATGATGTACCTTATGCTAGGGAACTTGGAAGCATCGTGTATGCTTACGTCTGCACTATACTAAACATTACTTTTGCAACAAGACTTCTAGGCTAATATCGGTCAAATCCATGATATGATCACTGGATTGCTACCAAGAAAATTTTGAGATACTTAAAGAGGACAATAAACTATATGCTGTGGCACCCCTCGAAGGCCCCCAATCCGTTAGGGTTGCCACAGATTACTTTCTACTCATCCTATCACATGCTAGTCTAATGACTTTTATGATTAAAATGAAACCACAGTTCAGAGGGGTTGATCAATGGAATTCCTTACCATTTTTTTTTTTTAAAAGAAAGGTCCCAGCGCAGTTCATCAGCGGAAGCATAAACAAGTCTCACCATCTCTCCCTCCAATAACCATAATTTAATGCACACCAACTACGCACCAGAAGAAAAGATAAAGCCGATTCACTTTTATTTATATTTTCATGATTTACATTAAGGTCGATACAACAAAAAGGCCAAGATTTTTAACTATACTTGGCTATCCCAAAAAGAGAACTCGACCCTATACGAAACATGTACATCCCTCCATCAACAAGTGTTGGCTATCCCCAAAAAGAAAGCATTAGCTCCCACCAGTCCTACGTGCCATCACACCCACCCCGGTGTATCGGGCGGCAGTGGCGGTAACATCCTTAGCATCACCCCATTGCGTCGAACGTGAACGGACAAAAACTCTTGGATGATAGGGCCATCAGCTAATCCCACGTCGTACATCACCAATACTCGAACTCGAACATACTCTAGACCAGGTATACTAATACAGGAATGCTCGGTGCACTCCACCTCAACATTAGTAGGTATGCCATAGAAGGTACCACGCACAACTGGTGAAAGAGGCATATTTCTAATCTGAAATGTTAATCCCCAAAAGGGGTGAGTACAACCACTTAGTAGTAAAAATCCGCCACACTACACAGTGCATCAAACAAACAATCAAGGTATCATGAATAAAACACATATCATTCATGCATTCAAGCATACCTTACCTTGCAGCCATGCATATATCACCATGTCATATGTGCATATACCACCATGCACTCATCATTAAGCAGTCATGCATATATTACCATGCCATATGTGCATATACTACCATGCACTCATCATCAAGCAGTCATGTATATATCACCATGCCATATGTACACATCTATGTGCATGATAGAGTCTCAATTTTTATCTTTCCAGGGACTAGTGTTTGCATCCCTCAATTTATCGCTCGTATCCAACCTGGCATCACGAGGAACCTCCGGCACACACCTCCGGGCATCCGGCACACACACTCCAGGCATCTCGTACCCCAACTAGCATCATGGGGTATCCCCCCGGCACACACCTCCGAGGCTTCCAGCACACACCTCCGAGCATCCCGAAACTCCCGAGGACATTCGGCACACACACTCCGGGCATCCGGCACCCACACTCCGAGCATCCCGAAACTCCCGAGGCATCGTCGGCTCACACCTCCGACGGTCTTGTTATTATCTCAATTTATATTCACATACGAATCTCAATTTCAACATGGCATTTGATGCATCAATATCCAAAGTCTCAACCAGCTTTTAATGCCATATAACATTCCATATGTCATCACATATGCAGCAAACTCAATCACTCAAAGCATTGCATCACATAGAAAAATTCATTTATTTTTGATAACACATCAATTTTTTTTTTTTTTTGATAAAACAGAATACACTCCTTTGGTTAAAACTCTAGGAAAATTAGTAAATGGTATAAATAAATTCTGAAAACTTGACACATTATAGACGAGACCTAAAGGCAGATATCTCATGAAGAACACCATACCAAAAGAATCTCACACAAAACAGTACGGTCCATGCATCACAGTCTTCAAAATTTTAACACTTCAGCTTGCACTTCGGAAGTAATTTAAATTAAATATCCAATTGAACTCCGAAGATTCTGAAATTTTGATATGTTATAAAAAAGTCCTAAAGGTAAATATCTCATGAAGAAATCGAACCCCAAATCGTTCTAGATTAACAGATATAGAAGATTAATTTCCCCTGTTCTCGGTGTCGTTTTTTCCAGATTATCTTCTTTCAAAGGAAACTCGTTTCACCAATATAAATATGTCCGTTTATTCTAAATTTTCAGTATGTTATACCTTAGAATATTACCTACAACTTTCATTAAGGACACATGATCAAATTTTAATTGTATGATTTTATAAAAATCACAGAATCATACTAGGTCGAGGTAGCATTTTCCCAGATCCAGTTTCTTCAAAAGACAACGATTTCACTGACCTATTTTTGTTCATTTCCTATAAATTTTTGATATGTTTTACCTCAAGAAGTACAATAAAACTTTCATTAAGAACTCAAAGTGAGATTTTCACAAGAAAGCTACTTTACAGTCCACGAAATCACTAAAGGTCAGCACAACAAATTCCAGATCTAATCTCTCCAAAAGAAAATCATTTCACCAGAAACTCCTTGTCCGTTTTGTCTAAAATTTTAGTATGTTATTCCTCAAGATGTTCTCTACAACTTTCATGAAGAGATCGAAGCAAGATTCCAACTAAAAATTCACATGCAGCTCACAAACTCGTGAAGGGTCGGATTGGTTTTTCCAGAAAACAGCATGCTAGGCCAACGAATTTCTCCCCATAGCTTCGACCTTTCATCACATCTACCACAACCAAAATTCACCATCTTCTACACACACAACACAGCAAGCAAAGGGTAGGTTTTAGGACTCTACTTGCCTCGAATTTAAGCACAAAATAGCGACAAACAGCGGGCAAAGCGGCAAACGAACGGCGGCGAGCTAGGCGGACGATCGGCGGACGGACCTCCCTCCTTCCTCTCGCATGCATGGCCTCTCCTTTCTCTCTTTCTCTCCTCTCTCTCTCTCAAACGACTCCCTCTCTTCCTCTCCTCTTTCTCTTGCTTAATCCGCCCCCCTCACTCTCTAATTTCCTTCCCTTCATCATTAGCCATCATGATCTTTGCATGCCCGCGCCACTTGGCAATTGCCATGCAAGGTGGGCTTGAATCCGGCTGGGCTTGGGCCAGCTTGGCCGACAGCAACTCCTCCTCTCCCTTTGGGCTTCGCGGGCCAGGCCCATGTGGCCGAATGGTGGGTGATCTTGGGCTGGTCTTGGCCTAAGAGTCTTGGCCCACTCTTCTCTAATTTAATCTACTAATATCTTCCACTTAAATAAATTCCTAACTTACAAAAATAATATGGCCATAAGACTTGAAGTCATAAGTCCATAAATTCCAATTTATAACACACATAGCCAATGATAGAATTTTCTTTCCTATCAAACTAATTATCCACTAAAAGCTTGGCCATAAATCTCATTGCAAATTATGAATCAAATAGCTACAATATAACTTGATGGTACTTCCATCACCTATTCATAGACTTTAATGCTTTTAGAGATTGCCATGAATTTTGGGATGCCACATATGCTAATTTACAAATATATTCAAGACTTGTAGTTTATAGGGTATTTAGATTTAGACTTTGCTGATTGCTAGGATAATTTGAAGTCGACAACATGATACATCTTTCCATTAGTAAGAGGTGCAATATCATAAAAAAGCGACAAACAGAAATCAATATCATGTTCAACCATACAAGCAGAGTTTGTAACATGCTTTTCAATTGCTCAACTCCAAAACCTTAACCATATTTGATTTTGTGAATGGACCTATATCATGTATTGTGATAACAACTCTGCATTGTTGTTTATCAACAACAATGACGAAGGTCTTAAGGTATCTAAGATTGGCAGTCAATTTTTGATCATAAATAAATAGTTCATGACATTACAATAGATCATATTTTCACAAATGATTTGGTTGCAGATCCAGTAAACTAAAGGCTTCGCCCTTGTATGTTTGAATGACATATTATAAGCATGGACTTAGAAGCATCATGAGATAGTATTTAGTGGGAGCTTTTTTTGTTTTTGCTTTAATAAAGTTTACGTATGTGTTTATTACATTTAATAAAGTATTTATGAGTGTATTATTATTATATTGAATACATATTGATGAAAATCTCAAGATATTGTGTAACACCTTAAGCAAAGGCTAGGGGCATCCAATTATTAGCTCTAAGGATATGTTTTATTACACATAAAAAAAAGAGGTTAATCATAAAGATAAGACATATGTATATTCATTGGAACTATAAATGTATTCTCTAGTAACACATTAAGTTTTAAGGAGAAAGGATGGTGATTGACAAAGGGGATGACACATAAGGTGCTATTCTCTATGAGGTGTTATTTATTTGCTACATTGCCATGAATCTATATTAATAGAGTTAAAAGCACTTGTAACCATGGAAAGTTTTGTGTGTATACAAGTAGTTACTGTTATGATTCGATATTTGAGACTTTATGGGATCGGATTAATTGTTAAGAATTATCCCTAGACCAACATAAATATGTGCACATATAGTATAGTTTCAATTAATACAACCTGGGTGGAAGAATGTAAAAATTTTTCTAATGTGGGCTATATTAATAAATATCGCAATTTACTGTTTTATGGAATTGGTAAAGCGAGATATAATGATTCTTAATTAGTCTAATATGTGGCTGACTAGTATGGGCTCAGTAAAGCCTGGTTTATGATGAGAGGAACCGTGGCTTAAAACCCTATAAATGCTGTTTAAGTTTCTCTTTTAACCCTAACACGCAAAAATCCTCACATAAGGAGCAGTTATTGTACACTAAGGGTGAGGAGTAGTCTCATTGAGCTAGTGGATACAGAGAATACTAGAGAAGAAACACTTGAGCTTTGGATCATCATTGTTCCGCATTAAAAACGATAAATTCTAAATAAGATGTGTAAATCTCTTTTACTTGATCATATGTATTTTTTATTCTACCTATGCAGATCTTGGGTGCTGTTTTGACGATTTACACAATTTACAAATCACATCCGCATTTGTACGTAATTCATGTCAATGTGTGTTAATGTACCTATCACTTCTATCTCTTTCTATCATATTCATTCAAGCATTTTCTTTGTACTTCAAGTTTCCCGCCTCTCTTGTTCCTGCCGATTAAACAAGGAACCGTGTTAAATACATTCAATGTACATTCATGAAGGAGTGTTCCTATGTCCACCTACATTTTGGAATGATTTTTCGTTTCCTATATCTCTAAAACAAATATTTTAGGACATGGTCCGTGGATCCTTAATAGTAATGGAGTATAAAAATACATCGTGCCAATACATCAACCTGTCCTACGGTGAATCTTCTTTTTGCGCAATAAATTGTAATCCTCCGATCAATGCTGCCTTTGCGGCATCATCTAGCAAAAACCAAAATTCTGGCATCAAATAACATTGTGGTGTTTCAAATAAATATGACACAACACCTTTTGTCAGTCGAGAGTCGATGGTAACATTGGAAAATCGTAGGATGACACGCAATAATCTACATCGTCGAAAGTCTTCTCAATGCACCAATCATACAACCGATACAAAGGGAAAGAGCCGACTCCAAGACAGAACGTAGCCAAAAGACAAACTAGAGAACGAGAGTGCAGCGATACAAGACTATCCACTGACTAAGGCACGAGAGATCGCGCTGATAGCGTACGTATAATCAGCACAGCTATTATTCGTAATGCATGATGAGCACATGTAGGGACGCATCATCTACGACACTCAGTTCTCGGTGGGAGGCTTGTGTGGCGGCTTCTCTCCCTTCCCCTTCTTCGGCTCCTCCCCTTTCTTTGGTGGCTTGTGCTCGGGGATCGGCTTCTTCACATCCTCTTCCACCTCCTCTACGAGAATGTGCCCCTCGTGTGGTGGCTTACCTCCCTTCCCCTTCTTTGGCTCCTCGCCTTTCTTTGGTGGCTTGTGCTCGGGAATGGGTTTCTTCGAGTCCTCTTCTACTTCCTCAACAAGAATGTGGCCCTCGTGGGGTGGCTTGTGCTTTGGAGGTGGTTTCTCTCCCTTCCCCTTCTTTGGCTCCTCGCCTTTCTTTGGTGGCTTGTCCCCAGGGAATGGCTTCTTCGAGTCCTCTTCCACCTCCTCGACAAGAATGTGGCCCTCATGGGGTGGCTTGTGCTCCGGCGGTGGCTTCTCTCCCTTTCCCTTCTTTGGCTCCTCGCCTTTCTTCGGTGGCTTGTCCCCAGGGAATGGCTTCTTCGAGTCCTCTTCCTCTTCCTCTTCCTCTACAAGAATGTGTCCTTCGTGCGGTGGCTTGTGCTTTGGTGGTGGCTTCCCGCCTTTCTTCGGGGGCTTGTTCTCAGGGAATGGCTTTTCCGTCTCCTCGGCGAGCTTGTGGCCCGGGTGGTGGGGTGGTTTCTTGCCAGGGAATGGCTTCTTGTGGGAGTCCTCCTTTTCGGCCTCCTCGACAAGGATGTGCTCAGGAGGGTGGTGCGGGGGCTTGGGTTTCGGGAACGGCTTTTGTGAGTCCTCGATTTTGGCGCTCTCTAGGAGGCGGCGACCCCCAACAGGGTGGTGCTTGTGCGGTGGTTTGTGCTCTTTCGGGGGCTTAGGGTGGTGGCCGTCGCAGAAGACGGTAGTGGTAAAAAGCACCGCTCCTAGGAGCAACACCAGCAAGCACCTAGAAGACATCGTTTGCTTCATTTTTGCTAGAGCAGAGGATGTATGAGCTGAAGGTGTTGGAGTTAGAAGCGAGGGAGTGTCCCGATTTATAGTGGTTTTCGAACTTATGTCGTCGTCAGCAAGCATGTCACTCGATTCCCAGGATTTTGCCTGTGCCTTCGCGATAGGTGGGGGCCATCTTTTGGTCATTGAGATTAATTTTAGGTTTGAAAAGTTTGACAATCAGGCCCTAATTAACTGCTCTCTCTGAACAGATTTTCCCCGCCAGATGGTAATCAGTGGGGTCCATCTTTGGATCGGGGCTTCTAGATCTCTCAATTTTTAGGGTGTATTGTTTGAGTTAAAAAAAGAAAATTCTCAAATTAATTTTCCAAACTTTCTTACTGAAAAGGATTCATTTACCAATAAAAAATCAACAATTAAAAAAAATGCATGTTTAAAGCTAGGTGATATAATAATTAAATATTAAAGCGTGCATTCATCTAACCGTTTAAGTTTTTTAGAACAGTTGGTAATGGTCTCACAAAATCTCATATTAAAAAAAATCCGTAGAATTTTTTTTTAGAAAAATGAATTTCCTAAACTAAAAAGGGGAAAATATCTTTCTAAAAAATGATTTTATTGAAAAGCACTTTTCTTTATCATGAAATTTTCTCCAAAACAAATGCATCATATATCAATACGCTTGACAATGAAGTACAATCATTTCGATGCGCAATTGGTCTAGCCAGACACCGGATTTGTAGATCACATGCACAATAGAGTAGAGTAGAGTAGAGTAGAGTAGTAGAGGTTATTATAGGATGATGGTCTTGATTACGTAGCAAGCTTCTCTTGAAAAGCTTCTATAACGCAACCACAAATTGAATTTATATTGGAGCGGCGGTGGTTGATATTGAGCCAGCCGCTAGATTGATTCACGTGAAGGGATGACTATTCTTGGACTAAGAATGGTCTAAGAATGTATTGGATTATCCAAACACGGCTGTTGAAATCCCTAATGTTTCTAGAGCTCAATTTTGTCTCACTAACACAAGGGCCATATTTTCCTTCGTGTTCCATATATTAAGTAATTTTATTATGTATATTGTTAAAAATGCAAGTAAATTATGGACTGCAAGTGAATTCATAATTAAATTAGAGTATCACTTTTTATCATGCCTCAAATTTCTTTTTAATATATACTTAAAAAAGGAAGAAAATTAGAGATCGTGGCAAGCCCTATAAGCTTCCTTCATCCATGATTTGAGGAAACTTCCTCCAATTATGCCTTTGATTGGTGAATTAAGAATTATGGACATTGTCCACTTGCAATCTTAAGTAAAAATAAATATGGATTTTATCCATATTTTTTAAATCAGAAAATTGGTTGACCTAAGCTTCTTCTAATCAAAGTCGGAGGAAGGAATGGCCCTTCTTTATAGGCTTTTAATATGATCCACTTATTCGAATGCCCGTTAATTACAACTTTCCACATCATTCAACCTATTAATTTTGTAGATTACCCTTCATTTAACTCATATTATTGACTTAAATATTACCCTTGATATATCTCACATTATTGGCCCAAATTTTCATCGTCTTAATATGTAAATATAAATTGTTGTTGAAAACTCAAATAATAGATTGAAAGATGCTTGTATGCATTTATTAATTTTGCAAATTGCTACATGCCCTTATTATCCCTCCCTTTGTACTTCACCTCCTAATTATTTTCTTGATCTTTCAAGGGGAATTGACATTGGCAAAATTACCAAACAAGTCCTAGACTTATTGTGCTTGTACTAATTCATTCCTGAACCTTTTCATTATGTCAATTTAGTCCTCAATATTTTGATGATTTGTCTATTTAGTCACAAACCTTTAGACTATTTGTCAATTTAGTCACTTGGACCAATTTTGGTAGGAAAAATGCTGACGTAATTCTAATTAGTGTTAGCCATTCTACTTGGCATGGTCGATGCTAATGTAAACAATTTATTTGCATTTTTGAATTAGTTTTATTATTATTATTATTATTATTTTATTATTATTATTATTTGCTTGTTTTTTGGGCCTTCACTTGTGGCTGGCAAGGTTGGCGGAGTGACCTTTGTGCCATTGCTGGCTAAGAGTTAGAAGAAAAGGAAAAGAACAAAAATACAAAATTCAGAAAATAATTAAAAAAATGCAAAAAAAAAAAAAAAAAATTGTCAACGTCAGTATTTTCTGATCAAAGTTGGTCAAAATGACTAAATT
The DNA here is from genome assembly GCA_014182375.1 of Eucalyptus virginea. Taxonomy (NCBI): domain Eukaryota; kingdom Viridiplantae; phylum Streptophyta; class Magnoliopsida; order Myrtales; family Myrtaceae; genus Eucalyptus; species Eucalyptus virginea. The sequence goes on along the minus strand of CM024517.1, from coordinate 16,318,916 downwards.
AGCAAATCATTCAAAGGTTTAGAACTAAACTAGCATAATTTAGATTTAGGATTTGTTGGTAAATTGTCAAAATGTTTATAATTAAGTTGGTCATATTGAAAAATTCAGAATCGAATTAACACAAGTTCAATGAATTCGGGATTTTTTTTGGGAATTTTTCCAATTTACAAGTTAACATAGAACACTCTCATTTTATCGCAAACTTGTTTAACTCGATCACAATTTAGTCGAGTACCTTCATAAAATCATAGGTTTCTCACTATACTTAATTGTATAGGATACTCAAAAAATATCGCGCTACAGTGTCCTGGATGTGTGGTTACCGTTTGCATATGTAGTCGGTGAATAAATTATCTTTGCAAAACCGATATGCATAACCGGACCAGCTGGTCATTTTAATAGACCTAAGTTCCACATATGGAAACGATGATTATATGTCAAGAAAGCGATGATACGGGAGACTCCAGAAACACGATAAGAAGATGCGTCCTAATCATGCCAAACATGATTGCTAGAGCCTATAATAGCGAAGCCCATCACACGCATCCCTATGAGCCTTGGTGACATTGCTCAAGTTTCACCGTTCAATTCGCTGCATGATGAAGGGAAAGCACGTGAGCGTTCGAGATCTTGATCAGTTGAGTCGGTTGAGAGAGAGAGATTTTGCGGTGTCTTTTCATGGTTTCCCATTTCAGATGGGGACCACCGTTTGATTTAATACGTTTAACTAAAACGTGGAGGCATCAGAGACGATGAGAAAAGGGCCCTCTACTCATTATTGTCTCGTCTACTCTTTTCCTTATCTCGGCAAGCAACATTTTGCACGAAACTAGGGGGGATGAACATTGAAACGTTGTTAGCATGAGTGGGATGAATAGGTAGATTTTCATGAGATGCATGGGATGCTTGAGCCCTTCGGTTCATGTAATCTCCATTGATGCGTGTCGGGTTTTCCCATCCACCTGAATCATGAGTTGAACTTGGCTCTCGAGTCATTACATATGTGTTAGGTGGCATTGTAAAATTTTTAGTAACCACCGTCTAAGTTTAAGTTGTTAGATAATGTGCAATCTAATATATGAATACTCTTATACTCCCTCTTAAGCATAAGCTAGAATTTCATCTAAGATTTAGAAAGTGAGCATTTGTTTAATGCATAAATATGCTACACACTTCCTCTTACGAGTAAATGACCTATTTTGGACTTGCAGATTAGCTGGCGTTTGCAAAACCAAGTGATTCAATTCTCAATTTCAATCTTTTGTAACTAGTGCTCACGGGGTTGGATTCTGCTTTGTCGTTTGGAGCTAATCACCCATATTAACATCGAAGCGTATGATCGAGACTGATTCCATTTGGTTTCGATCACCCCAACTAAAATTGAAGTGTGCAAGTTGAGAATATACACACACACACACACACACACATATATATATATATATATATATATAAAAAGTAAATTTTATTGGGATCACTAATAAGTATTTAAAAGGCTTAAATCTGTTATTTAATAATATCTCAAGCACGGCAGTCACACTAAATCTCACTAAACAACCTCATAAATCTCCAACACCCTTTTGTTCTCTGTGTAGTGGTACACGGCATCTGCCTTTACCTTCTCCCTAGAACAACCTGCAATAACTTAATGTCGAACCTGAGGCAGAAGTACAGCCCAAGTGCCATAACTTGGCACCGGGGGACACTTAAGTGCCATAACTTTAAAATGGTACACTTGAGTGCCGGTTTTGAAGTTAAATGGGACACTTAAGTGCCACTCCGGAGAAGATCCGGCCAAATGGCTTACGTGGCGACTTTCCGGCGACTTTGGTCCAAAACGGCGTCGTTTTGCACGCGACGTGGCGGGAAAACGCAAAAACGACGCCGTTTTGGACCTACGTGTAAATAATAATATAAAAATTAATTAAATTAGATTTAAAATATTCAAAAAATTTAAAAAAATAAGAAAATTTTAAAAAATTTAAAAAATTAAGAAAAATTTAAAAAAATTTAAAAAATTTAAAAAATTTAAAAATTTTAAAAAATTAAGAAAATTTTAAAAAAATTAAAAAATTAAGAAAAATTTAAAAAAGGGGGAGGTCGAACGGGGCGGCCGAGGGTTGAGCCCTCGCCGCCGTCGCCTCCCCGCCGTCGCCGGGAAGGGCCGGTGACGGAGGGGAGGGTCGGCCGGGGTCGCCGGCCCCGGCCGACCGACGGCGAGGGCTGCGAGCCCTCGCCGGATCGCGGCGAGGGCCGCGACCCTCGCCTCGGATTTGGGCGAGGGCTCGCGGGCCCTCGCCGCAGTCGGCCGGCCTCGCCGGCCCCGGCCGGGGCCCGCGACCCCGGCCGACCCTCCCCCTCCGTCGCCGGCCCTTCCCGGCGACGGCGGGAGGCGGCGGCGGCGAGGGCTCAGCCCTAAGCCGCCCCGTTCGACCTCCCCCTTTTTTTTTTTTCCTTAAAATTTTTAAATTTTTTTAAATTTTCTTAATTTTTAAAATTTTAAATTTTTTTTTTTTTTTTTTAATATTTTAAATCTAATTTAATTAATTTTTATATTATTATTATTTACACGTAGACACAAAACGGCGTCGTTTTTGCGTTTTCTCAGCCACGTCCGCGTGCAAAACGACGCCGTTTTGGACCAAACTCGCCGGAAAATTGCCACGTCAGCCATTTGGCCGGATTTTCGCCGGAGTGGCACTTAAGTGTCCCATTTTACTCCGATATTGGCACTTAAGTGTACCATTTTAAAGTTATGGCACTTAAGTGTCCCTCCGTGCCAAGTTATGGCACTCCAGGTGTCCCAACCTCCGAACTTGATGTCACCGCGCATGTCAGCCACGACAGCGACTTCACCGGATTGCGCGCCGGAATGAATAAAGAACCGAGAGAGAGAGACAGATAAGAGAAACAGGGTAGACCGGATCGGGAGGCTGCAGGATTCGCGATCGTTGATTGCGATTTTGGTGGCAAAAGCAAGTGTGAACCGTCGAAAAGGTGGACATTTCGCCTCGTGGGGTTAGTTTCGACAAAATCCTCTTTTGACTCGAACAACGCCGACATCGGTTGCGAGGGGGACCGTTGTGCGTGTTTCACCAGGATCTCAGTCTCGATTCAGCTTTGGAAGACGTAGCAGACTCGACCAAGGTTCTTGGCGTCTCATCCCTCGTTCTTCCTTTTTCTGAGGTTCATGGGATTTATGTCCAAACTTCTTAATCCTTCCACGGCGACTTATCCTAAGGAAATTTATCCGTTGTCGTTATCAAGTCATTTTGTGTTTCTTGTAATCGATATTTATAAAATTAAATCATGTCATATCAATCATAATTGAACAGTATTTTGAAATACTTAATAAAAATCAAGAGTGATTGGTCTCATAGTGACTTGATTCTCACCCTACAACTGTGAAATGACCCAACTGATCTTGAAATTGAATTGAACCGGAACTATTTGTGGCACCCCTGAACACTTGAGGTCGCCACAGCTTGCCAACCTCTTTATCTTCAATAAGATATCCGTTACTTAACTTTTATGTAAAGGGTTTTAAAGAAGGACCGAGGTCCTTAGGCATATTTTTTTTTTTTGAAAACGGTCCCAGCGCAAATTATTAGCAGAAGCATAATTGAGTCTCACCATCTCTCCCTCCAATAACCATAATGCAATGCACACCAATTACGCACCATAAGAAATGATAAGGTCGAACCACTTTTATTTACATATATATTCATGATGGGTTTCTCAGGTCGGAACAACCAAAAAGAAAAGCCAAGACTTTTAACTACACTTGGCCACAACCCAAAAGGTATCTCGACCCCTATATCGATCGCGTGTCATCCCCCATCTACAAGTGTCGGCTACTCTAAAAAAAAGTCAGCTCTCTACCCCTCACGCGGCCATCACACCCATCCTGGCGCGTCGGGCGGTGGTGGCGGCAACATCCCCCGAATCACTCCATCTCGGCGGACGTGGACCGACAAAAACTCCCGAATGACCGGGCCCCTAGCGAGGGCCACATCGTACATGTCCAGCACGCGAACTCGCACTAACGTCAAACTAGGATGGTAACACAATCAATCTCCGAACATTCTACCTCCACGTCAGATGGGAGGCCATAGAAGGTATCACGCGGGAGAGAGCAGCATCTTCCTAATCTGAAATGTTGGTCTCCGAAGGGGTGAGTACAGCCACTCAGCAGGTAAAAGATCCAATAAACTACTCAATGCATCACATAATACAATCACAACATCATAGCATAGTACATGTCATCCATGCATCCAAGTATAACTTACCGTGCAGCCTTGCATATGTCATCATACCATATGTGCATACAACCATGCACTCATCATTAAGCATCCACGCATATACCATGCCTCATGTACGCATACCATCATGCCATAGGTGCACATACAATCATGCACTTATACACATCATATCATACAGCCATGCATACATGTCACCATACCATGTATGATTCAATTTCCACTTTTTCTCTTTCAATTTGATCACCACATCTTTCTTTCCCGGGATCAATAATGGCATTCCACATTTTATCACTCGCACCCCAACCTGGCATCGCGAGAAAACCTCCGGCACACACCACCGGGCCGTTGGCACCCCCACATTCCGGGCATCTCGCATCCCAACTGGCATCACGAGGCATTCCCCAGGCACAAACCTCCGAGGCTTCCGGCACCCAACCATTCCGGGCATCTTGAAACTCCCGAGGACATCCGGGCATGCATCACAATACAACCGAACATCCGGCACCCCCAATCCCGAGTATCCTGACACTCCCAGGGCATTATCGGCCCACCTCCAACAGTTTCCTCATTCATCATAATTCATATTCACCAATTTATGTCTTACAATCAACATGGCACATGATGTAATGGCAACAAAGTCAAATTCAGCATTTGATTCTATATGCAATGCCAAATATCATCACATGCTCAGCAAGATCCAATCACCTCAATCAATATAATTCATAGGGCTCATCCAAAACAGAATAATCATAAATTACAGCATTTGAAATTCGCTCAATCCAGCTTGCACAGTTTTAGAAAATATTTCCATTAAATACCCAAATGACCTTTAAAAATTATGAAATTCGAACATGTGATAGTCAAGACATAATGGCAGATATTTCATACAGGACACTGCACCAAAAGACCCTCATATCATGCGGTATAGACCGAACATCACAGCACCATTATCATAACCACTTAACTCGCACAGTTTTCGAAACAATTTCTGTTAAATAGGCAAATGAACTTAAAAAATTATGAAATTCGAATATGTTGCAGGGAAGACATAAAAAAATACTTCATGAAGAACACTTTGCCAAAAGAGCTTCATACAAAATGATATGACCCATGCATTGAAACTGATTAAGTCCGAACGCGTCAGATTACAGGGCTTTAGAAATATTTCCGATTAAATACCCTAATAACCTTCAAAATTCATGATATTCGACTATGTTGCAGTCAATATCCTAAGGTAGGTTTTTCATGAAGAAATCAAAGTCAAATTCGTTCTAGGTGATTTAATATAGACGGTTAAAGCTTCTGTTTCAATACCGAAGTTTCCAGATCTGACTACTTTCGAAAACCACGATTTCACCTATCTATTCTTGTTAGTTTTCTCTAATTTTTTGATATGTTAAACTTCAGGATGTCCTTTACATCTTTTGTTAAGAAATCGAAGTGAAATTTCAATAAAAAGATAGACTTACAGACCATGCATTCATCAAAGGTAGTTACCGAAATCTCCAGATTCAGTCTCTCTGAAAAATAATAATTTCACCCACTTATACTTGTTCGTTTTGTCCAAAATTTGAGTATGTTATATTTCAAGAAGTCCTTAACAACTTTCATTTAGAAGTCACGGCCAAAATCCAACTCAAACAACACATGCAAGCCAATAGAACATTTAAGGTCGAACTGTTTCCTCAAGAACAGTTTACTAGTCTCAAACATCCCTCTTGAAACTTCAACTTTTAACACCCTAAACATCCGAAATCTATCACCATTCAAGCATACATACTAGACACAACATGCAAGAGCAGATTAAGGATCCCAACTTGCCTCTAAACCGAGCAAACAGCGGCGCACGGCGACTGGACACGGCGACGAACGACGGACGCACGGCAGACGGTCGACGGGCAGCTCTCCTCCTTTCCTCTCTTCCTTTCTCTCTCGATTTCTCTCGGTAACTCGCTCTCTCTCTCTCTCTCTCCCTCTCTCCGGCGACGCTTCCCCTTCATCATCAACCAGTTCCCTCAATTTTCCTCTCCTCAATGATGAACAATCATTGCTTTTGCATGAAGAACACTTGGACAAAGGGAATTAACACTTGGCAAAATCTTCATGCAAAGGAGTGGGCCTCTCATGGGCCGGTTCCTCCTTGGTCGACAGCCCAATGGGGCTCCATTCGGCCGGGCTTGAGGCCAGTCATGGGCCGGCAGCTCCTCCTCCTCCTTTGGGCTTCGCGGCTGGGCCCAAATGGCCAAAGGGTGGGGCTTCTTGTGGGCTGGTCTTGAGCTAATACTTTGGCCCACATCTCATCCTAATAATCCTCCTTAAACCTTAATTTTATAAACACCTAATTGAAATTTATAAATCACAAAACTTTGTGACCTATCTTAATAAATTCCAATCCATAATCCCTCATGGCCAAAAATAGAATTTCTTTTTTTTTTTTTGCACATAATTATTCACCATAAGCTTGGCCAAAGTCTTAATATAAGACATGAATTAGAATACCCCTAAAGATTAGGAAGGAATTCTAGGATGCCACACTATTTCTTGGATGGACCCGAGAATAGACAAGGATATCTTTCTTTTCTTTTTCCCTTATGTAGGATCATTCGTTCGCTCACTCATTAGTCAGCATAATTTCATACTCTATAACACCCCCATAAATAGTAACAGACCTCACCCAAATCTCTCATCCCTTACTTCTTCAATGTTGCTATTTAGGATTCCCAATCTCCATTGGAGTTTACGTTCTTAGAAAATTAAAGGAAAAGGTATGTAACAGAACAAACACTGAATGAGAGAGGCACGTGACTGTGTGAGACTGAGAGTGGGAGTGAGAAGTGAGAGGTGTGAGACTAAGTGAGTAAGAGGGATTGAGGGAGGTACCACGTGAGATTGAGTGAGAGCAAATAGGGATGAGTAGTGAGAGAAAATGAGAAATTAGGATTTTGAGAATTGTTTTATAATAATAAAAATTATATATAAAAAAACTTATTAGCCTAGTTAAGATGGTTTGACGTATCGGTCCACATTAAAATCGGGAACTAAACCGATAATCACTGGTTCCAAATCACCAATTTGGTCTGGTTCCATGATCACCCCTATTAAAATATTAATTTTAGTCAAGCATGGTTTCGGTGACAGTTGAACATTTGACTAAGTTGGAGGTAAACACCAAAGTTTGTGTCGTGTTTCGCTGCCCATTGAGTTGCTTGCAGTGCCCATCGAGTTGCTTACTGAATTCTTTCTTTATGTTTAACTTTTTATTATTTAGTTTAGGCCCTTATGCAAACTTTAACAAAAGATAAACAATAACATAATCCGTCAGAAAGATGACTCAACATTTTACTATGCGGAATTTCTATTGATAATAAGGGTCACTAGAGTTTTTGGCCTCGAATACTCATCACAAATGTGCGCAGGTCAGTCTCGTCTGGACGTCCACTTCCATCATAAAAGGCAGACATGCCCTCAACGTTACTTTTTAGAATAATCCATAGAATTATTAGCCGCCTATGCAATGACTACAACAATACGACATATCTTTATGCATCAAAACCTTCATTACTCAGCCACTCATAAAAGAACATAAAGTTAATCGGTTCGAAACAAACCTAATGCTTCGCTAATCAATTGTACAAAAGTAGTTTGAGCATGGTACATTGCGGATCTCAATAGTAATGGAGTATAAAAATACATTATGCCAATGCATCTGACTATCCAAACGGTGAGTCTTCTTTTTGCGCATCAAATTATTATCCTTCGATCAATGCTGCCTTTGCGGCATCATCTAGCAAATGCAAAATTTCTGGCATCATATAACATTGTGGTAGTGCCGAACACCTGGAGTGCCAAAACTTGGCACGAATGGACACTTAAGTACCAAAAGTTAGGAAAATGGCACTTAAGTACCAAAATCGGAGCAAAATTGATCACTTAAGGCGTGCATGATAAAATTTCTATTTCTCTATTTCTCTATTTTCCGAAACAGGTTTGGAACAAAAATCCGTTTGGTAACACAATTTGATTTTTTTATTTCTAGAATAGATTTCTATTCCAGAAATAGATTTGAAGAAGAAATCAGAACTTCTCAATTTCTGAAATAGAAATTTTCTGTTCCAGAAATTTTCACATGCGCCCCCTTGAGTGCTAATCCGATCAAAATGCTGATGTGGCGATTTTCCGGTGAAGTAAGTGCAAAACGACGTCATTTTGCACGCTGACGTGGCTTGAAAAATGAAAAAACAATGTCGTTTTGTCTTTGACATGATAAATAATTAATATAAAAATTAATTTAATTTAATTAAAAATTTTAATTTAAAAATAAATTTAATTTAATTTTTTAATTTAATTTTTTTGAAAAAAATGGGAGAGAGGAGGCACGTGGTTGAGGGTCGAGCCCTCATCACCAGCGCCTCCCCGCTGTTGCCGGGAAAGGCCGGCGATGGTGGGGGCAGCGTTGGCAAGGGTTGCTGGGCCTTGACCAGGGGCCGGATTGGCGGCGAGGACCTGTGAGCCCTCGTCGGATTTGGGGGAGGGTACTTTTTGTTGGGGTTTCATGAATCATGTATAGGTAAAATTAACAAAAAGAATGCAGCGGAAACAAAAATGATATATTTTATACATGATTCTCTGAAGGTGTTGTTCGTGCGTTTTAATAAAAAATTTGAATATAAAAGGGAGTTAAACGAATTACCTCTCGAAGTGTGCTTTAAAAAACGAATTGGTTCGGATGTTCTTCAGTTCGAGTCCCACAAACGTCGGACCTCTAATTTAGACACACCAACAATGGATGCCGAATGGAAGAGAGAACTTTCGGATAATCACCACTTATTAGTAAGTTAACCGTATTTGATTTTGTGAATGGACCTATATCATTGTATTGTGATAATGACTCTGTATTGTTGTTTATCAACAACTATGACGAAGGTCTTAAGGTATCTAAGTATTGGCAGTCAATTTTTGATCATAAATAAATAGTTAAGAATGGTGACATTACAATAGAGCATATTTTCACGAATGATTTAGTTGCAGATCTAGTAAACTAAAGGCTTCGCTCTTGTATGTTTGAATGACATGTTATAAGCATGGACTTAGAAACATCATGAGATATTATTTAGTGGGAGCTTTTTTTTTCTTTAATAAAGTTTACGAATGTGTTTATTATTTTTAAATATTTTAACTAAATTTAATTTAAACTTATTATTTTTTTCATAATTTAATTAAATTAAATTTTAATATTATTATTTTTAAATATTTTAACTAAATTTAATTTTAAAATTATTATTTTTTCATATTTTAACTAAATTTAATTTTAAAATTATTATTTTTTCATATTTTAACTATATTTAATTTTAAAATTATTGTTTTTTTTTTTTCATATTTTAACTATATTTAATTATTTTTATATTATTTTTTTTTTACCACGTCAGCCCAAAACGACATCGCTTTTGCATTATTTGGCCACGTTAGCATACAAAACGGCATTGTTTTGCATTCGCTTCGTCGGAAAAATGCCACGTCAGCGTTTTGGCCTGACTTTTGTACAAAACAGTAGTTCACCAATGAATAAACATCGCTGCTAGATCTTTTCGACTAGCATCTTGATCAAATTTTTAAGGACCAGCTGAAATAGAACTACCAACCCCAACAGATTCATTCGAGGCACTTCTTTGCCTTTTCTCCATGTTCGTATATGGATAATTCTTACATCTACCTAAATGATTATGCATCCCATTAGTCCCTTGAGTAGTAGAACAACCAATAATAGCCCCACAATATAGACATTCGGCTTTATCTTGGCTATTTTCTATCCTTTTAAAGTGTTCCCATACAACAGATCTCAGCTTCCTTTTATTTGTCCCGCTAGATTCACTTATTAAAGATTCGCTCATTGTATATTTGGCTTTGCAAATGATATTACTGCCTTGACAGGGAGATCTACAAATAAATATAAGACATTGATCAACCATGTTCGAGAAGTAACATACCAAAACAAATAAGAAATACATAAAAAGGTAGAACAAATAACCTTATAAAAGCATAAGGGATTGAAAAAACTCAGATTTCTCCACTTTTATTTGCATACCACTAAAGCATCATTCTAGGCCCACAACAAGAAGAAAGAATCAAATACAATAAAGAGTAAACTTGATCTTACTTGCAAGAGTCAATTCATGGACAGCATTGGGTGTTTCCTCAAAACCTGTACAGTGAATATTTCTCTTCTTATTGCGTACATACAATGACAGATACATGTATAAGAAAGACAGCACAGTTTAAAGCAGGGGCCTCAGTCAATACCCTTCTCTACACATTAAATTTGGCAAGCAAACTCTCCATACAGTAACATTGTACAAAGCTACATTGAATTGATTATCTACCCCTCCTCTTTGTTTAAATAGTGGATGTATTGATATGTAATCACAGTGATAGGTAAAGGTAATCCTGACCATTCAGAATGTGGCAATTTATATTACACCTAAGCTACTATGCTTGCAAGAAGAAGACACCCATGACAGTAAATCTCCTCATATTCTCTAAATTACTTGGACACTCCCTCATGGTACTTCACCACTGAGAAAACTAAGCAATCTGTGAAGCAAATTTAGTTTTTTGGAACAGTATGGCCTGACATATTCAAGCAAGCAGCAGAAACCAACATACCCGTTCCAGCACCAAGCTCCAACGCAACGACTCTGTCAAACTCAGAAGAAGTGGACACGGTATGCAACACGAAATTAGATAATGCTAGTTCAGCTTTCCAAACCTGAAAAAATGGGGGGAAAAACAAACACAAATAAGTCATCTAATGTCAAGTAGTTCATAGCATACCGAAAGAGAAGATCATGAATGTAACTAATACCTGCAACCCAACATTCGGGATAGAAGAAGTGATGTTATGCTGTATGATCACACTAAAACAATGCGAAGATGGTTCTGCACGCCGGAAAATGTCCAGTCATCATCGCCATTTTGTAGGAAAAAGAGGATGTAAAAGCAAACCATGTGAGCATTGTGTGGTTAAGCAATGGGCAACCCGGGACCAGAATCGATTTCGTAACTCTCAATTGAATGAATTCTCACGACAGACTAGTCAGGATTGCTGGCAAATTCAAAGCAAATTGAAATGCATGTATAGTTTAGAAATGGGTGTAGAAGGAGATAAGAAAAGACACTCACGGTCTCGCCTTGTTAAAACGAGGTCACCATCCTGGTCGAGCACAATTCCTTGGCGCTCTGGAAAAATCCCCAAGCAATTAAACTATGGTTCTCACCTACCTAATGAACAAGCTCACAAAAACAGAATGGCTCAAAAATCGCAAGTGCAGCTCTCTCCATTCTCAGCTTAGAGATCAGAGTAATTCAGACAAACTTTATCAGCATCAGGAAAGCCTACCTTCGTGTTGGACAGCTTAGGTTTGTGGGTCGACTCAAGTCAAAGAAACAAAATGTCAGAAGTGATTCCGGATCTAGTAACCGAAACCAGAACCCATGAAGTTGTTCAAGCGCATAAACAGGAAGGATTCCTGCGGAGCACCAGAGGAAAATAAATTCACGCTTGAAATGGATTATAGCCCACGAAAAAAAAAAGAATTATAATTGTAAGCCTTTTAATCTGAAGTAACAGAAGTTAGAACCAAGTTATTGTTTATGTAGAAGTGATTCCTGGAGCCAATTTTCCAATCCAACCCCAGCTTAAACAAAAGAAAAATCAAATCTTGATGAATAAAGTGCATTAGTTTACCACAAACAACCAATGCTAAAGAACGAATTACAAAGCAATAGCTTTGTCTGAGGAACAAAACCCATCCCCACCAACTACAGGCAGAATCATTAATTTGCATCTAGGCAAAAGTTCAACCGCAATAAACCGATACTCTTTATTCATATCTACTATGATAAAAGAAACAACCGACTATTGACACTGATCTCTACTCTTAATGACACCAAAAAGGTGATCAAGAACCATGGGTTTTGCCTTTACCGACGCCCATAACTCGCAGACAACCAAAAAACAACGAAAAAACAAAAAGGAACGTCGGCAATGAAAGACGAACAATGTCTGAAGACAAACCTGAAAACGAGCGATGGCATCAGCAGCAATGACGTAGTAGAGTGGTGTCATGAGGACAAAAGGGTTAGTCTCCGAATCGCCGTTGCTTGACCTAGCACAGCACACAGCTCCACGAGTTGCCGCTGCCAACGAAGAAGGAGAAGAAGAGAAAAAGGGCGTGGCGGAACAACCGGTCCCTCAATCGGTCGCTGTCCTTGTCGCCGTTGCCGTCGCCATCCCTGCCACCGTCGCCATCCCCATCGCCGTCGCAGTCAGAGTCGCCGTCGTCGTTGCCATCGCACCTTCAAGACGAGAGGAGACGGGAGAGAATTAGAAATAGGGTTGGCCTTTACCGGTTTGGTTAATCTTAATGGTTCTACTTTTCGATTTATTGATTTGGTTCGGTTCAGTTAACCGATAAAAACCGAACTGAACCGAAAAATTTCGGTTTTTAATAAAAACCGAACCGAAAACCGAATCGAACCGAAAAAAACCGAATTTTTCGGTTCGGTTCGGTTCGGTTTGGTTTTCGGTTCGGTTCGATTTTCGGTTTGAGAACTGACACCCCTAGTGCCAATGCATGAACCTGTCCTATGGTGAATCTTCTTTTTGCGCAATAAATTGTAATCCTCCGATCAATGCCGCCTTTGCGGCATCATCTAGCAAATACCAAAATTCTGGCATCATATAACATTGTGGTGTTTCGAATAAATATGACACAATACCTTTTGTCAGTCGAGAGTCGATGGCAACATTGAAAAATCTTAGGATGACACGCAATAATCTACATCGTCGAAAGTCTTCTCAATGCACCAATCATACAACCGATACAAAGGGAAAGAGCCGACTCCAAGACAGAACGTAGCCAAAAGACAAACTAGAGAACGAGAGTGCAGCGATACAAGACTATCCACTGACTAAGGCACGAGAGATCGCGCTGATAGCGTACGTATAATCAGCACAGCTATTATTCCTAATGCATGACGAGCACATGTAGGGACGCATCATCTACGACACACTCAGTTCTCGGTGGGAGGCTTGTGTGGCGGCTTCTCTCCCTTCCCCTTCTTCGGCTCCTCCCCTTTCTTTGGTGGCTTGTGCTCGGGGATCGGCTTCTTTGCATCCTCTTCCACCTCCTCTACGAGAATGTGCCCCTCGTGTGGTGGCTTGCCTCCCTTCCCCTTCTTTGGCGGCTTGTGCTCGGGAACAGGCTTCTTCGAGTCCTCTTCCACTTCCTCGACAAGAATGTGGCCCTCATGGGGTGGCTTGTGCTTTGGAGGTGGCTTCTCTCCCTTCCCCTTCTTTGGCTCCTCGCCTTTCTCTGGTGGCTTGTGCCCAGGGAATGGCTTCTTCGAGTCCTCTTCCACCTCCTCGACAAGAATGTGGCCCTCGTGGGGTGGCTTGTGCTCCGGCGGTGGCTTCTCTCCCTTTCCCTTCTTTGGCTCCTCGCCTTTCTTCGGTGGCTTGTCCCCAGGGAATGGCCTCTTCGAGTCCTCTTCCTCTTCCTCTACAAGAATGTGTCCTTCGTGCGGTGGCTTGTGCTTTGGTGGTGGCTTCTCGCCTTTCTTCGGGGGCTTGTTCTCAGGGAATGGCTTTTTCGTCTCCTCGGCGAGCTTGTGGCCCGGGTGGTGGGGCGGTTTCTTGCCGGGGAATGGCTTCTTGTGGGAGTCCTCCTTTTCGGCCTCCTCGACAAGGATGTGCTCAGGAGGGTGGTGCGGGGGCTGGGGTTTGGGGAAGGGCTTTTGTGAGTCCTCGATTTCGATGTTCTCTAGGAGGCGGCGACCCCCAACAGGGTGGTGCTTGTGGGGTGGTTTGTGCTCTTTTGGGGGCTTAGGGTGGTGGCCGTCGCAGAAGACGGTGGTGGTAAAAAGCACCGCTCCTAGGAGCAACACCAGCAAGCACCTAGAAGACATCGTTTGCTTCATTTTTGCTAGAGCAGAGGATGTATGAGCTGAAGGTGTTGGAGTTAGAAGCGAGGGAGTGTCCCGATTTATAGTGGTTTTCGAACTTATGTCGTCGTCAGCAAGCATGTCACTCGATTCCCAGGATTTTGCCTGTGCCTTCGCTATAGGTGGGGTCCATCTTTCGGTCATTGAGATTAATTTTAGGTTTGAAAAGTTTGATAATCAGGCCCTAATTAACTGCTCTCTCTGAACAGATTTTCACCGCCAGATGGTAATCAGTTGGGGTCTATCTTTGGATCGGGGCTTCTAGATATCTCAATTTTTAGGGTGTATTGTTTGAGTTAAAAAAAAAAATTTGTCAATTTAATTTTCCAAACTTTCTTACTGAAAATGATTCATTTACCAATAAAAAAACAACAATTAAAAAATATGCATGTTTAAAGCTAGGTGATATAATAATTAAATATTAAAACGCGCATTTATCTAATAGCTTAAGTTTTTTAGAGTAGCTGGTGGTGGTCTCACAAAATCTTATATTAGGAAAAATATATAGAATTTTTTTTTTTGGGAAAATGAATTTCCTAATCTAAAAGGGGAGAAATATCTTTCTAAAAAATGATTTTATTGAAAAGCATTTTTTTTTATTGTGAAATTTTCTCCGAAACAAACACGTCATATATCAATACACTTGAAAATGAAGTACAGTCATTTCGATGCACAATTGGTCTAGCCAGACACCGGATTTGTAGATCACATGCACAATAGAGTAGAGTAGAGTAGATTAGAGTAGTAGAGGTTATTCTAGGATGATGGTCTTGATTACGTAGCAAGCTACTCTTGAAAAGCTTCTATAACGCAACCACAAATTGAATTTATATTGGAGCGGCGGTGGTTGATATTGAGCCAGCCGCTAGATTGATTCGCGTGAAGGGATGACTATTCTTGGACTAAGAATGGTCTAAGAATGCACTGGATTATCCAAACACGGCCGTTGAAAACCCTAATGTTTCTAGAGCTCAATTTAGTCTCGCTAACACAAGGGCCATATTTCCTTCGTGTTCCATATATTAAGTAATTTTATTATGTATATTGTTAAAAATGCAAGTAAATTATGGACTGCAAGTGAATTCATAATTAAATTAGAGTATCACTTTTTATCATGCCTCAAATTTCTTTTCAATATATACTTAAAAAAAGAAGATAATTAGAGATCGTGGCAAGCACTATAAGCTTCCTTCATCATGATTTGAGGAAACTTCCTCCAATTATGCCTTTGATTGGTGAATTAAGAATTATGGACATTGTATACTTGCAATCTCAAGTAAAAATAAATATGGGTTTTATTTATATTTTTTAAATCAGAAAATTGGTTGACCTAAGCTTCTTCTAATCAAAGTCGGAGGAAGGAATGGCCCTTCTTTATAGGCTTTTAATATGATCCACTTATTCGAATGCCCATTAATTACAACTTTCCACATCATTCAACTTATTAATTTTGTAGATTACCCTTCATTTAACTCATATTATTGGCCCAAATATTACCCTTGATATATCTCACATTATTGGCCCAAATTTTCATCGTCTTAATATGTAAATATAAATTGTTGTTGAAAACTCAAATAATAGATTGAAAGATGCTTGTATGCATTTATTAATTTTGCAAATTGCTACATGCCCTTATTATCCCTCCCTTTGTACTTCACCTCCTAATTATTTTCTTGATCTTTCAAGGGGAATTGACATTGGCAAAATTACCAAACAAGTCCTAGACTTATTGTGCTTGTACTGCTTCATTCCTGAACCTTTTTATTATGTCAATTTAGTCCTCAATATTTTTGCGATTTGTCTATTTAGTCACAAACCTTTAGACTATTTGTCAATTTAGTCATTTGGACCAATTTTGGTAGGAAAAATGCTAACGTAATTCTAATTAGTGTTAGCCATTCTACTTCGCATGGCCGATGCTAATGTAAACAATTTATTTGCAATTTTGAAATAGTTATTATTATTATTATTATTATTATTATTATTATTATTATTATTATTATTATTATTATTATTATTATTATTATTATTTGCTTCTTTTTTGGGCCTTCACTTGTGGCTAGCAAGGTTGGCGGGTGACCTTTGTGCCATTGTTGGCTAAGAGTTGGAAAAAAAAAAAAAAAGAAAAATAATACAAAAATCAGAAAATAATAAAAAAATGCAATTTTTTTCAACGTTAGTGTTTTCCGATCAAAGTTGGTCTGAATGACTAAATTAACAAATCATTCAAATATTTAGGACTAAATTGGCATAATTTAGATGTTAGGACTAATTGGTAAATTGTCAAAATGTTTTAAAATTAAGTTTGTCATATCGAAAAGTTTAGAACCGAATTAGCACAAGTTCAATGAATCCGAGAATTTTTTGGGAATTTTTCCAATTTACAAGTTAACATAGAACACTCTCATTTATTCACAAACTTGTTTAACTCGATCACAATTTAGTCAAGTACCTTCATGAAGTCATAGGTTTCTCACTATACTTAATTGTATAGGAAACTCAAAAAATATCGCGTTATAGTGTCCTGGATGTGTGGTTACCGTTGCATATGTAGTCGCTGAATAAATTATCTTCGCAAAACCGATATGCATAACCGGACCAGCTGGTCATTTTAATAGACCTAAGTTCCACATATGGAAACGATGATTATATGTCAAGAAAGCGATGATATGGGAGACTCCAAAAACACGATAAGAAGATGCGTCCTAATCATGCCAAACATGATTGCTAGAATAGCCAAGCCCATCACACGCATCCCTTTGAGCCTTGGTGACATTGCTCAAGTTTCACCGTTCAATTCGCTGCACGATGAAGGGAAAGCATGTGAGCGTTTGAGATCTTGATCAGTTGAGTCCTGGTTGAGAGAGAGAGATTTTGCGGCGTCTTTTATTGGTTTCCCATTTCAGATGGGGACCACCCTTTGATTTAATACGTTTAACTAAAACGTGGAGGCATCAGAGACGATGAGAAAAGGGCCCTCTACTCATTATTGTCTCGTCTACTCTTTTCCTTATCTCGGCAGGCAACATTTTGCACGAAACTAGGGGGGATGAACATTGAAACGTTGTTAGCATGAGTGGGATGAGTAGGTGGATTTTCATGAGATGCATGGGATGCTTGAGCCCTTCGGTTTATGTAATCTCCATTGATGTGTGTCGGGTTTTCCCATCCACCTGAATCATGAGGCGAACGTGGCTCCTGAGTCATTACATATGTGTTAGGAGGTATTGTAAAATTTTTATTAACCACCGTCTAAGTTTAAGTTGTTAGATAATGTGCGATCTAATATATAAATACTCTTATACTCCCTCTTAAGCATAAGCTAGAATTTCATCTAAGATTTAGAAAGTGAGCACTTGTTTAATGCATAAATATGCTAACACTTCCTCTCACGAGTAAATGACCTATTTTGGACTTGCGGATTAGTTGGCGTTTGCAAAACCAAGTGATTCGATTCTCAATTCCAATCTTTTGTAACTAGTGCTCACGGGGTTGGATTCTACTTTGTCATCTAGAGCTAGTCACCCATACTAACATCAAAGCGTGTGATCGAGGACCGATTCCATTTGGTTTCGATCTCTCCTACTAAAATTGAAGTGTGCAAGTTGAGAATATATATATAAAGTAAATTTTATTGGGATCACTAATAAGTATTTAAAAGGGTTAAATCTGTTATTTAATAATATCTCAAGCACGGCAGTCACACTAAATCTCACTAAACAACCTCATAAATCTCCAACACCCTTTTGTTCTCTGTGTAGTGGTACACGGTATCTGCCTTTCCCTTCTCCCTAGAACAACCTGCAATAACTTAATGTCGAACCTGATGTCACGGCGCATGTCAGCCACGACAGCGACTTCACCGGATTGCGCGCCGGAATGAATAAAGAACCGAGATAGAGACAGATAAGAGAAACAGGGTAGACCGGATCAGGAGGCTGCAGGATTCGCGATCGGCAAAAGCAAGTGTGAACCGTCGAAAAGGTGGACATTTCGCCTCGTGGGGTTAGTTACGACAAAATCCTCTTTTGACTCGAGCAGCGCCGACATTGGTTGCGAGGGGGATATCTCAGTCTCGATTCAGCTTTGGAAGACGTAGCAGAGTCGACCAAGGTTCTTGACGTCTCATCCCTCATTCTTCCTTTTTTATGAGGTTTACGGGATTTATGTCCAAACTTCTTAATCCTTCCACGGCAACTTATCCTAAGGAAATTTATCGATAAAAGAACGTTTCAAGTGCCATAACTTGGCATAAAGTGACATTTAAGTGCTATAACTTACGAATGGTATACTTAAATGCCACATTCGAAGAAAAACGGATCACTTAAGTATCACTACGGCCAAAGTTCAGTTAAAATACCGACGTGGTATTTTCTAGCGAAGTGCGCCCAAAACGATGCCGTTTTGCACGCTGACGTGGTCAAATAATGCAAAAAACGGCATCGTTTTGAGCTGACGTAGTAAAAAATAATAAAAAATTAATTAAATTAATTTAAAATTAAATTTAGTTAAAATAATAAATAATAATAAAATATTAAATTTAGTTAAAATATTAAAAAATATTTTAAAATTTTTTAAAAAAAGTGGGGGAGGCGGCTAAGGGATCGGCCCTTAGGCTGCCGTCGCCCGCCGCCCCGCCACCGCGGGAAGGGCCGGCGACGGCGGGAGGAGGGTCGCCCCGGCGGGCGGCGGCCCTTGGCCCGGCCGGGCGAGGGCCGCCGACCCTCGTCGGATCTAGGTGAGGGCTGCGACCCTCGCCCTCGCCGCCGGTCGGTCGTGGTCGCCGGCCCCGGCTAGGGCCCGGCGACCCCGGCCAACCCCCCCCCAACGTCGCCGGCCCTTCCCGGCGGTGGTGGGGCGGTAGCGGCGGCACTCGAGGGCTGGTCCCTCGGCCGCCTCCCCCACTTTCTTTTTTTTTTTTTTTTTTTTTAAATTATTTTTAAAAACTAAATTTAATTTTTTTATTATTTTTTATTTTAACTAAATTTAAATATTAATTTAATTTAATTTAATTATTTATTTTTTACCACGTCAGCCCAAAACGACGCCGTTTTTGCATTATTTGGCCACGTCAGCGTGCAAAATGGCGTCATTTTGGGCGCGCATCACCGGAAAAATGCCACGTCGGCGTTTTGGCTGGACTTTGGCCGGATTAGCACTCAAGTGATCCATTTTACTCCGATTTTGGCACTTAAGTGTACCTTTCGTAAGTTATGGCATTTAAGTGTCCCTTTGTGCAAAGTTATGGCACTCCAGGGGTCTGCACGTCGAAATTTATCTGTTGTCGTTATCGAGTCATTTTGTGTTTCTTGTAATCAACAATTAAATCATGTCATATCAATCATATTTGAAAAGTATTTTGAAATACTTATTAAAAATCAAGAGTGATTGGTCTCATAGTGACTTGATTTTCACCCTATAACTGTGAAATGACCCACTTGATCTTGAAATTGAATTGAACCGGAACCATTTCTTGGATGGACCCGAGAATTGGCGAGGATATTTTTCTTTTCTTTTTTCCCTATGTAGGATCATTTGTTCACTCACTCATTAGTCAGCATAATTTCATACTCTGTAACACCCCCATAAATAGTAACAGACCTCCGCCCAAATCTCTCATCCCTTACTTCTTCACTGTTGCTATTTAGGATTCCCAATCTCCATTGGAGTTTACGTTCTTCGAAAATTAAAGGAAAAGGTATGTAACAGAACAAACACCGAATGAGAGAGGCACGTGACTGTGTGAGACTGAGAGTGAGAGTGAGAGTGAGAATTGAGAGGTGTGAGACTAAGTGAGTAAGAGGGACTGAGGGAGGTACCGCGTGAGATTGAGTGAGAGAAAAATGAGAAATTAGGATTTTGAGAATTGTTTTATAATAATAAAAATTATATATAAAAAAAAACTTATTAGCCTAGTTAAGATGGTTTGATGGATTGGTCCACATTGAAACTAGGAACTAAACCGATAATCACTGGTTCCAAATCACCGATTCGGTACATGTGAAGTATTAATTTTAGTCAAGCCATGGTTTCGGTGACTGTTGAACATTTGACTAAGTTGGAGGTAAACACTAAACACCAAAGTTCGTGTCTTGTTTCGCTTTCCTTTTTAAAAGAGTGCCCATTGAGTTGCTTGCTGTGCCCATCGAGTTGCTTACTAAATTCTTTCTTTATGTTTGACTTTTTATTATTTAGTTTAGGCCCTTACGCAAACTTTAACAAAAGATAAACAAGAACATAGAATGTCAGAAAGATCACTCAACATTTTCTTTTTTTTTTGGTCGAAGATGACTCAACATTTTACTATGCGGAATTTATATTGATAATACGGGTCACTAGAGTTTTTGGACTCGAATACTCATCACAAATGTGCGCAGGTCAGTCTCGTCTGGACGTCCACTTCCATCATAAAAGGCAGACATGCCCTCAACGTTACTTTTTAGAATAATCCATAGAATTATTACCCGCCTATGCAATGACTACAACAATATTACATATCTTTATATCAAAACCTTTATTACTCAGCCACTCATAGAAGAACATAAAGTTAATTGGTTCGAAACAAACCAAATGCTTCGCTAATCAATTGTACAAAAGTAGTTTGAGCATGGTACATTGCGGATCTCGTCCATATCATTTAACAAGTTTTTACTTTCCTTGTCATCCCAATTGGGTTGGGAAGTACTAGGTCACCTTACTTTACGAAATTCAACCCACAATAATAAGTAAAACACGAGCTTTCCAATAAGCAATTTATGATATGTTAGTATAGTCTTGATTTATTATATGGAATCAATAGTGTGTCTTGATTATTTGTGAGATTATCCTCTTACAATTACACTTTCCTTAGTAGGACAGGCAATGAGGTTTACGGTACTACAGTTATAATCACTTTTTTCACTCTTAAATTACAAGGTTTCAATCCTAATTTTAGATGTGAAAAGGTTTCAATCCTAATTTTAGATTTCCATCTAGGTAATCTTTAGTTTGGAAAGGATCTATAAAATCTCTATGTTCACCACATAAGATTAGATATCAATTTGGAGGCCAATGTGGTCCTAGAACGATGATGCCATTACAACCTAAGGGAGCCCCCGCAAGGGTGGTCGGCCCTGTCTATCTGCCCCATTTGCCACTCGGGCATGGATCGTCAAAGGCTCAGCATCGACCTGTATTGGTGCATGCCTGTCGCAATTTGCCACGTGGCGTGTGGAGCTACACTACGAAGTCTCGCGAAGTCTACGTTAATCAAGTAGCAAGTACCCGCCCGATTCTTATTTGACCGGATATGACTCAATCTGGCTTGTCTCTGCCAATCGAAGGTCACCGTCTTGGCTGACATGAACAATGACGTCAATATTAAAAAAATAAATTCGTAATACCATAATAATATATTCATTGAATATAAGTTTTTAGATCTAATGCCTCAATATAATTAAGGCAGAAGTACAACACAAGTGTCAAAACTTAACATAGGGGCTTAAGTGCCAAAAGTTTCAAAATGTACACTTAAGTACTATTTTTTTTGAAAAATATGATATTTAAGTATCAATTCTGGCAAAGGGTGCTGGAAATCTGATGTGACTTATTTTTAATAATATAAGTCGACTACGTGGCTTGTCGGAAAGTTGAGTTAAAAAAAAAAAAAAAAAAAAAACCAAAACGATGTCATTTTGCCTCTTATTTAATTAAATTAAATTTAAAACTAAATTATTAAAAAAAAGAAAAAAAAAAAAAATGGATTGTGTCACGCCCCGAACCCCGAGACACGTGAACAACCCGCCATGGTCATGTAAATGCGACATTCCCAAGTAGTGTCATCGACCCCATTCAATTATTATGCGCATGCGGAAGGTACTAAGAAACCCCTGAGAAAACTTATGGGATAGGACAGCAGGAAAAATCAATTCAAAAACAAACCAACATACTTTCATATATAATCATTCCAGAGTTTACATACACCAACAAGATCAGAGACTATATGCACCAAAAATGGGTCAAAGTTCATGTACATCAAAAATGGTCAGTCTACACAACAGGGATCGGTCCACCAAAAAGAGGAACAATCCTATGACTACTAGTCGGACTCGTTCATCGATCCCACATCTTCTACATCTGACTGCACTGGGTTCGGAGACGATGGGTTGTCCACCCTACCATCAGGAAAGTCAGCTACACCTTCACCCAAAATAGCATCCACCACAACAAGTGGAATATCAAAACTATCGAGTGGACCAATCCTAAAGCCATTAGCCCCAAAACGGAACCATGCCTTAAACCTATGTGGTACCCTAACATCCTCAGTCTCCTAAATCCATACGGTAGTCCTGATAAGCTTGTAGACCCAATGGCTCCCAGGGTCAGGAAAACTGTACACCTGCTCGACAATGTGCACTGCGATGCCATTTTTCTCCGGAGGTCCTGCCATCTACGGCCCTGTAATATTTTCCTACAATAGGGTGAGACATTGTCTCAGCAAGTTCACCCCTCCTAAACCCCTATTAGAAAGAAAATACGCCCAAGAGTAGTCGAGCCACACAACACAGAAGACTTACCTCGTCTTATTTCCTTCCTGCAGGTTAGTACAATTCATATCACTCAATCACAGGTAGTATTAATAACTTAACCCATTGGAACGCAATCAATTTCACATAATTCACAATCACAGCAAGCGTCCCAATTATTATTCACTGCCACACACGGGTATAGTCAACTCGCAGTTTGGCTATCTACTAACATTAATGTTAGGCATCGTCTCCCCCCTTGGAGCGCATCTTCGTCACCACGTCGATGGCATTCCCGAAGGAGCATGGGTCCAGTTGACCTAGCCTTTACTACGACCCGAGCCACGTCACTCTGTTGACGGCGTTTCTAGAGGAATAAAGGTCCAATTGGCCTAACCACTACTGCGACCGAGTCTTTCAACCAGCACACGACAATTCAATACTGATCCCTGGATACTTTACATTTCACTCACATACTCCAATTATGATATTAATCCTTAAAAATCTAATTTCGGTACCAAACCCAATACTTAGGATTTTCTGAATAAAATCCCTATTTTTCACAATCAACACTCAATTTGCATTATCCGCCCATCAAATTCAAATTCTAAATACACAGCAGCGATCAGCACGAAATTTTGAGCAATTGAGGTCAAAATAATTTTTTTGATTTTTTTAAATAATAATATTTTAATAATTTGCGGAATATATGTGGCACCCCCGAAACGGCCCCCGATCCGTTAGGGTCGCCACAATTACATTCTCTTGTAGCATACTACTCTAAGACCAAAGAAATTTTAACATAACTTATAATACCTGGGGGTTTTCATTTATTTTCTTTACTGGTCCCTGCGCAAATAATATGGCGGAAGCATAATTCGACTACCCTTCATCAAAATATAAAGTGATGCACACCATACTAAAACTTTCATAATTTAGGCTGAACACTTTTATTTATATAAGGGATGGACTATGATAGTTGGTACAACAAAACGCCGAGGTCTTTTTGTGCCTGGCGATTATCCAAAAGAAAACCAACTTCTATCCTTGGATATCATCTGCATCCGTCCATCACTCATGTGTCGGCGTCCCAAAAAATGCATCTCTTGCTACCCTCGACTCTAGGTCATATCCAGTCAGGTCCGTTGGCCGGTGGTGGTGGTAGCACCCTCAGAAGGCGGCCATCCATACGGACAAGAACTGATATGAACTCCTGGTGAATAGGCCCGACAGAGAGGCCTACCTCAAAAGTCAGCAAAATCCTCACGCGCTCGAATACCAACCCGTGCACCCCAGGATGACGGTGCTCGGACCACTCCCACTGTAGGTCAATCAGGAGTCCATAAAACATACCAGGAGTCGCAGGCAGCAGCGGCATTTTTCTTTTAGTCTGAAATGTTAGTCCCCAAGAGGGGTGAGTACAACCACTCAGCAATAAAATATCCATTACACTATATTATGTAGAAACTCTAACCATCCAGATGCATGCAAAACACATATGTCATTTATATATGTACATGCCATCAAGGGTTTATTTACTTGCACCACATTCATAAAAACAATTCAATGCCATAACGAACGCATTTTCAATGCCGGATGAAGCCCACTCAATTTCATAAACAAATTCTCATATCATGCCACATGCACACACGTGCACTCCTTTAGTGTACCGGATTTTTAGCATTCAAAGAAAGGTTTCATTCCCCGGGGACCAGTGTTTGCATCCCTCTGGGCTTTCGCACCCAACCTGGCATCGCGAGACCCTCCGGCACAAACCTCCGGGCATCCAGAGCGTGTTCCGTCACACCCCTGGGCATCTCGTACCCCACCTGGCATCACGAGGTATATCCAGGGCTCGCCATGAAAATGGTTGCCCCTTCCCTCCGGATTTACGTACAATCCCTACAACTGGGCATCCCGAAACTCCCGAGGACCCTCCGGCACAAACCTCCGAGCATCCAACGGCGTCGACTCACTCGACCCTTGGGCATCCCGACACTCCCGGGGCATCGTCGGCTCACACCTCCGACGGTAACATCCACATCATAATATACATCTCATTATAAAAATACATTTTGATGCAATGACGTCATGGATTCCATGGATCTATAAGACTTTATCAAATTTTCCAATGTCATGTGATATACTGAATGTCACTCCATCTATCGAGTGAATAACAACTCAAGATACAATGACTCTTAGAACAAAATGAACAGTTTCATAGCAAAACGGTGTAAAGACCAGAATGCACGCTTTCAGTAGAGATTTCGAAATAACCAGCAAATGACCATGGAAAATTCTGAAAATTTAACACGTTATAATTGAGATCTAGAGGAAAAAGTTTCATTAAGGACACTAAGCCAGATTCGTTATGTATAACGAGCAGTAGTTCACACAACTCAGTTCAGGTTTCTTTTATCACAGAATAAAATTCAACAGAAAGCATTGCATATTAAAATAGGTTTAAGCCATCGTATTGATTCTGAGAAGTTCTGATAAAAATATATACTCTAGCTCATGCAATTCCTCACAACTTCCGTGAAGAAATCGGGATCAAATTCATATTAGAACTCTTCATAAAATTTCACAAAGTTACAGGGTTACACATGAAATTGCACTGGATTAAGCGAATCCCATGAAATCCCACTTCCACCGTAACTATCTTACTTCCACAAGTCTACTAAAAGTCGGTCTTTCATCAATAAATCAACAGGATCAAAATGTACACAAAACCAAAGTAATTCCTCAATCTCATGGTCCCGCTCTACTTCGATTACCCACAATTTAACATTCTACTTTCAGAACTCAATTGTTTCCAAGTATATTGCACCACAATAACAGCATCACATTATATAGATTCATGGACTTTCACTTGCCTCGATGTCCTACGATTCCACGGCGTGTAGTGAGATGGTGAAGTGCGCTCGACGACGGCAGCAACGCGCAAAAACTAATTTCCTTCCTTCCCTTGCCGACTTTTGCTGCTCACTACCTCTCGATTACTCCCAGTTTCGCTCACTCTCTCAATTTCCCACTTTCACGAGCACAAGACCACTGGTTTTGCTAAAACCAGTTAAACAAAAGAGATGCATGTTTCGGTGGTTGCAAGGGGAATGGGAAAATGCCTCCCCTTGCATTTTCTATCCATACAGCAACATGGCATCATCCATTTTCATTATCTCTTCCATTTAGTTGACTTAAATGTCGAATAACATTATTATTTAGGGTCTTCGGATTGTATTGGGCTAGTAGGTTAGTGGACGTGCAGTCCTTCAATAACAAGGCCCAAATAAATAAATAAAAACTGATCCTTAAACTTGCACAAATATGGAGCATTCTCGGTCCCATGGTCTTGGTGGTTCAATAATTTATCAATGTACTTATTCATGACTCAGATTTTTATAGAAGAAGAACGAGATTGCAAAATCTCATGTGCACTCAATATTTGTTAATCATAAAAAGGAATATATATATATACACATACGGTCAAAAGTATAATTCAACGATACCCTTAATAAACATAAGATATTGGTCCGTCGATGGGATCAAACAATGCTCAAAAATACTAATGATACCATTCGAAACATTTTTCACGGTTTGCAAAATTCTCGGGTGCCACAATATAATATATTATTAAATATTCCAATAATTTTGAAACATTTTTTTAAATCAGAAATAAATTCCTTTAAGTCACATCAAGGCTTATATTAAAATAAACCTACTTAACTTTAAACTAAACATACTTTAACTTAATTAAATACCTTAATCTAATCCACAACTAAATAAGCTAATCTAACCACCTAATTTCAATCAATCTAAGCTAAACACACTTAAGGCATCATTAACCATCTAATCAAGATTTAGTGAGATAAACTCACCGGAATCGCTTTCTAACGAGTCTCCGGCGAAGAGCACGACAAGGCTGACGACAAATCTACACGGAGCAACACCAAAGGAGGCCAAGAAGAGCCCGGAAATGCTCCTCAAAGATCCGGCTAGGGCTGGAACTTCCAGCTACTGTCCAAGCTCGGAGGAGGGTGTGCCGGTGGTTGGTCGGGTGTGGAAACGGTGGAGAGGGGCTGCGGTAGCTCGGGCAGCGACTGGCGGTGGCTCCAACGGTCTTGGCTGGCTCTGACGGTGGCTGGCGAACGGCGAGCAGTGGCTGGTGACTTCGGACGATGACGCTGGACAGAGGACGAAGGCGGAGCAGCTTGCACGCGGGACAGCGTGCGCGCGGTCGTGCGCGGACGAGCGGCGACGGCAAACTCCGGCGGCGAACGGCAAGCGGCGATCCCACAATTTCGAATTCCAAGGCCAAATGAAGAAGATGATTGAGACAAGGGGGAAGTGACATCCCACATTTTTGGGATTTGATCTCAACCCTCCACTTGTCATCTTCTCCTTCCTTTGTTCCAACTACCATGACCTAGGATGACATCATCTTCCACTATCTCAATTCTCCACAACAATCTTCAATAGGTCTAATTTCATTTTCCGCTGTGGCATGGAGTCTTGTACATTAAATTCTCCAATTCCAATCAATTCTCTTCTAAATGAGTACAATTAAAGTTCATAAATTAATCCAATGTTCCTAATAAGATTTGTGACACACCATGACTTCCAATTTCTGAATTCGATCTCAATTTCACTATTAATTTCACTTCGGCACGATACTAGTGTGTCCTGATCTACCGGGCAGCTTTTGGAAATTTTCATGCATTTGACTCGTGGTTGATCAATTCAAGCCACATTGTACATCTTTAACACATTGGTGACTTTCAGTTGTCGGGGTAATCTCAAGATTTCAAGTACGGACACAGGGTACCCAATCGACAGAAAAGTCGGTCCAGTGCCGATCGACAAGAATTGTGCGATCTGGTGGAATCACCCACACCTGGTCACATGCCTCTGTCGAGTCGACCTATCTCCGGTCTTTAATTGATTTTTAATTGTGCCGTAATGACCCTTGCAGATTAGCTTGGTCGAAAGGTTGCTTCCTAATCAAATTCTCAAGTCTGATGCATTAGAATTTCTTAACGGCTTCACCCGATAGACTAATTTTCACATGAGTGGCCAACTCAAGGAAAGGAACTATATGCGTGCCAACGAAATGCCCGTCTTAATTTACTGAAATAGAATTGAAAAATCGGGATGTCACAGATTGCATCAAGTAGGCCTCATCGCTTGCCGCCCCACTATTGCAGGAATGGGCCGGCGATAGTGGGGGAGAGTCAACTAAGGTTGCCTGGCCCCCTACTGCTGTTGGTCCTTCCTTTTTTCTATTTTATTTTTTTAAAAACTTATTTTTAAATTTAGTTTGATTATTATTTATATTAAAATCAAATCCGATGCAAAATGACATTGTTTTTGGCTTATCTAATCACGTCAGCGTACAAAACGTCATTTTTGGCTTATATAGTTAGGTTAGCATGCAAAATGAAATCATTTGAGTCTTGTTTTGCCAAAAAAATGCCACATCAATATTTTGGCTAGATTTTCTTGTCATTGGCACTTAATTGATCCATTTTGCTTCGATTTTGATACTTAAGTGTATATTTTCGAACTTTTGACACTAGTGTCCTCCCATGTTAAGTTTTGACATTTCATGTGTCCACGCCTCTATAATTAATGGTCATGCTTGTTTGTGTTCTCAAACCCATGTGAGTCTTGCCCACTTCGGCGTAGAAAACCTCAAAATTGTTCATTTTATAATACTAGGGTGCACATGTGTAGGTGTTGTGGTAACTGTTAGCCCATGTGATGGGCTTACTTGTAAAATGAGAATATTAGTTATATAATAATCTTGTGTTCACTTATCACGTTTGACAATTCCTTGTGCTCAGGTATGCAAAGGGTGTAGAATTTAGATTTCTACAAGTTCTGATTACTATTGAAGAGTTTCCATTGACCAAATACCACGTTCATGCAACACGATAATAATTAATCAAAAAACTAATGATGTTTGTAGGGACTTGCCCATTTCACGAGTAAACATAAATTTGATACGAACCTTAGTATGATGCATGGACCCGTCTTATGTAAAACAATTGATATCAATATGCTATTGATTATAGCTAGGGAAGCTTTCGACTTGAATCAGACAAATAAGGATTTTTCTTAGATCCGCCATTTTTGTAACTACATCTACACAAAGACTTTTAGATGGGCATGATATGTGAGGATTTCACACACAAAAGATCATTGAGGATAGCCATAAAGCGAAGTTCTTCATGAATATTTGTCTACTCAAAGATGGATTCGGACAATGCAAAATTGGACCAAACATTCGATTAGAGAGTGATATTGCCAGTAGAAAGCTAGAGATCTAGTACAGCACCTCACTTTCTTTTTCAATGTAATTGATCCAATGACTTATACATATGCTATTTCTTGTCCCCAATAAGATCTGTAGTTAGATGCGATGAAATACGAGATGTAATCTATGAAATATAATGGTGTTTGTGAGCTTATTGAATTGTCTGAAGGTTACAAGCCCATCGGCTGCAAATGGGTATATAAGACTAAAAAGAGACTCTAAAAAAAGATTGAGAATTTTAAAGTCAAACTAATAGCCAAGAGTTTTACTCAAGAAGAAAGAATAAACTATGAATCAGCTTTTTCCTTGGTCTTTTCTAAAGATTATTTTAGAGTAATCATAGCATTAGTATCTCATATTGATATGTAGTTACACTAGATGGATATTTAAACTGTCTTTCTAAATGGATACCCTGATGAGGAGGTCTATATGGTGCAATCCGAGGGCTTTGCAACAAATAATCTAAGTAGACTTATATGTATATTGAAAAAGTCTATTTATGACCTCAAACAAGCTTCTAGACAATGATACTTGAAGTTTCATTATGTTGTCACTTCATTTAGTTTTGTTGAGAACAAAGTAAATTAGTATATATACTACAAGGCTAATGGGAGGAAATTCATTTTTCTCACACTTTATGTAGATGATATCTTGCTTGCGGGCAGTGACATTGGATTACTACATGAGACAAAGCGGATGATGTTGAAATTTTTTGAAATGAACGATTTTGATGATACGTCTTTTGTCCTTGACATTCAGATCCATAGGGATCGTTCTTGCCGTATGTTGGGATTGTCTTATAGGGTATATGTTGATCGTATTTTGGAAAGATTCGATTTTGTAGCATTGCAAGCCAAGAATTGCTTTTGTCATTAAGTATGATAAAATGAATCTCTCACAATGTCCTCATTCAGATTTTGAAAAATCCCAAATGAATGATGTACTTCATGCTAAGATACTTGGAAATATCACGTATGCTTAAGTTTGCATTAGATCAAACATTGCTTTTGCAATATGACTTCTGAGTTGATATTAATCATATTGCTGCTAATAAAGTTTTAAGGTAGGACAAAAAACTATATGCTAATTTACAAACATGTTCAAGACTTGAAATTAGTAAGCTATTCAAATGTAGACTTTGCTAGCTATTTGGATAATTTGAAGTCAACAACAGGATATATCTTTGAGTTAGTAAGAGTTACAATGTTATAAAAAAAGAAAGAAACATAAATCTATGTCATCCTTAACCATGCAAGTGGAGTTGGTAGCATGCTTTTTGACTGCTATTAAGGCTATTTGATTCCAAAACCTTATTAGGGAGTTGACCGTATTTGATTTTATGAATAGACCTATATAATTGTATTGTAATAATAAATGTGCATTGTTGTTTATTAACAACGACGATGAAGGTCTTAAGGTATCTAAGCATATGGCAGTCAAGTTTTTGAATAGTTTAGAATGGTGATGCTATAGTAGAGCATATTTCCATAGATGATAGGGTTGTAGATTCAGTAAATTAAACGCCTTCACCCTTGTCATTAGCATGAGTTTGGAAGCATCATGAGATTCTATTATTTTGTAGGAGCTATTTTTTTACTCTAATAAAGTTTACATATGTGTTTGTTACATTTAATAAAGTATTTATGAGTATTATTATCATGTTGAATATATATTGATTAAAATCTCAATGTATTGTGTAAACTTTAATTAAAGATTAGAGGCATTCAATTATTAGCCTTAAGGATATGTCTTATTACACATAAAAAAAAATGTTAATCATAAAGATAAGACATATGTTGGTTCATTGGAATCATAAAGGTATTCTCTAGTGACACATTAGGTTTTGCGACACTTAAGGAGAAAGAATGTTGATTGACAAATAAAATGACACAAAAGGTATTATTCTTTATGATGTGTTATCCATTGCTATATGACCTCCTTGAATTCATATCAATAGTGTTAAAAGCACTCGTCATCATGGAAAGCCCTGTGTATATATATGCAGTTACTATCATGATTATGTATTTGAGACTTTATGAGATCAGATTAACTATTACTAATTATCTCCAAACCAACATAAATATATGCACATATAGTACAGTTTCAATTAATATAGCCCAATTAATATAGCCCAAAAGGAAGAATGTACTAGTTTTTCTAATGTTGGCTATATTAATAGATATTATAATTTACCGTACAAAATTGGTTTAATAAGATGAGATATAAGGATTCTTATTTAGTCTAATATGAGGTTGGCTAGTGTAGACTGAGTAAAGCTCGATCTGTGATGAGAGGACCTGTGACTTAAAACTTTATAAATATTGTTTAGGTCTCTCCTCTAACTCTCATACACAAAAGTCTCATTGAATTAGTAATACAAAAAGCAATAAAGGAAAAATGCTTGAGCTTTGGATCGTCGTTGTTTCACATTAAGAACGATGAATTCTAAATTAGTGTGTAAATCTCTTTTACTCAATTATATGTATTTTTTATTCTAGTTATGGAGATCTTGGGTGCCGTTTTCGCGACTTATTACAAATCACATTCGTATTTGTACGTAATTCATGTCAATGTGGGTTTCTGTACCTATTACTTCTATTGCTTTCTATCATATTCATTTAGGCATTTTCTTTGTACTTCAGGTTTCCCATCTCTCTTGTTCCTGCCGATTAAACAAGGAACCGTTTAAATACATTTAAACGTACACTCGTGAGGGAGTGTTCCTATGCCCACCTCCATTTTGAAAATAATTATTCGTTTCCAATATTTCTAAAGCAAATATTTCAGGACATGGTCCGTGGATCCTCAATAGTAATGGAGTATAAAAATACATTATGCCAATGCATCTGACTGTCCAAACGGTGAATCTTCTTTTTGCGCATCAAATTATTATCCTCTGATCAATGCTGCTTTTGCGGCATCATCTAGCAAATGTGAAATTTCTGGCATCATATAATATTGTGGTGTTTCAAATAAATAAAATACCATACATCTGAAGTGCCAAAACTTGGCACGAAGGTACACATAAATGCCAAAAGTTAGGAAAATGATACTTAAGTACCAAAATCGGAGCAAAATGGATTACTTAAGTGTCAATCCAACCAAAATGCTGATGTGATAATTTTCTAGCGGGTAAGTGCAAAACGACGTCGTTTTGCAAGCTGACGTAGCTAGAAAAATGAAAAAATGACGTTGTTTTGTCTCTGATGTAGTAAATAATTAATATAAAAATTAATTTAATTTAATTTAAAACTAAATTTAATTAAAATATATATTTATTATTTTTTTTTTTTGAAAGAAAGGGGAGAGAGGAGGCACGCGGCTGAGGACCGAGCCCTTACCGCCGTCGCCTCCCCGCCATTGTCGGGAAGAGTCGACGACGGTGGGGGCAACATTGGTAGGGGGCGCTAGGCCTTGGCCAAGGGCCAAACTAGCGGCAAGGGCCCGCGAGCCGTGGCGGATCCGGGGGAGGGTCGCAACCCTTACCCTAGATTTGGGTGAGGGCTCGCGGGCCCTCGTTGCCTCCCCACCGTCGCAAGGAAGGGTTGGCGACGATGGGGGAGCGTCGGTGGCAAGGGCTCAGCCCTCAACCGCATCCCTCCTCCCTCCCACCCTTTTTTTTTCAAATTTATTTATTTATTTAATAATTAAATTAAATTAATTTTTATATTAAAATCTGAATCCATGCCAAAATGGCATCGTTTTTGTGTTTCTTTGCTGAGTCAACTCTTCGGTGAGCCACATAGGTGAGAAAAATAATAAAAAGTTGCCACGTAGGATTTCTAGTGGGTTCATCGAAGATGGCACTTAAGTGTCTCACTTTCTAAAAAAAAAGGCACTTAAATGTTACTTTCTTAACTTTTGGCACTTAAATGTCTATTCGTATCAAGTTTTGGCACTTGGGGAGTGCTTTTCCCCAAATAAATATATCGAAATGCCTTTTGTCGGTTGAGAGTTGATGGTAATATTGGAAAAGCATAGGATGACATACAATAATCTACATGGTCGAAGGTCTTCTCAATGCACCAATTGTACAACCAATACAAAGCGAAAGAGCCGACTCCAAGATAGAACATAGCCAAAAGACAAGCTAGAGAACGAGAGTGAAGCGATACAAGACTATCCACTGACTAAGACACAAGAGATCGTGCTGATAGTGTACGTATAATCAGCGCAGCTATTATTCCTAATGCATAACGAGCGCAAGCAGGTACTTTGGGAAGTTGCATTTTCGGAATGCAAGTTCCGGTTATTGTTCATCTTGTCCAAAACCACCGCATAGAAGCCGATTGGAGGGTCGCGCGTGCCAACGACTGCTGCTTAAGGGTCGCCGGACCTCATGCAACACCTAGGTTGCGTGACCCAAGTAGCCGTCGCCTGAATCGCGTGACCCGGCGGCCGTCTTGAGGTCGTGCGACCTTAGGCCACAGCGTGACCGCAGCCACTTAAGGTCGTGCGACCTCAGGCCACGGCCGCCGAGGTCGCGCGACCCCGTGACGGCCCCCGAGGTCGCACGCGACCCGGGCGACAGCCCACCCGAGGTCGCGTGACCCCAACGGCCATCCCCTGAGGTCGAGAGAACCCGAGCGGCCAAATCTAGCCATCTGGCCGCCAGATCCGGCAGTTCGGCCGCCCGATCCGGCGGTCCAGTGGCCAGACTTCAAAAATAAAAAAACAATTTTTTTTGTTTTTTTTTAATTTAATAAAAGTCATTTACAAATGCAAATTTTACCAAATGGTATTTTGGCCAAAGTTGTTTCTCAATGCAAATTTTACCAAATGTTATTTGCATTTCGGAAAACCTCATTTATATAAAGGTATTTGCATTTTTGCAAATGCATTCCCCAAAAGCCGAACCAAATGGGCTCATTGTCCCCTTGCAATCTTAAGTAAAAATAAATATAGGGTTTATCCATAATTTTAAATCAGAAAATTCGTTGACCAAAGCTTCTTCTAATCAAAGTTGGAGGAAGACATGGCCCTTCTTTGTAGGTTTTTAATATGATCCAGTTACTCTAATGCCTATTAATTACAACTTTCCACACCATCCAACGTATTAATTTTGGCCCAAATACTAGTATCATGACACAATAGTGGAGGTATTTATTGAGATGATTTACAGACATAGGTCGAATCATAATGATTTTCACCCCCTCGAAAACTCAAATCATAGATTGAAAGATTGATGCATGGAAGCATGCATGCATTTATTGATTTTGCATATTGCTATATGAACTTGTTATCCCTCTCTTTGCACTTCACCACCTAATTATTTTCTTGATCCTTCACGAGGAATTTACAAGGGCAAAATTACCAAACAACTCCAAAACCTATTGTGCTCGTATAAATTCATTTCTAAACATTTTAATCACGTCAATTTAGTCCTAAATATTTTCACGATTTGTCAATTTAGTCATAAACTCTTTGTCAATTTAGTTATTTCGGCCAATTTTGGCCCGAAAAACACTGACGCGGGTACCACGGCTGCTACTACTAACTACTACTAACTACTACTACTACTAACTACTACCACTACTACTACTACCACCACCACTACTACTACTACTACTACAACCACCTACTACGACGACCACCTACTACTACTACCACCTACTACTACTGCTACTATTGTTGACTAAATTGACAATTTGTCCAAAGGTTTAAGACTAAATTAATATAATTAAAATATTTAGGCTGATTGGCAAATTGTCAAAATATTTATAACTAAATTGGCCAAGTTAAAAACTTAGAACCGAATTAGCACAAGTGCGATGGATTTAGATTTTTTTTTTTTTTTTTTTGATATTTTCCAATTTACAAGTTAACATAGAACACTCTCATTTTATCGTGAACTTGTTTAATCCGATCATGATATAGTTGAGGAACTTCATGAATAACAGGTTTCTCACTATACTTAATTGCATAGGATACTAAAAAATAATCATGTTACAAAGTCCTGGACGTGTGGTTAGTATTGGATGTGGTGTCGGCGAATATATTATCTTCATAAAACTGATATGCCTAACCGACCTAAGTTTCATATATGGAAACAATGATTATATGTCAAGAAAGCGATGGTATGGGAGACTCCAGAAACATGATAAGAAGATGCGTCCTAATCATGCCAAACATGATTGCTAGAATGACGAAGCCCATCACATGCTCCAGTTTCACTGTTCAAATTGTTGCACGATGAAGGGAACAGCATGTGAGCATTTGAGATCCTGACCAGTTGAGTCCCGGTAGAGAGAGGGATTTTGCGGCGTCTTTTCTTGGTTTCCCATTTCAGATGGGGACCCTTTGATTTCATACGTTTAACTAAAACGTGGAGGCATTAGAGACGATGAAAAAAGGGCCCTCCACTCATTATTATCTTGTCTATTATTTTCCTTATATTTTGCACATTTTTCCTTATGTCCGCAAGCAACATTTTGCACGAAAACTAGGGGGGATAAACATTGAAACATTGTTAGGTGAGCTCATGATATGGGATGGATAGGTGGATTTTTATTAGATGCATTGCATGCTCGAGCCCTTCGGTTGATGTAATCTCCATTCATGCATGCTGGGCTTTTCCGTCCACCTAAATCTTGATTTGTGAGCATGACTCCTGAGTCATTATATATGTGTTTGGAGGCACTGTAAAATTTTTGTCAACCATCGCCTAAGTTTAAATTGTTAAATGAATACTGTTATACTCCCTCTTGAGCATAAACTAGACTTTGAAATAAGATTTAGAAAGTGAGCACCATTTTAATATAAAAATACTTTAAATCTCCATCTCATGCATAAACAACCTGTTTTGGATTTATGGATTAGTTATTAGTTGCAAAACCAACAGGTTCGGTTCTCCATTTCAATTTTCCGTAACCAATGTTCATGGGGTTGGTTTCTAATTTGATGTATGAAACCAATCACTCATACTAGCATTAAAGCTTGTGATCAAGAACTGAGTCAACTTGGTTTCGATTGCCCCCGCTAAAACCGAAGCACATAAGTTGAAAATATATATTAAGCAAATTTTTCGTGGGATCACTAATAAGTATTTAAAAAGCTTAAATCTGTTATTTAATATCTCAAGCATGGTATTCACACTAAATCTCACTAAACAACCTTGTAAGTCTCCGACACCCTTTTGTTGTGTGTGCGCACGGCATCTTCCTTCCCCTT
This sequence comes from Eucalyptus virginea, assembly GCA_014182375.1. NCBI lineage: Eukaryota > Viridiplantae > Streptophyta > Magnoliopsida > Myrtales > Myrtaceae > Eucalyptus > Eucalyptus virginea. The sequence goes on along the minus strand of CM024517.1, from coordinate 16,282,668 downwards.
CTCCCAAGGACAACCTGCAATTACTTAAATTCAAATATGATGTCACTGCGCATGTCAGCCACGACATGAACAAAGACCCGACAGAGAGACAGAGAGAGAAACGGGGTAGATCCGATCGGAAGGCTACAGGGTTTACGATCGTTGATTGCGATTTTGGTGGCAAAATCCTGTGTGAAAGGTCGAAAAGGTGGACATTTTGCCCCGTTGGGATTAGTTACGATAAAATCTTCTTTTGAGTCGAACAGCCCCGACATCGGTGCTGCGTATTTTACCTGGATTTCAGTCTCGATTCTGCTGAGAAAGACGTAGACTAGATCCAGGCTCTTGACATTTCATCCCCCTCATCCTTCCGTTTTTCTGTGGTTTCCGTGATCATGTCAAACTTCTTCATCCTTGCACTACGACTAGCCTAAGCAAATTTCTGTCTATTCTCGTTATCAGTCTTTTCGTGTTTCTTGACTTCAATATTTTAAAAATTAAGCCGCGGTATCTCTATCGTGCCCGGAAAGTAACTTTGAATTTCTCATATAAAATCAACATGTGAAGTGATAATTTTAGTTGAGCCATGGTATCAGTGAGAGTTGATTGGTTGACTAAATTGGATGAAAACATCAAGGTTTCGCTCTTTAATAGAGTGCCCATTGAGTTGCTTGGAGTGCCCATTGAGTTGCTTAGTATATTCTTTTTTATCTTTATTTTTTGTCATTTAGTTTAGGAGTCCTACCCAACTTTTTCTTTAAAAAAAAAAAACAAAGTATAATAAAGAGGACTCAAAGTTTCGCAATGTACATCATTTTTAATAATTATACGGTTCATTGAAACTTTTGGCCCTGTATACTTTGCATGGATATGAGCAGATTGCCCTATCTAGACATTTACGTCCATCAGAAAAAAACCTAAATGCTGTCCAATTTACTGTAGAGGATAATTCATATAATTATACCATGACATACATGAAAATAATACATATCTTACTTGACAGCTCTTAGAAAAACATAAATGAATAAGTTTGAAACGAATCTAATGCTTCACTGAATAACTGTACAAAAGTATTTCGAGCATGGTATGTCGGTTATATCCTCTAAATCATCTGACACGTTGCTAATTTTCTCATCATCCAGAATAAGGTCAAGAAGTATGCAGTCATCTCACATTATGAACTCATGCCACAATGATAACTAGAACACGAGCTTTTCCAACAGCAATTTATGTCATGCTTATATAGCGTTGGTTTACTATAAGAAATCAATAGCACGTCGTTTGTCTTTCATTACGTATCAAATTATCCTCTTACGAACCCTCTTTCTTGCTGGGTTTTCTGCTACTATAGCTAGAATCACTCTTTTCACCACATAAGATACAGAGACGATCTTGCAGGCCGACGTGGTCCTGCAACGATAATGCCATCGCAACCTATGGGAGCCACACAAAAGGTGGTCGGCACTGTTTCTCTTTGCCCCATTCGCCTCACGTGCGTGAAACTGCACCCGATTCTTATTCGCCCGGTTATGGCATGATCTAGCTTGTCTCTGCCAATCGAAGGGCACCGTCCTAACTGACACCGGCAGTGACGTCAAAATTAGAAAATAATTAGTAATACCATAATAATATATTCATTGAATATATGTTTTTGAATCTAAAACCTCCATGCAATTAATGGTTGCACTTGTTTGTTCCTCGACCCCATGTGAGTCTTGTCAGCTTAGAAATAGAAACCTAGAAATTGTTCATTTCATAATATTGGGGGTGCAACTTGTGTGTAGGTGTTGTAGGGTTCTGTCGTGCCTTGTGGTGCACTTACTCATAAAATGAGAACATTAATCATATAATGATCTTGTGTTCACAATCACGTTTGACAATTCCCTATTCATAGGTATGCAAAGTGTTGGATGATTTTGTCATTTTTTCATCTCAAAAGTTAGCTTAAAGAATGAGACTTTTCTTCGTATTTATAAATCGACTGCCAACTTCTACAATCAAAATTCAAATAATCTCCTTCTCATATATCAGGCCTTGACTGAACGTTGGATTAAAGAGTGATATGGCTAGTAGAAAGCACAAGAGTCCAGAATAGCACCTCACTTTCTTATTCAATGTGCTGTTTCATATGCCCCGGCCGACTAATTCAATCAGTAGTTGGAAAGCCCAAGTGGGGCCCTATCAAAATCATGGTCGACCTAAGAAATTTACTGAAAGAAAAATCCAAATACCGAGTGACGTGCTCGGTGACGACGATAATAATCTCAAAACCCCTATAAATTGAGACGCTCCCTTCACTCCAGTCCCACACCATCGGCTCTCTCTCACACATCCTCTTCTCTGAAACTAGTGACACAATGTCTTCCAGGTACTTGCTAGTTTTGCTCCTGGGAGCGGTGCTTTTCGCCGCTGCCGTCCTCTCCGACGGCCACCACCCTTTCAAAAAAGAGCATAAACCACACCACAAACACCACCACAAGCACCCCCCTGGTGGTCGCCGTCTCTTGGACACCGTCGAAGCCGAGGACTCGCACAAGCCATTCCCTAAACACAAGCCCCCACACCACGGCCACCCTCACGAGCACATTCTTGTCGAGGAGGCTGAAAAGGAAGACTCCCACAAAAAGCCATTCCCCGGCAAGAAACCGCCCCACCACCCCGGCCACTTGCTTGCCGAGGAAGTGGAAGCCGATGAAAAAAAGAAGCCATTCCCCGAGCACAAACCCCCTAAGAAAGGCGACAAGCCACCACCAAAGCACAAGCCGCCCCACGAGGGACACATTCTTGTAGAGGAGGTGGAAGAGGACTCGAAGAAGCCATTCCCTGAGCACAAGCCGCCCAAGAAAGGTGAGGAGCCCAAGAAGGGAAAGGGAGAGAAGCCGCCACCAAAGCACAAGCCACCACACGAGGGACACATTCTCGTAGAGGAGGTGGAAGAGGACTCGAAGAAGCCATTCCCTGAGCACAAGCCGCCGAAGAAAGGTGAGGAGCCCAAGAAGGGAAAGGGAGAGAAGCCGCCACCAAAGCACAAGCCACCACACGAGGGACACATTCTGGTAGAGGAGGTGGAAGAGGACTCTAAGAAGCCATTCCCTGAGCACAAGCCGCCCAAGAAAGGTGAGGAGCCCAAGAAGGGAAAGGGAGAGAAGCCGCCACCAAAGCACAAGCCACCACACGAGGGACACATTCTCGTAGAGGAGGTGGAAGAGGACTCTAAGAAGCCATTCCCTGAGCACAAGCCGCCAAAGAAAGGTGAGGAGCCAAAGAAGGGAAAGGGAGAGAAGCCGCCCCCAAAGCACAAGCCACCCCACGAGGGACACATTCTCGTAGAGGAGGTGGAAGAGGACTCAAAGAAGCCGTTTCCTGAGCACAAACCGCCCAAGAAAGGTGAGGAGCCGAAGAAGGGCAAGGGAGAAAAGCCACCACCAAAGCACAAGCCACCACACGAGGGACACATTCTAGTAGAGGAGGTGGAAGAGGACTCAAAGAAGCCTTTCCCCGAACACAAGCCCCCGAAGAAAGGCGAGGAGCCGAAGAAGGGCAAGGGTGAGAAGCCGCCGCACCACAAGCCACCACACAAGCCACCCACCGAGAACTGAGTATGCGTTCTTCAATGAATGTATATGACGTGTGCTTTTCACGGGTCAAATAAGAGCTGGTCCATAGAGTGTCTGGCACTACCGTGTTAGCTGGTTCGCTGTTTGTGCTCCATGCGATATGGCATGTATGTACTTTGCTTGGGCAGGTCCTTTGACTTTGTCTACGTTGATATATGCTGAGTACTTGCTAGCCATGAGCTTTCCTTTCTAAAACTCTTCTAAGTGTCCCCTTCTGCAATCTAACCTTGCCATGTCCCGCGAGCACGAAAAGTTTGTTCATACTCCTAAACCCTCAGCAAACATAGATGCACGACTGGAATCTGATTAATAATTAATGAAAGACGTAAAATAGAAAGTTGATTTGCATTATTCATTCGAAAAAGTCATGCGGAAAGTATTTATCGGAGTGCTTAGATAGGACGTGCTTATTCAGAAAAGACACAGCAGATTTTCATCCAAACAGGTGTACGAAGTACAGCTTTAATCCAAAAAGCTTGGTTTGATTATCTAAGATCTAAAAATGGTGATCAACTGCTTTTGACTCCCTTGTGAAGTATGAGAAGGAATAATGAATTTTTCGACATACTGATAGTTGTACATACATGAGATGATAACAATGGATTGTAGGGAAAATATTGATTCGAATTGGGTAGAACATTGAAGTCAGATCTTTAGAGCAATCAAGTCAGACTTTAAGAGGTGATATTACTTTATTTGAAGATTTATTTGCTTCACAATTGTTGTTAATGGTCATCGGAAAATTTTCTCCAAGATATAATAAAGTCTTAAATGAGAATACTAGTTAGTAATTCTAATATTTCTCCAATGTCTCTCTATAAAACATTTGGAAAAGATGATTATATATCTTTTGAAAGAAAACAAAAATGGGAAGAGAAAGATTGTGAAAAGACTTGAAAGTTCTGCAAAGAATTGAATTGAATAATTATATTTGAATGGATACAACCTTCAAAGATGAAGAAGTTATTTCCAAGCAAACACAATCTTTCAAAGGTTGTAAGAGCGCCTAATAACTATTAGGCAAAAATAATAAATTATATTAAAATAATTAAAAAGTAACCGTCACTCTATTATGAACAATGACATTGTTTCAATAGGATGCAAAAGTTATTTTATAATAATAATAATTATTATTTTTTTGGTGACCCAAGATCCGCCGGGCCCGATTTTTGTTTATGCTAATCGTTAGCCCATGGCCCGTACAATGTGCAATGCACCTCGGACCAAACATCAATACTTGGGGGGAAGCTAGCACATGACCTCACCACCATGGCCCCTCACTTAAGACGTGTTAGCAGCTGTGGAGTTTCGACTCTGGGACCTCTGCGATGAAATGCCCAAAGCCGAACCAATTCAGCTGCCCACCGGTGGATGTTATTTTATAATTATTAATTTGAATTTTAATGAATAAAAAATAATGGTTGTTAATTAGTGCAAAATCTCGTTCACATATGCACTCACATCGACAAGGCACCTCTTAGTTTGTTTTACAAACAAACTACAAACATAGGTGAATTAGAAACATCAATTTTTTCTATTTAGATAACTACTGAAGACTGTTAACAGAACCGTATTATTCTAAAGAGATACTTACCGACGACCAAAAGCTACACCACACGTCCCAACAGATTGATCCGATTTTGCTTTTTAAAGATATGCTTCAATTGACGTTTGACAATTTGGCCATCCTAAATAGATACCTACCGACGACTAAAAGCTACACTACAAGTCCCAACGGAATGATCCGATTTTGCTTCTTACAGATATGCTTCAATTGACGTTTGACAATTTGGCCTAACTGCTTTTGGACTGATTTACCCAATGGCCCACTGATTCCTTCGTTTAGCACTTATGCTAGTCAAAATATGAATTTTCATATAACCTAATTGGGTCGAGCATTTCGGATGTACCTAGTTATAGAGTTAAAATGTGCCATAGTTTATTAGGAAAGTTCTAACAAAGTTAATTTATCTCTGTTTTTCGATGACCATTTTCATACTTCATATTTACACCGGTTTGCTATCTCTAGACAAAAACACCTAAAAAGACCAAATTACCCTCCCATACAAATACCCAAGCCTGCGAACCCTCTCATGAACCCTAGCCACTATTGCCGACAAATCCCTTCTCTCCCTCAACACACATCACCATCAGTTGCCATCAAACCCCTAGCCCACCTTTATAAATCTTCAAGCCTTGAAACTCTCCCAATTTCGATACCAATTTATAGAATCTAATGATATCTATAAGTTTATTTTCTAACAATGATGATACTTGATTTATCGTATCATCTCATAAAAAAAAGAAAAAGATAAACTCCACCATTTTCATAAAATCAGTACATTCACCACGTAAATTATGATTGACCATATGTTTGTAGGTAGTATGGTCCTGCATCCTATACATACAAACACCTATGTGACCCACCAAGGTGGCCGGTACCACCAATAGCTCAATATGCTCCCACTTGCCACACGTGCTTGGATTTGTAATGGTTCCAGTCAATTTGTATGTATATCCAAGACAAGTTATGTACTTTGTATTATTTTTTGACTAATTTCATGAACCCAGTTAATCAAAATGTTGAATCATGTGAAACCATATAAGAGTGGACATGTGATCTAACGGATATAGTGGTTCATATGTGAGACCATATAATGTAACGATTATAGTACATCAAGCTCATACGTATCTAATACATGCAATACTGGTGGATACTTGACGTGAGTCCCCTTGCAACGTGGGACAATACCGTGAAGTCAAAAGAAGTCTATACTATCCTAGGCTTACCAGCCCAATTCCAATTCCCCCGGATTTTATTCGATGTTGTATCCTATCAATTAATGCCTCCTTTGTTGGGTACCCTGCCTAATTTAAGGTCACAGTCCCAACTGATATGGGCAGTGACGTCATATTAAAGCAATTTACTAATTTGAATGTGCTTTATATTCAAGACACAATCCCTAAAAATGAGGCCCTCGAGTGAATACACTCCTTTGTATATCGCCCAAGTGAGCATAAGTTTTTCTATAAAATGAACAAAGTTGCACGGTAACGACTTCGGATAAGACAAGCTAGTAGTTTGTTATGCTCTTAGGAGGTGCAATCTGTACAAGATAAAACAAAGTTGTTTATTCTCTCCGTGCGCCGTGATTTTTGCTTGTAACTTAAGAACGTCGATATTGACCAAGTGCGTAAGTTTTAAGAACAAGGATTTTAGCAATTCTATCGTCAGTGAAGAATTTCTATTGCACAAACGCTATTGATCTCGTGGTGTCGGTGAACTTGACATAAACTCTTATTAGGTCTATCATTAAAGTGGAAAAATTTATTGAAACCACACTTTAGATCGATGATATGTAAAAATTACAATCACATTGGACCATAGGCTGATGATCACGTTCGATATATCATTGAAGAACATGAAATATTTTGGAGAAACAGAATTCCTTTTCAATATATTTTCATATCTCTTCTTGATACCAAGAAACACACGCACACACACAAGAGAACCCTACTTTAGGTTAATCCTAAGATTCCCTTTAAATAAAGAAGCACAACAGGTAACAAATTAGTATACAAAACTTCCTAATTTAGTTCCAATTTATAGCTCACACCAACACTCCCCCTCAAGTTAGTGCATAAATCTCTTCGATGCCCAACTTGTCAAGTGTGCTATAGAAGATCTTGCTCAATACAACCTTTGCCAGTATATCAGCCCCGTTGATCTTCATATTTAACAAAAGGAAATCGAACTATCTCGGTATCCAGATTCCATATAATAAAATGTTGATCTACCTCAATATACTCTCTACGATGGTGCTGAATTGGATTGTGAGAAATATCAATGGTTGCCTTATTGTCGCAAAACAAATTCATCTTAGACTTAGGAGCGAAGCCAAGTTCTGACATCAACCTCTTAAGCCAAAGAAGTCACAATGTCCTTTGGTCATTCCCGTAAATTTAGCCTCTACACTCGACAACACTATCACTTTTTGTTTCTTGCTTCTCCAAGTGACTAAATTCCTTCTCAGTAGGGGTATACAAAACAAACTGCCCAAACCAAGAACTGCTTGGACCAGATTGGCCAGTGTGTTCCAGTTTCCAAGAGTATCGGTTCGGTTCCAAGTTCCTAAAAGTGGAGTTGATTTTTGAACGGTATGGTTCCCGGTTCCAAGGGAAAACCAAACTGGACCGATTAAATGTATTTTATTTATTTCTTCAAAAAAAATTAGTAAAATATGAAGTAAACACAATCTTGGTCCAGTTTCAAGTAATGAAAAAAAAAGTAAAGGGAAAAAAGTAATCATGAAAAAATCAATGATCATTTCCATTGCTTAGACTGATGATTCGATTCGGTTTTCGGTCCTACGACTAACCGGTCTAGTCCCTAATTCCTATTTTTGGAACTGGACCGAACCAACTGGATCAGGAACCGATCACCCCTACTTCCCACAAAAGTAAAGTTTCATAATATCGATTTCCTATTAGAAACACTTCCCGTCCAATCTGCATCTACAAAACCTTCAATTTCAAGATGACCATTCTTTGAAAAGAAAAGTCTTTCCTTGGAGCAAACTTCAAGTAGCAAAGGATTTGAACCACAACATCCATATGATCTTCATTAGGTTCATGCATAAATTGACTAACAATGCTTATAGCATATGTAATATTAGGGCAAGTATGAGACAAATAGATTAACTTGCCCACTAACCTTTGATATCTCTCCTTATCGATTGGTACCTAATTTAAATATTATCCAAGTCCGTGATTCTGAACAATTGAAGTATCAGTTGGCTTACAATCTAGCATTGCCACCTATATCAATAGATCCAGTACATATTTAATTTGAGAAAGAAATATGCCTTCTTTTGATTTGGCTACTTCAATTCCTAAGAAAAACTTGAGTCTCCTAAGATTCTTCATTTCAAACTCCGTCATAAGAGCAACGTCATTGACCTGGCATGTGAGCAATAGCCATGGCAGACCAAATTGAATTGGCAACCCTACATGGGCGGGATGAGACTCCCTCTGTAGCAGCAATCCTTGAGGATTTGACAACCAAGATGCAATAGATTTTGACCTAGAATCATACCATAAGTCTTCTACAGCCCATATCGCCATCAAGTTGGACAGCACTAGCTATGGCCTTCAGTTCAAAGTTGTTGAGATGTATACCTCTAGCAAAGACAAATTGTGATATATTAATGGGGACCTTCCACAACCCCAATTGATAGACCCAAGCTTTAGAAAGTGGAAAAATGAAGATTCAATAGTGAAAGGATGGTTGATTAATTCCATTGATCCAACCTTAATAGGTAACTTTATCAATTCCCCAACTACAAAGACGATATGGAATCTGGTTGCTATTACTTTTTTGATGGAATTGATACTTCTCAAGTTTATGATTTGGAGAGACATGTGACTAGAATGAGATAGGCTGGGGGGTAAGTACACTATCAGTGCCAAAAGTTGTGTACGACACTCACTTTGGTGCCAAAAGTTTCCATATGATCACTTAAGTGCTAAATTGGAGAAAAAACTATCACTTTGGTGCCACTGGCGAGAGATTCTGGCTAGATTAATTACGTGGCTTTTATATTTAAAAAAAAAATTGCATTGGCTTTAAAACGATGTCGTTTTCCATCCTCCTCAAAAAATGACATCGTTTTGCCATCATACGTGGACATCCTCATAGAAACGACGCCATATAGCTCATATGGGGATTGAAATTAGGTTTCTTTGTCGTTCGCCGCTCGGCCACCATCGTTTGCTTGCCATCACTCGGCAACCATCGCTCGGCCACCATTGTAGTTGGTCAACCAAGTGAGTGAGGAGAGACTGAGATTGTTTCTCTAGCAAGAAGTGGCAGGAAGAATAGGAGGCAAGGGGGGAGGAGGAGGAGGAAGAAGAGGGGTCGAAGGTGCCGCTGCTGGTGCGCTGCTGCTACTGCTGGTGCCATTGCCGGTGCCACTGCTGGTGTGTTGATGCTGCTACTGCTGTTGGTGTGCTGTTGTTCTTCAAGGAAGAAGAAGATGACATGCCTCTCTCTCTCTCTCTCTCTCTCTCTCTCTCTCTCTCTCTCTCTCAATTTGGGGATTTAGGGTTCTAAGTTGGGGGAAAGACGCCAAACGGCGTTGTTTTGTTGTTTGGATGCTGATTGTAATCTCCAACAAGCCACGTCAGCTTCAAAAATTAATAAAAAAGTGTCACGTCGGATTTCCGACCATTTTGATCGGTGTTGGCACTGGAATGACCATTTTTCAAATTTGTTGGCACTTAAGTGATCTAAAATAAACTTTTGGCATCAAAGTGAGCACCGTACACAACTTTTGGCACTAATAGTGTACTTACCCCGATAGGCTGGAAGAGCCATTGAAACTTACTACAATGGTCTTCAAGGCTTGTGGTGGGAGATGGATTTCCGCCACCCAAATCCATTCGTATATCCTACTAATATAGAGAGATACAGGTCAGCTATATAAGAAGATAGAGTGTATCTTTTCCTTGATGGATTGGATGATCGCTTGGATAAAGTCCGAGTTGATGTGCTCCAAATGCAACCATTCCCCACAATTAAGTAAGCTTATGCTCATGTTTGACGGGAAGATGTACAACAAGCGATGATGTTGACGAGCATAGACACCACACATGCACACACGCCGTTGTCATGGCGTTGAGGGGGATTAAGATAGGACCCAGGAAGTGCCAATGCTACGAATGTCCAAGATGGTTGTCTCTACAAGTGGTGGAAAGAATAGTACTATCCCAAGGCAGAAATCTCAAACAATTAGTCGATGCACTCACCATTGTGACATGAAACATAGTCATGAGATGTGCTTTAAGTTATATGGGTATCTAGATTGGTGTAAAAAACTCAAGGCACGGAAATAGGTTAAAGGTGAGGCAAATGGCAAAAAAGGAAATAACCTATATATATACTAATGATATTCTCTAACAAGGAAACCTCTAATCTCCATATATATACTTCATCACTACCCTCAAGCTAGAGCATCCAACTTGCATATGATTGGTGCAAATTTCTTTGAAATTTTGTGAGCAAGTGCCTTATAAGCCAAACCTTACACTAAACAAACCGGATTTGATAAGCGCTAAAGCAACACATGCTTAGAAAGTTGACATATTTTTCTCATACAAACTTGATAGAATCGTGTGGAACCCAACTTGAATCACAGCAAACTAAACTACATCACCCTACAATGCTCATCTTTGGCTACTTGATGAAGTTTGTTCAACTGCAACTCTCGTAGCTACTTGGATACTTGATGACATCACTCCACGACGCTCATCCTTGGCTACCCAACAAAGGTATGCTTGACTCCGGTGCTCACAGCTATCTAGATATTTGACAGCGACTTCACCTGTTGATGTTACTCACAATTAGAAGAGAGTACCCCAACGAATAATGTCCATAGTAGCATTGTTGAGTGTTGACAATATGAGGAAGTTACTGAAGATGAGACAACTAAAGATAGCATAAAGGAAGAAAAGCTAAGGTTTGATTTAATCCTTCTCTCTTGGTGGCTATGATACCATGAAGAAAAGGAAAGACTTGGAGAAGAAGAATTCTTTTCCAGTATATTTTCATATCTCTTCCTGATAAAAAAAAAAAAACATATAATTTAGCACATATATAATAAGAGAACCCTATATTAAGCTAATATTAAGATTCAGTTTAAATCAAGAAGCATAACAGACAACAAATTAGTATAAAAATTTCTTAATTTTAATTTTAATTTAAAAATCACGCCAATAATCATGTCGTCTCATAAAAAGTAGATAAATTCCACCTATTTCCATGATATTATTAGGTTCACCACATAGAATAATATTGTCCATATATTTGTATGTGGTATGGTTGTCTATGTGCCTCACGAAGGTGGTCGGTACTACCAATAGCTCATTATGTCCCCAACTGCCGCATGTCCATGGATTAGTAACGGTAGCAATAAAGTTGCATGTATTTCCTTGTCGAGTTATATACTTTGTATTTTTCTTGAGTGATTCTTTGAACCCAATTAATCACAATGTTGAATCGTGGGGGACCATATAAGCACCACATGTGATTTAACGGATGTAGTGGTTCATATGAGAAATCTTTATAATGTAACAATCATAGTACATCTAGCACATACGAATCTAATACGTTCAGTTTTCGTCGATACTTGATGTGGGTCCATTTGCCACGTGGAAAGGTTCTGTGAAGTCAAAAGAAGTCTATAATATAATTAGAATAACCAGCCCAAATATAAATCGCCCGCTTATAACTCAATCTTGTAGTTTATCTTTTTGTGCCACCTTTGTCGGGTGCCTTGCCTAATTTAAGATCACAGTCCCAAGTGACATACGCAGTGACGTCATATTAAAGTAATTTAATAATTTGAATGTGCTTTACAGTCCAGACACAATGCCCAAACTGAAGCCTTAGAAAGTGTGATAGCCAATACACTCCTTTTGTTTCTCGCCCATGTGAGCGTAAGTTAAACCTACCTATTTCACCGCCGTTAACAGAGGATGAAGAAAATGGCACCTTGCTGACTTCAGTACACAAGCTAATATTGTTTATTATAGTCTTAGGAGGTGCAATTTGTAGGATGATTAAATAGAGTAGTTTACTCTTTCTATGTCAAGTGATTTTTGCTCGTAACATAAGAACGATAACATCGATTATGTGTGTAAGTCTTAGTTTTAAATTGTCGAAATCTAGGTTGTCACAATTTTTCTCGAGATGAACCATCAAGGGAAAGTTAATGAATTACTAAGTACGCATGAGCGGTTGCTCATTAAAAAGACGGTGCAATTGCCTAGTGCAAACTTCCCCAAACCCATGCCAATGACAACTTGAATTTTAATTTAAACACGTAATATATCTTACCTTTTAGAGCTATCACTACTTATGGGTTGATTAGAGAGTATGCCTTACTTTTGTGAAACAAAGATTCTAAATGTGTGTCACGACCTCCCTTTCGAGCTCCCTTACGTGCGAGTGTGGCAAAGGCTAATGGCTTGCTAAGTATTAGGCTTAGTACGGGCTCTTTCAAGCCCATTAATTTACAACTTATAGTTCGAGTGTTTAACTTGCAAGTCAATTTTAAATATGAGTCGCTACTAATCGATTTGGGATGGGCTAATTAGAGACCCAAGTGAAATAGTGGGAGAAATATTTCACTCCTTCGCAATTAGAGAAATTAGGATAGATGACTTGGTTACACTAGTTAATCACTAATGCTTTTTCAATACTTAATCTTATTTAAATATCAAGTAAAACATTTATGTAGCATTTATATACCAATCATGAATTCTAGAAGTCAATTCTTCACCAAAGTAAGGAAATAGAAATCCATGCATCATAAGAGCGTAATTGGAATAAGCCAATATTTACTTCCAAGAACTTAAACATGATTCTTTTTTCTTTTTTAGGTTTTTCGATGCATTTATGGAGGAAACTAACCAAAAATTAATTTTTAGACCTTTTCTGATTTTTTTGGAAAACATAAATCATTTTTGGATTTTTTTATTTTAAAAAATAATTTTTTTCAGATTTTTGAATTAAAATAACAATAAAACAAAAGTTGACCCGGGTGGGTGAGACCCACGAGCCGGCCCGACCCGGATCCGCCCCGACCAACTCGGGTCGCACCTCCGGGGGGCTAGACGCGAGGTCCCCCTGTCTCCTATTTTCCTTTACTCTTTTATTCCTTTCCTTGATCATTTCCTTTATCTCTCTCTCCTTATCTCTCTCTCTTCCTTGTCTTCTCTTTTCTTCTCTCTGCACACGTCAGACTAGTGAGAGAGAGAGAGAGAGAGAGAGAGACCCATTTTGTCTTTATTCTTTTTTGACTTTCCTTTCTTCTCTCTTTGTTTCTCTCCTCTCTCTATCTGTATGTCTTTCGGGTCTCTCATTCCTTTGCACGAAATGGCTGAAACACTGCCGACCTCACCTTTCCCAATGACCGCCAGCTCAAACGTAAAAATAAGACTTAGACTTAACTAACTAGAAAAAGGAAAAAAAAAAACGAAAAAGGGCTCAAGAACGAGGGAGTCGCGCCCAGCTACCACCGCCGCTCTCCAACCTCGCCGGGCAAGAATGAATCGCTTGGGGAACCATGATGCATGCTGATAATAACCATGAAACGAGGCAGACCGAGCAAAAGATTTCAGTGGAAATCTACAAAAACGTATTCGACAAACCATGAACACCAAGAATGGATGGAAAGCCAAAAATGAATGCATATATCTCAACCGGGCATTTCCACAAGCACATAGGGTGCATCGGTAGGGGGTTAGAGATGAGGATAACGCGCTTGATATCAAGCCGTGCTTCAAAGCCAATGGCACCCGAGACCTTGCGATCGCAGTTCGCACCAAAATGAGGTTAGAGACTGACCCGACCCGAAGGATGGCGGCTCAGCCGACGGGCCCGAAACAGAGTACGAAACAAGGTACTAAAGGTCTTCGGTTGAAGGAGCCCTACCCGGCTCGACGGTGTCAGACGGCGAACGAGCTCGACAGATCGGGCTACATCTGCTCGCCTCGATTGTCTCCGAGTCGGGTCTCTTGAGAAACCGACCCTAAACCCATAAAAAGCACAAACCCAAACGGAACCTACCACGGCTTTGATGCGAACAAAGCACGACGACGGCCGATGACTCTCCCCTTTATTCCACCCTTACTCGCGACTCTCAGCTCACCCTCGCGGTCTCTCAAGTATTTCTCACCCTTTCCACCTCTCCTCAGATCTGGCCTTTCTCTCTCAGCAAGTAATTTCAAGAATTATTAATATGCATCATTGCTCATGCAAAATCATGCAACATCATCCAAGATGCAATAATTATTAAATTTTGACATTGAGGTGTAGAGATAACAGTCTTGATTAATCCTAAACGCAAATTACTGTATGTAATGCATGAATAAAAAAGTTGATGTTGGACCTTAAGGCTCAAAGGTCTGATGCCCCAATACGCCTTGTTAATGCGAGGAATAATGCAAAAGGAATTAAAATATCCTTAGGTTCACGTGACATCTTGGATTATCACGTTAACTTTGGAGTTCTGAAGCAAAGCATTGGCATTATATCTAGAGGCGCCTCTGTGAGATAATTCAAGTTTTCACATATGTATCTAATAATTGCTCTCCCTATTTGATGCATAGTTTGGTTCATTTCTACCCCATTCACCATTCTAAAAGCCTACTAGGAGTAACTCTTTATCCACACTCTCTGGCCCCGGCGACCACTCCTCGCGCTAGTTGGATTGGGTCGTTATAGGCCCACTAGCTTCCCCGTGGTTCGTTCCGAATCATCCACTTGCTAGAGAGGGTCCCACTTTGATACAATGTTGTGACATCCTCGATTAAATCACTTGATATTTTGTCCACTTCGACCCATCCTATACCAAACCTCACGATTTTGTCCTTTTGCGTACAAATGGGTAATTTCCTACAAAGTCACTCATCCCGGTAGTGTTCCACCCAATTAATTTTGGAGTTTCAAAGCAAAGCCTTATCATTCCGTCAAATTGGCGTTTCCATGATATAATTCCAATTTTCACATATATATCTATAAATCGTCCTCTCCTTTTTTGGTGCGCAATTTGGTTTATTCTTGCCCCTCACCATTTTAAAAGCCTGCTAAGAGCCACTCGTTGTCGAGACCATCTAGTCTCAACGACTCCTCCATCCTCTCGCTGAGCCAGGTTGTTACAGTTTGATAACTATAGGTTAGGCAATCAAATAATGGCCTAAAATCAAATCTAACCTATTATTTATGCAATTACTAAACTAACCTTAATTAGGACTAACCTAGGGAACCAAGAGACTTATGGCACAACACAAGGTGCAAAGGAAAGAGCCACCAGTGGGGATTTTAAATAGGGGTGAGTGTGGTTCCCGGGTAGAACCGGGAACCGGAGAACCGAACCGGAGGTTCCGGTCCGGTTCCCGGTTCTTAAGGGACCGGTTCCGGTTCCCGGTTCCTTTTTCCTGGGAACCGGCGGTTCCGGTTCCCATCGGAACCCGGAGGAACCGGCCGGCTAGGGCTCAAGCCCCAAATAGAAAATGCGGAGGATCAATTACCCTTTACACTTTCACACTCACAGTTCCCTGAGTCTCTCACGTTTTTTGCCTTGTCCGTCGCCGACGCCGCTCGCCCTCGACGCCGCCGCCGGACGCCGGACTGGGCGCCACACCCGGCTCGTCTCGCCCTTGCCTCCTACTCCTTGACGCTGTCACCCCTCACTTGCCTCGTCGCTCGCCGTCGACGCCGCCGGTGGAGCCGCTCATCCCCTCGGTGGAGGCCGCTCGCCGCTCGCGCACCCTCGACGCCGCTCACCCCGACGCCGCTTGCCTAGCCGCCCCGACGCCGCTAGTCCGGTCGCCGACATCGCTCTCTCGCCATTTTGCGAGTTAGAAGCTCGGATTTGGAGGCGTTAAGAGGTGGTTTTGGGGGAGGGGAAATGGAGGTATGGTTCTAGGTCGTCCCCGATCGATACTTTCGCGGAGGAAGGAAACAAAGATGCTGAATCTCGAGCTGTGGCTATTTTTTTTTAGCGCATTTTTAATTTTAGATAAAGATGGGGTTCTTTCCGGCGGGGATTGTGAATACGGGGTTTTAGATTGCTATCTGCTCGTCAAAATTCAGGCTAGTAATATAATCTTGTGGGCCGAATTTCTTTTTCTGCAGTCTTGTTCAGAGGCTTCGGCAGCTGAGAAGCTGAGAAGCGAAGGTGGACGATCAATGACTTCGACTTCGGCAAGCCTCTCGGATGAGGGAAATTCAGGCATGTTTACTTGGCAAGAGAGAAAAGGGTTAGTCAGAGAGATCTATTCAATTATTGTTGGTAGCGAGATATATCAGCAGTTGAACTTTGTGTGTGTGTGTGAGAGATTCATGCAAATATTTTTTGTTTTTTTATACAATAAAGCTTTTGTCTCAAGTGATTCTCCACTTTTCCACCCATATCCTCAATATCTTCATTTTTCTTATCTAAATGCTGCACTTGGCTCTCCCATTTATACATTTCATGGTAAGATGTATGATGCACTTGGTTGAATCTTTTATGACCAGAGAAGCTCAGTCAGATTTAAGTGAAAAGACTACAACTGAAATGGTGGCCAACGAACGGGGTTCAGAAACAGGTCTGCAGATAATCGAGCATGAAGAAGATACATCTTCACGGTTAAGCAGTGCCAGATGCACCAAAACCAATTCTCAGCTTGCAAAAGATTGTTCTGTAACGTCTTCACAAAATCAAGGTCCTTCAGACCAAACTATACATATATCTGCATTGTCATATTTCTTTATGTTCTCTAAACCAAAGGCCTATCACTTTCGGATGTTCATGCTAAAGTCCATAACTACACAAAAGGAAAAGTTCACTTTTGCTGATAAATATCGAGCTTCGTACGGTCTCGGCATCCCGAAGTGCGGACATACTATAATTTGACGGCTATGGAGACAAGCTCTTATGGGCTGCTAGCTGGCTTTATCATGCAACTGGGGATCGATCATACCTGGAATATGTTGTGCAAAATGGAAATAAATATGCAAACTTTGGAAGTCCAACTTGGTTTTGTTGGGATAAAAAGCTTGCTGGAACCCAGGTATCTTTCTGATTTTCTTCAATCAACAAATCAGTCATACCAATACAAATGTTGTATCCCTGGAGGAATCTAAAGATGTGTTGCTTCATCTTTTATGATCAAAGATCTGGTTTGACTCGATGAAAGCCTTCACATAACTATTACACAGTAATGCTCACTTTGGGAATCATTTTTGCTTCTTTCTTTTTTATATTTGTTTATTGCTTCACTTGACTAAAAACATGTCTGCCTTTTCTGCAGTTGGGTCATGGTGATTTTTCTGCCACAAATACAAAAGTAGTGCGCATGGTGAATACTCTTGCAGTTGATAATGAGGCAAAGCAAACCATTCAAGGGGCAGGTCTCCTGCTTTCAATGCACTAGCTGCTAATCTTGAGAACCCAAATGCAAGAAATGTCTCAACTCCACCACCGGTTGTCGGAAGATCTTTCCAAAGTCTGTCACCCCTGATTCAGCGAACCTGGCTTCCAAATCTTCAGCTACAACAGCTATCAATTCCACTTTTGAGAAATCACCACCAATACGAGAAGTCGTCATACCCAAATCTATCAAAGGTATGTCATAACTTATAAATTAATGCTTAGGGAAATACACCAACAGCCAACTATTGTTTCTATGGAGTTTTATTTGATCATTTTGTTTTACCGGGCAGTGAGTCCCGAGACACCAAAACAGAATTCAGAGCCTAATAACAAATAGAACTCATGCTTGGTCGAAGTTTGTTGCTTGCATAAGTGATTTTCTTGTGTTTGTCGCAGCAAAAGTTGCTAAGTTGCCATCCTTTTTCTGATCTTGGCTTGAGCTGACATAAGAAGCTTTGGTTTGTCTTTTTCTTTCTTCGTTATAGTTCAAATCTGAAAATGAAACAAAAAAAAAAAAAAAAAAAGGAACTGTTGGAACCTGGAACCGACCACGGAACCCGTGACAGGGTAAGTTCCAGTTCTTGGTTCCAACGGGTAGGTTCCAGGTTCCAAAAAATGAGGAACCTGTACCCGAGAGTAGGTTCCAGGTTCCAAGCGGAACCTGTAAGGAACCGGGAACCGCTCACCCCTAATTTTAAAGATCGGCAATGGACGACGGTCTGCGATGCCTGGGCAGT
This sequence comes from Eucalyptus virginea, assembly GCA_014182375.1. Lineage (NCBI taxonomy): Eukaryota > Viridiplantae > Streptophyta > Magnoliopsida > Myrtales > Myrtaceae > Eucalyptus > Eucalyptus virginea. The sequence continues at coordinate 16,264,353 of CM024517.1, read as the reverse complement.
GACGTGAGGAGCTGTTGGACGTCTCCAAGAGGGTACAGGGCTGTTAGAGGATGTCGGACCCACTGGAGTTCACCGAGAACCTGCCAGTGACGATTTAGACGCCAAAGGTTCCAGCGGTGCTTGGGCTAATGCAGCCAGCAGGCAAAGCTCTGGAGGGATCCAAAAGACGCCTAGATGCTGCTGGAGGGGTATCATCGGAATGCCAAGAGAAGGAGGAGCACCGGTGTCATAAAGTATTTTCAGTGAAGAATTTTCTTTCTTGCCTTTATTTCTTTCACTGTGCAAATTTTTTATTAATAATATGGCTTCCTGAAACTTTTGACTCCAATACTCTTCAAAGAAGTGCGCAAACCGCCCTATTTAGATATCCATGTCCATCATAAAAAGCTAACGTGCCTCCTAACTTGCAGAGAAAAATTATAGAGTTATTACACACGAGAGCTATAAAAATACCATATGTCCTTCTATATCAAGACCTTCCTTACACAACCACTCTTCAAAGACATGGGTTAATCGTTTGAAATGAACCTAATGCTTTACTATTGAAGAAGTAGTTTGAGCATTCTGTATCGCAAATTTCTTCTACATCATCTAATAAGTTGCTAGAGTTGCTAGTTTCCTTGGCATCCAATTATGGTCGAGAGCTAACTAGAACATGAGCTTTTCAATTGGTAACTTATGGTATGTTTATATTGGTTTACTATTTAAAAAAAAAAATCAATACTATGTCTTGATTATGTGTGAATATATTCTTTTACAGTAACTCTTCTTAGTAGGCCATAGGATGGGTTACGTGGTACTATAGTTAGAATCACCTTTTCACCCTTGACATATGAAGTTCCAATCTTAATTGTAGATTTTCTTCTAGGTGACTTTTTTTTTCCTGAGGGATCTCTATGTTCATCACATAAAATTAGACATAAATGAGGAGGCATTGTGGTCCAAGAACAATAATGCCATTTCCACCTATGCAAGCCACAAAGGTAGTCGGCACTATTCCTCTCTACCCCAATTTCCGCTAAGGCTGATCTTTCCATAATAGGTAGGTTTCAAATCTTGAACCTACCATGTTAAGTCCGATTTTTAGTTTTGGAATTTGGGACCTACCTTGTAAACTATGAAACCTAGCATGTCTGTCGGGTCTAATTCTAGCGTCTTTTGGGAAATCGGCCAGGTACCTTTTTTCCCTTTATTTTTTTATCATAAACTATTTAAAAATATTTATGTTCCAATTTTACTTCATACTTTAAAAAAAAAAAAAAATTGTGCTAGATTCTCCATTCAAGAGAGAGGGAGAATGAGAAGGGAGGTTGTAATATGAGAAATAAGAAAGTAGTAAGGTTTGAGTTTCTAAATCAGATTCTAAACCGCCAATTGTAGAGTAAGTGAGTGGAACCTACTTGCACAATACCGATTCCAAATTTTTGGAATCAATGGAACTAGACTAGAATTGGCCAGCTCAGGCCGGTTCAATCTAATTCTCCGATAGACCTGGAATTGATATTTATCCCTAATTGCCACACATGGATGGATTGTCAAAGGTTACCATCAATTTGTAGTTGTGCATGCTTATCATGGACTGCGACGTGGCACGTGCAGCTATAATACAAAGTCACAAGAAGTCTACAAAGTGCCACTAGTTAAGTAGTATGTACCAACCCAATTTTTATTCGCCCGGTTATAACTCAATATAGGTTGTCTTTACAATTTCTTTTTCTTTGTCGGTGCAAGTTGAAGGTCACCACCGTCCTAACTGATATCGGCAATGACGTCAGATTAGAATTTAATTTAGTCGCATCATAATGCCACATATACTCAATTCAAGTTCTTTAAACTTATAGTCTCGAAAAAATCAATGATTGCACTTTATTTATTTCTCACCCCCATGTGGGGTTCTTTTTTAATCCACTGTGCTGATTTTTTTTTTTTTTTTTTTTTTTTTTGGAAATGAAGAAATGGGTCTTGCCTACTTCGAAATAGAAAAACCTATGATTCTTCGTTTATAATATTGGCTGTGCAACGTGCGTAGGTGTTTTAGGATTCTGTTGTGTCATGTGATGTGTTTACTAATAACATGGGAACATTAGTTATATAATATGATATTCACCGTCGCGTTTTCAAACCGGCTAGTGAATCCTAGTGAAGAACTTTTGTTGCGTAAATACCACATTGATGTGACATTGATAAAAATTTCACTTTCATAACAGCTACATTTGTTGGCAGTCGTGCATTACATGCATCAACGTGAAGTCATTATTTTTCTCAAATCCATAATGATTGGAAAAATAATTTACATGGACACTTTTAAATAGGCATCATATACGACAATTTCACACACAAAAAAATTGGTAAGTGTAAGCATAAAGCGACGCTCTTCATGAAAATTTGTCCACTCAAAGATGGATTAGCACATTGCAAAATTGGACTAGACATTCGATTAGAGAGTAATATGGCAAGTGGGGCCCAGTACAGCACCTCACTTTCTTTTTCAGTGTGCCGTCTCATATACCCTGTCCGATTTATTCAATCTCAGTGGTCGGAAAGCCCAAGTGGGGCCCTATCAAAGTCATGGTCGACCTAAGAAATTTACTGAAAGAAAAATCCAAATACCGAGTGACGTGCTCGCTGACGACGACAATAATCTCAAAGCCCCTATAAATTGGGACGCTCCCTTCACTCTAGTCCCACACCATCGGCTCTCTCTCACACATCCTCTTCTCTGAAACTAGTGACACAATGTCTTCCAGGTACTTGCTAGTTTTGCTCTTGGGAGCGGTGCTTTTCGCCGCTGCCGTCCTCTCCGACGGCCACCACCCTTTCAAAAAAGAGCATAAACCACACCACAAACACCACCACAAGCACCACCCTGGTGGTCGCCGTCTCTTGGAGACCGTCGAAGCCGAGGACTCGCACAAGCCATTCCCTAAACACAAGCCCCCACACCACGGCCACCCTCACGAGCACATTCTTGTCGAGGAGGTTGAAAAGGAAGACTCCCACAAAAAGCCATTCCCCGGCAAGAAACCGCCCCACCACCCCGGCCACTTGCTTGCCGAGGAAGTGGAAGCCGGTGACAAAAAGAAGCCTTTCCCTGAGCACAAACCCCCAAAGAAAGGTGATAAGCCACCACCGAAGCACAAGCCGCCCCACGAGGGACACATTCTTGTAGAGGAGGTGGAAGAGGACTCGAAGAAGCCATTCCCTGAGCACAAGCCGCCCAAGAAAGGTGAGGAGCCCAAGAAGGGAAAGGGAGAGAAGCCGCCACCAAAGCACAAGCCACCACACGAGGGACACATTCTGGTAGAGGAGGTGGAAGAGGACTCTAAGAAGCCATTCCCTGAGCACAAGCCACCAAAGAAAGGCGAGGAGCCAAAGAAGGGAAAGGGAGAGAAGCCGCCCCCAAAGTACAAGCCACCCCACGAGGGACACATTCTCGTAGAGGAGGTGGAAGAGGACTCAAAGAAGCCGTTTCCTGAGCACAAGCCGCCCAAGAAAGGTGAGGAGCCGAAGAAGAGCAAGGGAGAGAAGCCGCCCCACCACAAGCCACCGCACAAGCCCCCCACCGAGAACTGAGCGTGCGTTCTTCAATGAAACATATATGTCGTGTGCTTATCACACGTTCAAATAAGGGCTGTTTCTTAGAGTATCTGGTTCTTCCGCGTTAGCTGGTTGGATCTTTGTGTTACATGTAATATAGGATGTTTGAACTTTGCTCGGGCATTTCCTTTGACTTTCTCTACGTTGATATATGCTGAGTACTTGCTAGCCGTGACTTTCTTTGTTAAACTCCTGTTAGTGTCCTCTTATGCAATCTAACCTTGCCATGCTTGGGCATACTCCTAAATCCACAGGCAACATAGATGCGGGACTGAAATATGATTAACAGTTAACGAAAGACGTAAATACAAAGTTTATATGCACCATACATTTGAGAAAGTCATTCGGCGAGTGTTTATCGAAATGCTTAGATAGGACTTGCTTATTTAGAAAAGACACGGCAGATCTTCATCTAAGAAGGTGTACGAATTACACTTCAATTCTAAAGCTTGGTTTGATTATCAAAGATCTAAAAATTCTGATCAACTGCTTTCGATTCACTTTTGTGAGTACTATAAAGAATGAATAAAATTTTCAACGTACTGATAGCGGTACATACATGAGATGATAACAATGGATGTATTAGAAACATTAATATTTTCTATTTGGATAACTAAACTACTTAAGACTATGTTAACAGAACCATATTATTCTAGATAGACAATTTCTACTTACCCACGACTAAAAGCTGCACTGCACATCCCAACAGATTGATCCGATTTTACTTTTCATAGATCTGCTTGAATTGACGTATGACAATTTGGCCGAACTGCTTTGGGAGAGATTTACCAAATGGCCCACTAATTCCTTCGTTTAGCATTTATCCCAGTCAAAATATGATTTTTCTGTGTACCTAGTTATGAAGTTAAAATGTGCCATAGTTTATTTTGAAAGTTCTAACAAAGGTGGTATCTTTTACATTTGGACTAGAATTAGTTTCGCTTTTTTTTTTTTTTCGATGACCATTTGCATATCGTCACTTTTATTCAAATCGATTTGCTACTTCCACACAAAGCTTCTCAGACCAAATTACCCTCCTTACAAATACCCAAGCCCGCAAACTCTCTCACGAAGCCTATCCTCCATCACCAGCAAATCCCATCTCTCCTTCAGCGCGCATCACCATCCTTCGCCATTAACCCCCTACCCCACCTTTATAAATCTTCAACCCCCAAAACTCTCCCATTTATATATATAATGAAACGACATCCGCAGGTTTTTTTTTCTTATGAATGATCATATTCGATCTATTGTATCGTTTCATAAAAGAAAGATAAATTTCACTTATTTCATGAAATGAGTAGGCTTACCATGTATATTAAAATTGACCATATGTTTGTAGGTGGTATGGTCCTACATCCTATCCATACAAACACCTATGTGACTCCCCCAAGGTGGCCGGTACTCCCAATAACTCAATCTCCCCTCAATTGCCGCATGGATTTGTAGCTCGATCTTGCACACTATCTTTTAATGCCTTCTTTCTCGGGTACCTTGCCTAATTTGAGGTCACTGTCCCAAATGATATGGGCAGTGATGTCATATTAAAACAATTTACTAATTTATATATGCTTTGTATTCAAGACACAATCCCCAAAACTGTGGCCCGCGATGTTATAGTGCATAAACGCCTTCGTATCTCGCCCATGTGAGCATAAGTTTTTCTATGGAATTCACCTCGTCAAGGGAAAATGAACAAAGTTGCCCCTTACCAAATTTGGGAAAGACAGGCTAAAGCAGTTCATTATGCTCATAGGAGGTGCAACTTGTACGATGATTAAACAAAGTTGTTTACTTTCTATATGCCATGTGATTTTCACTCGTAACATAAGAACATTGATATCGATCAAGTGGGCAAGTCTTAGGAATTTCTGAGATTGAGGCATAAGAATTTTAGTAATTCTATGGTTAGTGAAGAATTTCCATTACCCAAACACTATTGATCTCATGGTGTCGGTGAACTTGACACAAGCTCTTACTAGGTCTATCATTGAAGTGGCAAAACTTATTGACACCACAATTTAGATCGAAGATACGTGAAAATTCATTCACATGAGCTAGTTCTCTTCAAGCATACACATCATTCGTCCACACAATAATGCATTACAATAAAAAAAAAGTCATACATTTCATGCGTTGACACGAGCTTGATACAAACCCTTCATATGATGCATGGATCTGTCTTATGGTAAACAATTGGCATTGATCTATTAAAAAAAACTCTTGCTCTCGTTATGTCAAGGTACTTGGCACACAAATTTTTAATTAGATCAATCATCAAAATGGGAAAATTTACCAGAACCACACTTTTGATTGATAATACGTAGAAAGTCATTCCCATATGTTAGTTATCTTCAAGCGTACACATCTTTCATCCATACATACTACTCAAGGACATATTGATAAAAATTCCAAATAACTTTCCACGCGTGGAAAGAAAATCACGGCCAAAAGAGAAAAGCAAAAGGTGCAACGGCACATCAATTTCTCTTCTCCAGTGTGCTCTGTGTTAGGTCGATTATCGTCCCCGATCTATTCAAGCTCACTTTGGAGCGTAGTCGTAAAGTTAGTTCTATTTTAATAATTCAAACCGTTAAGATGCTCTTGTCCGGTTACTATAACACAATCTATCTTGATATTTTGATACCTTTATGATGATAAAGACGATAGAGACGTAAAGTGTGATAAAATTTTGACAAATTGATTGAAATCGAAGACATACATTAGTCCATGTAAAAAGAATGTGAACGTCACGTTGAATGTGAACATCGCGTTGAGGGTGTCTAGCTCCCGTTGACTATCGGCTAATCCTTCACTTGACGTGAAAGCTTTCCCATCCCATGCAAATTAAGTAACTAATGGAGTACATACAAGTCTGTGCTTCTCGGCGACCTTAAAAACAATGTTCAAATGCAGCGGCCAGTCCTTCACCGGATGTGGAAGTGGTTTTGTCCTACACATACCGAGCAATCAATAGAGCGCATAGATCCGTGCTTCCAAGGACGACCCCAAAAAGGTACACGAATATGATAGACAAACCCAAAAACTTAGCAAGCTTCTCGCTAAAGCACCCATTTGGGGTTTTGATTTTCCTTTTTCGGTCATAAGGGTTTTGAATTTGATAGTTCCTCTTTTAGACTACAATAACATTTTTAAAATGGACTATGTAGCCTTTTTTTTTACTAGAATGTACTCTTATTTTAATTGCTAACTGAAATCAGGGAAGCAGTGTCCCCATCTTCTGAAGCAATTGCAATTACATTGACCCATAGAATGTGCATCAGACTTTCTCGAGACGAAATTCGCGAGGATTTTATTGAGGGGGACATGACTTTGAAGTTAGGTATGGAAATATGAGCATAACACGTGGGGGAGGTAGGAAAGATTGCCATAGACAAAAGCCGAAAAGCTAATTTAAAGTTCTTCTGAAGTATTTAAATGCATGCTATGTATTGAATTTTCCCATTAGGTCTTATGCGACGTGTAAAGGTTTCCCCTTGCTCTTAAAGTTCTCCTTGCGTGGCGTCACCGCTGATCTTAGCCATGACAGCCACCCTAGGGAGATTCTTGAACGTTGAATACGTGGAGAACATGAGGGCATCGGATGGACAAGATGATAATCGATTTTGGACTCTATATGATTTAACAAGCTGTGGTTCCATAACTTGGGCAAGCCTTTAGATTTCTTTGATCTAATTATATTATCCTTTTTAATGGTTGGCTTCTTTAGGCAATCTAATTCGAGACTTACAAGGTGAATGACTAATTTAAAGGCCATCCTTATTGAATCATTGTCAACTTTCTATGTCTTTTTCAATATTCTATAATTCTCTTCGAAGTGAGTCTTAATCTCTGAAAATTGAAGGAGATTTTTAATAGGAATCGTGTTGATCGCAGATTTACTTCTTTCTCCAACCATTTTTTGAAGAAGAAAATCAATTTCGAGTTTCAGTACCCGAACTAGAACTACTCTCATTTGGTGTTTCCACCCGAACCATTGATATTATCTACCAGATCAAAAGAAAATAAATTTGAATGGTTCGAAATTTTCCTTTTTATTTGTCCCTATCTGCCGCCGCAAGCCACAAGGCATGGCCTCAAACTGTCGGCAAATCGAGTCAAAAGAACTCCCGCGAATAAAGCTCACGTGACTTTGCTCAAAAAAAAAAAAAAAAATCAAGCTCACGTGACCAACGCGGGGTCTCCTTTCGGCTCCAATCGGCCCTCTCGGAACAGTTTCTAATTAAGGTTCCTGTACCCTTTTCCCTTGTCTGGAGGCTACCCTAATAAAGGTCACTTTCGCAGCTGAGATGGGCAGTGACGTCACATTTTAAACCTATTTACATGTTAAATAACGCAAAACACATTTTCATTTAATATGAGGATGCTACCGTTGATTAGAGCCGTTTAAAAAGTCCAACCTAAAATATTAGAGTAATAGGTGGAGGGAAACTAAGTGTATATGAGATATTTCTACATTGAATTAGGAGTGACACATGTTTCTAATATCATGCTTGAAAATCCAACAAAAAAAAATTGAAACTAATAAATGGAGCAAGACCGAATGCATTTGAAAAGTATATAAACTGCATTATCTAGCGATGTATGATATTTCAACATTAAATTACGAGTGACACGTGGATTTTAATTAACAGTTGTGGATGCACAAACAAAATGGTTGAAAACCTAGCTCCGATATCATATTTGAAAGTTTAATCTAAAAAAATTAAATGATAATTAAACAGAAAAAAACGTACAAAAAATATATAAATGTAATCATCTAGTGACGATAGATATTTTCAATGAGGGTTATGTCAATTTTTTTTTCTTGATCTTAACGATTTGTGCAGCTTGTAGCTTGTAGGATGTTCAAGGTCTTTCATGTCCGAAACTTATTTCTACTTTAAAGCCAATGTTGCAATGGGAAATGAAGAGAAGCACACCTCGCATGATGCACAGTATATTTACGTACGAAAACAAACATGTAATAATATGCACTATTAATTAATAAATTTAACTATTCTAGGCAACGAAAAATGAAAATTGGGAATATTCCCCGGGCGGAATGTGTGTACAGCGAATAAACCGGGGAAGCGATTCAAGGGTTTCGTGTGTATGCGGCGCGTGAAACATCGTGAAAAGAAACAGACGCAGTTTTCAACTTACATGCTGTCGGTGCAAATATCAATTATCAAAGCAGTATTATTAGCGACATACGCATTCCCATCAGAAATATAAATACATCACTGCATTTATGATCATATATGGCGATTACAAATCAACTTTGCGAACGCAAAAGTTACAACAGCAACTTTTGACTCGAATCCTTAAAGAGAGAAGCATATCAATTGGTTTCACTCACGTTGATATATCAGCTTGAAAAGTCTGATATGAGATTTTCTTCTGGCTCTCAATTCTCAACGCAAACAAGAGTGCTGGTTGCAAACATACCCCCTCAATCGCCTTGTGTTGAAATCGATCCACTCGATATGAGTCGGTCGCTCAGAGATGCTAAACTCAAGTCTCATTATCTCATCACCCATACATGTAAAGAACAAATTAACTATCTTACTACATTCTAAAGATTAGGTCTAGCTAGTTACGTTGTTATTGAGGTATACATTCTAAAGGTCATGCAATCTTTCATACTGGTTGCTCAGCCAAATTCATTTCCCACAAATAAAATTTGATTTTCTCTGGAGTAGAGTTAATCTAGTAATGCTAAACATTTACGAAAATCCATTCACACAAACTTGCGGGGGATTCGACCTCAATATAAAAAATAAAAAATAACTTGCAGAGTTGTAAATCATTCCTTGTTTTTGCATTTCAAGATGACTTGATTGGTTAAGATATAAAATATATTCTACACCATACTCTAATAGTTTAAACTTTTAGAGAAAACAGTTGCATATACAATGTTAAGTTCATCCGTTAATAGAACACAATGTTACCCATCAGATCATTAATTATCATAAGGACTATGGGAAAAATCCTAATAAATATTGATTTAAGAAAATCGGGGTAGACTTCATGTCAATGTATAGATCTCAACACTTACATATTGTGCTTTTTTTTTTCTTTTTTTTGAAAGTGAACTAGACTTGTTATTGTAATGTGCAAATGACACGGATTGAGAAATACAGGAATGGTCGAGGAGATTCTTTATCTACAATTCATCGCATCCGCTTGATAAATGCACTTTATAAATCAATCTTAACATTTTCCTACGAGTTCTATCTTGCACCAAAATATTTTGAATATGCTGTGTTTCTAAGTTTAATCTTCTAAAATATGTGCATGCATGCAAAGTCAAGTTAACGAAAGCACTGAAATCTTCTATTATTCCTTAGCGATGATATTCATTGTCTACTGCGGAGCAAACAAGGGTCGCAATAGATCAATCTCGAGCGAGAGGATAAGCCAAATTGTCAAACTTTTCAACTCGTTATGGTCCCGTCAATCAAAGCATTCACAAGCAAAATCTTGACTCTCACACTCTCTAAGCCCAAATTTCAAAGACCAATCAGTCCAAACCAAGAATGACATGTGGGCTGACATCATTGGCGCAAAGAAGTTCTATAAATAGAACCCAATCTCCCACCACTTCACTTCACTTCACTCTTCACGGCCCAAAGCTAGCAAAGAGAGAACCATGTCTCTCAAGTATTTACTAGTGTTATTCCTAGGCCTGGTGCTCCTCACCACCACCATTGCGGAGGAGCTCGACCACCGCCACCACCCATTCAAGAAGGAAAGGCCCCCAAAGGAGCACAAGCCACCCCACAAGCACCTCCCCGGCGGTGGCCGCCTCCTCTTGGAGTACGCTGAGGAAGATGGACACAAGCCGTTCCCCAAGCACAAGCCTCCACATCACCACCACCCTCACGGCCACATCCTCACCGAGGATGTAGCTGAGGAGGACCACAAGCCGTTCCCCGAGCACAAGCCGCCCAAGAAGGAGGACAAGCCACCAAAGGGTAAGGGTGAGAAGCCGCCGATGGAGCACAAGCCACCATTTGAGCACCACCCAGAGCCGAAGCCAAAGGGCCCTCCTTTCCATGACAAGCCACCCAAGAAAGAGGACAAGCCACCAAAGGGTAAGGGCGAGAAGCCGCCGATGGAGCACAAGCCCCCGTTTGAGCATCCCCCGGAGAAGAAGCCAATTGGCCCTCCTTTCCCCCACAAGCCTCCTCACAAGCCTCCTACTGAGAAGTGAAGAAGCTGCCTTGTCTCTCTTGATGGGTTCTATGAGTCTGTCCATGAGGACTTAAATAAAGTGCTCTTTCACGTACTTTAAATTATAATCTTCAATGTTTTTTAGAGGCCAATGCTGCTCATGCCGGTGGTTTCATCTCGTATTATCGCTCTGTAATTTTCATTGGTCAGTGCTTATCTACTATGCTTGAGCTTTAAACTTTCACTTTTCCTTGCTATTATGGGAAAAGAATAGACAGGTTCCAGGGAATGGTACCTCAAGTTCTAAATATCGAGATTCCTCTAAGTAATACTTGTATAACCACGCCACTTGAAAATGTGCCACTCGAAAATGTTATCACACACTTGGATCAACACCCGTCTGTTCACCAATGCCCCTTGCTCTCACAAAACATTTGCTTGTTTCAAATTTTCTGAGAATCTTCGCTCTTTGGCCTTGGCAACAATACACACACGAGCACTCTGTTCCTTTATTTTTTATTTTTTTTCGGTCGAGCTCCAACCATCAAAAACCACGCACGAGCACTTCCTCTCCGCCAGGGAAAAATGCTCTACATGCATTTTGTGCCAAAGAGAAGTTTTCCTCTTGTTAACTGGTCCCTCCAGGGAACTATGATATATTCTGGGTTGGGTTTGGATCAAGCCCATTATAGGCTAAAAGCCCAACAAGAACTAAGTCCTATATAAGAGAAGACAGGTTTATAACACCTGTGTACAATGTTAGTTTATAAAGTGATGTGATATATCCGAACAGAGTATTTAAATTAATGAAGTATATTCAAGTATAGAAGTTCGCCCCAATAACTTTTAAACCTAGGTATATTGTGTCTATCTACATAAGCACAATGTGAGTTTTTAAAACATTTAGTATGTATATACATATATGTATTTATTTTCTCATTTCTTGTTACATGCAAGTTGTGCCGTACACATGCGAATAAGCAAGTCTTTAGACAATTACTTGAGAGTTAACCTCAATGAGAGCAAATACTCGAACAATAACAATTAGAGAAAGTAGACCTAATTATGGACATGAAGGACCAAGGGCCGGTCTTGGTCATATGGGCCTCAAGGGCACTTTTAATTGGGATTGGCCAAGACTATTTAATTATGAAAAAAAGCCTGGTAAGATTAGGCTAGTGGCAGTCTGGCAAAACCCGAACATTTTACACATGAAATTATGGTTATGGGTGGACCTGGGCAACTATATATTAAGCCTAACCTAAACGCGCAGCTAAGTTTGATCACCTCTTAAAAGAAGAGTAAAAAACTTGAACTCTTTCTCTATTGTCCCTTTTCTCGACTTTTCCCCTAAATATAACTAATTTCTAAATGTTCCCAAAACATTGACAGCTAATCTGGCTGTAGCATTATTCTTTCTCTCATCCAATGACCAAGTGACTCACAACCGCCCCTCAAAAACTAGATATGTTGCCCTTTGATTTTGCCAAGAAATGGGGAGTTAATTGGTCAACATACAAAACAAGTTAATTGCAATGTGATTGAAACTGGGAACAAGTTATTACGTTGGTGAATTTTATTTGCTAATTTTTATGTTGACCAACAAAAAACAACGACGTGAGCATAGATTATATGCAAAAGAAGGTGAGGCCCATAAACCTAACCATGAAAACGGACCTTGACGATATGAAGAATGAGCCAAGAAGGGCCAATGGGCCTTTTAATGAGCCTCAAATTGTGGCGACAAGATTTCAAGGACATGATAAGTTAAATTATGGTTTGTTATGTAGAGGACATTGTATGAGAGGAGATGGGTTTTGAAAAAATGTAATGGAAATATTTAAGAGTACTACTAAAAAAATCCTTTAACATACTAAAATTCAAAATGTGTGAACTACTTAACTATGACAACTAAATCCTAGATAGAAAAAAAAGAAGAAGAAGAAGAAATGGGGTCATTGTTTTGCAATTGAATAATTGAGAGCAATTTTATCTTTTAGTATAAACAGGGTGGATTTAGTCATAGAAAGGGTGGAAATAGCGCCGCCTTTTAAAAAATTGTAAAAATGAGAAAAAAAAATGGGCCTTTTTGTGTATATTTAGAGAGAAGGAAAGAACATAAGTCAAATTAAGAAAAAAAGGGTTAGTTCCACGTACAATCTGGAAAAAGTTTGGCATTACTCATTTTTGCGTCTTTAAACATTAGTTTCTGGCCTCATCCTCAAGGGGGGGATTTTGAAAATTGAATCTATGGATATTTAAAGGTGGAGGGGCAACATACAAATTGGGAGCGGCTATTCGATTATAAAAATGTTACAAGTCGGGGAAATGGAAAAATGGAATTGTGTTAGGAGCAATGAAGCGTGAAAGCCAGAAGTGGGTCTCTATCGACCAAATTAAATTTCGTCACGAAGGAAAAGGTTTTTTTTTTTTTTTTTTTTGGTTAATAATATAGAAGATTCTAGACTGGTACCATTAAGTACATTTACCCCAATTTATTGTGGTACCGTTGTTTCAATTTTACCCTTTATAACATCCCTGTTTAATTTAGGCATCAAATGTCTTATGGGATTATATGATAAATCCATCCATGATAACTTAGATGTGAATTTTACCACATGAAGCATTCTAAAAAAAATTCCTATTTGCCCTGACCCATCTTCTTTCTCTAACCCATCTACCAAGAAGAGTCTTAAAACGTGTTCCTTGTTTGTCAAATGGGTAATTTTTGTATAGTACAAGAAGAGTCTTAAAACTTCACAGAAGTATGAGGTGCGTACCAGAGTAACCTAAAGTGAGTCAATTGCTTATGTAGTCAATGGAAAACAAATTTCTAAAGGAAGCTCCATACTAGAATGATGATTATTGAGAAAAGGAAAATTGGGTTGAACCCCATATGTTGGATCGGACTTTTTTATCTTGACGTTGGATTTGCTTCTACTTTTCAATAAACCATCATAGGGGTTCAAACTCATGGGCACTGCAAATATAATGTGGCAACAAGCACCGTGTACACACATGGGCTAATCCCGAAAAGGAAGCGTATGAACCAAACTAAATTGTCCGTCTCGATTGAATATAGGCTATGAATGCCACAAAAAGGATATGATTTTTATACATGCAAAGTACACCTGCTTTAGACTTTTTTGACACATTACGATTTTAGGTACAATTTGGTTGACAAAATGTTATATATATTTGTAGTTGCGTATGCATTTTAAGGTTATATTACAGTTACACTTGGAATGCAAAAAGAAAGCTTGACAACATTTTTTATCTGTTCATTTTTCGGTACTTTGTCATCAAATCTGTCCTAATAAACTTAAAAGAGAAAAAAAAAAGAAAAAGAAAAAGAAAAAGAGGTCGTCATCATTCTCCAAGCTGTCCATGATGTTCCATAGAAAACCTTCATGCAAATATCTCAATCGGTAACTTAAAAGACTATTGTCAAACCTTAACTCTCTCTCTCTCTCTCTCTCTCTCTCTCTCTCTCGACTCTACCATTGCCCCAATTCCTTTTTAGACACGCCACGTCTACAGTAGTGTAGGCTCCTAACTCTCTTTAAGGTCAATGGACTAGTCGCATTTGCTTTTTATTCAAGGAACTTTTTATCCAACCGCGTCCTTAAATAAAAAGCAAGAATAAAAACCAATCAGGGGTTTAGGTTTTGCAGTATCGCGATCACATCTCCCCATCCCTATCGGCCGAAGATGCTACAGGCATATCCGTGATTGTTGGTCGCCATTTCACTGTGGGAAAACAAGAATATCAGAGGGGTATTCGCGGGCTTCATCTCAAACTTTCAACTCTGATCTCAGATAATAATTGAAGCGACGTTTTGTGTTGTGAATTGGGAAATCCCTTCCCACACGAATGGTGATATTAGATGAGAGTACCGTTGACTTCGAGAATGTGAAAATCACTTGAGAGAGATGGTTCAGCATGTCTTCAATCAGTTGAGGTTGATCTTTTGCCATATGAACCGACAATCATGCATTGATACATCCTATAATTCCAAAACAGGCTTTGCTAGTATGACAATTTTTGGGTTACTGTGAAACTAATAACTTGTTGTGAACTATAGATTTTTAAAAGAGTATATCCCATAATAATTTATAATTATTTGCTATTTGATTTTTTGTGGTCTAGAAAAACTGTTATTGTCATAGTAGATTAGACATTGTCACTCAATCAAGAGCCTTGATTCATTAAATTCAACGTAACATGTAAACATCAACCTAGAAATATAGTTAAGTTTTTCGAGAGGAAAATTTAATTGTATAGGTAATTTACCATAACTAAAACTGTTATTAGGAAAAGCAAAAATATTATTCTTTCTTTTCTTACATCAAAAGAGATCAGAAGTAATAAATACGGTGTGCTTGTGGTTTGGTTCATTTTGGTTTGAAGATCACTTTTAACCCACAAATCAGTTAATTGGTTTGAAAAGAAACTCACTCAAAGCCAAGATTATACTAATGAAATCATAGCACAAACGAATTGATGGCTTCAGCTTATAATAATTTCTTTTCGTGTATGTTAAGCCCACACTCAGATAAGAAGCTTAAACATCAACTAAGAATGTCTAATTATGTATTTGATAAATGCTAACCAAAGGCTGTTATTGAGTCGAGTCGTGTCAACACCGTTATATACTCAAGCCTGACTCAACCCAAACATCTGAGGCTCGACACTTGACTCGTACTCTATTGGGATTTACGTCTCAAGCTCAAACTCAACTGGAATAAGTCTTCAACAACCCCGAGCCCAACTCAACTATATTCACTCCATTAGTCAATAAATTTTCCTCGAAACTCAAATTAAACTCAAGCTTGAGGTCAAATTCTTAAAATACACTTGTAAAAAAACTTACAATATAAATCAATTTTGTCCATATATTCGTTAATTTCACTGTACAAGTATAATTTGGATGAAATACATAAAATCAGGGTAGACTCTATGTCAAAGTATATGATCTCAATTCTTACATATCCTGCTTTTTTTTTTTTTTTTTTTTAGAAGTGAACCAGACGCGTGAGGGTGGTGGTGATGTGGAGACTTATGCTTGGGGAACGGCTTGTGTCCATCTTCCTTAGTGTACTCCAAGAGGAGGAGGCGGCCGCCGCAGGGGTGGTGCTTGTGGGGTGGCTTGTGCTCCTTCGGCGGCCTTTCATTCTTGAACGGATGATGGCGGTGGTCAAGTTCCTCCGCAATGATGATGGTGAGGAGCACCAGGCCTAGGAACAACACTAGTAAGTTTAGGAACATGGTTTTCTCTTTGCTAGTTCTGGGAACTGAAGAGTAAAGTGAAGTGGCGGGAGGTTGGGTTGTATTTATAGTGTCTTTGCACCAATGAAGTCAGCTCTTTGCTAGTTTTGGGAACTAAAGAGTAAAGTGAAGTGGCGGGAGGTTGGGTTGTATTTATAATGTCTTTGCACCAATGATGTCAGCCCACATTGTTCCTAGGCCTGGTGCTCCTCACCATCACCATTGCGGAGGAGCTTGACCACCACCTGTAAGAGTTTTTCCTGACATGGGCTATATTAATTGATATTATAATTTACCGTTTTACGGAGTTGGTCTAAGGTGAGATAGAATGTTTGTTAATTAATCTAATATGAGACTGGCTAGTGTGGGCCAAGTTGAGCCTGGCCCATAATGAGAGGGTCTGGTTGGAAACTCTATAAATAGTACTCAAGTCTTTCATTCTAACCATAATTTTCATATGTATCTTCACATAAGGAGTGTTTATCTAGCGCTAAAGGGTGAGGGGCCATCTCATTGAGCTAATGATACGAGAGCAATAGAGGAGAAGGATTTGCGTGTGGATTATCGTTTTTCACTTCTGCATCAAGAATGATGGATTCAAAAACAGGTGCGTTAATATTTCTACTCAATTATGTGTGTTCTTGTTATGGTTATGGAAATCATGGGATTGCATGTTTTGAATGCAACATGTGGTATTAGAGCAACCATAACCCTAGAATTCGAACGCATATAATTTTTGCCCTAATTTTGTGATTTTTTGTTCAATAAAAATCAAATTAAATTACAAATTCAGACTAGACTCGTCCAAACTAGCAGATCCATGGGCTGCATGTCGCCAGGGGAGGCCTCACACGCCCCCACGTGCGGCCACAAGTCACTAGGGCGTCGGAGACACGCCCCACACATAGGGCATGGCTCGCATGTGCGACGCACGCAGGGGGTTGACGTTACGATGACGTCAGCGACCCAGGCCTGACCCGATCTAATACGTGGCGACTCGACTCGACTCAACCCGACCCGTTGACCTAACCCAACCTGGTCAACTGTTGATTGAATCGGTCAATTGGTTGGACTGGGCGGTTGGATCGGATGGTTGAGCCGGGAACCAGTCAACTGTTACTGGTTGGACCTGTTTGATGCTTTTGTTCAGCTCACGCGTGAGATCCACGTGCCACGCACTCAAGTGGCATGTGCGGGCGCGTGGAGCCTCTGATCGGCGTATGACTGGCGGCGTTAGATTCGTATGATCATCCTCTATGTTGTAATACATTTATTTTACATGTTTGATGATTTTATGGATGTGAAAATACATACGAAACCTTAAATACGTGTATTTTTAATATATTTTTGCGTATTTTTCTTGTATTTTTCTGTGATTTTGGAAATATATATGGTTTATAGGTATGTTATCACATAAACATTATAAAAGTGTGATTCATTAATAAAAAATTAAATTTTATTATGAATTGAAGCTAGCTTAATGAGATACAACTATTATGGAATAGTATTTGAATTATGTATTGAGGTGATGAGAAACAGTAAAAGTTATGAAAGTTTTGTTGCTCAAGTATACTCCTTTACACGCATCTTGATGTATTTTATTTTTTTAGTAATCTTTGAATGATGGACGTCTTAAGAACTCGTGACTAAAATGATTGTACTACTTAACACATCTGCTAAATGTGGGTAGTGCATGTCAGTTAAATTATTGCATGATATACCTAAACTCGTCTGGTCACTTTTTAATGTCTATCAAGTTGAACTTTTTTTATGGTTAAGAAATATGACAACATTTATGCAGAGGAATAGTATTAATTCTTGTAGTTTAAATATTTGGTTCTGTGGTTTGATTCAATTTATAAGCCATTGGTTGATGCAATAATAATTTGTTACTTAAAATTGGCTAATAAATCAGTTGTTAACCTTGGAGTCATAGTTTACCTTATGAAACTCATGAGTAATAGTGGATTAGCTATCAGGCTTGTCGATTTAGGGTACCTCGTATTGCTATTGATGTTAACTTGTGAGAGATCCTCCAGATCAGCATTTTTCTTTATGTCGTTTTGGTAATATGTAATTTGGATGCACAAGAAATGCTTTCTTCTATGTTATGAGAAGTTTCTTGTATTGCTGTGATCGGTGATCTCATTGGAGTCTATCAAAACAGGTCCTTTATATATATGTATGATTGATTTTCCTGAATGAATAAAGCAATGTAATTAGTATAATATGTTATTTTAGTGATTTACTGCCCCTATCACTAAAGTTAAAATCATATGAATATGGTGTATGTGAGAAGTAATGTTTATATCCCTATATGAGAGAGTTTCAATGATTCAATTGAGTTGTTATCGTTATAGTGGCATACTTGATTGGGTTTGAGGAATATCAGTCTCGTATAATGATTGTGATGTCTCCTGATCTAATGCGTGTAGTCATACTCCTAAAGGAAGTGATTGTGTATTAGTTCATGAAGGGATACATGATGATGTGGTGGAGGAGTGACTAATTCTAGTGGTTCATATGCCCAAAGGTGATAAATTTACAAATGTTAGAATATATTCTCATAACCGCTATCATGTAGGGAGTATATAATTGCATGTCATGTATTTTCCATAAATGTGATTATATGATTTTGTATGTAACTCTCTAGATGTGTACTTGTACATCAAAGCTAATTAGTATAAACCTATGCTAATCTTTTTTTTTTTTTTTGTATTTCTCATTAGTTTAACATAATAAATATGTAAATTAGCCCTAGATTACTACATGATCGAAACCTACACGCATGCATAAATTAAAATACTACAATGACATGCATGAATTAAACTACTGGGTGACATGCACAAGTATTATTAAACTACATGCAATGTGTTTAAATATGCATTAACTTTAAATACAATCTATATGAAATGTCAGTCAAAATTTATTCCTTATGACATGCTATTCAGTATGGAACATGCAATATGCAATGTGAGCACTATAGAGCTAAAGCTGGATTAATTCTATGATTAAATGCAATCTACACAAGATATTATTGAAGTATTTATGAAATTTTCTTTATGAATTAGAAATAGGAAATTACGTTAACACTAAATGATGACTTAAATTAACTAAGAAATAGCGTATATTAAATCATAGTCATGAACTAACTAAACTTCATGATTTCCAAAAATTTTATGTGATTTCTAATGCATCAAATATATGAAATCCCAAATTGGGAAACTTATATAAATGAATATAACCTAAAACATGCAACATGTATGAATATATGATAAAAGCACCAAAAAAATAAAAATAAAAATTGATGAAAGCGCAAACTATATGATGAAAGCACAGTATCAGCAAGTAACTTCAAGAATTATTTATATGCATCAATGCTCATGAAAATCATGCAACATCATCCAAGATGCAATAATTATTAAATTGTGACATTGTGGTGTAGAGATAATATTCTTGATTAATCCTAAATGCAAATTACTATATGTAATGCATGAATAAAAAAATTGATGTTGGACCTTAAGGCTCAAAGGTCTGATGCCCCAATACGCCTTGTTAATGCAAGGAATAATGCAAAAGGAATTAAAATATCCTAAGGTTCACGTGACATCTTGGATTATTACGTTAACTTTGAAGTTCTAAAGCAAAACATTATCATTAAGTCTAGAGGTGCCTCCGTGAGTTAATTTAAGTTTTCACACATATATCTCATAATTGCTCTCCCTCTATTCTATGCATAATTTGGTTCATTCATACCCCATTCACCATTCTAAAAGCCAACTAGGAGTAAATCCTTATCCAAGCCCTTTGGCCTTAGCGACCACTCATTGCGCTAGTCGGATTGGGTCGTTATAAGCCGACTAGCTTCCCGTGGTTCGTTCCAAATCACCCACTTGCTAGAGAGGCTCTCGCTTTGATACAATGTTGTGACATCCTCGATCAACTCACTTGAGATTTTGTCCGCTTCGACTCATGCTATACCAAACCTCACGGTTTTGTCCTTTTGCATACAAATGGGTAATTTCCAAGAAAGTCACTCATCCTGGTAGTGTTCCCACCCAAGCACATTTAATTTTGGAGTTTCAAAGCAAAGCCTTATCATTCCGTCAAATTGGCGTTTTCATGAATTAATTCCAATTTTCACATATATATCTATAAATCGTTCTCTCCTTTTTTGGTGCACAATTTGGTTTATTCTTGCCCCCTTACCATTTTAAAAGCCTGGAAGGAGTCACTCATTGTCGAGACCTTCTAGTCTCAATGACTTTCCCCCCTCTCACTAAGCCGGATTGTTACAGTTCAATAACTATAGGTTAGGAAATCAAATCATGGCCTAAAATCAAATCCAACCTATTATTTATGCAATTACTAAACTAACCTTAATCAGGACTAACCTAGGGAACCAAGAGACTTATGGCACAACACAAGGGGCAAGTGAAAGAGCCGCCGGTGGGGATTTTAAAGACCGGCAATGGACGACAGTCTGCGGTGCCCGGGCAGTGACGTGAGGAGCTGTTGGACGTCTCCAAGAGGGTACCGAACATGGTGGAGGGCTGTTAGAGGATGCCGGACCCACTGGAGTTCACCGAGAACCTGCCAGTGACGATTTAGACGCCAAAGGTTCCAGTGGTGCTTGGGCTAATGCAGCCAGCAGGCAAAGCTCTAGAGAGATCCAAAAGACGCCTAGATGCTACTGGAGGGGTATCGTCGGAATGCCAAGAGAAGGAGGAGCACCGGTGTCATAAAGAATTTTCTGTGAAGAATTTTCTTTCTTGCCTTTATTTCTTTTAATCATTTAGTTTCGGACTCTTAGGCAAACTTTAAATAAATAAATAAAAAGAACATAAAGTGTCATAAAGATGACTCGAAATTTCACTATGCAAATTTTTTATTAATAATATGGCTTCCTGAAACTTTTGACTCCAATACTCTTCAAAGAAGTGTGCAAACCGCCCTATTTAGATATCCATGTCCATCATAAAAGGCTAACGTGCCTCCTAACTTTGCAGAAAAAAATTATAGAGTTATTACACACGAGAGCTATAAAAATACCATATGTCCTTATAAATCAAGATCTTCCTTACACAATCACTCTTTAAAGACATGAGTTAATCATTTGAAATGAACCTAATGCTTTACTATTGAAGAAGAAGTTTGAGCATTTTGTATCGCAGATTTCTTCTACATCATCTAATAAGTTGCTAGAGTTGCTAGTTTCCTTGGCATCCAATTATGGTCGAGAGCTAACTAGAACATGAGCTTTTCAATTGGTAACTTATGGTATGTTTATATTGGTTTACTATTTTTTTTATAAAAAAAATCAATACTATGTCTTGATTATGTGTGAATATATTCTTTTACAGTAACTCTTCTTAGTAGGCCATAGGATGGGTTACGTGGTACTATAGTTAGAATCACCTTTTTCACCCTTGACATATGAAGTTCCAATTTTAATTGTAGATTTTCTTCTAGGTGACTTTTTTTTCCCTAAGGGATCTCTATGTTCATCACATAAAATTAGACATAAATGAGGAGGCATTGTGGTCCAAGAACAATAATGCCATTTCCACCTATGCAAGCCACAAAGGTAGTTGGCACTATTTCTCTCTACCCCAATTTCCACTAAGGCTGATCTTTCCATAATAGGTAGGTTTCAAATCTTGAACCTACCATGTTAAGTCCGATTTTTAGTTTTGGAATTTGGGACCTACCTTGTAAACTATGAAACCTAGTATGTCTGTCGAGTCTAATTCTAGCGTCTTTTGGGAAATCAGCGAGGTACCTTTTTTCCCTTTATTTTTTATCATCAACTATTTTAAAATATTTATGTTCCAATTTTACTTCATACTTTAAAAAAAAAAAATTGTGTTATATTCTCTATTCAAGAGAGAGGGAGAATGAGAAGGGAGGTTGTAATATGAGAAATAAGAAAGTAGTAAGGTTTGAGTTTCTAAATTAGATTCTAAACCGCCAGTTGTAGAGTAAGTGAGTGGAACCTACTTGCACAATACCGATTCCAAATTTTTGGAATCAATGGAACTAGACTAGAATTGGCCAGCTCAGGCCAGTTCAATCTAATTCTCCGATAGACTTGGAATTGATATTTATCCCTAATTGCCACACATGGATGGATTGTCAAAGGTTACCATCAATTTGTAGTTGTGCATGCTTATCGTGGACTGCGACGTGGCACGTGCAACTATAATACGAAGTCACAAGAAGTCTACAAAGTGCCACTAGTTAAGTAGTATGTACCAACCCAATTTTTATTCGCCCGGTTATAACTCAATATAGGTTGTCTTTACAATTTCTTTTTCTTTGTCGGTGCAAGTTGAAGGTCACCACCGTCCTAACTGATATCGGCAATGACGTCAGATTAGAAATTAATTTAGTCGCATCATAATGCCACGTATACTCAATTCAAGTTCTTTAAACTTAGAGTCTCGAAAAAATCAGTGATTGCACTTTATTTATTTCTCACCCCCATGTGGGGTTCTTTTTTAATCCACTGCGCTGATGTTTTTTTTTTTTTTTTTTTTTGGAAATGAAGAAATGGGTCTTGCTAACTTCGAAATAGAAAAACCTATGATTGTTCATTTATAATATTGGCTGTGCAACGTGCGTAGGTGTTTTAGGATTCTGTTGTGTCATGTGATGTGTTTACTGATAACATGGGAACATTAGTTATATAATATGATATTCACCGTCACGTTTTCAAACCAGCTAATGAATCCTAGTGAAGAACTTTTGTTGCATAAATACCACGTTGATGTGACATTCATAAAAATTTCACTGTCATAACAGCTATATTTGTTGGGAGTCATGCATTACATGCATCAACATGAAGCCATGATTTTTCTCAAATCCATAGTGATTGGAAAAATAATTTACATGGAAACTTTTGAATAGGCATGATATACGACAATTTCACACACAAAAAAATTGGTAAGTGTAAGCATAAAGCGACGCTCTTCATGAAAATTTGTCCACTCAAAGATGGATTCGCACATTGCAAAATTGGACTAGACATTCGATTAGAGAGTAATATGGCAAGTGGGGCCCAGTACAGCACCTCAACTTTCTATTTCAGTGTGCCGTCTCATATACCCTGTCCGATTTATTCAATCTCAGTGGTCGGAAAGCCCAAGTGGGGCCCTATCAAAGTCATGGTCGACCTAAGAAATTTACTGAAAGAAAAATCCAAATACCGAGTGACGTGCTCGCTGACGACGACAATAATCTCAAAACCCCTATAAATTGAGACGATCCCTTCACTCCAGTCCCACACCAGCGGCTCTCTCTCACACATCCTCTTCTCTGAAACTAGTGACACAATGTCTTCCAGGTACTTGCTAGTTTTGCTCCTGGGAGCGGTGCTTTTCGCCGCTGCCGTCCTCTCCGACGGCCACCACCCTTTCAAAAAGAGCATAAACCACACCACAAACACCACCACAAGCACCACCCTGGTGGTCGCCATCTCTTGGAGACCGTCGAAGCCGAGGACTCGCACAAGCCATTCCCTAAACACAAGCCCCCACACCACGGCCACCCTCACGAGCACATTCTTGTCGAGGAGGTTGAAAAGGAAGACTCCCACAAAAAGCCATTCCCCGGCAAGAAACCGCCCCACCACCCCGGCCACTTGCTTGCCGAGGAAGTGGAAGCCGATGAAAAAAAGAAGCCATTCCCTGAGCACAAACCCCCAAAGAAAGGCGACAAGCCACCACCAAAGCACAAGCCGCCCCACGAGGGACACATTCTCGTAGAGGAGGTGGAAGAGGACTCGAAGAAGCCATTCCCTGAGCACAAGCCGCCTAAGAAAGGTGAGGAGCCCAAGACGGGAAAGGGAGAGAAGCCGCCACCAAAGCACAAGCCACCACACGAGGGACACATTCTCGTAGAGGAGGTCGAAGAGGACTCTAAGAAGCCATTCCCTGAGCACAAGCCGCCCAAGAAAGGCGAGGAGCCAAAGAAGGGAAAGGGAGAGAAGCCGCCACCAAAGTACAAGCCACCACACGAGGGACACATTCTCGTAGAGGAGGTGGAAGAGGACTCTAAGAAGCCATTCCCTGAGCACAAGCCGCCAAAGAAAGGCGAGGAGCCAAAGAAGGAAAAGGGAGAGAAGCCGCCCCCAAAGCACAAGCCACCCCACGAGGGACACATTCTCGTAGAGGAGGTGGAAGAGGACTCAAAGAAGCCGTTTCCTGAGCACAAGCCGCCCAAGAAAGGTGAGGAGCCGAAGAAGGGCAAGGGAGAGAAGCCACCCCACCACAAGCCACCGCACAAGCCCCCCACCGAGAACTGAGCGTGCGTTCTTCAATGAACATATATGTCGTGTGCTTATCACACGTTCAAATAAGAGCTGTTCCTTAGAGTATCTGGTTCTTCCGCGTTAGCTGGTTGGATCTTTGTGTTACATGTAATATAGGATGTTTGAACTTTGCTCGGGCATTTCCTTTGACTTTCTCTACGTTGATATATGCTGAGTACTTGCTAGCCGTGACTTTCTTTGTTAAACTCCTGTTAGTGTCCTCTCATGCAATCTAACCTTGCCATGCTTGGGCATACTCCTCAATCCACAGACAACATAGATGCGGGACTGAAATATGATTAACAGTTAACGAAAGACGTAAATACAAAGTTTATTTGCACCATACATTTGAGAAAGTCATTCAGCTAGTGTTTATCGAAATGCTTAGATAGGACTTGCTTATTTAGAAAAGACACGGCAGATCTTCATCTAAGAAGGTGTATGAATTACATTTCAATTCTAAAGCTTGGTTTGATTATCAAAGATCTAAAAATTCTGATCAACTACTTTGGATTCACTTTTGTGAGTACTATAAAGAATGAATAAAATTTTCAACGTACTGATAGCGGTACATACATGAGATGATAACAGTGGATGTATTAGAAACATTAATATTTTCTATTTGGATAACTTAGCTACTTAAGACTATGTTAACAGAACCATATTATTCTAAATAGACAATTCCTACTTACCCACGACTAAAAGCTACACTGCACATCCCAACAGATTGATCCGATTTTACTTTTCATAGATCTGCTTGAATTGACGTATGACAATTTGGCCGAACTGCTTTGGGAGAGATTTACCAAATGGCCCACTAATTCCTTCGTTTAGCATTAATCCTAGTCAAAATATGATTTTTCTGTGTACCTAGTTATGAAGTTAAAAATGTGCCATAGTTTATTTTGAAAGTTCTAACAAAGGTGGTCTATCTTTTACATTTGGACTAGAATTAGTTTCGCTTTTTTTTTTTCGATGACCATTTGCATATCGTTACTTTTATTCATACCGATTTGCTACTTCGACACAAAGCTTCTAAGACCAAATTACCCTCCTTACAAATACCCAAGCCCGCAAACTCTCTCACAAAGCCTATCCTCCATCACCAGCAAATCCCATCTCTCCTTCAGCGCGCATCACCATCCTTCGCCATTAACCCCCTACCCCACCTTTATAAATCTGCAAGCCCCAAAACTCTCCCATTTATATATATAACGAGATCTACAAGTTTGTTTTTTTATGAATGATCATATCCGATCTATTGTATTGTTTCATAAAAGAAAGATAAATTTCACTTATTTCATGAAATGAGTAGGCTTACCATGTATATTAAAATTGACCATATGTTTGTAGGTGGTATGGTCCTACGTCCTATCCATACAAACACCTATGTGACTCCCCCAAGGTGGCTGGTACTCCTAATAACTGGATCTTCCCTCAATTGCCAAATGGATTTGTATCTCGATCTTGCACGCTATCTTTTAATGCCCTTCTTTGTTGGGTACCTTGCCTAATTTGAGGTCATTGTCCCAAATGACATGAGTAGTGACGTCATATTAAAACAATTTACTAATTTATATATGCTTTGTATTCAAGACACAATCCCTAAAACTATGGCCCGCGATGTTATAGTGAACAAACTCCTTCGTATCTCGCCCATGTGAGCATAAGTTTTTCTATGGAATTCACCTTGTCAAGGGAAAATGAACAAAGTTGCCCCTTACCAACTTCGGGAAAGACAAGCTAAAGCAGTTCATTATGCTCATAGGAGGTGCAACTTGTACGATGATTAAACAAAGTTGTTTACTCTCTATATGCCATGTGATTTTCACTCGTAACATAAGAACATTGATATCGATCAAGTGGGCAAGTCTTAGGAATTTCTGAGATTGAGGCATAAGAATTTTAGTAATTCTATGGTTAGTGAAGAATTTCCATTACCCAAACACTATTGATCTCATGGTGTCGGTGAACTTGGCACAAGCTCTTACTAGGTCTATCATTGAAGTGGCAAAACCTATTGACACCACAATTTAGATTGAAGATACGTGAAAATTCATTCACATGAGTTAGTTCTCTTCAAGCATTCACATCATTCGTCCATACAATAATGCATTACAATAAAAAAAAAGTCATACATTTCATGCGTTGACATGAGATTGATACAAACCCTTCATATGATGCATGGATCTGTCTTATGGTAAACAATTGGCATTGATCTATCATAAAAAACTCTTTCTCTCGTTATGTCAATGTACTTGGCACACAATTTTTTAATTAGATCTATTATTTTAATGGGAAAATTTACCCAAACCACACTTTTGATTGATAATACGTAGAAAGTCATTCGCACATGTTAGTTATCTTCAAGCGTACACATCTTTCATCCATACCTACTACTCAAGGACATATTGATAAAAATTCCAAATAACTTTCCACGCGTGGAAAGAAAATCACGGCCAAAAGAGAAAAGCAAAAGGTGCAACGGCACATCAATTTCTCTTCTCCAGTGTGCTCTGTGTTAGGTCGATTATCGTCCCCGATCTATTCAAGCTCACTTTGGAGCGTAGTCGTAAAGTTAGTTCTATTTTAATAATTCAAACCGTTAAGATGCTCTTGTCCGGTTACTATAACACAATCTATCTTGATATTTTGATACCTTTATGATGATAAAGACGATAGAGACGTAAAGTGTGATAAAATTTTGACAAATTGATTGAAATCGAAGACATACATTAGTCCATGTAAAAAGAATGTGAACGTCACGTTGAATGTGAACATCGCGTTGAGGGTGTCTAGCTCCCGTTGACTATCGGCTAATCCTTCACTTGACGTGAAAGCTTTCCCATCCCATGCAAATTAAGTAACTAATGGAGTACATACAAGTCTGTGCTTCTCGGCGACCTTAAAAACAATGTTCAAATGCAGCGGCCAGTCCTTCACCGGATGTGGAAGTGGTTTTGTCCTACACATACCGAGCAATCAATAGAGCGCATAGATCCGTGCTTCCAAGGACGACCCCAAAAAGGTACACGAATATGATTATTCAAACCCAAAAACTTAGCAAGCTTCTCACTAAAGCACCCGTTTGGGGTTTTGATTTTCCTTTTTCGGTCATAAGGGTTTTGAATTCGATCGTTCCTCTTTTAGACTACAATAACATTTTTAAAATGGACTATGTAGCCTTTTTTTTTTTTTACTAGAATGTACTCTTATTTTAATCGCTAACTGAAATCAGGAAGCAGTGTCCCCATCTTCTGAAGCAATTGCAATTACATTGACCCATAGAATGTGCATCAGACTTTCTCGAGACGAAATTCGCGAGGATTTTATTGAGGGGGACATGACTTTGAAGTTAGGTATGGAAATATGAGCATAACACGTGCGGGAGGTAGGAAAGATTGCCATGGACAAAAGCCGAAAAGCTAATTTAAAGTTCTTCTGAAGTATTTAAATGCATGCTATGTATTGAATTTTCCCATTAGGTCTTATGCGACGTGTAAAGGTTTCCCTTTGCTCTTAAAG
Organism: Eucalyptus virginea; assembly: GCA_014182375.1. Lineage (NCBI taxonomy): Eukaryota > Viridiplantae > Streptophyta > Magnoliopsida > Myrtales > Myrtaceae > Eucalyptus > Eucalyptus virginea. The sequence continues at coordinate 16,236,472 of CM024517.1, read as the reverse complement.
TTCTCCTTGCGTGGCGTCACCGCTGATCTTAGCCATGACAGCGACCCTAGGGAGATTCTTGAACATTGAATACGTGGAGAACATGAGGGCATCGGATGGACAAGATGATAATCGATTTTGGACTCTATATGATTTAACAAGCTGTGGTTCCATAACTTGGGCAAGCCTTTAGATTTCTTTGATCTAATTATATTATCCTTTTTAATGGTTGGCTTCTTTTGGCAATCTAATTCAAGACTTACAAGGTAAATGACTAATTAAAAGGCCATCCTTTTGTTGGCATTTATTGAAAATTATTGGTTAGAGAGATTATATAATCAAAATTTTACACATCCCACATCTCTTTTAAAATTTTATTATATCATTGTCAACTTTCTATGTCCTTTTCAATATTCTATGATTGTCTTCGAAGTCAGTCTTAATCTCTGAAAGTTGAAGTTAATTTTTAATAGGAATCATGTTGATCGCAGATTTGCTTCTTTCTCTAACCATTTTTCAAAGAAGAAAATCAATTTCCAGTTTCAGTACCCGAACAAGAACTACTCTCGGTGTTTCGACCTGAAACATTGATATTATCGACCTGATCAAAAGAAAATAAATTTGAATGGTTCGAATTTTTCCTTTTTTTTTGTCCCTATCTGCCGCCGCAAGCCACAAGGCACGGCCTCAAACTGTCGGCACCATCGAGTCAAAAGAACTCCCTCGAATCAAGCTCACGTGACCAATGCGGGGTCTCCTTTCGGCTCCAATCGGCCCTCTCGGAACAGTTTCTTTCCAAGGATGGTCCAAAGAAAACAACAAAGATCAGCATCTAATTAAGGTTCCGGTACCCTTTTCCCTTGTCTGGAGGCTACCCTAATTAAGGTCACTTTCGCAGCTGAGATGAGCAGTGACGTCACATTTTAAACCTATTTACAAGTTAAATAACGCGAAACACATTTTCATTTAATATGAGGATGCTACCATTGATTGGAGCCATTTAAAAAGCCCAACCTAAAATATTAGACTAATAGGTGGAGGGAAACTAAGTGTATATGAGATATTTCTACACTAAATTAGGAGTGACACGTGTTTCTAATATCATGCTTGAAAATCCAACAAAAAAAAAAATTGAAACTAATAAATGGAGCAAGACCGAATGCATTTGAAAAGTATATAAACTGCATTATCTAGCGATGTATGATATTTCAACATTAAATTAGGAGTGACATGTGGATTTTAATTAACAGTTGACGCACACACAAAATGGTTGAAACCTGGCTCCGATATCATATTTGAAAGTTTAGTCTAAAAAATTTAAATGATAATTAAACAGAAAAAATGTACAAAAAATATATAAATGTAATCATCTAGTGACGATAGATATTTTCAATGAGGGTTATGTCAATTTTTTAAAACTTGATCTTAACGATTTGTGCAGCTTGTAGCTTGTAGGATGTTCAAGGTCTTTCATGTCCGAAATTCTTTTCTATTTTAAAGCCAATGTTGCAATGGGAAATGAAGAGAAGCACACCTCGCGTGATGCACAGTATATTTACGTACGAAAACAAACATATAATAATATGCACTATTAATTAATAAATTTAACTATTCTAGCCAACGAAATGGAAATATTCCCCTGGCGGAATGTGTGTACAGCGAATAAACCGGGGGAGCGATTCAAGGGTTTCGTGTGTATGCGGCGCGTGAAAAAAGAAACAGACGCAGTTTTCAACTTGCATGCTGTCGGTGCAACTATCAATTATCAAATACATCACTGCATTTATGATTATATATGGCGATTACAAATCAACTTTGCGAAAGCAAAAGTTACAACAGCAACTTTTGACTCGAATCCTTAAAGAGAGAAGCATATCAATTGATTTCACTCATGTTGATATATCAGTTTGAAAAGTCTGATATGAGATTTTCTTCTGGCTCTCAATTCTCAACACAAACAAGAGTGCCGGTTGCAAACATACCCCTCAATCGCCTCGTGTTGAAATCGATCCACTCGATATGAGTCGGTCGCTCAGAGATACTAAACTCAAGTCTCGTTATCTCATCACCCATATATGTAAAGAACAAATAACTATCTTACTACATTATAAAGATTAGGTCTAGCTAGTTACGTTGTTATTGAGTTATACATTCTAAAGGTCATGCAATCTTTCATACTGGTTGCTCAGCCAAATTCATTTCCAACAAATAAAATTTGACTTTCTTTGGAGTAGAGTTAATCTAGGAATGCTAAACATTTACAAAAATCCATTCACACAAACTTGCGGGGATTCGACCTCAATATAAAAAATAAAAAATAACTTTCGGGGTGGTAAATCATTCCTTGTTTTTGCATTTCAAGATGACTTGATTGGTTAAGATATAAAATATATTCTACACCATATTCTAATAGTTTAAACTTTTAGAGAAAACGGTTGCATATATAATGTTAAGTTCATCCATTAATAGAACACAATGTTACCCATCGGATCATTAATTATCATAAGGACTGGGAAAAATCAGTTACAAATATCGATTTAAGAAAATTGGGGTAGACTTCATGTCAATGTATAGATCTCAACACTTACATATCATGCTTTTTTTTTTTTTTTTTTTTTTTAAAGTGAACTAGACTTGTTATTGTAATGTGCTTATGACACGGATTGAGAAATACAGGAATGGTCGAGGAGATTCTTTATCCACATTTCATTGCATCCGCTTGATAAATTCACTTTATAAATCAATCTTAGCATTTTCCTACGAGTTCTATCTTGCACCAAAATATTTTGTATATGCTGTGTTTCTAAGTTTAATCTTCTAAAATATTTGCATGCATGCAAAGACAAGTTAACGAAAGCACTGAAATCTTCTATTATTCCTTAGTGGTGATATTCATTGTCTTCTGCGAAGCAAACAAGGGTCGCCATAGATCAATCTCGAGCGAGAGGCTAAGCCAAATTGTCAAACTTTTCAACTCGTTTGGGCCCCATCAATCAAAGCATTCACAAGCAAAATCTTGACTCTCACACGCTCTAAGTCCCAATTTCAAAGACCAATCAGTCCAAACCAAGAATGACATGTGGGCTGACATCATTGGCGCAAAGAAGTTCTATAAATACAACCCAATCTCCCACCACTTCACTTCACTTCACTTCACTTCATTCTTCACTGCCCAAAGCTAGCAAAGAGAGAACCATGTCTCTCAAGTATTTACTAGTGTTATTCCTAGGCCTGGTGCTCCTCACCACCACCATTGCGGAGGAGCTCGATCACCGCCACCACCCATTCAAGAAGGAAAGGCCCCCAAAGGAGCACAAGCCACCCCACAAGCACCACCCCGGTGGTGGCCGCCTCCTCTTGGAGTACGCTGAGGAAGATGGACACAAGCCGTTCCCCAAGCACAAGCCTCCACATCACCACCACCCTCACGGCCACATCCTCACCGAGGACGTAGCTGAGGAGGACCACAAGCCGTTCCCCGAGCACAAGCCGCCCAAGAAGGAGGACAAGCCACCAAAGGGTAAGGGTGAGAAGCCGCCGATGGAGCACAAGCCACCATTCGAGCACCACCCAGAGCCGAAGCCAAAGGGCCCTCCTTTCCACGACAAGCCACCCAAGAAAGAGGACAAGCCACCAAAGGGTAAGGGCGAGAAGCCGCCGATGGAGCACAAGCCCCCGTTTGAGCATCCCCCGGAGAAGAAGCCAAAGGGCCCTCCTTTCCCCCACAAGCCACCCCACAAGCCTCCTCACAAGCCTCCCACTGAGAAGTGAAGAAGCTGCCTTGTCTCTCTTGATGGGTTCTATGAGTCTGTCCATGAGGACTTAAATAAAGTGCTCTTTCACGTACTTTAAATTATAATCTTCAATGTTTTTTAGAGGCCAATGCAGCTCATGCTGGTGGTTTCATCTCATATCATCGCTCTGTAATTTTCATTGGTCAGTGCTTATCTACTATGCTTGAGCTTTAAACTTTCGTTTTTCCTTGCCATTATGGAAAAGAATAGACGGGTTTCAGGGAATCGTACCTCAAGTTCTAAATATCGAGATTCCTCTAAGTGATACTTGTATATCCACGCCACTTCAAAATGTGACTCGAAAATGTAATCACACACTCAGATTAACACCCGTCTGTTCACCAATGCCCCTTGTTCTCACAAAACATTTGCTTGTTTCAAATTTTCTGAGAATCTTCTCTCTTTGGCCTTGGCAACAATACACACACGAGCACTCTGTTCCTTTACTTTTTTTTTTTTAATTTTTTTTCGGTCAAGCTCCAACCATCACAACCACGCACGAGCACTCTTTCTCCGCCAGGGAAAAATGCTCTACATGCATTTTGTGCCAAAGAGAAGTTTTCCTCTTGTTAACTGGTCCCTCCAGGGAACTATGAAAGATTCTAGGTTGGGTTTGGATCAAGCCCATTATAGGCTAAAAGCCCAACAAGAACTAAGTCCTATATAAGACGAGACGGGTTTATAAAACCTGTGTACAATGTTAGTTTATAAAGTGATGTGATAGATCCTAACAGAGTATTTAAATTAATAAAGTATATTCAAGTATAGAAGTTCACCCCCAATAACTTTTAAACCTAGGTATATTGTGTCTATCTACATCGCACAATGTGAGTTTTTAAAACATTTAGTATGTATATATGTATATGTATTTATTTTCTCATTTCTTGTTACATGCAACTTGTGACGTACACATGCGGACAAGCAAGTCTTTAGACAATTACTCGAGAGTTAACCTCAATGAGAGCAAATACACGAACAATAAAAATTAGAGAAAGTAGACCTCATTATGGACATGAAGGACCACGGGCCCGCCTTGGTCATATGGGCCCCAAGGGCACTTTTAATTGTGATTGGCCTAGATTATTTAATTATGAAAAAAAGGCCTGGCTAGATTAGGCTAGTGGCAGTCTGGCCAAACCCGAACATTTTACACATGAAATTATGGTTATGGGTGGACCTGGGCAACTATATATTAAGCCTAACCTAAAGGCGCAGCTAAGTTTGATCACTTCTTAAAAGAAGCGTAAAAAACTTGAACTCTTTCTCTATTGTCCCGTTTCTCGAGTTTTCCCCTAAAGTTAACTAATTTTCTAAATGTTCCCAAAACATTGACAGCTAATCTGGCTGTAGCATTATTCTTTCTCTCATCCAATGACCAAGTGACTCACAACCGCCCCTCAAAAGCTAGATATGTTGCCCTTTGATTTTGCCAAGAAATGGGGAGTTAATTGGTCAACGTAGAATAACAAGTTAATTGCAAAGTGATTGAAACCGGGAACAAGTTATTACGTCGGTGAATTTTAGTTGCTAATTTTTATGTTGATGAACAAAAAACAATGACGTGAGCATAGATTATATGCAAAAGAAGGCGAGGCCCATAAACCTAACTGTGAAAACGGACCTTGATGATATGAAGAATGAGTCAAGAAGGGCCAATGGGCCTTAATGAACCTCAAATTGTGGCGACAAGATTTCAAGGCCATGATAAGTTAAATTACGGTTTGTTATGTAGAGGACCATGTATGAGAGGAGACGGGTTTTGAAAAATGTAATGGAAATATTTAAGAGTACTACTAAAAAAAATTCTTTAACATACTAAAATTCAAAATGTGTGAAATAGTTAACTATGACAACTAAATCCTAGATATAAATATAAAAAAAAAGAAAGAAAATAGAAGAAATGGGGTCATTGTTTTGCAATTGAATAATTGAGAGCAATTTTATCTTTTAGTGTAAATAGGGTGGATTTAGTCATATAAGGGGTGGAAATAGTGCCGCCTTTTAAAAAACTGTAAAAATGAGAAAAAAAAATTGTCCTTTTTGTGTATATCTCGAGAGAAGGAAAGAACATAAGTCAAATTAAGAAAAAAAAAGGGTTAGTTCCACGTACAATCTGGAAAAAGTTTGGCATTACTCATTTTTGTGTCTTTAAACTTTAGTTTCTGGCCTTATCCTCACTTGGGGGATTTTGAAAATTGAATCTATGGATATTTAAAGGTGGATGGGCAACATACAAATTGGGAGTGGCTATTCGATTATAAAAATGTTACAAGTCGGGGAAATGGAAAAATGGAATTGTGTTAGGAGCAATGAAGCGTGAAAGCCAGAAATGGGTCTCTATCGATCAAATTAAATTTCGTCATGAAGGTAAAGGTTTTTTCTTATTTTTGGTTAATAATATAGAAGATTCTAGACTGGTACCAGTAAGTACATTTATCCCAATTTATTGTGGTACCGTTGTTTCAATTTTACCCTTTATAACAACCCTGTTTAATTTAGGCGTCAAATGTCTTATGGGATTATATGATAAATCCATCCATGATAACTTAGATGTGAATTTTACCACATGAAGCATTCTAAAAAAAATTCCTATTTGCCCTGACCCATCTTCTTTCTCTAACCCATCTACTTCTTCCCTTAAGACCCCGGCTTCCACGCCTCGCCTTCCTCGGGTGGTGCTCTCCCCGGTGAACACGTTTGATCTTACAAAGAAAAAAAAGGTACAATTAGGTTGTTGCTAATGCTCATTACAAAGAAAAAAGAAGGTACACTTAGGTTATTGCTAATGCTCATTCTATGTCCCTGGGGTCATTTGGCCACTGTGAGGATTTTGATATATTATCTTTTCTTCTAATCTTGAATATTGGAGTCTGTAACTTAGTGGGTGCCATTAGTGCAATAGGTGAAATTTTACTCTTTGAGTGTATTGTTAAGATTCGGGTGAGGTCACTTGAGTCTCTCGACTAGCCAAAGGAAGAAGATAGAGGAAAAAAGATAAAGAGAAAAATATAAGGAAAAAAAGAAGAAAAAGAATTACAAAAATTCAAAAAAATATTAAATTGTTATTAAAATTTGTTTACGTCAGTACTGGCCGTGTCACTTTAGTGTTAGTTATGCTACATTAACAGCTGGCTAAAATTTTACTAAATGGACTAAATTAACACAAATATAAAATGTTTAGAATTTAAATAACAAAAAAAAAGTTTAGAATTGAATTAACATAATTACAATACATTTAAGATCTTTTTTTTTTTTTTAATTCTTCCTTTTTTTTCCTTGTTGTCAAATGGGTAATTTTTGTATAGTACAAGAAGAGTCTTAAAACTTCACAGAAGTATGACGTGCGTACCAGAGTAACCTAAAGTGAGTCAATTGCTTATGTAGTCAGTGGAAAATAAATTTCTAGACGAAGCTCCATACTAGAATGATGATTATTGAGAAAAGGAAAATTGGGTTGAACCACATATGTTGGATCGGACTTTTTATCTTAACGTTGGATTTGCGTCTACTTTTCAATAAACCATCATAGGGGTTCAAACTCATGTGCACTGCAAATATAATGTGGCAACAAGCACCGTGTACACACATGGGCTAATCCCGAAAAGGAAGCGTATGAACCAAACTAAATTGTCCGTCTCAATCGAATATAGGCTTCATGCTACAAAAAGGATATGAAATTTATACATGCAAAGTACACTGCTTTAGACTATTTTGACACATTACGATTTTAGGTACAATTTTGTTGACAAAATGTTACAAATATATATTTGTAGTTTCGTATGCATTTTAGGGTTATATTATAGTTACACTTAGAATGCAAAAAGAAAACCTGACAAAATTTTCTATCTGTTCAATTTTCGGTACTTTGTCATCTAATCTGTCCTAATAAACTTAAAAGAGAAAAAAAAAGAAAAAAGAAAAAAGAAAAAGAGGTCGTCATCATTCTCCAAGTTGTCCATGATGTTCCATAGAAAACCTGTATGCAAATATCTCAATCGGTAACTTTTTTTTTTTTTTTGGTCGAAAAAAAGCTTATATTATATTAGAGATTAATACAAGCTATAACATCCGAAGAGAGAATATTAAGGAAACTAGGCGGAGGAAAGAGGAGCCGGTTGTTGGTGGGCCTTGATCCCGGTGGGCTTTTGCAGCCCAATCAGCTGCTAGGTTTGCTGTTCGCCGAATGTGTTGAATCGACGGAGAGGGCATTGCGGAAGAAGATCTCCAAGAATCGCGAAGAGATGAGCCTCCTTCCATGGCGGCTTCTGTTTCGTTCGAACGATCTCCACCAACTGCAAACAATCAGATTCAATCACAACATGCTGAAGATGGAGTCCCTTCTGGATGATCCGTTGGATAGCAGATATAAGGGCATAGATCTCGGCTTGGAATGCCGACGAGCAGCACGAGATCGGGTAAGCACATCCGTCAAAATTCCTTTGCTGTCTCTGTAAATGCAAGCAATGGATCCTTGCTCCACTACTGAGCGAAAAGCCCCATCAATATTACACTTGATATAACCCTCCGCTGGGGGATTCCATCTGTGCCCTAGACTGATCTGAGTGTTTTGAAGCTTCTGTGGCGAGGGTTGGATGACCTTGAAGATGGTGTATTGGGAAAGGGCTTCATTGACCACTAGAAGAGGATCCAGCGGAATCTGGCGAAAGACAGCATTGTTTCAATGTTTCCATATCTCCCACGAAGATGAGCAATCGCTTCGAGATCCGGAGACGCTTGAGGGTTAGAAACACGATCCACAAGCCAGGCATCAAATCTGCGAACAGAGGTAGGAGATATACTGACTTTGATTTCTTCATGATTCCAGATGTCTTGAGTCCATGGGCAAAAGAAAAACATATGCTCAATTGTTTCTGGGATAGAAGTATTGCAGAGTGTACAGTAGGGATGCGGAATGATATGTCGTTGGTTGAGATTATGTTTGGTTGCTAAAGCATTTTTGCAAGCTAACCATAGAAAAACCTTAATCTTGGGAACTGTATGCATATTCCAAATTCTCCTCCATAACAGGGGTGGGTTAGTATAAGAGGATGATGGAGTATGAATTATTTTCTGAGATTGTGAAGATAGATAATGATGACAACTCTTCATTGAGTAGGTTCCCAAAGGAGTCTCTGTCCAAACCAGTTGATCATGATGGAGAGACGGATTGATAGGAGTGTTGAGAATGGCTGTACTAACTTGGGCATCGAAGAATGAAGTAACACAGGAAGACTTCCATTCAGAATATTGGGAATCAATGAGATCAGCAACTAGTTCTGGTTCTCCATCCGCAGGTAAGCCTCCTATCTGACCTTGTGGTAACCAATTATCCGTTCTAATGTGAATCTGCGACCCATCCCCGACTAACCAACGTAATTTAGGTGTAATCACATCTCGACCTTTCAATAAACTCTGCCATCCCCAAGAAGGACGGTGTCCTGAAGTAGCAGATTGGAAGGAGGAATATCTGAAGTATAAACCTTTAAAGAGACGACTCCGGATAGCTTGAGGATGCTGAAAAAGCCTCCAAGCTTGCTTTCCAAGCATAGATTTGTTAAAGGTAATTAAATCTCAAATCCCATCCCCCGAAGATTTTGAGAGCTTTAATTCTGACCAGGTTTTCCAGCGAATGCCTGATTGACTGTTATGCTTGCTCCACCAAAATGCTGAAATCTTCTTTTCTATCAATCTACAGAGAGATAACGGAAGCTTGAAGATGGACATGGCATACTATGGTAAGGCCCGAATAACGATTTCGATGGGTTTCCTTGCCACTTTTCGATAAAAAATTTTCTCGCCAACCTCGCTAACTTAGCATTTACTCGTGCCGGGATCCAGAGAACATTTCCTTCTTGGATCGACCCCAATCCGAAGGGATACCCAGGTATTTTCCGTACTTACTGAGTATAGGTACCCTGAGTTCTTGTGCTATATTTTGTTGTAGAGAATTAGGGCAGTATTTACTAAAAAACACACCAGATTTGTTCCGATTTATGAGCTGGCCTGTGGCGAAACAATATTGGTTTAAGAGGTTGGCAAGATTATGGCATTCAGAAAGAGTAGCTTGGAGGAAAAATACTGAATCATCAGCAAAAAATAGGTGAGATAAGATAGGACAATCTCTATTGAATTGAACTCCCTTAATATGACCTATAGCCACAGCATGAGTGATAGAAGCAGATAGGGCATTGGCTAGTAGAATGAAGAGGTATGGAGAGAGAGGATCGCCTTGGCGCAGCCCTCTAGATGGCTTAAAATAAGGGAGTTGTTCACCATTAAAACGAATGCTAAAGGAGACTGTAGTAACACAGGCCATTACCTGAGTAACCCAACTGTCGTGAAAGCCCAACTGTTTCAAATAGGCTTCTAAAAAGTCCCATTCCACCCTATCATAGGCTTTCTGCATATCTGTTTTCAGCATAAGATTATAACGTTTCTTGCATGCTCGCACTTTAAATTGATGCATGACTTCTTGCACTACCATAATGTTGTCCTGAATCTGTTTGTTGCTGATAAAAGCTGCTTGGTCTTTGGAGATCAGAGTATCTAACCATGGTTTAAGTCTATTGGCCATAATCTTTGAAATGATCTTGTAAGCAAAGTTACAAAGACTTATGGGACGATATTGTTCAATACTTTCTGGATGCTGAACTTTAGGGATTAGGGCAATAATCGTTCTGTTTAGTCTTGTAGGCATACGACCTGTAGCGAAAAAGTCTTGAACTGTTTGAATAACGGATGATTTTATAACATTCCAGTGATGCCGATAGAAGAGTCCAGGAAGGCCATCAGGACCTGGAGATTTCGAAGCTCCCAATTGACAATTTTCTTGGTAAATCTCCTCTTCTGTTACCTTTCTCATCAAATTGTTATTCATTTCAGATGTTACCACAGGCAGACATTGCTCTAAGAAAGGTCGAAAATCTCGATAGCCCACAGATCTATATAGCTGAGAGAAGAATCCCTGAGTAAGTTCTTTTAGTTGTTCTGGTTCTCTAATCCATTGGTAGTTAGTGTCTAGAAGCATAGTTATACGATTGCGTAATCGGTAACTTAAAAGACTATTGTCTAACCTTAACTCTCTCTCTCTCTCTCTCTCTCTCTCTCTCTCTCTCTCTCTCTCTCTCTCTCTCGACTCTACCATTGCCCCAATTCTTTCTTAGACACGCCACGTCTACAGTAGTGTAGGCTCCTAACTCTCTTTAAGGTCAATGGACTAGTCGCATTTGCTTTTTATTCAAGGAACTTTTTATCCAACCGCGTCCTTAAATAAAAAGCAAGAATAAAAACCAATCAGGGGTTTAGGTTTTGCAGTATCGCGATCACATCTCCCCGTCCCCATGGGCCGAAGATGCTACAGGCATATCCGTGATTGTTGATCGCCATTTCACTGTGGGAAAACAAGAATATCATACGGGTATTCGCGGGCTTCATCTCAAACTTTCAACTCTGATCTCCGATAATAATTGAAGCGACGTTTTGTGTTGTGAATTGGGAAATCCCTTCCCACACGAATGGTGATATTAGATGAGAGTACCGTTGACTTCGAGAATGTGAAAATCACTTGAGAGAGATGGTTCAGCATATCTTCAATCAGTTGAGGTTGATCTTTTGCCATATGAACAGACAATCATGCATTGATACATCCTATAATTCCAAAACAGGCTTTGCTAGTATGACAATTTTTGGGTTAATGTGAAAATAATAACTTGTTGTGAACTATAAACTTTTAAAAGAGTATATCCCATAATAATTTATAATTATTTGCTATTTGATTTTTGTGGTCTAGAAAGGCTGTTATTGTTATAGTAGATTAAACATTGTCACTCAATCAAGAACCTTGATTCATTGAATTCAACGTAACATGTAAACATCAACCTAGAAATATAGTTAAGGTTTTCGAGAGGAAAATTTAATTGTATAGGTAATTTACCATAACTAAAACTGTTATTAGGAAAAGCAAAAATATTATTCTTTCTTTTTTTACATCAAAAGAGATCAGAAGTGATAAATACGGTGTGCTTGTGGTTTGGTTCATTTTGGTTTGAAGATCACTTTTAACCCACAATTCAGTTAATTGGTTTGAAAAGAAACTCAATCAAAGCCGAGATTATACTAATGAAATCATAGCACAAACGAATTTATGGCTTCAGCTTATAATAATTTCATTTCGTGTATGTTAAGCCCACACTCAGATAAGAAGCTTAAACATCCACTAAGAATGTCTAATTATGTATTTGATAAATGCTAACCAAAGGCTGTTATTGAGTCGAGTCGTGTCAACACCGTTATATAATCAAGCCTAATTCAACTCAAACATCTGAGGCTCGACACTTGACTCGTACTCTATTGGGATTTACGTCTCAAGCTCAAGCTCAACTAGAATAAATCTTCAACAACCTCAAGCCCGACTCGACTATATTCACTCCATTAGTCAATAATTTTCCTAGAAACTCAAATTAAACTGAAGCTTGAGGTCAAATTCTTAAAATACCCTCATAAAAAAACTTACAATATAAAACAATTTTGTCCATATATTGGTTAATGTCACTGTATGTATAATTTGGATGAAATACATAAAATCAGGGTAGACTCTATGTCAAAGTATATGATCTCAACTCTTACATATCCTGCTTATTTTTATTTTTTTAGAAGTGAACCAGACGTGTAATTGTAATGAGCAAATGGAATGGATTGAGATCTAAGAGAATGGTCGAGGCGATTCTTTATTCACAATTAATTGCATCCACTCGATAAATCCATTTTGTGAATCAATCTCTATACCTTCCGGCATATTTCTATGAGTCCTTCTTGGCACCAACATCTTTTATACACGCTCTGTATTCCTAGGTTTAATATTCGAAAATATGTGCATGCATGCAAAGGCAAGTTAACAAAAGCACCGAAATCTTCTATCGTTTCTTGGCGGTAATATTCATTGTCTTCGACCACAAGCCGTTGCCCAAGCATAAGCCACCCAAGAAGGAGGGCGAGAAGCCGCCAATGGAGCACAAGCCACCGTTTGAGCACCACCCATAGCCGAAGCCAAAGGGGCCTCCCTTCCCCCACAAGCCACCCCACAAGCCTCCCTACAAGCTTTCCACCGAGAACTGAATCTGCCTTGTCTCTCTTGATGGGTTCTATGAATGTGTCCATGAGGACTTAAATAAAGTGCTCTTTCACGTACTTTATATTATAATCTTCAACGTCTTTTAGAGGCCAATGTAGGTCATGTCGGTGGTTTCATCTCATATCGCTTTGTAATTTTTACTGGCCAGTGCTTATATACTATCCTTGAGCTTAAAACTTCCATTTATCCTTGCCATTATGGGAAAAGAATAGATGGGTTGTGGGGAATCATACCTCAAGTCCTAAATGTCAAGATTGCTCTAAGTAATACTTTTATATCCACACCACTCGAAAGTGTAATCACACACTTGGATTAACACCTGTATGTTCACCAAATATGCCCCCTGCTCTCACAAAACATTTGCTTGTCTCAAATTTTGAGAATCTTCTCTCTTTGGCCTCGGCACCAATAGACCCGCGTGCACTATGTTCCTTTGCTTTTCTTTTCGGTCAAGCTCCAAACATCACAACCACACACGAGCACTCCCTCTCCGTCAGGAAAACTGCTCTACGTGCATTTTGCGCCAAAGAGAAGTTTTCCTCTTGTTAAGTGATCCCTCTAGGGAACTTTCAAAGATTCTGGGTTGGGCTTGGATCAAGCCCATTATGGGCTCAAAGCCCAACAAGAACTAACTAAGTCCAAGATAAGAGAAGACAGGTTTATAAAACCAATGTACAATGTTAGTTTATAAAGTGATGTGATAAATCCTAACAGAGTATTTAAAGTAATGAAGTATATTCAAGTATGGAAGTTTGCCCCAATAACTTTTAAACCTAGCTATATTGTGTCTATGTACGTAGCACAATGTGAGTTTTTAAAACATTTAGTATGTAAACAAGCAACTCTTTAGACAATTAGCTTGAGAGTTAACCTCATTGAGAGCGAATACACGGACAACGACAATTATAGGAAGTAGACCTAATTAAGGACATGAAAGACCACGGGCCTGACTTGGTCATATGGGCCCAAAGGGCACTTTTAGCTTGGATTGGACAGGACTATTTAATTATGAAACTGGCCTAACTGGATTAGGCCAGTGACAATCCGGCCTGACTCAAACATTTTACACTTGAAATTATGGTTATGGGTGGACCTGGGCAACTACATTAAGCCTAACCTAAAGGCTCAGCGGAGTTTGACCTATGTATTGATTACCTTTAATAAGAAGTGTAGAAAATTTGAACTCTTTCTCTATTTTTCCTTTTCTTGACTTTTCCCCTAAAGTTAACTAATTTTCTAAATGTTCCCAAAACATTGACAGCTAATCTGGCTATAGCTTTATTCGTTCTCTAAATCCAATGACTGAGTGACTCACAACCATCCCCTCAAAAAGCAGACATTTTGCCGTTTGATTTTGCCAATAAATGGGGAGTTAATTGGTCAACTTACAATAACAAGTTAATTGCAATGTGATTGAAACCGGGAACAAGTTATTAAGTTGGTGAATTTTAGTTGCTAATTTTTATGTTGGTGAACAGACATAGCATTGCCTCAAAAAAAAAAAAAAACAATGATGTGAGCATATAGATGATATGCAAAAGAAGGAGAGGCCCATAAACCTAATTGTGAAAACAGACCTTGACGATATGAAGAACAATCCAAGGAAGGCCAATGGGCCTTTAAACGAGCCTCAAATTGTGGCGACAAGATTTCAAGGCCATGATAAGATAAATTATGGCTTGTTATGTAGCCAACAATATATGAGAGTAGACAAGTTTTGAAAAAACGTTATAGAAATATCTAAGAATACTACCCAAAAAAATTCTTTAACATACTTAAAAAACAAAATGTGTGAAATACTTAACTATGACAACTAGATCTTAGATAGAAATAGAAAAAAAAATAGACTATAGAAGGAATGGGACAATTATTTTGCAATTGAATAATTGTGGCGAATTTTGTCTTTAGTATAAACGGGGTGAATGTAGTCATATGAAGGGCGAAAATGCTGCCCTTTAAAAAATGAAAACAATGAGGAAAAAATTATGGGCCTTGTCAATATTTTGAAAGAAGGAAAGAACAAAGGTCAAGTTAAGAATAAAAGGGTTAGTTACATTTACAATCTGGAAAAGTTTGGGAGTACTCATTCTTGTGTCATTAAACTTTGGGAAAATTCTAAGTAAGGGTTTGGAGTACCATCATTTTCTCAAATAAGAGTATGAAGAGGACATTGTTTCAAATAAGAGATCGAAATGCCTTTATTTTCTCAAATAAGAATAAGAGTTTGAAGTGCCCTTATTTTTTCAAATAAGGGCCTGATATGCATATATTAGTTTCAAAGAAAGGTCTGAACTCACCAAATGTAAAGGATAATTTCATCTTTTTAAATTTTTTAAATTTTCTTTTTTTCTTTCTTTTTTTCCTATTTTTTCCTTTTCAAAGGAATGAACAAAAAGAAAAAAAGAAAAAGAAAATATAGGCGGGAGGAGCTCCCTCCACCTGTGTGTTCTCTAGTTTTTTTTTTTAATTTTTAATTTATAATCTAATTGATTTAATTTAAATTATATTTGGAAGAAAATACCCCTAATTGGCTGGATTTTTTGCCGGCCGACAAATCGGCAAAGTTAGGCCCTTATTTGAAATGGCCATAACTATTTCAAGCCCTTATTTAGAATAATGCCAAATTCAGGCCCCTTTTTTGAAAAAATAAGGATGTTTCAAGTTATTATTTGAAATTTTCCCTTAAATTTTAGTTTCTGGCCTTGTTCTCACTTGCGGATTTTGACAATTGAATCTATGGTTATTTAAAGGTGGAAGGGAAATATACGAATTGGGAGCAGCTATTCAATTAAAAAAAATGTTATAAGTTGGGAAAAAAAATGGAAAAATGGAATTGTGTTAGGAGCAATGAAGCCTGAAAGCCAAAAATATGTGTGTACGGATCAAACTAAATTTCGTCACGATAGTGAAGGTTTTTTTTTTTTTTTTTGGTGGCTGATACATTAGAAGATTCTAGACTAGTACCATTAAGTACATTTACCCCAATTTATTATTTGACCCCAAAAAGGTACCGTTATTTCAATTTTACCTCCGCTACAACCCTATTTCATTTAGGCATCAAATGTCCTATGTGATTACATGATAAATCCATGCCCGATAAATTAGGCGTGAATTTTACTGCATGAAGCATTCCTTAGAAAGATCCCTTTTTGCCCTCATCCATCTTCCTTCTCTAACCCGTCTTCCTTCTTCCCTTAAGACTCCACCTTCCAACCCCTCGCCGTCTTCGTACGGTGCCCTCACCGATGAATACGTTTGATCTTACAAAGAAAAAGGTACAATTAGGTCATTGCTAGTGCACATTCTATGCCATTGGGGTCATTTGGCCACTTTGAGGATTTTGATGTATTATCTTTTCTTCTAATATTGTATATTGGAGTCGGTAACTTAGTCCGCGTTGTAAGTGCAATAGTTAATATTTTGCTCTTTGCGCGTATTGTTAAGATCCGATGAGATCACTTCAGTCTAGCAACTGCCCAAGGAAAAAGGAAGTAGAAAAAAAATAAAGAGAAAAAAAAAAGGAAAAATGAAAAAAAATCAAAAGTTTAAAAAATATTAAAATGTTATTAAAATTGTCCCCTCAATACTTGCCATGTCACTTTAGTGCTGGTTATGCCATGTCATTGGATGGCCAAATTTGGCTAGATGGATTGAATCGGCACAACATAAAATGTTTAGGACTTAATTTGCCAAAAGAAGTTTAAGACTGAATTAACACAATTGTCATAGGTTTAAGATTTTTTTTATAGGTAATTCTTCCTTTGTTTCCTAGTTTGTCAAATGAGTAATTTTTGTATAAGTACAAGGAGAGTCTTTAAAACTTCACAAAAGTATGAGGTGAGTGAGTCAATTGCTCATGTAGTCGATGGAAAATAAAATTCTAGAGGAAGCTCTATACTAGAATGATGAATGACTATCGAGAAAAGGAAAAATCGGTTGAACCCCATCTATCGAATTGGACTTTGTACCTTGACGTTGATTTGTTTCTACCTTTCAATAGACCATCATAAACGGTTCAAACCCATGTGTACTGCAAATATAACATGGCAACTATACACACAAGGGATGTTCCCAAAAAAAATGCGTATGAACCACGCAATATTTTCTGTCTTGATCGAAGATAGGCTATGCATGCTATAAAAAGGAAATGAAGTTCATACATGCAAAGTACACTTGCTTTAGACTGTTCTGATACAATGCGAAATTAGATTTAATTCGTTAAGACAAAATGTCACCAAAAAAAGAGTAAATATGCGCAGTTCGGTATCATTTGAGGGTTCTATTGCAGTTTCACTTAGAATGCAAAAAGTAAACTTCGACAAAATTCTTTTATCTCTCAATTTCAGTATTTTGGAAATCAAATTTGTCCTAATATACTTACAAAAAGTAAGAGGCCGACATTATTCTCCAAATTTGTCCATGATGTTCCATAGAAAACCTTCACGCAAATTTCTCAACCGTTAACTTAAAAGATGTCTAACCCTCGCCATCTCTCTCTTTCTCTCTTTTTCTCTCTAGAATCTGCCATTACCCAATCTTTCTTAGACACGCCACGTCTTTAGTCGGGTAGGCTCCTAACTCTCTTTAAGGTCAATAGACTTGTCGCATTTGCCTTTATTCAATTGCGTCCTTAAGCAAACTAGGGTTTAGGTTTTGCAGTATCGCAATCACATATCCATTTCACGTGTGGGAAAACAAGAATATCAGACGGGTTTTTTGCCGCCTTCATCTCAAATTTTCAACTCTGATCTCGGATAAGAATTGAAGCAACGTTTTGTGTTGTGAATTGGGAAATCGTTTCCCAACTGAATGGTGATATTAGATGAGAGTACCGTTGACTTTGGAAATGTGAAAATCGCTTAAGAGAGATGGATCAGCATCTCTTCGATCAGTTGCAGTTGATCCTCTGCCATATGAACCGACAATCACGCATTGATATCCTCTATAATTCCAGAACCGAGATGCATTGAATTGAACGTAACGTGTAAACATCAACCTAGAAATACAGATAAGGTTTTCGAGAGGAAAATTTTATTTTATGGGTAATTAACCATGATTAAAACTGCTATTACTAAAAGTAAAAAAAAAAAAAAAAATTATTCTTTCTTTACTTACATGAAAAGAGATCAGAAGTAATAAAAACGGTGCGCTTGTGGTTTAGTTCATTTGGGTTTGGAGATGACTTTCAACCCACAATTTAGTTCATTGGTTTGAAACGAAACTCAACCAAAGCCGAAATTATACTAATGAAATCATAACGCAAACGAATTGATGGCTTCAGTTAATAATCATTTCATTTTGTGTGTGTTAAGCCCACACTCAGATAAGAAGCTTAAACATCGACCTAAGAACATCTAATTATGTATTTGATAAATGCTAACCAAAAGGGTGCTATTGGGTCGAGTCGAGTCAATACTATTATATACTCAATCCCAGCTCAACCTGAATTTTTCGAGGCTTGACACTTGACTTGTGCTCTACTGGGAGTTATGTTTCAAGCTCAAGCTCAACCGGAATAAATCTTCAACAACCTCAAGCCCAACTCAACTTTAATCACTTCATTAGTCAATAAATTTTCCTTGAAACTCAAATTGAACTCAATCCTGAGGTCAAATTCTTAAAATACACTATCATAGAAAAACTTACAATATAAAACAATTTTGTCCATTTATCCATTAATGTCATTGCGTGTGTGTAATTTGGATGAAAAACATAAAAATCGGGGTAGACTCTATGTCAAAGAATATGATCTCAACTTTTGCATATCCTGCTTATTTTTATTTTTTAGAAGTGAACCAGACTTGTCGTTGTAATGAGCAAATGGCATGCATTGAAATACAAGAGAACGGTCAGGGTGATTTTTTATCCACAGTTCACTGCATCCGCTCGATAAGTCCATTTTGTAAATCAATCTTTATATCTCCCAGCATTTTTCTATGAGTTCTTCTTTGCATCAACATCTTTTATACATGCTCCGTATTCCTAAGTTCAATCTTTTAAAATATATGCATGCATGCAAAACGAGTTAACAAAAGCACTGAAATCTTCTATTATTCCATGGTGGAGATATTCATTGTCATTCTACGGAGCAAACAAGGGTCGCCATAGATCAATCTCGAGCTTTTCAACACGTCTTGGCCCTCTAATCAAGTATGCAAATTCTTTTGGCCACACAAATAAAAAATCAATCAGTCCAAACCAAGAGAAACATTTGGGCTGACAACATTGGTGCAAAGACAGTATAAATACAACCCAACCTCCCGCCACTTCACTTCAATCGCAAAAGTAGCAAGGAGAAAACCTTGTCTCTCAAGTACTTACTAGTGTTGTTCCTAGGCTTGGTGCTCCTCACCACTACCACTGGGAAGGAATTCGACCACCGCCACCGTTCGTTTAAGAAGGAAAGGCCCTCGAGGGAGCACAAGCCGCCCCACAAGCACCATCCGAACAGCGGCTGCCTCCTCTTGGAGTACGCCAAGGAAGATGGACACAAACCGTTCCCTGAGCACAAACCGCCCAAGAAGGAGGGCAAGCCACCAAAGGGCAAGGGCGAGAAGCTACCGATGAAGCATAAGCCACCGTTTGAGCACGACCCAGAACCGAAGCCAAAGGGCCCTCCTCTTCACGACAAGCCACCCAAGAAGGAGGATATCCCACCAAATAATAAGGGCGAGAAGCCGCCAATGAAGCACAGGCCACCGTTACCCCCCAGAGAAGAAGCCAAAGGGCCCTCCTTTCACCCACAAGCCATCCCACAAGCCTCCCCACAAGCCTCCCACTGAGAACTGAAGAAGCTGCCTTGTCTCTCTTGATGGGTTCTGTGAATATGTCCATGAGGACTTAAAGAAAGTGCTCTTTCACGTACTTTAGATTACAATCTTCAATGCTTTTAGAGGTCAATCCAGCTCGTGCCAGTGGTTTCATCTCATAGCGTTCTGTAATTTTCACCGTCAATACTTATATACTATGCTTGATCTTTAAACTTTCAATTATCCTATGCTTGATCTTTGAACTTTCATTTATCCTTGCCATTATGGGAAGATAATAGATGGGTTTTGATTGCTCTATGCAATACTTCTATATGCTCAAAAGTATAATCACGCAGTCGGATTAACACCGGTTTGTTCACCAAATATGCCCCTTGATCTGACAAAACATTTGCTTGTTTCAAATTTTCTGAGAGTCTTCTCTCTTTTGTCTCGGCACCAATACACACACGAGCACTCCCTCTCTTTCAGGAAACATGCTCTACGTACATTTTGTGCCTAAGAGAAGTTTTTCTCTTGTTTTTTTTTTTTTTTCTCTTGTTAACCGGTCCCTCCAGGGAACTTTGAAAGATTCTGGGTTGGGCTTGGGTCAAGCCCATTATGGGCTCAAAGCCCAACAAGCACTAAGTCCTAGATAAGAGAAGACAGGTTTATAAAAACCGTAGTTTATAAAGTGATGTGATAAATCCTAACAGAGTATTTAAATTAATGAAGTATTTTCAAGTATAGAAGTTGGCCCCATTAACTTTTAAACCTAGCTATATTATGTCTATGTGGCACAATGTGAGTTTTTAAACACATTGTAGTATGTATATACATATATGAATCTGACATTTACATGCCAGTTGCATCATACACATGTGAATGAGCGATTCTTTAGACAAATAACTCGAGAGTTAACACAATGAGAGCAAATACAAGAATAATAACAACTATAGGAAGTAGAACTAATTATGGACATGGATGACCATGTGCCCATCTTGGTCGTATCAGCCCAAAGTGCACTTTTGGTTGGGCTTGGACAAAGACTATTTAATTATGAAGCTGGCCTGGTCGGATTAGACAAGTAACAATTCGGTTGAACTCAGACATTTTACACTTGAAATTATTATGGGTGGACCTAGGTAACTTATTACGCCTAACCTAAAGGCTCAGCCGAGATCGACCCACCTATTGATTTCCTCTAATGATAAGTGTGGAGGAAATTGGAATTCTTTCTCTATTTTCCATTTTCTCGACTTTTCCCATAAAGTTAACTATTTACCATAGGAAGCATTCCTAAAAAAATTCCTATTCACCCCGACCCATCTTCTTCTTCTTTTAAGCCCCCACCTTCCAACCCCTCGTCATAGTTGTTTGATGCCCTCACCGGCAAAGCCCTTGTGGCTGACGAGCCCATCCCCTCCCTATAACTATGTCACATGCACATTTATAAAAATGAATACCCATAACATTTTGTTTTAAATAGAACACATTTGACCTAACAATTAAAAAGGTACAATTAGGTCATTGCTGGTGCACATTCTATGTCACTGGGGTCATTGGCACTTTGAGGATTTTGATATATTATCTTTTCTTCTAATTTTGAATATTGGAGTCAGTAACTTAGTGGGCATTGTAAGTGCAGTAGTCAATATTTTACTCTTTGATCGTGTTGTTAAGATCCGGCGAGGTTACCTTAATTTGGCGATCGGCTAGAGGAAGAAGGAAGAAGAAAAAAGAAAAAATAATTGAAAAATTCGAAAAAATATTAAAATGTTATTAAATTGTCCATGTTAATACCATTCGTGTCATGTTAGCACTAGTTGTGCCATATTAACAATTGGCCAAATTTGATCAGATGAATTAAATTGACACAAATGTAAAAGACTTAGGATTCAATTAAAATAATAATAATAATAATAATTTAAGATTGGATTAGGTTGAAGATTTTTTTGGTAGTTCTCTCTTTGTTTCCTGGTTTGTCAAATGGATACCTTTTGTATAGGCGTAGGGAGAATCCTTAAAACTTCACGAAAGTACGAGGTGTGTACTAGAGTAATGCTAAAGTGAGTCAATTGCTCATGTAGTCAATGGAAAATAAATTTCTAGAGGAAGCTCCGTATTAGAACAATGAATGATTTTCAAGAAAACGAAAATAGGGTTGAACCGCATCTGTTGGATTTGTATCTTGATGTTGATTTGTTTCTACCTTTCAAATAACCGTCATAGACTGTTCAAACTCGTGTGCACTGCAAATATAATATGGCAACTGTACACATATGGGATGTTCCCAAAAAGAAAGTGTATGAACCATGCAAAATTGTCCGTCTTAATCGAGCATAGGCTACACATGCTATAAAAGGGAAATGAAATTCATACATGCAAAGTATGTAATCAAATCTGTCCAAATTTCAGTTTCACTTGGGGATATAATGCAGTTTCACGTAGAATGCACAAAGAAAACTTCGACAAAATTCTTTATCTGTTCAATTTTCAGTACTTTCGTAATCAAATCTTTCCTAACATACTTGAAAAAATGAGAGGCCGTCATTATTCTCCAAATTTGTCCATGACATTCCATAGAAAGCCTTCATGCAAATTTCTCAATCGTTAACTTTCTAACCATCTCTCTCTCTCTCTCTCTCTCCCCCCCACTACCACTCTCTCTCTCTCTCGAATCTGCCATTGCCCCAATTCTTTCTTAGACCCGCCACATCTATAGTCGGGTAGGCTGCTAACTCTCATTAAGGTCAAAGGACTAGCCGCATTTGCCTTATATTCAATTGCGTCCTTAAGCAAACTAGGGTTTAGGTTTCGCAGTATGGCAATCACAACTCCCCCCCGTCCCTATTGGCCGAAGATGCTGCAGGCATTTCCGTTACCGTTGGTCGCCATTTCACGCATGGGAAATGAAGAATATCAAACGGGTATTTCCCCGGCTTCATCTCAAATTTTCAACTCTGATCTGATCCCGGATGATAATTGAAGCGACTTTTTGTGTTGTGAAATGGGAAATCGCTTCCCGATGAATGGCGATATTAGATGAGAGTACCGTTGACTCTGGGAATGTGAAAATAGCTTAAGAGATCGATGGAATCAACATATCTTCGATCAGTTGCAATTGATTTTCTTCCACATGAACCAACAATCGCGCATTAATATGTTCCATAATTCCATACCGAGATGCATTAAATTCAACGTAACACGTAAACATTGCCCTAGAAATATAGATAGGGTTTTCCAGAGGAATATTTTATTTTTTAGGTGATCTACTATGATTAAAACTGTTATTAGGAAAATAAGTAATTATTCTTTTTTTTTATTACATGAAAAGAGATCAGAAGTAATAAATACGGTTTGCTTGTGGTTGGTTCACTTTGGTTTGGAGATGATTTTTAACCCGCAATTTGGTTCGTTGGTTTGAAAAGAAACTCAACCAAAGCCCAAATTATACTACTGAAATCATAACACAAACGAATTGATGGCTTCGGTTTATAATCATTTCAATTCCTGTATGTCAAGTCCACACTCAGAAGAGAAGCTTAACCCACAATTCATTCTTTCTTTTATTCACGTTTTGTCCAGTGACGTGAGACATTTCAAACAAGAGCGATATCAAATCTTTTTAGCTTGATCTTAATAGTTTATGAAGCTCATAGGATGTTCGCGGCCTTTCATGTCCGAAGCTTTTCTATTTTGAAGCCCTCGTTGCAATGAAAAACGAAGAGAAGTTGACAGTATATTTACATATGAAGATGACATATAATAATGTGCACTATTAACCAAAAATATCATTAGGTATTCTAGCCAACGAAAAATGAAAAATTTAAAAATTTCCTCGGGCGATATTTGGGTACAGCGAATAAACGGGGGGAGCGATTCAAGGGTTTCATATGCATGTGGCGCATGAAACTTGTGAAAAGAAACACACAGAGATTTCAACATATTGCTGTCGGTGGAAAATCAATTTTCATAGCATCATTATTGCAGCGACATACGCCTTTCCGTCAGAAAAACAAATACATCACTGCATTTATGATTATATGTGGCAAGTACAAATAAACTATGTGAAAGCAAAAGTTACTAGTAACAGCAACCTTTGACTCAAATCCTTAAAGCCAGAAGCATATCTAAAAGGCCATTTGCAAAAGGTTTCACTCCCGACGATTTATTGGTTTAAAATGTCTGATACAGGGAATGCTCAACATTTACGAAAACCCATTCATACAAACTTATGGGGTTCTAAATCATTCTGCGGTTTTGCATTTCAAGATGAGTTGATTGGTTAAGATATAAAATATATTCTACATCATACTCTAACAGTTTAAATTTTTGGAGAAAGCGGTTGCATATATAATGTCGAGTTCATCAATTAATATAACACAATGTACCCATCGGATCATTAATTAGCATAAGACGTATTATATTAATTCAAGAAAATCGGGGTAGACTTCATGTCAAACATATCGTGCTTATTTTTATTTTTCTGCAAGTGAACAAGATGTGTAATAAGCAAATGGCATGGATTGAGATACAAGAGAATGGTCGAGGCGATTCTTTATGCACAATTCATTGCATCCGCTCAATAAAAACCATTTTGTAAACCAATCTCTATACCTTCTGGCGTTTTCCTATGAGTTCTTCTTTGCACCAACATCTTTTATACATGCTCTGTATTCCCAAGTCTAACCTTCTAAAATATGTGCATACATGCACAGACGAGCTAAAAAAAAGCACTGAAATTTTCTATTATTCCTTGGCGGTGACATTCATTGTCTTCTACGGAGCAAACAAGGGTCGCCAAAGATCAGTCTCGAGCGAGAGGCTACTACAAATTGTCAAACTTTTCGACTCGTTTTGGCCCCATCAATCAAGTATTCACATTCCCTTAGCCACACAAATTGAAAAACAGTCAGTCCAAAACAAGAGTGACATGGGGGCTGATATCATTGGTATGAAGACACTATAAATATAAGGAAAAATTCCAAATAAGGGTCCAAAGTGCTATCATTTTTCAAATAAGGGTCTAAAGTGAACATTATTTTAAATAACGGCCTGAAGTGTCTTTATTTTTTTAAATAAAGATCCGAAATGAACCTTATTTCAAATAAATACTTGAAGTGGCCATATTAATTTCAAAGAAGGATTTGAACTCATTGTTTAGTGAAGGGCATTGTCTTTCTTTTTTTCTTCTTTTTTCCTTACACAAAAACTTTTTTTTTTTTTTTTAAAGATGAATAGCACAAGAGGGAGGCTCCTTCCTGCTTGTCGTCACCACAGCCCCACCAGTGATGTGGTGGTGGTGATGGTAATCAGTGCCTAAGTGAGGGCTGGTGACTCTCACCAAAGATGAGAGAGGGTGGCGAACCTCTCCTAGATCTAGGCAGGCAAGGGTTATTGGCCCTCGCTCAACGCCCTCCGCCTAGGTGGGGATGTCCAAGGGCATTGGGTGAAGGCCACCAGGCTTGCGCGAGGGCTAGGCCTAAATCTAGGAGAGGGTTGCCGCCCTCTCCATCTCTAGCGAGGGCTTGCTGGCCCTTGTCAACAAGGCCCTGCCCAAGCATTGGCGACCTCGCTGGCCATCGACGTTGCCCTACCAGCAATAAGGCTATGGCCATAGGTAGAGGTGTCAAAATGGGTCATAGACCCATTTTTGGACTCATTTTATTTATGTGGGTTGTATATGGATTAAAGGCTTTTAAAAAACCAACAAAAATTGAGTCAAAAAAGTGAGTCTGATTTAAATGGGTCAGAACTTGTGACCCATTTTTGACCAATTTAAAATATCAAGTGGGTTAGAATCTTAGAACCCATTTCTAAATTTCCAAGCCAAGCTCCACACAATCTTTTCCTCTTTAACTTTATAATTTTTTTTAATAAAAAATCGAAATGATAATTATTTTTCATATTCAATTTTTTTTTTCTCTTTTTCCTCATTCCTTAGCTGGTGATCGGCAGGGCGACGGCCGGCAACAGGCCAGGCGAGGCTTGAGCTCGCTGACATGTGAGCTCGTGCTCACTGACGATTGGCGAGGCTCAAGCTCGCTAGCGTCGGGTGGGGCCTCAGCCTCGCCAAATTAGCGAGATCGAGTCCCACCCGATGCTAGCGAGCTCGAGTCTTGCTAGATCAGACAAGGCTCAGCCTCGTTGACGATTGGCAAGACTCGAGCTTGCCGGTGTCGAGCGGGGCCTTGGCCTCGCCAGATTGGCGAGATCGAGTCTTGCCTGTCGCCAAGAGGGCCTCGGCCTCTCCAGATCGGCGAGATCGAGCCTCACTAATGACTGGTGAGGCTCAAGCTCGCTGGCGTTAAGCGAGGCCTTGGCCTCGCCAGGATTGGCGAGATCAAGCCTCGTTCAATGGCGGCGAGGCTCGAGCCTCGCCGGATTTGGCAAGACTCGAGCTTGTTGGTGTCGGCAAGCTTAATCTCACTGTGGCTGGTCGCCGGCCGTTGTCATGGCCAGCGGCGAGCCAAAGAAGAAGAAAAAGGAAAAGAGAAACGAGAAAAAGAAAAAATAATATTTTTCAAAAATAAAAATAAAAATAATATATTTTTAAAAAATAAAATAATTAAAAATTCGATTTTTTTAAATATTTTAAAAAGAATTATAAAAATTTTCCATTAAATTTGTATTGCATAAAAGTGTTTTAGCAATACTTTTTTTTTTTTAATAAAAAATCATAAAAATGAGCTTTCTTATGATTAGTTAAGGATTTTTTTGGGGTAAAAGTAAGCAATATATTGGCAAAAGGCCAAACTGTACAAACGAGCACGGCTTCAAAAACTTGCATTCAATAAAATAGAAACATTATGGGTGGAAGGAAGTTGGAAAGAAAAGCCAAGCGACTAAAACTAGAAAACCAAAAGAGCAAGAAGCATAAGAACGGCATGAACAACCACCAACCAGATACAAGCTAACACAACAACCAGGGCAAGAGAGGTGAGAATCAACTGCCTCCCCCGCAGGTAGCAACAACCTTAGACTAAGGTACAAGATCGACAAAGCCCTTGGCCACCAGGCAGATTAGATGGACGGCTGAAGATGTCCAGAAGCGAAAATGATCGGGTCCATGTCCCAGCTGCATTGTAGCCTCCTATTCCTAATAGAGTCCTCCACATTTTTGAAGGTAAGAGCCTTATCTTTGACAACTTTTAGAAGATGCTTCTTCATGGCCGGGACAGTGAGCGTCTCCTCTTTGAAGAGCATATTGTTTATATTCTTCCAAATAATATGGCAAAGCGCATCAAAAGAAAAACGAGTAATGTTTTTATAAAAATCCTTGCCCAAGAGCAATGTTGTGATAGGGCGAGCGATCGAACAATAATATAGACAGAAAAAAGAAAATAAATCGGACACCAGATTTACGTGGTTCGATCGTAAAGACCTACGTCCACGGGGAGAGCAACTGCGAATTTCACTATAGATCAAGCGATACAAGGAGATTACACACTCTAGTCATTCAAATACTCTCTCGGTGTTTCCCAAACCCCAATTACACCCAATAACGCACGCAGTATTTAGCCCCGAAATTCCTCAATAAATAATCTCTCGATCTCATGAGAGAATCACACGCCAATCTTACAACAAGATTTGATCGGCTTCAACACTAGACTTCTTAGATGTAATTCACGAGTAAGCTTCGCAGCACGAACAACACGAAGATCCAACACCAAGCACCCAACACCTATGAACATCTTTCACAAATAGAACACCCATGGCACTTAGAGTAAAACGGCACTTCAATATGTGGCTTCCTTGAAGAGAGACCCACAAGCAGAAAAATTATATATATTGCAGCAAAAGAAGACAAACCGACTTTTACTCGAAAGAAAACTGCATCATTCGGTCAAACCCTAAAAGGCTTGACTCTTTCCTTTATTTTTATCTCACTGACTTCAGCCTAGAAATATATTTCCGTATAAATCCAAGTCCAAGTCCACGTTTGGACTTTCCTATTTTAGGCCAAACTCCCCAATACAAATTCGTAATTTTAAGGAGACGATCTTCAGATCTTCTCAATTTCGAACGTTCGCAAAAATTTCCAATTCGGAATATTCGTAATTTCGCATTGGGCTCAAACTCGAGACATATTTTAATAATCTCCACCTTGGCTTGACGTTTGAACCAAGTTGCAATCGCTTCATAAAAATTCAAACTCTGCCGCTACTTTCCCATAGCTCCCGATGGGCTCAATCGCCACAGATATTATCCAAGTCCAAGCCTCGCTTGAACTTTGCCATAACCGAGGACCTCATCAGAATACCAACTCCACATGCACCTTTAACTGCTCCAAAGGGATTTTCCAATGCAACCTCCTTAACCGCAGATAAAGCAAAACCATTGTTGTATCTATATCTATCAGGAGATCGAATACGTACCTTGTTAATTTTAGCAGTTACAACAACCATTGGCTCTATAGGCTCCACCTCGCTACGAACACCATCTATGTCGATTACTTTGCTAGTACTCGTACTCGCTACCTCAAGAGTTTCTGGTCGCAACTCCACCTCAAGCTGAACACCATCCAGATCCATATTAACACTGCTACAAACACTCCTAGCTAGAAGTACTGAAGACTCATCAAAGGTAACTTCTCTGCTGTTAATAGGTGAATTTATATCTAGGCACCACAACCGATCGCCCCACTCACCTTGTGCATAGCCATGGAATATGCACATTGCCCTCCAATCGAGCTTACCATCACTCACTCGAAAATAACACGGGCAACCAAACATTCTAAAAATAGAATAACCAACAACGTTACCTAACCACACTTCTTCAGGAGTCTGCCTTTCAATAACAGTTGATGAGGATCTATTCACCTAGTAGCTTACCGTACTTAGCACATCAGCTAGTATTCTCCTAGCAATACCAACACTAGAGATAATTTTTCGGGCCGTCTCTAGTAATGTTCTTCTTGTCAATTCTGCAAATTATTGTGATTTATTGGCACTAGTGCAGTGTTTCACTATGCTCTCTTTCATGCATAATTTATTTGCCAGCTCCGAGCAAAACTCCATGCTATTGTCAATCCGCACATGCTTGATCGACTTACCAGTCTCCGTCCCGATCAAAGCTCTCGACCGCGTGATCTTGACACCTGCATCAAACTTATGCATCGGCACAAACACCCAGGTCTTCCTCGAGTAGTTAATAGACTCTCGAACAGATGCATCTGACGTCTATACAGCGAAATTTGTCATTGTCTCACCTTGAAGTTTATACAGGTCTCCATGCTTGATTCCTTTTATTATCAACAGGTCACCTCGAACAACTTTCAAAAGTCCACCTTCTGAAGAATACCTGCAACCAACTGAATCTAGGGCACCCAAGGAAATTAAGTTCTTTTTCAATTCTGGAACATGTCTTACTCTAGTCAATGTCCTCACAATGCCATCATGCATTTTGATTTTAACATCACCAACACCCTCAACATCGCACTAAACGTTGTTCCCTAACTGGACTTTACCACTACCCGTGCACTGATAAGTAATAAACCAGTTTCTATTTGGTATGATATGAAAAGAACAACCATAATCCATAATCCATCCATCAAATGATAAATCATTAGTGACAGACAAGATATAATCGGTATTATCTGCTACAGTTGCAACATTATCCGCAGAATCAACTATAATTCCCTTACCCTTCTCATTCTTCAGCTTAAGGCAATCCCTGATGCCCCCTCTTACCACAGCTCCAACATACAACATTAGCAGTTTTAGATTGACTAAATCTGTTCATATTAGTATTACTCTTACCCACACGTGTTACAGATCTTCCTCTATTTTCACCTACTAAAGCAGTAGATATAGATTTGCCAGATTCTTTTCTACAAATATCCTCGCTCAAAATCAAATTTCGAATCTCATCAAATGTCAAACTTGTTGACCTAGATGAATTACTAACAGCTGTAATAGTAGTATTCCAACTATCAGGCAATGAGGATAACATAATCAAAGCACGTACCTCATCTTCAAAATCAATCTCAACTGAACTCAATTGACTAACAATCACATTAAATTCATTGATGTGATCTGCAACTGACGCACCTTCACTCATCTTCAAATTAAACAAACGTCGCATCAAATAGACCTTGTTGATCGCAGAGGGCTTCTTGTACATATTTGATAGGGCTTGCATCAAATTAGCAGTGGTCTTCTCCTTCAAGATATTAAACGCGACGTTACGAGCCAACGTCAATTGAATAACACCCATAGCTCGTCTATCTAGTAAATCCCAATCAGCTTGCTTCATCGTCTTTGGTTTCGCCCCAGATAAAGGCAAGTGTAGTTTCATCTGGTAAAGATAATTTTCAATCTTCATCTTCCAGAAACTAAAATCCTTCCCATCAAATCTATTGATTCTCACTTTTACTTCTTCTGTCGCCATCGATTTGCTTCAACTTAGCCAAGCTTGGCTTTGATACCAATTGTTGCGATAAGGCGAGCGATCGAACAATAATATAGACAGAAAAAAGAAAATAAATCGGACACCAGATTTTCGTGGTTCCGTCATAAAGACCTACGTCCACGGGGAGAGCAGTTTCGAATTTCACTATAGATCAAGCGATACAAGGAGATTACACACTCGACTCACTCAAACACGCTCTCGGTGTTTCCCAAATCCCAATTACACCCAATAACGCATGCAGTATTTAGCTCCGAAATTCCTCAATAAATAATCTCTCGATCTCACGAGAGAATCACACGCAAATCTTACCACAAGATTTGACGGCTTCAACACTAGACTTCTTGGATGTAATTCACAAGTAAGCTTCGCAGCACAAACAACACGAAGATCCAATGCCAAGCACCCAGCACCTATGAACGTCTTTCACAAATAGAACACCCACGACACTCAGAGTAAAACGGCACTTCAATATGTGGCTTCCTTGAAGAGAGACCCACAAGCAGAAAAATTATATATATTGCAGCAAAAGAAGACAAACCGATTTTTACTCGAAAGAAAATCGCATCATTCGGTCAAGCCCTATGTGGCACCCCTCGACGGCCCCCGATCCGATTAGGGTCGCCACAGACACCTAATGCTACACCTAATTACATCTCTTAGAAGAAGCGTCGGAAATCATAGACATTTTTTTTTTTTTTTGAAAACGGTCCCAGCGCGACTCATTAGCGGAAGCAAAATATAATATCGCCATCTCTCCCTCCATCAACCATGATACAATTGCACACCACTAAACATCGTAAGAAAAGATAAAGCCACGACACTTTATTTACATATTTTCCATGATGGGTTTCCTTGGGTCGGTACATCAAAAGGTAAGACCAGGACTTATAACCACACTCGGCCATAGCCTCAAAAAGAAACACTTGACCCACTACGTCTATCATGCAAGATCCCCCATCACTAGTGTCGGCTATCATCCCAAAAAGTTTCAGCTCCCCTACTTCCCACGCACGGGCCCTCACACCCATCCCGGTGCATCAGGCGGCGGCGGTGGCAACATCCCACGCATCACTCCGTCTCGACGAACATGGACGGATACGAACTCCTGAATGACAGGGCCCCCAGCCAAACCCACGTCGTACATCACTAAGACGCGCACTCGAATATACGTGAGACCAGGGACGGTGGGACATTCGATCTCCTCGCACTCGACCTCTACATCGGAAGGAAGGCCATAAAATACGTCCCGCATGACAGCAGGGAGCGGCATCCTACTAATCTGAAATGTTGGTCCCCGAAGGGGTGAGTACAGCAGGTAAAGGATCAATAAGCCACTCAATACATCATGCCATGCAATCATCACAATCATAGCATCACATGTCGTACAAGCATCCATGTACAACATACCATGGCATCATGCACATGTCATCATACCTCATGTACCATCATCATCATATAGACATCATCATCACATCATACACTTACCATCATCATGTCACATATGGCATCATCCTTACCATGCATTCATGCATGTAACATCATCATTGTATCACATGTACCATCATCATTACCATGCATCCATGCATGTAACATCATCATCATATCACATGTACCATCATCATGTCATGCATCCATGCATATAGCATCATCATCATATCATGCATACATCATTATCATCATGTCATGCATATATCATCATCATCATAGTTTGATTTCAATTTCACTTTGGACCGCCACATTTCTCTTTCCCGGGACCAATGTTTGCATCCCACATGTATCCAAGATACAATCAGACCATCCGGCTCCCCCACTCTCCGGGCATCTCGTACCCCAACTGGCATCACGAGGACCCTCCGGCGTTCAGCCATTTAAGGCCACCGGGCAACCGGCCGTACCCTTCTAGCCAGGCATCTCGCACCCAACTGGCATCGCGAGGTATCCCTCGGCACAAGACCCGCCGAGCTTCCGGCTCCCCCACTCTCCGGGCATCTCGATACCACTCGGTACTCCCGAGGACCCTCCGGTATCCGGCCATTCAAGACCACCGGGCAACCGGCCGTACCCTTCTAGCCAGGCATCCCGACACTCCCGGGGCATCGTCGACTCACCTCTGACGGCTTCCTCATTTATCTCAATTCACATCTTCAATTATAATTCAATTTAACATGGCATGTGATGTGATGGCAATCAATATCATATTCATCCTTGAGTTCATACATGCATTTCAAGTCATCATCATACATGCAGCAGGACACCATCATCCATGGCAATACAATTCATGGAATCCATACAATTTAAAATAGTCCATATTTCATGTCTTTTCAAAGTTTACAAAATTCCAGCATGTACCATTTTTAGAAAATATTTAAATTAAATATCCATATGCTTCTCAAAAATCATGAAATCAAGGCACGTGATAGACAAGACAATAAGATAGTAATTTCATGAAAAACACATGCCCAATAGAGTTCCACACAAGAAGATATAATCCACACGATTTCAGCATGCAAATTCGGATAGAAACAGAATGTGCAGTTTTCGAAATAATTCGATTAAAATACCCGAACGACCTCCAAAAATTATGAAATTTTACTAGGTTATAGTTAAGACACTAAAGTATATTTTTCATGAAGACTTCTAGGCCATATTAGTTCTAGATAATTTTCTATAGCCATCCGAAACTTCTGGTTCTAGCACCGAAACGTCCAGTGTATGTTTCTCCGAAATATCGAGTTTTCACCCCTTTATTCTTCTTCGTTGCCTCTGAAATTTGGATATGTTTTACTTCAAGAGGTCTCCTACAACTTTCATTAAGGGATCTAAATCAAATTTCCAAAGAATAGTCACCATATGGGTCCGTGAAGTCTCGGGTGTCCAGTACCGTGTTTCCAGATTTACCGTCTTCAAGAGTAAGTCGATTCACTAGGCTACACTTGCTCATTTTACTTCAAATTTGAGTATGTTAGTCTTTAGGATTTTATCTACAAGTTTCATGAAGAAGTCGAAGAGATATTCTTGATAAAAATCGACATGCAACCACAAAACTACCAAAAGGTCAGTAAAACTGTTCCAGATCTAGTGTCTTCGTAGGATGAGGGTTTGACCCATTAAATCTCCACCGTTTTGTCCCAAATTTTAGTATGTTGTAGTTTAAGATGTTAGATACAACTTTAATGAAGGAATCGAAGTCAAAATCCAACTTGAAACATGCATTCAAGCCTTCACAAGATTCTGGGTCGGGCAGTTCACACGAAAACAGCAAACATCCTCAAGAACAAGTCACTTCTAGCTTCGGTTTTGCCTACCCTAACATCCGAAATTTACCACCAACAAGTCACACATGCAAGACACACATGCAAGAGTGGAAAATCAATCCCAACTTGCCTCTAGAACCAAGCGGACGGCAGCAAAAAGGGACGGCACACCGGCGACGGACGGACGGCATGCGGGCGGCGACGGGCGAACGGCTCCTTCTCCTCCTCCCTCTCGGCGACCCTCTCTCTCTCGCAACTCTCTCTCTCTCTCTCCTTGGCTTGGACGGTGGCCCTCAACCGGCCACTCTCTCTCTTCCTCTCCCTTTTATTCCCCCAAAACTCCATCATTGGCAATGATTACTTGCCACCCTTGATAGCCAATGCATGAAGACCTCCTCTTGCCACTTGGCATGCCACATGCAATGGGCTTGGGGACATTTTGGGCTTGGATTGGGCCGGCCTCCCTTGTGGCCGACGGCAGCCCATTCGTGGGCTTCAATGGGCCGGCTAGCTTGGCCCATTAAAGGTCCACTCTTGGGCCTAAGGCCCAACCTAAATAGAATCAGTTTTAAACCTCCTTTTTAAATACTAATTAAATCTTATTAAACTAAAATACTATAGGGTAAAATTAAATAACTAAACACTTAGAATTTCAAACCTGTGGATTCTAATTCACGATGCACATGGCCAGAGATAAGCCATCCTCTTCCAAGATCTATCCATTTAAACTCGGCCATAGAATTTAATGCAAGATATTAACTGAAGCACCCCTAATTGGCTAGCAAAGAATTTCAGGATGCCACACCCTAAAAGGCTTGACTCTGTCCTTTATTTTTATCTCACTGACTTCGGCCTAAAATATATTTCCGTATAAATCCAAGTCCAAGTCCACGTTTGGACTTTCCTATTTCAGGCCAAACTCCCCAATACAGATTTGTAATTTTAAGGAGATGATCTTCGGATCTTCTCAATTTCGAACATCCGCAAAAATTTCCAATTTGGAATATTCGTAATTTCACATTGGGCTCAAACTCGAGACATATTTTAACAAGCAAGGTTATGGCCCAATGGAGATTCTCATCCCAAGACTTGTTACGTCAAGGAAAGTTGCATCTAGCCACCCAAAAGAAAGCAATATCAGCCGTAATGCGACACCCAAAGAACATATGATCAATAGAGTCAGACAAATCATTGTAAAAAGCATAGGAGCTAGTATCTATCCTACAATAAGAAAGAAGGAGAACTTGGGTGGGAAGCCTTTGCTTGGTGATGAGCCAAAGGTGAAATTGGTAACTAGGCGTGATGGTAATGTTCTAGATGAAAGGATGCCAGAAGACCCAGGGCTTCTTCCGCCTAATGGCATCCCAAGCCGTCGCAATTATAAATTGGCCTGCTGAGTTCTCCCTCTAACAAAAAGAATCTTGGTTTGAAGATAGGGAGGGAAGGGGGTACTCTCAAGACTCCAACACTAACTTGATAGCCTAGCCATCATTCAAAAAGAGGTCTACCACTGTAGCTTGCCTAGAAAGACCGATACTATAGATGATTGAATCCAAGAAAACTAAGTTCAACGGGCTCCCAGGGTGCCAATTGTCAAACCAAAGTGACACTGATAGGCCATCCCCTATTCTCCAACAGAAGCTATGTTGGATTTCCGTCTTGAGTTGTAAGATCTTCTTCTAAGCCCAGGAACTGTAAGTTGGTTTCTTCATGACCTAGAAGTTCTTCGTTTTTAAGAAGGTTGAGTGGATTCACTTGCACCACAACACCTCATTATCTGAAAACAAGATCTAGATATGCTTCAACATATCAGCCTTGTTATAATCATGGAGTCTCTGGATACCAAGACCTCCCTCATCTTTTGGGAGGCAAACGTTGTCCCAAGCTACCTTGGTACCCCCTCTACCTAATTCCGAGCCTTTCCAAAGGAATTGTTTGAGAATACGCTCAATTTGGTCCAACATAGCTGCAGGACGAATGAAAAAACTCACCTAGTAGGCTTGGATAGCATGAAGCATTGACTTGATCAACTGAAGACGACTGGCAAAAGATAGAAATCGATGGGTCCAAGATTGAACCCTCACTGTAATGCGACTAACGAGAGCAGTACAATCCGCCTTCCCCAGCCTTGACGTAATGATTGGAACTCCCAGATAACAGACTGGAAGGTTCCCTTCTACGAAACCTAGGTCAAGCAGGATTTGATTCCTTAAGGCTGACGAGTCCCTTAACAAGAATAGAATTCGGATTCAAGCCACTCTAAGTTGAGAATGTTTGGAGGCCTTCTTTGAGGAGTGTCATAGAAGGCAAGTCAGCTTCATAAAAGAGGAACACATCATCCGCAAAGAACAAATGCGAGAGGTTGGTGGCCCTATGTGGCATCCCAAAATTCATAATGACCTCTAGTTACATTAAAGCCTATGAATAGGTGATGGAAGTACCATCAAGTTTAATGGCCTTATTATTTTTGCAAGTTAGGTATTTATTTAAGTAGAAAATGTTAATGGATGATCAAGATTGGTGCTATAGGACAATTTGATAAAGAAGACTTTGTTCTTGATTGTGCACTTTATAGATTTGATGGATTAATGTCACAAAGTCTTTTGGCCATTTTATTATGCAATTAGATATTTATTTAAATGAGGATTACGATGTATTATAAAAAAAATAAACTTGGGCCATTTAAGTTTGGACTTTAGGCCCAAGTGAGATGGGCCTAAAGTGGGCCATAAGCCTAGCCCATTGTCGACACATGGAGGGGGGGAGGAGGAGCCGCATGGCCTCCAAGTGTCTTCAACAAAGGAGACACTTGTCTCCTTCTTAGGGACAAGTGTCCCCCATGCAAAATAAGAATGCATGCAAATATATATACAACCAAAAAGAGAGAGAGAGAGGGAGTGGCTGGTTTTGAGAGAGTGAGAGAGAGAGAGAGAGAGTTGTGAGAGAGAGGAACCGAAAGGGAGGAGAGGAAGGAGCTCGCCGTTCGTCCGCCTGCACGCCGTCCGTCCGTCGCCGGTGTGCCGTCCATTTGTTGTCGTCCGCTTGATCTTAGAGGCAAGTTGGGATCGATTTCCACTCTTGCATGTGTGTCTTGCATGTGTGATTTGTTGGTGGTAGATCTCGGAGGTTATGGTAGGCAAAACCGAAGCTAGAATGTAACTTGTTCTTGAAAATGCTTGCTGATTTCGTGTAAACTGCTCGACCCAGAAACTTGTGGAGGCTTGCATGCATGTTTCGAGTTGGATTTTGACTTTGATTTCTTCATAAAAGTTGTATCCAACATCTTAAAATACAACATACTAAAATTTGGGACAAAATGATGGAGATTTAAGGGGTCAAACCCTCATCCTACGAAGACACTAGATCTGGAACTGTTTTGCTGACCTTTTGGTAAATTTGTGGTTGCATGTCGATTTTTATCAAGAATCTCTCTTCGACTTCTTCATGAAACTTGTAGAGAACATCCTAACTATTAACATACTAAAATTTGAGGTAAAATGAGCAAGTGTAGCCTAGTGAATCGACTTACTCTTGAAGACGGTAAATCTGGAGACACGGTACTAGACACCCGAGACTTCATGGACCCATATTGTGACTATTATTTGGAAATTTGACTTAGATTCATTAATGAAAGTTGTAGGGGACCTTTTTAAGTAAAACATATCCAAATTTCAGAAGAAACAAAGAAGAATAAGTGGGTGAAAACTCGATATTTCGGAGAAACATACACTGGACGTTTCGGTGCTAGAACCAGTAGCTTCGGATGACTATAGAAAATTATCTAGAACGAATATGGCCTAGAAGTCTTCATGAAAAATATACTTTAGTGTCTTAACTATAATCTGATAAAATTTCATAATTTTCGGAGGTCGTTCGGGTATTTTAATCGAATTATTTCAAAAACTGTACATTCTGTTCCTATCCGAAATTGCATGCTGTATTTGTGTGAAGTATATCTTTTGTGTGGAACTCCATTGGGCATGTGTTTTCATGAGATTATTATCTTATTGACTTGTCTATCACATGCCTTGATTTCATGATTTTTGAGAAGCATATGGATATTTAATTTAAATATATATATATTTTTTTTTTGGGTAAAGAAAAATTTTTTTGGTAACTTTGGAAAGGCATGAAATATGGACCATTTTAAATTGCATGGACTCCATGAATTGTATTGTTATGGATGATGGTGTCTTGCTGCATGTATGATGATGATTTGAGGTGCATGTATGCATTCAAAGGATGAATATGATCTTGATTTGCCATCACATTACATGCCATGCTAAATTGAGCCATAATTGTGAATGTGAAATTGAAAATGAGATGTATGAGAATATGCATCGTGGTGATGAGAAGACCGTCGGAGGTGTGAGCCGACGATGCCCCGGGAGTGTCGAGATGCCCGGTGGTATACGATACGTAATTCCAGGGGAGGCCTGGTGGTATGTCGGTACGTAATTCCGGAGGGTAGGGGAAACCATTTTCATGGCGAGCCCCGGAGATTTCCTCGGGAGTTTCGAGATGCCCGGTGGTATACGGTACGTAATTCCAGGGGGATGCCTGGTGGTATGTCAGTACATAATTCCGGAAGCTCGGCAGGTATTGTGCCGAGGGATGCCTCGCAATGCTAGTTGGGATGCGAGATGCCTGGCTAGAAGGGTACGGCCGGATGCCCGGTAGGTATTGTGCCGGAGGGTCCTCGTGATGCTAGTTGGGATACGAGATGCCCGGAGCGTGGGGGTGCCGGATGCCCGGCAGGTATTGAGCCAGAGGGTTCTCGCGACGCTAGGATTGGGCGCAAGTGATGAATGTGGGATGCAAACATTGGTCCCGGGAAAGGGAAATGTGGCAGTCCAATATGAAAGGATGAAATTGAGAAATTGAAATTGAAATATGCATGATGGTATATGCATGTGATATGATGAT
Source organism: Eucalyptus virginea (assembly GCA_014182375.1). Lineage (NCBI taxonomy): Eukaryota > Viridiplantae > Streptophyta > Magnoliopsida > Myrtales > Myrtaceae > Eucalyptus > Eucalyptus virginea. The sequence goes on along the minus strand of CM024517.1, from coordinate 16,198,227 downwards.
GATATGTGCATGGATGCATGGTAATGATGATGGTACATGTAATATGATGATGATATGTGCATGGATGCATGGTAATGATGATGGTACATGTAATATGATGATGATATGTGCATGGATGCATGGTAATGATGATGATACATGTGATATGATGATGATATGTGCATGGATGCATGGTAATGATGATGATACATGTGATATGATGATGATATGTGCATGGATGCATGGCAATGATGATGGTACATGTGATATGATGATGATGTTACATGCATGGATGCATGGCAATGATGATGGTACATGTGATATGATGATGATGTTACATGCATGAATGCATGGCAATGATGATGGTACATGTGATATAATGATGATGTTATATGCATGGATGCATGGTGAAAATGATGATACATGTGACATGATGATGGTAGTGTATGATATGATGGTAACAACTATATGATGATGTATGTACATGAGGTATGATGACATGTGCATGATACCAAGGTAAGTTGCGCATGGATGCCTTGATGATATGTGATGCTATGATCGTGATGATTGTGTGGCATGATGCATTGAGTGGTTTATTGGTCATTTACCTGCTGAGTGGTTGTACTCACCCCTTCGGGGACCAACATTTTAGATTAGTAGATGGATTGAGCAGTTGGATATGATCGCGAGGAGGAGGATAGCAAAGGAAGGAACTTTTCGACGCCGACACTGATTGATGGACTTTAAGTGTATGACTGTTAGAGGAGATGTCGGTCATCTTTTGAAGTGTAGCCGAGTATAGAAGACTACGGCATTTTGATGTACCAATGAATGATGTCCATCTGGTTTAAGTAAATAAAAGTGTGCGGCTTTTACCTATAAATGTTTAGTTGGTGTGCATCGTTTTCTAAATATAGGGAAGGGAGTTGATGGATGTGCTTCCGCTATATGAATTGCACAAGGACCGATCTAAAAAAATGTAAACCCCCAGGTTGTATGGACCCGCTGCAATTAAAATGGTATCAAAGTGATATGTTATCAGGTCAAGTGAATGGTAATCGAACTGTGGCGACCCTAACGGTTTGGGGGCCGTCGAGGGGTGCCACACCCTATATCTCCAAAAGAACCTAAAGTTCGCCTGCAAGGAGCACTTAACGAGGATTCCAAAGAGCACCTCCATAATCAAAGTAAATAAATAGGGAGACATGGGATCCCCCTGCTGAAGGCCTCGCCCACTAGGAAAGAAGCCATGTAACTCCCCATTTAATGCAATGGAAAACCTAGGCGTTCGCACACAGGTCATAATGAGCTGCACCAGGCGATCAGGAAATCGAAAAGCATGGAGAACACTCTCAAGAAAGTGCCAATCTATTGTGTCATAGGTTTTCCTAAAGTCCACCTTAATTGCACATTTAGGTGAATAAGGCTCTAAGTGGAAGCTAGAAAAGAGCTCCTGAGCCAAAATGATATTATCCCTAATCCGCCTCCCCTTAACAAACGTAGTTTGAGAAGGGCTCACTAGATCTTTTAGCACTACAGCAACCCGATTCGCTAAGACTTTGGTAATAAGCTTGTAAATGGTATTGCAACAGGCAATAGGCCTGTAATCATCGACAATGGTCGCATTAGGAACCTTTAGCACCAAAATCAAAATGGTGTTTTTGATCTCTCTTAAGAGCCTTCTCGTGGTGAAGAAGTCCCTCATGGCTGCCGTGACTAGCTCTCCAACTGTCCCCCAGTTCTCCTTAAAGAATTCAACCGCGAAACGAGCTAGTCCTAAGGCCTTACCCCGAGCTAAGGAAAAGAGAGTGTTTCGAATCTCTAGATTAGAAACAGGCCGCGCAAGAGAGGTGATCTATTCATCATTTAATGGAGAGCTTATGACCTCCCGGATCTCTCGATCCGAAGGCGGTCCCTGCACCACCCAAGGCGTAAGGAGGTCCTATAGATACTCAACGAAATGCTGCCGGACTATCTAAGGATCAGAGATTTGGTTGCCCTGAGTATCCATTACAGAAAGGATTCTGTTTCTCATTTGTCTCTTGTTGACATAGTGGTTGAAGAACTTTGTATTTCAATCCCCTTCCTTAAGCCATTTGATTCTAGCTTTCTATCTAAAAAATGATTCCTCCTTAGCGTAAAGGTCCAAGAAGGTGCGACACTGATTCTTCTCTAAGTCAACAAGCTCCACATTGGTAGGGTCCTACTAGAGGCCAACCTATGTCAACTTTAAAGCTTCTCTCGCTTCTGAAGTCCTGACGGATATATTGGATAAGGACTCTCTATTTAACTACTTGAACTAACTTTTAAGAGACTTAAGCTTACAAACAAGCCTATACATAGGCACACCCTCCCTTTGAACCTCCCAAATTTGATTACCGATCGCCTCAAAGTCTGGATGTTTCATCCAAAAAAAAAAAAAAAACCTTAAAAGGTTTCATTCGAAGCACTGGGTTCACCACCTTGACCACCATAGGCGAGTGGTTAGAGATCCTAGGTGCTAGAAAAGATGTTTCCGAGAAGGAAAAAACTCGGCTCCAACAGGAATTCACCAGAACCCTATTTATCTTCCTTGCATTGCGAGAAGTTCCATAAGAAGTAGACTAGGTGTACTGAAAACCCACATACTTGAGGTCCTCCAGCTCAAAGTGATCTAAATACTGGCCGAACTCATTGAAGCACGGTAACCAATTGTCGGATCCACCTAACCTGTCCGAGGGGTCCTTTATAGCATTGAAGTCCCCCATAACCAGCCAAGGGATATTCTGTAAAGTAGTACTCCTAAGTATAAGGTCCTCCCAAAGAGGTCTCCGGGAAGTGAAGGTGTGCTGAGCATAGATTATTGAGACATAGCAAATAGCCCCCGAAGCTAAACACTTAAGATTCCTATGAACTGCTTGGTCCATCATTGAGAAAGCTTCGAAAGAAACACTTAAAGGATTCCAACCAACCCAAATCCTTCCTCGCTGGGAGTACTCAAAGTTTGCCAACCAGCACCAATTCCCCAACAGATTACCAGAAATAGAACTGAAAAGATTCTGTGGGACCTTCGTCTATACTAAGCCAACCAAAATCAAATGATTCGACAAAACTAACTTCTGAACCTCAACTTGCCTAAAGGGGCAACAAGGCCCCTAATGTTCCAGTACCCTATGTACATAAATATAAATAAATGTAAGAAGGAGCAAAGAAGGAGGGTTACCTCCTCTTAGAGGAGCTACGCCGAGTGGGGGGTGAAGCAGCACGAGCCGAAGAAGGGGGCAGGTCCAGAGCCAAAGTCAGTAGCTTGTCTTGCATAGTCTCAGCCCTCCTACTAGCAGCCGAAGCCTTCGGCAAAGGACACGAGGATAATAGGTCATCATATGAGTTGTTATCCAGGTTGTCCGAGCCCTCCACCTCTTCGACAGGACTAGGCAACTCGGGAGCAAGAGGCTTCGTTGGGCTGGACGCATCATCCGCAGAGATGGGGACGCTACATCATTTTTCGAGAGAATTTTGGGAGCTCTCAGAGCCTTACGGGTCGAGGTAGAGGGTAGCCCTTTCTCCACAATGCTAGCCTTCAGCTTCAGAGCCCGCCCCTCATCACTCGAGCTAACCTAGATAGTCAAACTTCCTTCCATAGGAGGCTTCTTCTTTTTCCCCCTAACTTGCTTCAAAGCTTGCTCCTATCTGCAAGGCCTTCCAACACTTCCAAAGCAGGGACAGGGCGCTAGACAGGAACCGAAGGGGCAGGGGAAGCCCGAGCCTATTGTGATGTCGTCTCCGGGATGGTAGAGGCTAAGGGAACCTCACACTTGTGGCCAAAAACGCCACACTTGAGGCACTCAACAGGCTTCCATTCGTATTCAATGGCTATGGACCAAGACACTCCATTCACAACCACTTTAATTAGCGAACACCTCAGCTGACTTGCTTGGATCTCTACGCACACCATCATCCTCATTTGCTATGTGCGTTGATCCACATAAAGGGATTTGCCAACAGTGTTAGTGATGGCACTTATGGCCGACGCTGACCATAGATCAAAAGGAAGATTCTTAAGCCTAATCCACACCGAAACAAAAGACTGCTTGTCCTTCTTTAGCTCCAAAAGAGGCTTCCATTGCTGTAAAATAAAGAGAACCCTTGCCACTGTTAGGGGCCCCTCTTCCAAGATCTTTCTACGGAACAAGGGATCCGGGACATGAAAAAAGAAGAAACCTTGATCATCGGCCATCACTTCTACAAGCTTCGGGCCCCAAGTATTCTTCAAAGCTTGCTCGGTGAGCTGAAAGGGAAGTTTCTTCCCTACAAAATACCCAATTAAGCATTTATGCCACTTGAGGTCCGCGGCTTGAAGCACATCTTCGGAGAGGTTGACAACCGGCCTATCATCCACAAAAGGAGGGACAAAGGTGAGATCATAGTCCTTAGCTGCGAGGCGCGCCACATTGGCCCAAGAGTGGGTAAGGGGAGGCCTCGAGCTACTAGGTAGCTGGCCCGAGCCCTGAAGGTGCTTAGTAGGAGCACGAGCACGACTTCGGCCATGAGAATGCCCTTCGCATTCACGCCTAAAGCGTGGCCCTTGTTTGTTCTCAACTACAATAGCATTTGGAGCCACAATGGGAAGAACGGCCTGACCCGGAACAGTCAGGGCAGACCATAGCATTTTGAGAGGATGGGCTACATCCCTTAACACTACCGGGAACAAGATGGGCCTCATTTAAGAGCCCACCAACTTCAGCCGAAGAGGATGCCATAGAGAACCCTCCAACAACCCGAAAAACCCCTCTACAGTACATACATTGCGGGGAATGAATCCATACTAGGGCAAAGGCTAATACATGATTAAAAGGGGTGCTAAGGAGTCAACACATCCATTGCAAGGCCCTCAACACAGCTCCGACACCTAGCATGAATCGAAATAGAGCAGAAACCAGCAGCGAATCGGGCAAAACTAGGGTAGCTTTGATCTCTACTTAGGGGCAAAACGAAGCAAACCGCTCGGTGAGATTCAAGAGGGAAGTCAGAAGAAGAAACCCTCCAAAACTTGAGTCGAACCAATGGCTACAAAGACCGGGACGAGCAGAAGACCAGTCGGTATGAACAGTAAGCAAATCGCGCCCTAGAGAGAAGAAGGTGAATAGTATAGCGAGAATGCACAAATGACCAGCCCCCCATTAGTTAAGGATTTCTCATGTTATAGTTTTCAATTACTCAATAGTATGTTTACTTCAAACAAGAGAAGCATGTGCATGGTCTAATTCTTTATAAATATTTCAATTTATCGGTTTTTTTTTAAACTTTTTATTTTATTTTATTTACTATTTTTGATTTAATTTGAATTTTTAATCCAATTAGCATATAGTAGGTGTGGGTTTTCTTGGAATATTAATAGGTTTTAGCAATATGGGTCGGGACGGGTATGTGTTACTTAATTTACACTACATGAATATGGGTCAAAACGGGTTAAATGGGTCAAATATGGGTCGACCCATTTTTGACCTAACCCGACCCACCCATTTGACGGGTCTAGATAGGTGGAAGGCCCTCTAGCCTCTAGTTTGGTTTTTTTTTTAATATAATTAAATTTAAATTTAAATTGCAATTGGATGAAACTATCTCTGACTAGCTAGAATTTTTTATCGGCTAGCAAGCCAACAAGGCTAGGCCCCTATTTAAAATAATCATAATCACTCTAATCCATTCTTTGAGATTAATATAGCCACTTCAAACTTTTATTTGAAATAAGATCACTTTAGGTCATTATTTGAGAAAATGATAGACTTCTGGCCTTTATTTGAAATTTTCCCTAAATACAACCCAACCTCCCACCACTTCACTTAACTTAACTTCACTCTTCACTACCCAAAGCTAGCAAAGAGAGAACCATGTCTCTCAAATATTTACTAGCATTGTTCTTAGGCCCAGTGCTCCTTACCACCACCATTGTGGAGGAATTCGACCACTGCCGCCATCCGATCAGGAAGGAAAGGCCCCCGAAGGAGCACAAGCTGCCCCACAAGCACCACCCCGATGGTGGCCGCCTCCTCTTGGAGTACGCCAAGGGTGATGGACACAAGCCGTTTCCCAAGCACAAGCTGTTTCCCAAGCACAAGCCGCCCAAGAAGGAGGACAAGCCACCAAAGGGTAAGGGCGAGAAGCCGCCGATGGAGCACAAGCCATCATTTGAGCAGCCGCTAGAGAAGAAGCCCAAAGGCCCTCCTTTCCCCCACAAGCCACCCCACAAGCCTCCACACAAGCCTCCCACTGAGAACTGAAGAAGCTGAGTTGTCTCTCTTGAGGGGTTCTGTGAATGTGTCCATGAGGACTTAAATATAGTGCTCTTTCACGTGCATTAGATTATAATCTTCAATGTTTTTTAGAGGCCAATGCATCTCATGCTGGTAGTTTCAATTCATATCGCTCTGTAATTTTCGCTGGTCAGTGCATATATACTATGCTTGAGCTTTAGACTTTCATTTATCCTTGCCGTTATGGGAAGAGAATAGACAGGTTTCGATTGCTCTATGTAATACTTGTATATGCTCAAAAGTATAATCACGCACTCGGATTAACACCCTTGTGCTCACCAAATATGCTCCTTGATCTCACAAAACATTTGCTTGTTTCAAATTTTCTGAGTCTTCTCTCTTTTGTCACGGCACCAATACACACGAGCACTATGTTCCTTTGTTTTTATTTTCCGTCAAGCTCCAACATCACAGCTACACACGAGCACTCCCTCTCTTTCAGGAAACAAGCTCTACATGCATTTTGTGCCAGAGAGAAGTTTTTCTCTTGTTAAGCGATCCCTCCAGGGAACTTTGAAAGACTTTGGGTTGGGCTTGGGCCAAGCCCATTATGGGCTCAAAGCCCAACAAGAACTAAGTCCTAGATATGAGAAGATAGGTTTATAAAAACTGGTGTACGGTCGCACTGTACGGCCGTGAGTTGGCGATTAGCGAAAGCGAAAATCGGGCCTAGCTGATCCTGGGTCACCAAAAAAAAAAAAACCATTGTACAATGATAGCTTATAAAGTGATGTGATAAATCCAATAGAGTATTTAAATTAATGAAGTATTTTCAAGTATAGAAATTGGCCCCAATAGCTTTTAAACCTTGCTATATTGTGTCTATGTGTGTAGCACAATGTGAGTTTTGAAAAACATTGTAGTATGTAGTCTTGTGACATACAAGTTGTGCCGTACATATGTGAATGAGCGACTCCTTAGACAGATAGCTTGAGAGTTAAAAAATGAGAGCAAATACACGAACAGTAACAACTATTGGAAGTAGACCTAATTATGGACATGGAGGACCACGGGCCGTCTTGGTCACGTGGGCCCGAAGGGCGCTTTTAGCTGGGATTGGGCAAGATTATTTGATTATGAAGCTGGCCTGGCTGGATTAGGCTAGTAACTATTCTGTCAAACCCGAACATTTTACGTATGAAATTATTATTATGGGTGGACATGTGCAGCTATATAAGGTCCAACCTAAAGGCTCAGCCAAGTTTGACCTACCTATTGATCACCCCGATAAGATGGGCAAAAAACTTGAACTCCTTCTCTCTTTTCGCTTTTATTGACTTTCCCCCAAAGTTAACTAATTTTCTAAATGTTCCCAATACATTGACATCTTATGTGACTAGAGCTTTAATCTTTCTCTACATCCAGTGATCAAGTGACTCATGACTGTCCCCTGAAATAGCTGATTTTTGCCCTTTGATTTTGCTAAGAAATGGCGGAGTTAATTGGTCAACGTGCAATAACAAGTTAATTGCAATGTGATAGAAACCGAAAACAAGTTATTACGTTGGCGAATTTTAGTTGCTGATTTTTATGTTCGTGGACAGACAAACGTATTCCCCTCCCCCTCCCCTCCAATCCTCCCCAAAAACCCCCAACTCAAAAAGAAGAAGAAAAAAAACAAGAAAAAAGGATATTGACGCGAGCATAGATTATGTGCAAACGGACCTTGACATGTGAAAAACGAGCCAACAAGTTCCAATGGGCCTTTTAACGAGTCTCAAATGGTGGCGACAAGCTTTCAAGGCCATGATATGTTAAATTATGGCTTGTTATGTAGATGACCATATATGAGAGGAGACAAGTTTTAAAAAAACGTAATAGGAATATCAAAAATACTACTGAAAAAATTCTTTAATACACAAAAACAAAATGAATGAAATACTTAAGTATGACAACTACATCCTAAATATAAATATTAAAAATAGAAAAAAGAATGAATTAGGTCATCATTTGCAATTGAATGATTGATGGTAATAGTCTTTTAGTGTAATTGAGATTGATTTAGTCATAAAAGGGGTAAAAATAGCACCGCTTTTTGAAAAATGAGAAAAGGAAAATTGGACCGTGTACAAGCACTGTGTACACACATGGGATGTTCCTGAAAAAAAAAGTGTTTGTACCAAGCAAAATTGTCCGTCTTGATCGAGCATAGGCTATGCGTGCTATAAAAAGGAAATGAAATTCAAACATGCAAAGTACACCTGCTTTAGACGTTGTAATACAACGGAAAGTTAGGTCCGATTCGGTAGACAAAATGTCTCAAAAGAAAAGGAAGAAGAAAGAAGTGATGTGCACAATTCGGTATGCATTTTAGGTTATATTACAGTTTCATTTTGAAAGATAAAAGGTATTTTCGTGATCGAATCTGTCTAAACACCTAGAAAAATAAGAGGCCGCCATAATTCTCCAAGTTTGTCCATGATGTTCCATAGAAAACATTCGTGCAGACTTCTCAATCGTTAACTAAAAAGAAATTTATCTAACCCTAACCATCTCTCTCTCTCTCTCTCTCTCTCTCTCTCTCTCTCTAGACTCTGCCATTGCCCCAATTCTTTCTTAGACGCGCCACGTCTATAGTTGGGTAGGCTCCTAACTCTCTTTAAGGTCAATGGACTAGTCGCATTTGCTTTTTATTCAATTGCGTCCTTAGAATAAAAAGCAAACTAGGGTTTAGGTTTTTGCGGCATCGCAATCACATCTCCCCGTTTCGGCGGAAGATGCTACAGGCATATCCGTTATTGTCGGTCGCCATTTCACGTGTGGGATATCAAGAAATCAGACGGGTATCTCGCCGCCTTCATCTCAAATTTTCAACTCTGATCTCGGATGATAATTGAATGGTGGGATTAGATGACAGTCTCGTTGACTTTGGGAATGTGAAATCGCTTAAAAGAAAGATGGATTAGCATATCTTATATCAGTTGCGGTTGATCTTCGGCCATATGAATCCGCAATCACGCATTGATATGCTCCACAATTCCAAAGCCGAGATGCATTAAGTTCAACTTATCACGCAAACATCACCAAGAGACAGATAGGGTTTTCAAGAGGATCATTTTATTTATGGGTTATCTACCCTAATGAAAGTTGTTATTAGAAAAAAATTACTCTTCGTATTTCGAATAATGACACAAATGGTCGATAAACTTTAGTCTAACGTGCAATGTTGTCTTTGGATTTTCAATTTGTTTAATATGATCCCTGAACTTTTGTTCAATATGTAACGTCATCCTTGAACTTTTGATTTGTTTAATGTGGTCTTTGAATTTTCATATAATGCCTAAACTATATGAAAATAATCAATATCATCATTCCATTAATTTAAAAATCCAATGACAATACTGAACATTTTCATATAGTCTGAAAACTAATTTCAATATATACGATAAGTTTAGGAGCTATATCGAATAAATCAAAAGTTCAGGGATTACATTGCATATTAGATAAAAGTTCATTGACAATAGTTAACAAATTAAAAGTTGAAGGATCACATTGCGCATTGAGTCATAGTTCAAGGACCAATTGTGTCATTTTCCCTTTATTTTTTATCAAAAGAAATCAGAAGTAATAGATATTGTGTGCTTGTGGTTTGATCACTTTGGTTTGGAGATGACTTTTAAGTTTTAACCCACAATTCAGTTCGTTTGTTTGAAAAGAAACTCAACCAAAGCGGAAATTAAACTAATAAAATCATAACACAAACGAATTGATGACTTCAGTCTGTTATCCTTTCAATTCGTGTGTATTATGCATCAGAAGCTTAACATCAACTTAAGAATGTCTACTTTAATATATGATAAGTGCTCATGAAAGGGTGCTATCGAGTAGAATCGTGGTGACACCATTATATACTGAGCTTGACTCAACCCACATTCAAGGCTCGACAAGTAACTTTGCTCTATTGGTATTTTATTTTTAAACTCAAGCTTAACTGGAATAATTCTTCAACAGCCTCTAGCCCGACTCATCTTTAATCATTTCATTAGTCAATACATTTAACTCGAAAATCAAATTAGACTCAACCTTGAGGTCAAATTCTGAAAATACACTAATATAGAAAACAACTTACAATTTTAAACAAAATTTTCCATTTATTTATTAATATCACTGTACCTGTATAATTTGGATGAATATTTAAAAATACGTTGAGTTGGTTAGGCTCTCAGTGTACTTGAATTAAGGATTTTCAAGCTCGAGCTTGACTTAATTAAAGTACTCGATCAATTTGAACTCGTGGAGATCTGTAATGGGTTGACGTGGCCCCTTTGTGGATTTTTATATATTATCTTTTCTTCTAGTCTTGAATATTGGAGTTGGTAACTTAGTGGGCGCCGCAAATGTAATAGTTAATATTATACTCTTTTATTGTGTCAAAATAACAACAGTTAATCTTCTTTTGTTCTCTGGTTTGTCAAATGAGCAATTTTGTATAACTAGAGGGAGAGTCCTTAAAACTTCACGGAAGTACAAGGTGTACCTGAGTAATCTAAAGTGAGCTAGTTATTCAGGTAGTTCAATGGAAAATATGGAGAGCTTAAATTTCCAGAGGAAGCTCCATGCTAGAACAATGAGTTATTGTTGAGAAAAGAAATTAGATTCAATTGAAAAAATTATTGAAATTATTCTATACCTATTATATGTTAATTCAGTCCTTAACTTTTAAATTTCGCCAATTTAGTCATAATTTTTTTAATAATTTGTCAATGTAGTCATTTTGATCTATATTGGCCGAAAAACAAATGCGTAAATTCGATCGTCATACATGATATGGTCGATATTGACGTAAATAATTTTTTCAATTTTTTCTATATTTATTCCTTTCCTTTTCTTTTTCTTATGTCTTTTTTTTTCCTATTTTCCTCTGCCGATTGTTGGGGTCTCGACGAGGACTGGCGATCCCACTGGCAAGGGCAAGGCTAATGCTTGCTAGAGGCTAGTGAAAGCAGGCCTCGTTAAATTCAATGAGGGCATTGTGGACCTTGCTAGTGGTCAGCAACCTCCATTGGCCATTGCCAAGACTTTGCAACTGGCGGAGGGAAATAAGAAAAAATATAAAATAAAAGAAATGAAAGAAAAGGAAAAAAAATTCTATTAAAAAAAACTGCAAAAATTGAATCTTGAAGTTGATCTGCTTCTACATTATAATAACCCTCATAGAGGGTTCAAACTCGTAATTCAAGTGATCTCTCGCTTTGTAGAGTTCTCTCTACCTTACTGGTAGTTTTCTATTGAAGAAACCCTTTCTGCCCACTTTTGATGACTTCATCTTCCTCAACAATCAACACCTTCGCTTTTACCCTGTTCTTTTCGGACACTGAAAATGGAACACGAGTGTTTCTTGTCACTCTGTCTCAATACATAGTTGCACCCAGACTTCCTTAAACCCTCTCGCTTTCTTCACCACATCCCTGATTCTCCCTCTCCATTTCGCTGTAAGATTGCTAGCGATTTCCCTGCTCTATTCTCCCAATTGGTCACCACTCTCAGCGCCTTTGCACCCATAGCTCATTGCTGTCAGGTTTGAAATGGCGAGTCTTCTTTGTGCCTTGCATGTCCCCGATTGTTATCCTTTTTCCCTGCAATTATGAATATCTTAGTTTTTGAGCAGTTGTCTTTATCTACTCGCGAAGTCTCCTCTTCAATTTGGTTCGCACTACTCTAGCCTAGCTATTGGGGCAGAATGTATGGTTTTCACTTGGTTTAGACAGTACCTATCCCAATTTGTTTACTGGTATTACATGAGATGGTGTCAGCAGACAACCCTGCTTCTTCCCGCTTGGTAGCTCTATGTAACAGTCTAGGTCACCTCACCACAGAACAGCTCATTGATGATTGGGATGAAGATCTTTCGCCTGAAAAATTAAAGGAGTGCCGAACAGAGAATTCAAGACGGCGGTCCCTGGCTTTTCTCGGGCAATCTTGTTATCTTTAAGCCCTAGATTCCAAATACTTCTTTACATTGCTACGATTTTTCTACATGTGCCTTTTGGATGCAAGTGTTTGGCTTACCTTTAGAAATGTATTCTGAGCGGATGCTCCTCAGGGCAGTGCAGTAAGTTGGTTAAGTCATTGCAGTTAAGGTTGACTCGAAGGATGGCACATCATCTAGAGCAGGCCGAGTGAGGGTTGAATTAGATATAAAGGAACCACTGAAAACAGGACAGCTGATAAGGATAGCAGGTAAACCTTTTTGGCTCGATTTTCGCTATGAACGTCTATCACACTTTTGCTATTCATGTGGTAAGCTTGGCCACTATGCCACCTACTACAAAGACATACTGTATACTGAGGATAAACATGAGGGAAGAGAGAAGATGGCATATGGCCATTGGCTTCGCGCTGAAGCAAAGGCACATAGTCCATACTAGCATACATTTTATGATATTCACGACTCATCAGACAAACCAGAAGATGTTATACCTGAAACTCCACCTTCCCAAATCCCAACAGTTCCCTTATTGCCCCCACCACCAATGGTTACAGCCCAATGCACAGTTCGGGTAGGTTTAGCATCCACAGATACTCCCCCTGCAGCTGATCTACCCATTCGGCAGCTTTCAGTAGCTCATCCTTCCCCTGCTTTCCCAACCCTTTTACCTGCAGACACAAAAATGAAAGGTATTCAGACTGATTCAGTGGCTATTCCAGTAATTAAGAAGGGTAAGAACATAAGGTCACAACTCACTTTGGGTTATGCCAAGAAACAACGATGCTATAGCCCCTATGAAGCAAAAGGTGTGACGATAGATGATCATAATGATTCTGATCTCATGGATACTCCCATATTGACTGTCGATGAAGCAGAAGTCCGGGCTTTGGTGGTTGGCCCTAGACAGCCATCCGTATACAAATGAAAATCCTTGCCTGGAACTGTCAGGGTCTAGGCAATCCCCTGACAGTTCAGGCTCTAAAGGCCATGATGGCCAAAGATAAGCTCGACGCCGTTTTTCTCATGGAAACAAAACAACCTGAAGTGAAGCTTCAATGAGTGCAGCATAGTTTAAAGTTTCAACATGCTTATATCCTTAATCCAGTTGGTTTTGCTAGGGGTTTAGCGCTGTTCTGGAATGAGCCGGTTTATTTTCAGGTACTATCTTCTAATCCATACTTGTTTCATGCTAGTGTATGTAAGGGGAAAAGAGGTAGATCCACTAGTATTACTTTTACTCATGCCCCTACAAATTATCAACAATGTCAGTCTTTGTGGGATGATATAAGACAAATACAAGTCAGCAACAGCATGCCATGGATATGTGTGGGTGATTTTAATGAGATCCTTTATCCATGGGAAAAAATGGGGAGATGTCCCACACACCAGTCTCGGATGTTTTCTTTTAGAGCTTTTATGAATGACTATGAATTTACTGAGCTTGAAAGCCATGGTTGTAAGTATACATAGATGAATAATCGAGAGGGAGAGGAGCTTGTGAAAGAGAAATTAGATAGGGTGCTCTGTACTATGGACTAGCGTCTCTTATTTCCAGGGGCAGGAGTGTATGCACTTCCAACAGTGGGGTCTGATCATAGCCCTCTACTTATTTACACGTCAGCAGACTATCGTCGCAGCAAGAAACCCTTTCTTTTTTAAAGTTATTGGAATGAGGATGAGGAATGTCAAGAAGTCATCTTGCGTGCCTGGAATCTACATTGTTAGTTATATCCCAGTTTCCTTACCAAAGTGGATAGGGTTACAAAGGCTTTGACTACATGGAGTCGGAACAAATTCTCTAATCGACGCAAGAAGGTGCTCATTCTTCAAAATCAGTTACAGAACCTGACAAACCAGCCACATCTAAAGTATAATAGGGTAGAGGCTTCTCAAATCAAAGCTGAAATCTCTCGAACTTGGGCATAGGAAGAATAGTATTGGGCATCACGTTCCAGAATTCAATGGCTGAAATAGGGCAATAAAAATTCACTGTTTTTTCATGCTACTACGATTCAACGAAGGCAATGAAACCGAGGATCAGCTATGGGTTCGTGGTATCCCTACTCTTCAGGATATGGCTATCACTTTCTTTTCACGTCTATATACATCAGATGGCTATAGGAACTATCAACCCTTACTTGATCAATGTCACCAGGTGGTCACTAGGGAAATGAATGATCAATTAACTGCACCACTTACAATGGATGAGGTCAGGCAAGCAACTTTTCAAATGGGGTCAAATAAAGCCCCTGGTCCTGATGGTTTAAATGGATTGTTCTATCAAAAGAATTGGGACATTATCAAAGATGATCTGTTCCTATTAGTTCAGAATTTCCTGATCTCGAGGGTATTACCTACCGGTTTGAACAATACTATTATCACGCTGATTCCCAAAATACCTCAACCCGAGAAGCTTGAGCAATACCGCCCCATTAGCCTATGTAATTTTGCATATAAAGTCATATCAAAGGTACTCGCGAATCGTCTTAAGCCTTGTTTGCCTACTCTTATTTCTCAAGAACAATCCGCTTTTGTGCAAGGAAGACAGATCCAGGACAATATACTCATTGTCCAAGAGGTTCATCATCACTTTAGAACAAGAAAGAGGACAAGTAGATTCAATGCACTATTAAAAACCGACATGACAAAGGCATATGACAGAGTGGAATGGGATTTTCTCAGGGACTACTTCCTAAAATTGGGCTTTCATTCTATTTGGGTGAGCTGGATTATGCAATGTATTACTACAGTTGCTTTCAGTGTGAAATTCAATGGGGAATCATTACCTTACTTCCAACCATCTCGTGGCCTTCACCAGGGAGATCCACTATCACCATACATTTTCATTCTGATGGCCAATGTCCTTTCGAACCTCATTACACAAGCTGTAAGTATTGGACATCTAAAGGGCATTAGGTTGAATAGATAGTGTCCTACCCTATCCCATCTCCTTTTTGCGGATGATGCGATCTTTTTCTTGAATGGTACCATCTCTGAAGGTCAGAACTTGGCCAACATTCTAAATCTATATTGCTCGGCAACTAGACAGCCTGTAAACCGCAATAAATTCGGCATGATTTTCAGCAAACACTGCCCTACCACTCTTCAGGACAACATGTCTCAAGAATTGAGGACTCCTATCATGCAACGTTATGGTAAATATCTGGGTATACCATCAGAATGGGGCAGATCAAAGAAGGAAATGTTCTCTTGGCTGTTGGCTAGAGTTAATGCTAAACTGGAGGGCTGGAAGGAGAAATTTATATCAAAAGGGGGTAAGGAAATTCTCATAAAGTCTGTTGTCCAGGCTCTTCCACACTATGCCATGTCTATATTTAGGTTGCCTATTTCTATTTGCAAATCTATTGAATAGCGAATTGCTCGCTTTTGGTGGAGAAATGATCAGAATAGAGTCGATATACATTGGCTGCAATGGGACTTTATGAAAGCTCAAAAACAGCAAGAAGGTATGGGCTTTAGAGACCTAATCGCCTTTAATAAAGCGATGCTTGGCAAGCAGGCATGGCGATTACTGCATCAACCTCATTCATTATGGAGCACACTTTTCAAAGGCTTATATTTCCATTCGACAGATTTCCTTTCAGCTAATAGAGGCATAAGGCCGTCTTGGGGATGGCAAAGCATGCTACTGGGACGAGAAGCTATTCTACCTAATCTTCGCTGGTCAGTTGGGAATGGTACCAAGATCAGAATCCGGGCTGATAGATGGTTACCGATGGGTACTCTATATGGACCTACAGCAAGGGCAGAACCTCCTATGGTGGCAGATCTTATTGACCCCATCCACCATAATTGGAATCTGACTTTGCTACAGCAATTCTTTGATCAACAAACAATGGCAGAGATTCTTACTATCCCAGTAAGACCTCTTGTATCTGAAGATAAACTGATTTGGTCAGCAAAGACAGATGGCAACCACATGGTGCGTAGCAACTACCATTCTATCAGACAAGCATGTACCATTCTACAGCACAGTAACCCCTCTACCTCTACTCATCAATCCTTAGCATTATGGAAAAGCATATGGACAATGCATACAGAACCAAAAATCAAATTGTTCCTCTAGTCTGCTTGCCATAATGCACTGGCATCCCGAGCAAACCTCTTTAACAGGCATATACTTACGGATTCTACATGCTATCTCTGTCAACAGAATGTTCCAGAAACCACAGCGCATATCTTCTTAAAATGTACTTGGACTTATACTATTTGGACAGACCCCTAGATCAACTTATACTCGACAATGCTAACAACTAATCAGTTTAATACCTGGATTACAGCACGGGCGACCGATTCTCAGCATTCACCTCCTCTTCCTCTCGTGGCTAATATCCTCTGGTAGATCTGGCGACATCGGAACAACTTCCTCTTTCGAAATCAGCAGCCGGATCCGTCCATGGTTGTGCAGACCGCATTGGCTCATCTCAAGGCATATCAAGTCCACTCAGCTCCCTCACGCTTTAGATCTCCTCTGGCCTCCACTGATCGGTCTCATCTATGGCATCCCCCTGCAAAAGGAACCCTAAAATGTAACATTGATGCTAGCTATCAGTCGGGCAACGTTGAAGGTCAAATCGCTTGTATTTACAGAGACGACCAAGGGAGACTTACTGATGTGTACACGAACGAGTCCAGTCGCACTCAGCTTTTGAAGCAAAACTTCAGGCCCTGACGTCTGCTCTACACCATCTGATCGATCGACGTCTCCACGAAGGGTTGCTAGAGTTGGAAATTGACTGCTTGAATCTTGTTGAAGTCATCAAAGGGCATCGACAGCCACCATGGGAGCTGCAATCGCTAATCGACGAAGCAGCCGCTTTGCTTGCTGATTTCCCGAACCTCAAGCTGCAACACTACTACCGTGCTACTAACCTACCTGCTGACTGGGCTGCGATAGCCCACATCTCTTTTTCGGCCCATGATAGCTTTTCTTCTCCCCCGCTGGCTTTACTTGATCTTCTACTCGTTGACGCTTCTCTTTCAGGTTGTAATATCACGTTATCTTAAATGCAAGTTTATTTTCGACTAAAAAAAAAAAAAACTCATGTGCACTGAAAATATTATATGGCATCAAGCACTATGTACACACATGGGACGTTTCCAAAAAGATTTTATGGTGCAATTCATACTTCCCATTAATAAGAAGGCACTGGAATCCCACTTTTGTAACTAAGGAATGTAATAAAGAAGTATGATGTATTAATTATAGTGAAATCATTTGCTAGATATAGCCCTAGTTTAAGAATGAACCAAGATAAAACCTTGTGTCTTGGATTTTCTTTCTTGCTTATACTCTCTATTTTATTGTGATTGTGCATTGAATCTAACAAAGGAAAGCGTATGAGTTACGTGATATCGTCCATTCATTGAGCATAGGCTACGCATGCTATAAAAGGAAATGAAACTCATACATGCAAAGTGCACCTGCTATAGACTATATACAACGCAAAGTTAGGTCTAATTCGGTAGACAAGGCGTCTCCAAAAAAAAAAAAAAAAAAAAAGAAAAACAAGAAGTAAATATGTGCAATTCGGTACACATTTGAGAGTTATATTACAATTTCACTTAGGATGATAAAAAAGAAATTTTGACAAAATTCTTTATCTATTAAGTATTCAGTAAATTCATTGTTAAAAAGTTCAATCCAAAATATTAAACTGATGGGTGAAGGAAGATCAAATGTATATAAAGAACTTATAAATCTCATTATCAAAGCGTTGTGAGATATTTCAATATTTATGATCAAATCTGTCCTATATACTTAAAAAAAAAAACACACAAGAGGCCGTCATTAAGTTAAAGATTATTTTCTAACCCCAATCATCTCTCTCTCGACTCTGTCATTGCCCTAGTTCTTTCTTAGACATGCCACGTCTTTCATCGGGTAGGCTCCTAACTCTCTTCCGGGTCAATGGACTAGTTGCATTTGCCTTAATTTAATTGCATCTTAAAAACAAACTAGGGCTTAGGTTATCAGTATCGCAATCACTTGTCCCTGTCCCTACAGGTCAAAGATGCTACGGGCACATCCGTTCGCGTTGTTCGCCATTTCCTATGTGGGAAATCAAGAAATCAGACGGGTATTTCGCCGCTTCATTTCGATTTTCAACTCTGATCTTTGAAGATAATCAAAGCGACGTTTTGGGAACGTGAAATCGCTTCGCCGATACACTGCGAAATTAGATGAGAGTGGAAAATTACTTGAGAGATAGAATCAGCATGTCTTCGATCAGCTGCGGGTTGATCTTCTGCCATATGAGCCCACAATCACGCATTGATACGCTCCACAATTCCAAAACCGAGATGAATTAAGTTCAACGTATCATGTAAACATCACCCTAGAGATATAGATAGGATTTTCAGGAGGATTTTTTTTTTTTTTTATAGGTTACCATGATTGAAACTGTTATTAGAAAAAATAAAAAATAAAAAATATTTGCTTTATTTTTACATGCAAAAGAAATCGGAAGTAATAGATGTTGCGTGTTTAAGGTTTGATTACTTTTTTAGCCGGAAATTTAGTTCGTTCGTTTGAAAAATATCTCAACCAAAGCTAAAAATAAACTAATAAAATCATAACCAAAACGAATTGATGACTTCAGTTTGTTTTACCTTTTCAATGCGTGCACAAAGATAAGACTCTTAACATCGACATGAGAATGTCTCCTTTTTTATTTGACAAGTACCAATCAAAGGGTTTTATTGAATCGAATCCTGTCGACACCATCAAATATGCAAAACTTGATTCAACTCGAATGGTTGAAGCTTGATGCTTGACTCGTGCTCTATCGAGATTAATCTTTCGAGTTCATGCTCAGTGAGGATAGATTGCAATAACCTTGAGCTCAACCCAACTTTAATTAGTCTCTTAGTCGATAAAATTTACTTAGAAACTCAATCGTAACTCGAACTTGAGCTTAGATTCTGAAACTGCACAATCTTTGAAAAGTTGGCAAGTTTTATCCATTTAATCATTACTATATACGTACGTATGTCATATGGCTAAACTATATAAACATACATTCTTCGATTAGGCTCTTCATTTATTCTAATTAATGATTTTCAAGCTCAAACTTGACTCGATTAAGTACTCGATTAATTCAAATTTGACAGGAATCAAACAAAGTTTTGAGTTTTGAGTCCAGTATGAGTAATCCATCAGTCGAACTCAAGTAGCTTCTGAGAAAGCTGATTCGCATGCACGTTTAGTACCAACAAAGAAAAACAAGTTGTCTCGGCCTCCACGGTACAAATTCCACGAACTTAGATTTATCCATTCATAACATTACTACATAGGGTTTTAATATTTTATTAATCCGTATCGGTTTGGTCCATTTCAGTTAACGGTCTTTTCTAATTTTTAAACCAAATCTAAACTAACAAATGAAAAATTCGCTCCTCCTTTGAATGATACGATAAACCGTGTTTTTTTTTTTTTTTTTTTTTTTCACTTACAAGGGTAAAATTATTTATTTTTCAGACACGCATGAAAGAAGCTTGTTGACACTCAAAATTACCCCTGGTGGTAGCCGCGAGGGGATAATAGGTGAAATGCCTCGTTTTGTTCATAAAGTTAAGGGCAAACAACTTTCGTAGAGGCTACTTAAGTTGAGCATCGATGGAATTCTAGAAGCAAATGTTAGAGTCGATGGCTAGGTAACTGATTATGATGTGTCAAGCTATGGGGATAGTGCACTAGATTTGAAGATTAAGTGAAATTAGCATTAGAGCACAAGCAAGAAATTCGCATAAAAGTAGGGAGCCGTTATTTATTTAATGAGCAAGTTGTGTAGGCATTGTCAATAAGTCAAGAAGCAGTTGCTTATGGATAAGAGTGCTAAGAATAAATGGAAAATGTGGAGAATATTTAGAGAAGTGCCCAAGGAGATGAAACTGATTGATGGCTACCTGTTCATCCTATAAATACTATAGCTTGTTCAATGAAGACCCCCCAAACAACACAACATCTATCTTTACTTTATCTTTATCTTTATCACATTTTAGTTGTAGTTTTCAAGATTTCCGTCGTTGATTAAATTTCGGCGTGCATCTCTATTTGATCCAATATCGTCAATTAAATTCTGATGTTATTCCACAAACCAAGCATTGTTGATTAAATTCCGACATTGTGTTTCCTATCCAAGGCTATTACTGTTGATTAGATTCCAACTTTACACATAAAATAAGTTGTGTCGTAGATTAAATTCCAACACAGCTTAAGTTCGAAGTATAGACTATCCAGCTACTAGTGTCCATATTAGATCATTGATTAGATTCTAGTTTAATTTGCTCCCGAAAGTAGTTAAGTCTTTGAACCATCCAAGTATCAATTGTTAAGATTGTATATACAAGTTGAGAATAAAATTTCCCCTTGCATTTGACATTCTCTATCCAAGCTCAACACAAACTCTGAGTCTCTTATAATAAAACCAAAATATAGCGTTTGGTGAAAGGTTTTTCACGGGAATCAAAACCGATGAAATATCTTCTTGACACGCCCTGTGGGACCTTAATGTTGAGTTAAGAGAGTGCTATGTCATGGACTGGAAGTCGAATCAACTTGAATTTTGTTAGGGAAATCCCTTATGATGTTTTGAAGATGACAAAATAAATCAAAGGCTACTAACATGTTTGATGGTTGAGTAATAGACCATGCAGATAATAGAACATGTAAAGGATATCGTCAAAGTCAGAAGACTGAACGTAACATATATCCAAAGTATATTCGAAGATTTCCAGGACTTCGTGTCAAAGTCGAAGACTGCCCCAGGACTCAAGACTCAAAGTCTGAAGATTGCCGACTTTAGTGTCAAAGTCTGTTATACATCGAAGTCCGTCAACTCGACTAATTCCGGACGAACGTGAATGATGAACCAGAAGATAGACTCTATCTTTGAAGCCGAACCGGGTACAGACCTTAAAGCTAAATCTGTTCGAAGCGAGATATGTTCGGACCCAGTTGTAAAGTCTACGAGACTCAGATTGTAAAGTCTATTGCTCTCAGACTTTACATCCAGACTCAACAGAACGTAACTCAAGCCCAATCATATAACGGCTAGTGATCTGGTTTGGATTCCACATCAAGATTGATTTGATTGATTCAATCTAATTGATTGACGATTGGATCTTGAAGACAAGAACTTTCTATACGAAGAAGCTTTACTTATGGAAACCAAGATTTCGTTTGTATGGGCGACCGGAATCAATTTGGGATTCTACCTTTGTCACTCAACGGCTACCAAATCTTCTAGATACGAGCTGTCCAATGGGTATATTGGAAGACGATTCTCCGGGATGCTGTCCAATGGGTAGTTTGGAAGTGGAGGAGTATTTAAGGAGATCATGGACCGATGAGCAAGTAAGAGACGGAGCGTAGAATTTATAATTCCAAAGTCTGAGCGACCTTCGATCATACACTTGTCTTTGGAGAGCTTAAACGTTTGTAATCATGAGAACAATACCAAAAGAGTGACTTAGTGAGATAGTGTGATCTACTACTAAGTGTTTGCACTCGAAGTTGTAATCTCTTGTTGATTGCATAGTGGAATCCAGCCAAGGAGGCTGTTAGCGTGGGAGAGTGGACGTAGGCTTGGATTAAGCCGAACCACTATAAATCTTGTGTTCTTATTCTCTTCCCTAACTCCTTTATTTTGTTCATACTAGCACTCTCAAATTTCACTATTGACTAACAAATATTCATGACGAAGAACAATGCTCGAGCTGAGTCATCATCAGCCCAACTTCCTTAGAACGAGAACCGAGTTCAAGAGGAAGGAGCTGATTTCGAGGCAACGTGTTGAAGAGAGAAGACAAGGAGATCTCACATCGATCACGCTCTCCACTATGAGGCGAATGATTGAAGAAACTCATAATGAGTTTGATGATTATATGGTTAGACGAATGACTGATGTCATCAGACTTTTAATTATCGATACTTATCATGAATGTGCCCAAGGATAACATGGAGTCCCATTAGGACTAACTCAGCCTCAATCAAGGCAAGTCCCTATTTCAGCCGAGTACATTTATGTATCATCTTTTTTTCAAGTAATATTGGGTAATGCAGGGCAAGCTCCGTTAATTTGGCCCCTTTTTAGAATTTTACAATGGGGAGAAGATCTTGTGGTTTGCGTAAGCTAATGGGTTTGTCAACTTGCATGTCCTTACAAATGCTTACTGAGGTCCTGTAGTGTTTATTCCACTAGTGACTCAACAGAATTAATCACTTGAGAATCCTATTGGGGTAGCTTTAACTCAACTAAATCCCTTTCTAGCACATTAGACGAATGTGTTGCCTATCATAATGGAGGTCCCAGGAGTTTTAATGACTCTAGCTAAGGGGCAAAATGAATTGCAACAAGTGAACATTCAGCCCCATTTATCCTAGATGGGATTCCTAAATGTTCAGCCATAAGTACCTCAAATAGCGGCTGCCAATGTTCAACAAATGCCTAATATACAACCATAGGCTCCTCTGAATGATCAACCTCAAATGTTGTACAAACCCCCTCTTCTTGTTCAAGTGAATATGCCAAACCTACAAATAAATTTAGCACCTGTAGTCCAACTACAATCATAGTTCTATGGGTCTCAGTAATAATATCATCAAGCTCCTCAACAAATGTAAATCTAGCATTACAGCCCAATTATAATATGCAACAGATTCCAGGGTTTCCTCATAAGGCTCTAATTCAAAATCAGCCAATAGTCAAGCCATTATTAAGGGGGATATGGCACGGTCAACATCTATAGAAAGTTGTACCCAGAATGGATGGATACTATATTATATCAAGGGGGTTTCAAAATATCTGAGTTTACTTTGTTTATTGGTGAAGAGGTTTAGTCGACTTTTGAACATGTTAATTGTTTCTTGGCACAATATGAAGATGCGGTACATACAGATAATTGGAAGTTGAAGTTTTTCCCTTTACCATTATCAACAATTACTTTTACTTAGTATACAACATTGCCGCCAAACTTGGTTAATTCATGGGAACAAATGGAAATATTATTCCACACCTAATTCCAAATAACTGTCCCAGATTTGTCAGTGGCTGACTTATCGATCATGAAATAGCTACATAATGAGTTAGTCAATAAATTCATTTCGAAGTTTAAGAGGGCCAGAAACAAGTACTTGGTCCCTTTGCCTAAGAAAACCTTTGCAGACCTCGTATTTAATGGTTTGAAATTTGAAATTCGAGAAAGAATGGTTGGACAACCCTATTCTAATTTATTTTAGTTATACTAAACATGATACTTGCTCAAAGAAAAAAGATAAGAGACATGGTAGGCGAGCAGATGTTAATTGGGTTGATGCTGTGGAAGCAGATTAAGAATAGTGCAAGTTGACATAGCAGAAATGGCTGTAACTAAAATGATTATAAATAAATCATATGTTTGTCAAGCATTAAAATTAGCTAGAGTAAAGGAAAAGTCCAATCTCATGCCTAAAGCTAAGGAGCCTCTCTATTACTCCTTCGTTGCCAATAAAACTGAAGAGATATTCGATTTACTGTTAGCTGATGGTTAGATTAGATTGATCGAAGGGCAAAATATACATGCTAAAGAGGAATTGATAAAGAAGAAATATTATGGGTACATCATTTATGGAGTCATAATACCAACGATTGCATCGTCTTCAAAAGAAACATTCAAGACGCAATCAAGCAGGGGAAAATAAAGTTTGTTGATGATAGGAATAAAGCTCCCATTGGAAGTTGATGTGGACCCATTCCTTGGCATGACCAGAATGATATCATCTAGGGTGAGACTAGTACCCAGAAGTTATTACCAGCTTCAATTCTGTGTAAGATATAAGTTGGTGATTAGACAAGAAGGATATAATCTTAGACGTTTGTACCATCAATCCAGCTAAAGGATCGCTAATAAGGTACATGATCAAGGCTTGACTGCCCGATTTAAAAAATGACCAATTGCAAAGGTTGTTCTATCCTGTAAAGCATCCTACTTACTGAAAGGGAAGAGTTGCTAAGGGGAATTCTGAAATTAGCAAGAATCAAGATCCTCAATTGTGTTCAAAATGTAGGCATTTGGTTTGGCAGCAAAGGCGCTATTCCAGGGGGCATCTTGCTCAATGAGATGCTATGGTCATTAACAAGGTACGCAATTTGGATGGTTTCAATCAAAAAGAACTTGTTGTATATGAAAACTTTCGTGCCAAATGGGTGACTAAGAAGTCATTCAAACAAAGATATGAGGAGGGAGAACCTACTATTGGAACTCTAGGAGAATATAGTGGAAAGTATGACTATTATGTTAGCTATAGTCCACCTTCCATTCACCCTCAAGTGGTTAGTCCATCTAGATTGGGAGCACAATTTGATGATGAAGATATGAAGTCAATAGCTAATTATCATCGTCAACGCACTTTAAAGATACCCCATGATTTGCTTGCTAGTAAATGGTATAAGGTTCAACCCCTGAAAGATAGCTTAACACGTACATAGAAGAGGATGATGCAAAGAAAGAAAAAAGATGTATTTACTCCAAAAGCAACTCGACTAGCTTTGTATTACTTAGGCCAAGCCTACTATGATGACGACCCACGAACCAAGGAAGGTCAAGGTGAAGAATCTAGTTTGGAGGAGAAAGCTAGAAAATGATAACACTTCTTCTAGCCAAGGCAAAGGATTGGCCACAAAAGCAGTTGCTCAATCATCAGAACGAAACGGGAGTGCCATATCAAGGTCAATATCACTATTAAGTTCCTGTATGGCACATGCAAAACTTCTTAATGAATTCCGCACGTTCCCATCTAATATAAAACTATGTGAGGAAATCCTCGCAGATGAAAAGAAAGGGGCATAGTTCTATTTTGATACTAAAGAAGTAATGGAATTTGAAAAAACCTCCAACACAAGGTTCGAACCATGTGAGAGTTTTAAATATTAATGCCAAAATCAATGGTCAGCCTATATCTCGAGTGTTAGTCGATGGGGGTCTACTTTGAACCTCATCCCCTATCTTTTCTACAAGAAAATTGGAAGAAAAGACAATGAAATTATCCATCAAATATTCAACTGTCAGACTTTATAGGGGATGTCTCAGACATTAAAGGAATATTCGTAGCTAATCTAACTGTGGAGTTCAAGACTTCTAGGACTTCTTTATGTGTTGTCGATGCCGATGGATCATATAATTTATTACTTGGAAGAGATTGGATTCATGGTAATCAATATGTACCATCGACTCTTTATCAAATGCTAGCATTTTAGAATAGTGAGAAGGTGGAATATATTAAAGCAAATACTAAGTCGTGAGTAGTTTGGTCATAGGCGACAATAGGATGCTAGGTGGCAGTAGAGGACAATATAAGTGTAAGCAGACCCCCACTAGTAGACCCCAATAGTGTTGCGTTTTGCTGTTTCAATAAAGAAATAGTTGAGTGGGTCCCAAAGAATTAACTGGCGGAGCAATTCAATAATATATATTTTTTTAATGGAGAACCTTATATCATTAAAAGACCTCATTAAGAGGTGCTTAGCCTATAGGGCCGAACTAGCAAAGCACGATGTCGAAGCAGTTGAGAGAATTCTAGAGTTCAATGATTCATCTATCAATGATGATGATAAGGTGATTGAGGCTCAAGACCCATTCGAAGAGGTTAACCATGGTATGGAGACTGATCGATGCCCCATTTATGTAAGTGTTTTACTAGATAATGAATTTAGAGTTCAATTAATAGGCTTATTAAGGAAATACAAAGACTACTTTGTTTGGGATTATCACGAAATGTCTAGATTGGGTGGAGATGTTGTTGAGCTCCGAGTACCCATTAAAAAGGGCTTTAGGTCACATGAATAGCCTCCGCAATGGTTTACATTAGAGGTTATGTAAAAAGTTAAAGAAGAAATTGAAAGATTGCTCGCAGCAGGCTTTATAAGAACAACGTGATACATTGTCCCAGTGAAAAAGAAGAACGGGAAGCTTAGGGTGTGCATAGATTTCCGTGATTTAAATATAGCAACACCCAAAGATGAATACTAGATGTCAATGGCTGACATGCTCATTGACTCAACCTCTGGTATTGAAATTTATCGCTTATGGACGGTCATTTAGGCTATAACCAGATATTCATAATTGAATAGGATGTCCATAAGACTGCATTTAGATGTCCAGGAGCAATTGGTACATTCGAATGGTTAGTCATGCCTTTCGAATTAAAGAATGCGGCCGCTACGTATTAGAGAGTGATGAATTTTAATTTACATGACGACTTTATGGAGGTTTATATTGATGTCGTCTTCAAATTAAACTGGGTAAGTCACTTGCTTTATTTAGAGCAGGCTTTTGTTAGGATGCAAAAATATGAATTAAAGATGAACCCTTTGTATGTTCTTTTGGACATTAAACCAAAAGGTTAGTAGAATGATTAATAAGGATCAAGTAAGACAAATACTAGGGCTTGGAGATGAACAGGAGTAGGCGAGATAGGCGATGAAATAGCATGTACTGAAGAGGCTAAAGCGTCAGTATGTTCAATGTCGCAAGTCATAGTAATGGGTTCAGCTGTCATCCATATACAAAAGGTTACCACAAAGTACATGATATATCTATAGCTAAGCTATAATCAAATGGAGCTTACAGTAAATAATTAGTGCAAGAGGATTGGGATCGTCATGCTCCAATTGAGATGGAGAGCAAATGATGGGATTGGAAGAAATAACATCATCGATGGTTCCAAGAAGCTCTATCGGAGGAGTAGAAGTACTAGAACATTGTCTGCAGGAGTGTTCTCCAAAGGGATAGAAATTGTCGGAGTATCGATTGCTAAAGATCTCTTTAAAGAAGCAAGAGTAGTTGAAAGAAAGACGTTAGGAAGAGCTTTGAGTTGCTTTTTTTAGAGAAACGGGGGAAAAATCTTTCCTTTTCCTTAGCGGTTGTGCCAAGAATATAGCCTCTTGTGAGCACATGACATGCACAGAAGAAGGAACACGAAAAGCTTGTAAACAAAGATAAAGTACCTTAATCTAAGTCATCAAGAAAGTTGATTGTGTCATTATTGGATTTTTTAGGATTACTAGAGCTAAGTAGAAGCTCAAGCAAAGGGATACTTAGTTCAGATGGAGGGTTGTTGGAGGAAATGTTGTTATCAAACGTAGTCAGAACATAAGAGAAGCTAGGATTGGTGACTTCATTACTTTGCTTTGATTTCCCTTGCGCTTGATCCGATTGACTACTGCCATAATAAGGAAGATACCTTCCTTGTAAGGACCTTCAAGAAGCTCTATCAGAGGAGAAGAAGTACTAGAACATTATTTGCAGGAGTGTTCTCCAAAGGGATAGAAATTGTCGGAGTATCGATTGCTAAAGATCTCTTTAAAGAAGCAAGAGTAGTTGAAAGAAAGATGTCAGGAAGAGATAATTTGGCCTGGGCTTCCAAGCGGTTTATGGGGAAGAGTTTTTATCAGATCCTGGCTCGGTTTAGTTTTGGTGCAATGTGTTATATCATTTGGAAAGAGCGGAACAATGTGCTTTTTCGGAATCAGACTCTCTTTCTTCCAGCGATGAAAATGCATCTTCAGAAGGCTATCAAAGATAAGGCTATGACCTTTAAACATGTTGCTGATGTGCCAATGAATAGAAGACTTCAACGAAGCTGGAACATCCATCCTTCTATTTTTGATTGATGGAGGTTTTCTAGTTTTTGTTGTCTTTTGTTTCCTTTTGTTGTTGTTGCTCCTTTTTTCTGGGAACCATGGCACCTTACACTCGTTCTAGACTTTTGTCTTCTTGAGTGTCTGTCTTTGTTGGTGCCGGGTCTCCCTCTTGTATTCTTTCTTACAAAATCAATATATTACTTACCTTTACCAAAAAAAAAAAAAAAAAAAAAAAAGAGCTTTGAGTTGCTTTTTTGGAGAAACAAGGATAGATCTTTCCTTTTCCTTAGTAGTTGTGCCAATGGTTCCCTATTTGAGTATGAAGAATATAGTCTCTTGTAAGCACATGACATGCACAGAAGAAGGAACATGAAAAACTTGTAAACAAAGATAAAGTACCTTCATATGAGTCATCAAGAAAGTTGATTGTGTCATTATTGGACTTTCTAGGATCACTAGGGCTAGGAAGAAGCTCAAGCAAGGGGATACTTGGTTCAGATGGATGGCTGTTGGAGGAAATGTTGTCATCAAATGCAATCAGAATAGAAGAGGAGCTAAGATCGGTGACTTCATTACTTTGCTTTGATTTTCCCTTGCGCTTGATCTGATCGACTGCTGCCATAATACCTTCCTCGTAAGGACTTTCATAAGTAAAATTAATCCACCATGTCATCCACTTAGGACTATGACCAAGACAAGGTCGGAAGTCTATCCAGGTCTTGGGAATGTCTATCCTAAATAGTCTTGGGTATTTCAGAATAGCAAGCTAAAGGCTTGTGATCCTCTAGATTATATTCCTTTTTCTTTGATCGAGAAAAATCCATCAAGTAAGGGACATGCATGGGAATGGCTTGAAAGAAGCCAAATTGCCTTGCATAATAATGAGAAGAATATGCTTCAATGCTTAGGTAGAATTAGCCCCTTCGTAGATAACCATAACGGAAGATCTACTGGGGACAGCACATGAACACAAAAGTCTTGAAATGGGTTTAGACTATCAGGATCAAAAAGATAGTAGTGCTCCTGATTGTCATAGGGGAAAAATTCAATATCCCTATGATCAACTTTCAAGATGGCTTTAAAATAATGAAGAAAATAAGTGGTGTCTGAAGGAACCTTCTTGGGTAGACGATTTAAGAGTCAATAGCCTAGATGAGGCCTCCTAGGTACTACGCTTAACATGGGGTAATGATTGAGATTATAGGAGCCCAGATCAAAAAGAAATTCAAGATAAAGAGCCATCCATCCTTGTAAAATCTAGAAGGGACCAAAGATGGTACCACTCTTTTCAGCCTTCATTACTAGTGAAGAATGGGCAAACCCCCTATTCAGAGATGCTTAAACAACTGAAGTAAGAGCAATGCATTTATTATGCATGAGATTTGCAACTATCTGGAGATAATTTTTATTAACTTTAAGTGTGGAACAATAGCATACGTATCTCGACAGCTAGTACAATAGGAAAGTGATACGTTCTTTCTCGTCGACGGGATTAGTCACTCTACCATATCGTTTAAGGAACTCACTTTATCCAAGAACTTCATCTAGCATGATAAAAGAAATATCAACTATGGGCAACTACTCAGTAGAAGGATCAAGTATCTAAAAGCTTGTTATTTTATACATGTCTAGTAGTGTGATAGGATCCCCAAAGGAAAAAGAAACAACTAGTAGAAGGAGACTAGAAGCTTATGATAGACCCAACTGGTCCTCGGTTTATGTCATAAGAAGACATGCTAATTGCAAGTGCCTTCTTAATCCCAGCGCCTATCCAAAGGAGTCGAGTTGGTTCATCATCCATTGGTTGGAGGTACAATATATGAAAATCTACCTTGAATGAGGGAAACCTAAGAAATTAAGGAAAAGTTGAAGACTAGATGTCTATTGACACCTAAATTTTGATTAGGTTTTTAATTAGGCCTTAATTTTTTTTTCTTTTTCATTTTTTTCGAATAATGAATAATAAATAACAAAAAGAAAATCGAAAACAGAAAGAGTAGCCCATCGGGGTTGGGCCTTCGCGCCCAGCCCCCCCTCTGCTCCTCTTCCTTGCGCAGGCCTCAGGGCCTAGGGCCCGACCCTCTTCCCCCAAAGCCTGGCCCTCATTTGCTCTGTCTTCTTACTCCTTGGCTCCCTCTCCCATTCGCCTCTGCAAGTCACGCGTAGCAATGCCGACGCACTCAAGGACGGCCTACGGCAGAGTGGAATGGAGGTAGGCTGCTAAAGGAGAGGACGACTCGTTGGCGCCTTTAATGCTTAGATGAGACGCCGGTTTGGCCAAGGGTAAGGCTGATTGACATGCCAAAGACCGCCGGCCAAGGTCTCCATCAACTGGCCTCCGCGCCTATAAATAGGGCATCAGAGAGGAAGAGGAGGAGCATAGACAACACCAAGGAAGGTCGAAGGCACACAAGCTCTGAAAGCTTCCCACGGAGAGACTTCGGGGGAGGCTCAAGAGCGAGTGAGCCCAGATCTAAACGGAGGTCGGCCGAAGCGAGGGGTTTGAGATCCGAGTAGAGGATGAAGGAAGAAGGGTCGAGGTCTGGGCGCAGATCTGGAAATCCGTTGTGTCGAGTCCCCCTGAGCCAGGCCGTCGTCGTCCTGACGTCGCAGCACCAGATCTCTACTGAAGACAAGTCGATGCCGTCACTGTTGACCACCCGCGTCGAAGCTCTAGCCAGTCGCCATGCCACCGTCATCCTCTAACGTTGTTCGACGTGAGCCAAGATCCTTGTAGAGCCGTGCCACGACCAATTCGCCGATGCCACGCTAGATCTAAAAGCTGAGGGGTTGCCATCGCTACCCCTTCGTCATCACTTGCACCTATAGCCCCTGTCACCGTCGCCCCTGCCCACCGCATTGCCGCCATACCCCCCTTTTTGCGAACCCCTAATCTTAGTCCCAACCGGCCAAATAGATCCAGGTTGCCGCTATTGAGTCACGCCCTCCGATCTGACGAACGATCAGCCACCACCATCCTGTACGTCGCTGCCATCGTCGACACAAGCTGCACCATAGCCCCTTCATCAATGCCCCAAATAGAAAGAAGGGGAGCAAGCACCGAGAAACCGGGTGGAACTACGTTGAGCGCGTGGCCCAGTTCCCCTAGGGTTTAGTCATGTGGGCCGGGTAGCCCTTGGGCTGAAGTTTTTATGAAAATGGGCCAAGATCGATTTGGGCTTTAAAAAAAAAAAAAAAAGGGGGAAAATCCGGGGCCGAGCCCTCGTTGTAAGCCCGTCTGGGTTTCAGGTGGATAACGCGAATCGAACCCAACTTGGTGATTCGACCCGAGTCTTTTTTTAAAAATATATTAATATATAATAATAATTATTATTAATTTTTTAAAAATAATTAAAATAATTTATTTTCAAAAAATCAAAAAAACCAAAAGTATCCCATATTTTCCCAAAAAAGCAAATAAAAAAAGTCAGAAAAAGCCAAAAAATTATTTATATTTTCAAAAAAAAAAAAGAAAATCGAAAAAATGTAATTTTTCGTCCAAAAAAGAGAAAAAGCCCCAAAAAAATGTTTTTCTTCTACAAATGCATGGAAAACCCCTCAAATATCCAAAAGCCTTAGGGTTTTAAACAATATTAGGTACCAAAAGGGCATTAGTGATTAATTAGTGTAATCAAGTCCTCAATCCTAATGTCTCTAGTTGTGCATGAGCGAATATTTCTCCTGATACTTCGCTTGGGTTTCTAAACAACCCATCTCAAATTGATTAGTAGCAACTCCGTTTTAAAATTAACTTGTAGGTTAAAAAATTTGACTATTAAGTCGTGAATGGGTGGACTTGGGAAGTCCAGGCTAAGCCTAATAGACCTAGCTGAACCATTAGCCTCTACCGGCACCCGCCCTGATCGAGCACCAAAAAAAGGTTACGACAGCTTAGCGACTCCGCTGGGAACTTAAGGACTTAAGCCTTTTTTATCTTGTTTAAACACTTTACTAACTTGTTTTTTTTTTTTTTTTTTTTTATGCAAGTCAATAGCTTAGAGGTTTATTTTATTCAGAAATTTTTGTGATTATAAACTGTTGTGCATGCTTTACTGTTTTAGCATTACACATTGCACACACAACTCGGCCGCCAGACCTAGGCTGCCATAGGATATTTAAGATGGTGTTAAGAAAGATATGGCCTTGAATGCAAGATTGCGATGTAGAGGTTGCCTTTCTTTTTCCCGAATTTCATTAGGTAGAGTTGAGGTTAAGAGGGTATGCTGCTAACGCGAGACTGCGACAAGCAAACACCCTTTTAATTTCAACAAACTTTCTTAGTTAGAAATCAAGCCACACTTCCCATTCGCATGTCTCTGTGCTTGTCATTTTCTTTAAAAGCAAAGTAATTTATTTACTTTTACTCTGTCTTTTTTATTGGCCCACAGTAATTTAGGGTAGGTTTTTCGAGTCCCAGTTTATATGCGATGGCAGAAGATGATATCTAGTTTATTCCCGCTCCCAAAGTAGAGCTCTTTAGATGGTGGAGTCAATTGGACCAGTATGCCCAAGAGTGTGTGAAAGCCAAAGTCAGTCATCTTCTATCGTTGATCCAAATCCCAGTTCATCCCGAAGTCATATAGGCCATGGCACATTCCTAGTGCCCGAAGACGACTACTTTTATGTTTGGTGGATTCGACCTAACCCCAACTCTAGAAGAATACATCATCACTAAAATGCCTCTTGAGAATAAGCTAGTTAAGCCATCAACAGGCATTATCTCGTTCCGTGAGTTAGCGCAACTTTTAAGAATTGAAATTTATGTTATGAGGCAAATTCTTGAAACCAACCATAATACCTACCCACTAGCGTTTTTGACTGCTCGTTTTGAAAATCAACCCATGACCAAAAAAAGTGAGATTTTCCTCCTGGACTTTTTCGGGTTCATCATTTTCCCCCATCAAAGAAATGTCATAACTCCCAAGATGGCATGGATAGTTAATCAAATCTCAAGGAGGCAAAATTATGTTAACATGATTTTAACTAAAACATTTTTGTCCCTTAATCATTGTAAAGAAAACAAGAAAAAAATCATGTGGGTCTCCTCGGAAATTTTACAGTTCTGGTTCTTTTCTCACCTAAGCAAATTTCGATGCTTCGTGTGATTGCTTGAAACAAATGATTTTGAAAATCCATTACAGAAATTTATGATTCTAGGACCATACATTCCTAACCAAAAGCTGTTTAAATTGGATAAACTTCCTAAGAGACCGGACTCCTAAGGTATTCTAATGGTGTGCTGATTAGTTTTATGAAAAGAGAGCTAGCTTTACTTACAAACGCTACTATCCAATTCCGTTGCTCGGCCTCACCGACATCATTT
This sequence comes from Eucalyptus virginea, assembly GCA_014182375.1. Classification (NCBI taxonomy): domain Eukaryota; kingdom Viridiplantae; phylum Streptophyta; class Magnoliopsida; order Myrtales; family Myrtaceae; genus Eucalyptus; species Eucalyptus virginea. Next base: position 16,165,059 of record CM024517.1, on the reverse strand, counting down.
CCTATTTCCCATATAGGGTGGCACGATAGTATGGAGCACTTCAAGAGATCCCATCGCCTTTCAAGAGGAAGGTCCCTCCACTCCTTTTTACCCATCAAAGCTATGACTATGCAGTCAAAATTTCTATCATTGAGGAAGGATGGAATGAGTGTCATCGCAAAAGGATCATGGTACCTGAAGGGCTTGAGGGACAGGAAAAGGCCCATCACGCCTTTGAGTCCTACATCCACACCATCGCATCCCAATGAAATTGAGGCCATCGGTCCCTCACCTAATCAGCGAGATCAACCAACACGAGCAAGTAGAGCTCATGCAAAGGGATTTGGGAGTAGGCTAGATACACGTCTCAGAGCTAATCCAAGAAAGCAAACATCTTCGCAAGAACAAGGCTCCTCGTCACATATAAGATAGCATTCATGTGCCCTCTAGTGTTAATATTGTGAAAGTTTTGTCCCATTGTTTAGGGACTTTTCTTTAATACCTAATATTTTTTCGTTGTCATTAGATGTTAGAAGTTTGCAGTCTATAAAATCGTCTTTTGATAAAATAAAATAAAAATAGTTAGACCATTGCCATGAGTCAATCTTTGTTTACTTTCATGCTCATTCATGGTTTTTGTGCCAGCCAAGTAATTATGAATCGCCAGCCACCAACCACTCGCGAATGGCCTCACGTGATAGGGCCCGAATAGAATGATGTCGAAATCGCCTCGCCAACATTGAAGACGGCATAGGACAGATGTCTATTGCCCTTTGACAACTCTCGAGGCAAATGGAATCCACTCAAGTCAAGCCCAACTTCATAACTGCTTTAAACACCTTCATGACACTCGCGAATTTGCCAGAGGATAACCAACAGGATAGACAGTTTGTAAAGATCATGAAAAAATTGAGCTAGCTACAGGGGCAAGATCCCATGGACTTGTCTAATTATGTCAGCGTTAAGATCCCTGAAGAGCTCAAAGCACCTGAAAGCGAAAGGTATGTTGATACCTCTCACCCAAAGACCTACTTGCAAGTTTACTTGGTCCGAAGGATGATTCAATCATACCAATCAAACGTAACTGGCCTCGCCTTACGGTGGTACATTGTTAGGAGGATTAGTCTCCTTAGGACTTAGGGGGAACTAACTCATACTTTCTGCCAAGATTATGACGTTGACATCAACGCCGACACCACCCTGCCCTACAAAGAGCCAATAGTTGCAGATCATGAAGAGCCTATGGTCACAAAAACGAGGGGAAATATGTTTTTAAGAACACATGCCGTGTCTAGGAGGAGCTCGACTGCCTATTCTAGCCTATGGCCCACAAAAGAGGATATCAATGAAGCCTTGCATGATAAATGGGCAACCAAGCAGTATCCTATTACTGAGAAGCTTCCCGCAAGGAAAGACAAGGAGCCTGTAGACGAAGTCAACATCACTCAGAACTGAAGCATGACAGGACGACTTCTCAGACTTACCGCAAGAGTTAGGGCCCAAAGAATGTCAACCCCCATCAACCTAGGAAGCGAAGCTCCACCATCTCCTTGTATCCTTAACAAAGTCTAGCTGGCAAAATGAAGGGCTTTACTCAAAAGGTTCAGACCAGGAGTCAAGAAAAGAAGGCCTAAGCAATTCAAGTCAACGCCCGTTATTGAATGTAGGCAAAACTTGACAACCAATGAGTCACCACACCAAGACTTCGAGCATCCCCCAGGGTACAATCTTGAAGCCTACCAATCCTTAGGGTACAATCCTGAAGGTTACTAGTCCCTAGGATACAATCGCGAGGGCTACCAGTATTATACAGAGGAAATTAGCCATGCATTGTATGACTGCCTCCCACCCACACACAGGAGCCACGGTCTGTTAGAAGAAGGAACTTTCGTCCGTCATGATTTGTCTCACAATCAATTGCTAAGCTTGTCACTTGACCATGAGGATGACATAAACGCCTTATCCTCATTTGGTGATTTCAACCCGGAAGAAAGCCATGAGATGATCTCGGCAAAGTCTAGCTTTCCTGAAGCAACAGTATTCACCACTACAATGAATATGCAATGGGAAAACCAATGGCCTAACCAAGACACACCCGGCTCGTCTTGCCCTCATAGGATCATGACTCCCAAAGTAATGTGGATACATATTCTGTCACGCCTCGATCCTCGAGCGTGTATCCATCCCTCAGTGGTCAATTAAATTTTGACGTCCCAGGCCACGTCGCCGACCCATTCATTTTAATGCACATGCGGAAGCGAATAAATAAATCCCCAGACAACACAAAGATGGGATAGAAAAGTAAGGCCACAAATTTTGAAAACCATAACACACTTTTATACATAGCAGACTAGGTCATTTACAAAGCTAGTCTATATTCACAAAAGTCTACAAAAGGTCGATCCTCAAAATGAGCTGTCCTATGACCTCCTAGTCAGACTCGTTCGCCGATTCTTTAGTCTCCACAAGATCCGGATGGGACGTCGGGTTCTCCACCACGCAATCGGGAGGGTCCACAGCACTTTCCCTTAGAGAGGCATCAATTATCCCCTCGGGGATTTCAAAACACCTGAGAGGACCCACCCGGAAACCAAGCTTTGAATCGATTAAGGAACACATAACGTGGATGCTTTTCGACCCAGACAGTGATCACTACCAATTCATAGACCCAAAAGCTTCTGGGATCGGGACATGTATAAACTCGCTCAGTGACCCTCATGGGACAACCATGATGTTCTGGAGGATCCGCCATTTAAGGACCTGAAAATATTAGCCCATTATGGGGTGAGACAACGTCTCAGTAAGTCCACCCCTTAAACTCCGACTAAAAAGGAAATACGCCTAAAGGCTACCTATGCACACATAAAACAGAAGACTTACCTTTATCTTAGATCCTTCCTGCAAGTCAGTACGATTCATATATTCAATCAATTTACTCAATTCAAATCAAACCATCGATCAATCAGTCAATCAGCTCAAATCCATGCCAACAGTACTATATATCCTTTTAATACCATATATCTATCCTTTGATACTACCACTATTCACAACAGTTGTAATTTATGGTCTTAGCTCGCTCAAACTGATATATAGATAGATAGCTCACTCAAGCTGATAAATATATTAATCGTACTTGCTTAAGTTGATAAAACAATCATAATGGATATATAGGTCGTGCTCACTCAAGCTGATAAATTACCTCATTGAAAATACCCGATAAAATAGTCGTGTGTGAGGTACATGGTTGACATGAGCCAAAACTTCAATATCTTTCTTTTAGAAATTCCCACTAGTCATAATAATCCATAAATACATTTTTAGCGCTATAGACTGATGCTTGATATTTTCCAATTAAATATTGAAATTACTCAATTTTGAAATAAATACCCAAATTTATAAATCTCACTCAATTTACACAAATCAACACTTAATTAAATAAACCAATCATACCATTGCAATTTTCAAATTTCGGTCACCAGCTATCCCAATATAATTTTCGGAAAATAATAAATAATTAAATAAATACTAAAATTAATTAAATAAATACAAATAAATACCATAATGCAAACTTAGGCCGGAAAAGCCTAATTAAATATCGAAATGGGTCCGGAAAATTTCCCGACATATCTAGATAAATAATACAACCTATCTAGTAGCTAATTAAGCCATTCTAACCACCTAACATGTAATAACGAGTAATTAAATCGTTAATCCGTTCTAACTAACCACTTAAACTATACTTAGCCTAAACTAATCAACCCTTAAGCATCATTGACTCTCTAAGCAGAGTTTAGTGAGTAAACTCACTGGTTTTGAAATTCGACGATGGCAAGGCGGAGACGGGCGACAAACTTTGAAGCATGGACACCCTATGAGGCTCGGAAGCGGTCCAAAGCGAGCCTCGAAGCCCACGATGGTTTGCTAGCCTCAGCTTCTGGTCTTGGGCTGAAAGAGGTGGCGCGGGGCTGGAAACAGTGAGGTTGGCGGACCGGTGGCTAGGCAGGGGACCAAGTGGGTAGGCGGCGGACGGTTGAACGGCGACGCGTGGTGGCTAGACAAGCTCGGGACGGCAAGCTTTGGCTCACATGACAAGCAAAACGGGCGCAAGATGCATAGGGCTCGCGCGGGGGTGCAACGCGACGCGACAGGGCTCTAGGCGGATGGCAACGGCTTGCAACGGCTAAGGGGGCTACTGGTCGACTTCCTCTACAAATTTTGGAGCTCTCAAAGGCCTCTAATGGAGAAAGCCTTCTGCATAAGAAGAAGAATAATATAGCTCAAACTTGGAGGGACCCAACTTGACCCCAAAGTCTTCCGTCCTCATCCTCTTGTCCCTTGAAGAGGTCCCATCAGGTTTGGCTCAATCCTCAGCCAATTTGTGCACCAAATCCTCCCTAGAACATATCCCAAATGGTCAGAAAGGTGAGGGACCAAAGGGCCTACGAATTTGTAACATTTCCCCCCCAAATTGAACTAATTTCACTTCAATTGAATCAAATTCGGCCCCCATAAATTCCACCAAGGTGTCCTCGATCAAATTGATATTTTTCCACACCAATAGAACCAACTTGTAACCCAAAAATGAAATAAAAAATAGTCCCTTGAATTTTCCAGTCGAAAACGGCCCTATTTTGAATTTCCGCCAAAAATCTCGATTTGCAAAAAAAAACAAATAATATTCGGAGGATGAGTCAACGGTACTAAAGTGACATAAAAGAACTTTCAATTTCTGAAATCGAATTCAAACTCGCGATTAATTTCAATCTAGAGCAATTTTAACGTGACCCAACCTACCAGATAGCTTTTAGGAATTTTTGGTGCAATTGACCAGTGATTGATTTATTTCGAGTCACAACGTACATCTTTGACATATTAGCAACTCTCAGTTGTCGTGAAAATCTCAAAGTTTCAAATACATGCATAGGGTAAAACGACCGAAAAATTGATTTATTGCCAATCGACGAGAATTTTGAAATCAGGTGGGCATATATCTCAGTCGAATCGACCTATTTTTGATTTCTAATCAATTTTGACAATGTCGCAATGACCCTTGTAGATTAGCATAGTTGAGCAATCGATTTCCAATCGAATCCTCGAGTCTATTACATTAAAATCTCTTAACGGTTTCACTTGATATGCTAGTTATCTCGTGAATGGCCAACTCAGAGAAAAGAACTATAGACGCGCCGATGAAAAGCCTAACTTATTCAATCAAAAACAAAACCTAAAAATCATGATGTCACATAATCTCTGCAAGTATAACGGCACGACTTGTCTCGTGGCTCACTTGCAATATTTCCACGCAAAAATGAGTCGGCATTACAACCTGATGTTATTTACAACTCATGCCTTCCAAGAAAGTCTTACAGGGTTTGCATTACAATGGTTCGTCACGACCAATATGTACCTCATGAGGGATTGGAATGAGCTGTCTTCCACATTCCTGCATCAGTATCAAAGCCAGATTGGAATTGAACTGCCTTGTGAGAATTCGGTTCACTTTAGAAGAAGACCAATTGAGGATTTTTGAGCATATGCAAGGAGGTGGGAGGCTTTTGTGATGCAAACTTACCATCAACTGGCCAAAGAAGAAATGATAAAGCTGTTCATAAGAGCTTTACCTCGCAAGCATCATTGTTGGTTGCATGGGTTGCACTTCTGTAGCTTCAATGAAGTGGTCCTCTCATGCAAATACTTTGAGTTTATTGGAGGTGAGGAACTCAAAGGCAATTGATTTCAGAGCCAGCACTATCAAAGTGTTCCTTTTCATAAGAGTTTTCATGGGTTTTGTTTATTTTTATAATTTCATGTTTCTTATCCTGTCTAGTGTGCTACTATTGCATTTTCCATTCCAATAATCTAATGTACAGTTCCAATATTTTGTTTTGAAAGCATGAGGCGGTATCCCAAACCAGCCCGGTGATGCTATCCAACCATGAAAAGAAAATATCATCTAAGGCGAATACTGAGGGCTGGGCTTCTTGATGCTTTCTCCCCTTTAAAGATATATACTTTTGAAAACAGAAAATATTTCATTACCAAAAGCTTTCATCAAAACAAGATATTAAATTTAATCATGTTTGTCTTTCTGACTCACTCACTTCGTGTCTTAGAATATCATCCCCTTAGACTTAGTGTGACAGGAGGCATTTGAAGCTAGCACATTGTGTGAACTTGCCAAATTTGAAGACACCTTTCCAAGAAAGTAATATCCTCTCTCTTTTATTTACAGGAGACGATAGATAAGATGTAATAGGCATAGGCATACGGTTAAACTCGAAGCATGCACACCATGGTAGCTTGAGGCAGGATAACCTCCCCCATGCTGCTTTAGGCCTTCCCATTTTGCAAGCCGTCCCTAGTAGCTCTGTGCACTCCACATCGCTCCTGTCGAACCCCTTCTCAAGTTAGAGTAATATCTTCTCCCCTCGATGTGCCCGAGCAACTAGACGTTGCGATTTCATTAATGGAATTTCCAGCTTCGACAAGCCCAGAAGCACATGGAAGGAATCTTTTCTTTTTCTTTGAATTGGCTACTATCAACATGGAGAAAATCCAGACAGTTGAGGCGGTCTCTAGCCCCCTATTTCATATGATGACGTTAGGGCCTAGAAGCCTCACTTCTTACTCCAAATGCATGCTCTCCCAAGAAGTGATTGCCATCAGAGAATTGGAGGTTTTGATTGTCCATCTTATATGCCATAGAAGCTTGAAGTACATGACTTTGCTTAATGTTGCTAATGGTCATATGGTCAAAGATAGAAGAAAAGTTACATAGAAGGAAGGAGTTACAAATCATTAATTGTGTACACAGGGCCACAAATGAGGAGGGCCAATCAAAAGAGACATTGAACTATGTCAAAGACAAAAGGCTGTCATTGACATTCGAATATCCCTAGGAGATATCAAATACAAACTCTAAAGAAGGCTAATTTGGTATCGTTTCCAATACTCCCCCTCTCTAAATTCTTTTGACATATTCCCCATATTGACAGGAAGCATTAGGATTCACGAACCAAGCTTAATGGTTAATTTGGGAAAATCAAGTGACCCATATCGATTTACCTAACTTGGTATGAAAGGATGTGTCATCTAGAAGCCAATTTGGTTGAATGAAAAAAGAAACGCTCTATGGACACCACCGGCGCCTTAACCTAGTGGTATGGGAGATGAGGTAGTCCAGATGTGATCGGGGTTCGAGCTTCGAGAGCGGCAACTAGTTGCCATATGTAAAAACTAATAAAAAAAAATTTTCTCTTCTCTTACGCCTGCAAATTCTGAAAGAGCAGGTGACCTAACAGAGTGAAAAGTGCAGGACTTCATATCCTCCTCATGCCTTAGGTCTATCCAATCATTTGCAAACCAATGGAGGGTAATGTTATATCGTTCCCAGTTGTTCGACTCCTGAAGGAGTTCATGATTAACACATTCCCTCTTGTCTATTACAAGATCACCTGACCATCAAAGATGTGGCAAACAAATCAATGAGAGGCATGTCAGACTCTGATAAGCTCTCCTAAACAAAATGGAATCTCAAGTATCGCCAAAGAAATGACAAAGATCCTTCAAGCCTCAATACACTTTTAATTTTGGCATTGCTAATTAATCCATTTACATCTTCTCTTTCGTAAGGGCAAAAAGCAAAAGCACTTATCAAATCAATGATTAGATTCCTAACCTTGACTAATCTTTCTTGTGTCATCTCCCTATTCATTAGGGACAATTCATCGACACCCATTTGTGAATAACCCTTTTGATGTTCAAAATTCAACACATTTGTAAATACAAGTCCACCAAATAAACACCCCTAAGGCTGTTAATAGGGTTTCTTGAGTAAAAACCATTCATTTGTTTTGAGTACAAACTCTCTCATATTTAAAATGCTGCATGCCTTTTCCAAATGAATTTTGCATAATGATTTTGTCTGTCTAAATCACTGATTCCACTGAGGATTATCATAATAGATAGCTAAAATGAAGGATATAAGATTGATCGAGCATGTTAGATGAGGCACATCAGGATGATGAAAGGCAAATCATATCCTACACACAATCCCCCATCTATACACTTGTGAGATGAGTGCAGAAGATTCCATGGTTGCAGGATAAAGAGTTCTCTCGCGAATGGTACGATAACCAAAACAGTGAGAGGCATTTCATTATTCACCCTTTGAGCCCTATACACTGGTGAAGTATTTGTCCTACCCCCCGTCAAGAACCACCCCACATTGGGGCAGATCGGAGACGAAGCAGCATCATAAGGTGAGAAGAGAGATAGAAATTTTCTTGCTCGCACTTGCATCAATCTTCAAGTGTCTTTATTGCATATGAACACTCACGTTAATTTAAGTGCCCTAGAATGATGAAGAGCAATTCTTTCTCTACGCACTTATATTTATTGTACAGCTCAATTGAGTTTGTAATTTCACCCTTACATGGAGGAGAAATAGAAGTTACGGTCATTCAAACAACATAACCAGGAGCACTAGCAAAAGATGAAGACTCAAGAGTCTAACAAATAGTGCCATGCTTGAACTTGCCTATATCAATTCCTCAGACCAAAAAAAAAAAAACTAGGGGCATGAAAAAGCAGGAGCACTAGCAAAAGATGAAGACTCAAGAGTCTAACAAACAGTGCCATGCTTGAACTTGCCTATATCAATTCCTCAGACCAAAAAAAAAAAAAAAAAAACTAGGGGCATGAAAAAGCAGTGTTCCTGGTAAAAGCAAGGTCGATGCCCATAAATGAAAAATTGGAATAAAAACTAGGAGTATGGAAAAAGCAAGGGCAATGCCCCTCAACAAAAAATACAACCAATTGTATTCCTAAGAAAAGTTGCTGTTATGGTTCGGTTAATAGAGCTTGCATTTAATAGTGAGAAGAAAAACTTGTGACAATGCCAAGGCAATCGCCAACTCTCACCCTTTTATACATGAGTCAAGCCTACATTGTGTCCCATTGTAAAAGTCTCTTCAGACTACGGCACTTCAATTAACGTAGAATTTCATGTCTATAAGCATCGCTCGAAGAAGTACGAACAAGATTATTCTATCTCTTTTCGCAGGATTCCTGACTTGCAAACCCGGAGATGATCGTCTGGCATCTTTTTCCACAGAGTCATGACCTTGAGGTCCCCTTGGATAAGCCGTCAACCGAGCCTACATAATGGTCTCAACAAAGATTTATCATATCGATAAAGTCGTACCGCTTGCAAGAATATTCAAACCCTTGCTGACATGATGACAATGAGATAGTGTGGTCCTTATAAATCCTGCATCAATGGTCGGGTAAAATAACTTTTCCCATGAGATTAAGCGGAAAGTCCTTTCAGACTGAAAGTCCATCATCTGGCATGCTTAAGACATTTACATTCTAAATTAAGGTTGTCTATCAAAATTTTCCCTGGTGAAATTCAGATGATGCAAAATTGACAAAATTATCACACATGAATCCTATTTGACTCATGAATTTACAGCATATACAATCATGTGTGCATACTGTGCAAATAGCAGACATACTCTCAGAAATCAGATATATTGCCAAGTAAGCATACCTTGATTCCCTTGTCTTTAAGTACCCACCACTGTCTAGGTACTCTCTTCTTTACACTCGATCTATTCGAGTCATCTCCTGAGTTTAGATGCTTGCGATTGTCCAGGTATCCCCTTGTCTTTGAGTATCGGCCATCGTTCGGATACTCCATTTTCTTGACACTTGACTTGTTCGAGTTGTCTTTATAGCTAGGATGCCTACAACTAACCAAGTATCCCCACTACCTTTGAGTGCCTTTCATTGTCTAGGTACTCCCTTTCTATGACACTTGACCTGTCCGAGTTGTCTTTAAAATTGTATCATTGAATACTAGTAACCGTTCAAGTATTCCACCGCATTGTGCGCCTGCGGTTACCCAGGTATGCTTTCTTACACCCAAACCAGCTGGAGTAGTCCCTAATCATATCATTAAATGCTTGTGTTTATCCAAGTATTCCACTACTTTATATGCCTGCAATTACCTAGGTGCTCCAGCCCTTTTGAGCGCCTGTGGCCATCCAGGTAAGTCTCGTGCTACATTCAAATTTCTGTTACCAGGAGGTGAGAGACCTTTACAAATATGCGAGGTACATCCTCGATATTCCCATTTACCAAGAGATGAGAGACCTTCACAAATATCCCAAATACGTCATCGATATTCCCATTTTCCAGGAGGTGGGAGACCTTTACAAATATCCTAGGTACGTTCTCGATATTTCTAACTACCATAAGGTGAGAAACCTTCATGAATACTCGAGGCATGCCCTCGATTTTTCTTTTATCAGGAGGTGAGAGACCTTCACAAATATCCCAAGTACGTCCTCGATATTCTCATTTACCAGGAGGTGAGAGACCTTCATGAATATCCCAGGTACGTCCTTGATATTCCCATTTACTAGGAGGTAAGAGACCTTCACGAATACTCAATGCATGCCCTTGATATTCCCTTTACCAGGAGGTGAGAGACCTTCACGAATATCCCAGGTACGTCCTCAATATTCTCTTTACCAAGAGGTGAGAGACCTTCACAAATATGCAAGACGCATCCTCGATATTCCAATTGCTAGGAGGTGGGAAACCTTCACGAATATCCCAAGTACATCCTTGATATTCCATCTACTAGGAGACCTTCAAAGACGACCATGTATCCTCTAAGAATTTGTACTTGTGATCATCCAAGTACATTTTTGATTCTTGCAAACAACCAGGTATTCTCCAGGTTCATACTTGTGATCATCCAAGTACCCCTTCGATGCCTGCGAACAACCAGGTATCCTCTAGGTTAGTACTTGTGAATATCCAGGTACTCTTTCAATGCCCATGAATGTCTAGGTATCTAACAAATAGATGCCCTAAGAAAAGTCGGCGCATCTCCCGAGAAAGGTCGAGTAATCAATCGGTGTCATTGACAGAGGATTAGGCCCCCAAACTGGTGTCCTTGATAAAGGATCGGGCGCTTCCCAACCGGTGTCCTTCACAGAGGATCAGGCCCCCTAACTAGTGTCCTTGACAAAGGATCAGGCGCTTCCCAACCGGTGTCCTTGATAAATGATCAGGCGCTTCCCAACTGGTGTCCTTGACAGAGGATCAGGCACCTCACAACCGGTGTCCTTGACAGAGGATCAAGCACCCCACAATCAGATGCGCTGAGAAAGGTCGGTGCATCCCTCAAGAAAGTTCAAGTAAACACTTATTGCTCTAACAGGTGACCGAAGAATGGTTTAGGTCCTGGAAATGTAATTTCCCGTCAAAGTGACCGAAGAATGGTTCGAGTCCTAAGAAGGCAATTTCTCGTCAAGGTGACCGAAGAAAGGTTTAGGTCCTAGACAAACCACTTATTGCTCTAACAGGCAACTAAAGAATGGTTCACGTCTTGGGAAGGCAATTTCCCGTCAAAGCGACCGAAGAAAGTTTCGGGTCATAGACAAACCACTTATTACTCTAACAAGCGATCGAAGAATGGTTCGAGTCCTGGAAAAGCAATTCCTCATCAAGGCGATCGAATAAAGGTTCGGGTTCTAGACAAACCATCTTATTATTCTAACAGGCGACTGAAGAATGGTTTGGGTCCTAGAAAAGCGATTTTCCATCAAGGCAACCGAAGAAAGGTTCGGATCTTGGAAAAGCAACCTCCTCACGTCAACAGGTAAGATGATACCATGATACTTGCCAAACTCGGGGTTCGCACCCTATCTCACTCGTGCCCAGTAAGTTGATATGGCTAGTACAAGTACCTAGAGGGGGGTGAATAGGTATAAAGAATAATTTCTCACAATAATCGCACAATACCGGACAATCAATAGAAATGAGACAATTTATCTTTGTTAATAAGCACGCAATGATAAAGATAAGACTAAGAGTAGGGAAGAGAAAATTGAACGCAAGGTTTATAGTGGTTCGGCTTGTTTCAAGCCTACGTCCACTCTTCTGCACTAACAGCCCACTGGCTAGATTCCACTATGAACAAAGAGATGTTACAAAGACTTGATCTTCCTTGATTTCTCGGTGTAGAAGATCTACCACACTTTCTCAAGGTATCACTAAGTATAGACTCTCTTTGTGTACAGTTTCGCTCAATATGAATTGACTAACAATCAAGGAGCTTCAGACTCTGGAATTTTTCTATCGAGCACCCTCTAGAACAGCTTGGAACATCTTCCTTTTATACTCCTTTATGCCATCATACCCGTTGGCACTTACCAAAGGAATTCTTCCAATCAACCCGTTGGACGAGAATCAATCAAGAAGATTATTCGAGCTATTAAAGGAACATGTCGATAGCCCATCAATCTGTTCGCCCATACAATCAGGATCTTGGTTTCCAAGAATAGAACCTTCCAAGAATATTTCGTCAATCATCGGATCTTCAAACGATCTTGAATTCGAATAAATAATCCGTTATATCAAATCCAACCAAGTGATCTTCTCCAGTCGATAAGATCAAATCCTCAACCAAACACTTTAGTTCTGGATCGCCTTCGTCGCTGGATTAGAGACTGTCAATGACAATAGTCTTGAGTCTTGAGTCTTGTGATATGAAAGTCTTCAGACTCACAGTACAAGGGTCTACACAGCTTCCAGACTAGACTGATGGAAACGTTTTGTTAGCTTCAAAATACTTTAGAAAGATTTCTCCAACAATCTCCCCCTTTTTGATGGTGACAAAACTTTCCCGTAGATTTGAATAACTTTGACCTGCAAAACATTACTCAAGCAATATGGATATCTCATGAAGATTAAACATTCAACTAAACTCTGCATCCACAGAAAGATAGGTTAGTCTTTCATGAGTAAAGCCATAAAATAACACTTGATTGTAAATGCAACAGTCAAAATCAAATCCACACCCAAGTCAGTCAATTTCACCAAGTCCACCACACTCAAGTCATACTCAAAACACATAAACTAAAGTTAAAACACAAATAAAGTCAAAGTTGAGTTTAGTTCAATTCAAAGCTGGCAATTCTCCCCCTTTTTGTCATCATTAAAAAGGTGAGAAAGAGCCAAGTCTCGCAGGGAACGCGCACGAGCTGGAAATCTCCCATCGACTGTACGATGCCTTCCAGCCTTTTCAAGTCTTCCCGTAGATGTGTCACCTCTTCTCCTTTGGCATTTGCTTGAATTTGAAGAGTGAGGTCTTGCATTTGATTCGACAAGGTAACAGAAGATGCTTGTCCAGCATTCTTCAGGACTTGAAGTTCACATTCCAAAGCGTATATTTGACCCTGCATTTCCAGAAGAAGATCAAGGATGCGACGAAAATCTGCTGTATTGTCTCATGCAACGTGCTTTGGCATTTGCTCTATCGGATGGTGCAAAGGCGGACGATGGAACTTCGTGCAGATTTGGCGTTGAGGTGTCATGTCCTTCCTCAGGCATTTGAGAAGCCTGAATATCTTCTGGATTTGCTTGCGACTGACTCATACCTTCACTGTGGACAGGTGTAGTCCTTCCTTTCTCGCCATCTCCCCCTGTTTCTAAGGCCTCATCTGGGGAAGAGTGATGGTCATGCTCGGCAGAGTCTTGATTGCCTTCCTTTCCAGCTTTATCTACAGACTTTTCTTTGTCTGCTTCTTCTTCTACTTCAACTTCCTTCTCCTTTTCCTCTACTTCTCTCTGTTCTTCTCCCTCTGCTTCTTTTCCTTTCCTCTGTTGTTCCGTTGATTCGGATATAGAACGACTGAGCCTTTTTATTGCCAAGGCAGAGATAGTGAGTTCATCCTCTTCATCTTCATCCTCTAAGATAAGAGTTCTTTTCTTTTTGGATGGAGCACCCATGGGCTCCTTCCCTTTCCTTTTGATGCGAAAGATACTTGGAGTTTTCACTTTGAACTTCTCCATTGCCTTATCAAGCTCTTTCGGACGCATTTTTGTCGGCATTTTCAAACCCACCACCATTTTGTCGCATGGTCGAACACAAAGAGTCTGGGGAGGTTCAATGTTCAAGTGTCTGAAGATCTTGGTCACAAGACCTGCATAAGGCAACCGGCCTCTGTCCTTCACCATCGCTCTGTACATGTGAAAGAGAATGGTGTGAGGAAGAGAGAACTTCTTTCTTGAATTGATTGTGTACATCAATTTCGCCTCAGAATTAGACACGTCTGTCTTGGATGTTGATTTTGGCCGGAGACAGTTGATCACGATTTTGTGCAGCAAGATGTTGATGGCATGCATTCTTGTGTAGGTAATTCGCTTTTCTGTATTCCTGTCTTTGACAAGTTCCGATGTGGTACGAGTAATAGAAACTTTGACCGGTTGATATCGTCCTCGTTCAACTCCAATTATGTCTGCCAACATGTCCACATCCACCACATAATCTTGGTCTCGAACATCTGAGGATATTCTATTCGCATCTAAAAAGCTAAGATTCGAATAGAAGTATGCTATCAATTGTGCATAACCGTCGTGGTGTCGAGCAAAATTGCTCTAGTTGAAGCAATTTGAACTTCTCCCTTAAGTTCACATTGATAGCATCCGAAAATCAAAATCGACGCTCCTGGGGTTTATCACCCCACGTTTCAACAATTTGAAGAACAGATCCTCCTGTTCCTTTGATTTGAACAACTCCGTTCTTTTTCCCTTCACCTTCGCAGCAACACCCATCCTAGGTTGGAATTCACTAAACATTTTGTCATCGTCATTCCCGTCAATCGGATTTAATCCACTTACACGAGGGTCACTTGGAATGTTCGCAAGTGCTTGCTCGGCCTTTCCTTTGGGAGCAATTCCCAAATCCTCCATCCGTTTCAAAAAGATATACTCATTTCCATACCCTTTGTCTTTAAGGAAATCATCTACATAGTTCGGGGTGTACCGGTGCTTTTCAAAGCACGATAGAGCTTGTAAATAAAGAGGGTTTTTGTGTTCTTACGGGATCTGCTTCCTCGATTATTTCTTCCTCCGGTTGATGACTCACACCCTGTGGGGTAGATGGTGGAGAGTGACGTGGTTGAGAGTGAATTGGGCTCTGTCGCTGTCTCGGTAACTCTTCCTCCTCGGTGAGATCAAAGTGGGTAGGACCCTCCTTCATTTTCGGTGGTCCCCTACTCGCGATTCTTGACGACTTTCTTGAAGAAGACATCGTTTCTTGTCGATGAAAGATGTTTTTACTCGCTTTCCCAAGAAAAGATGACAACTTTCTCGAGGATGAACACGAAGTCGAGACAGGATTGGGAGGAGAATGCCTTTTTAGGGTTTTGTAGTTTAAGCAAGAAAACAGCGACTATATATAACCCGGTTTTAAAAAGAAAAAACCAATCAATATAAAGGAAAGTGAACAGTCGTCTCTCTTTTTTTAAAACGATAACGCCATTTTAAATAGAAGTTATCTTTTTGAAAAGGCAAGTTTCAGATTTTCACGGAAATTAAGAATAATATAAATTATTTATAACGAACGAATGATCGTACCTTTTCGAGATTGAATACAAAAACAACTTACGAGTCTATAGCCATGAATGTCAGTCGAGAGTGCGAGAGTCTCTAGACTTTAACTTCTTCAAGCTTCAAAATGTTGAGTCTGGAGCGGATAGTATCAAATTGATTCTTCTCCAAAGGCTTTGTAAATATATCCGCTAGTTGGCTTTTTGAATCAACAAATTGAATCAAGATTTCTCCATTTTGAACATGATCTCTAATAAAGTGATGTCGAATCTCTATATGCTTTGCCCTTGAGTGAAGAATTGGATTTTTGTAAGATTGATAGCGCTGGTGTTGTCACATCTAATCTCCGTGCATGAGTCTTCAATTCCAAAGTCTTGTAGTTGTTGTTTTATCCATAGAATTTGCGAACAACGGCTTCCAAGAGCTACATACTCTGCTTCATTGTAGAGAGAGCCACAGTATTTTGTTTCCTTGAAAATCAAGACACAGTCCTGTTCCCAAGCAATTGGCAAGTTCCCGAGGTACTCTTTCTATCAACTCTGCAACCAGCTAGATCTGCGTCTGAATATCCAAGAAGATTGAAGTCTCCCTTCTTAGGATACCAAAGACCGATGCTTGATGATGAAGCAACGTATTTAATAATACGTTTCACAGCACTGAGATGTGATTCTCTAGAGTCGATTGAAACCTAGCACGAGATGCAAACACTCAACAAAATGTCGAGGTCTAGAGGCGGTAAGATAAAGAAGTGAACCGATGATACTCTGTACAGCTTTTGATCAACTTTCTTCCCTTCTTCATCTTTGTCTATCTTTAAAGAACTTGACATCGGTATGTCGGTCTTTTTGCACTTTTCCAGTCAAACTTCTTGACAAGATCAATAGCATATTTTTCTTGATGAATGAATGTTCCTTCCTTCAATTGTTTTACTTGAAGTCCAAGAAAGAAGGTTAATTCTCCCATCATACTCATTTCAAACTCATCTGCATAGACTTAGAGAATTTCTTGCCTGAGACTTTCATTAGAGGATCCAAAAATAATATCATCCACATATATTTGAACAAGTAAAAAGCTTTTGTTTTCTTTTTTGATAAACGAGTAGTATCTACTTTACCTTTGACAAAACCATTCTGAATTAAAAACTTACTTAGTCTACGTCGTACCAAGCTCGAGGTGCTTGCTTTAAACCGTACGGGGCCTTTTCGGTCTGAAGGCGAGTCGCTTCTTTGGGTCTTCAAACCCTGGTGGTTGTTCCACATAAACTTCCTCATGGATAAATCCATTTAGGAAAGCACTTTTGACGTCCATTTGGAATAACCTGAAATTTTTATAACAAGCAAAAGCAAGCAACAATCGAATAGCTTCTAACCTTGCTGCGGTGCGTAAGTCTCATCATAGTCTATCCCTTCTTCTTGCGTGTATCCCTTGGCCACGAGTCTTGCTTTGTTTCTTACGACTTTTCCTTTCTCATTCATCTTGTTCTGAACACCCATTTAGCTCAATAACGGTTTTACCTTTTGGTTTGGATGTCAATTCCCGGACATCATTAATGTTAAACTGTGCGAGCTCTTCTTGCATAGCTTCAATCCAGCTTTCATCGGATAAAGCTTCTTCTATGCTTTTTGGTTCAATTTCGGAGATGAGAGCCACAGACACTAGACTCTTCGCGCCTTTTGGATGCAGTGCGAATTCCTTCATTAATTTCGCCGATAATGAGATCTTTGGGATGACTTTGGACTTATGCTTCCGATTCTTGGTTGATTTGTCAGTTGATGATCTCTTTCTTTACTTGAATCTTCATGAACAATTTGATGCTGGTCTTCCAGTCGAGATGCTTCTTGAGTTGAAAGCTTTGGAGAGTACGAAGATTCGGACTCTTCATGTTGAGTCATTTGGATTCATTTTGCACTTTGAGTCTTGAAATTTGACATTCATTGATTCCTCCACGATTGACTCTTCTTCTTATAGACTCGTAAGCTTTGCTTGATGTAGAATATCCAAGGAAGATGCCTTCATCGATCTTTCTTCAAATTTACCAACTCGATCTTTTGCATTTTTCAATATAAAGCATTTGCAACCAAATACATGAAAGTACGAAACAATAGGCTTCTTACCTTTGAATAACTCATAAGGGGTTTTCTCTAGAATAGGTCTTAAAAAGACTCTATTGATGATATAGCACGCTGTTGAAACTTGACCTCGGCCCAAAATCGTGAAGAAATTTTACTTTCAATTAAAAGAGTTCTAGCTATTTCTTGAAGAGATCTATTCTTTTTTTCCACAACTCCATTTCTTTGAGGAGTGTATGGAGAGGAGAACACATGCTTAAAGCCAGATTCATCACAAAATTTTGTAAAATCTTGATTTTCAAATTCACCTCCATGGTCTGTTCTTATACTTGAAATGGTCTGTTCTTATACTTGAAATAACACATCCTTTTTCATTTTGAACTTTTCTAGCAAATTTTTCAAAATACGAGAAGGTTTCAGACTTACTTGCAAGAAAATATACCCAAGTAAATCGGGAGTAATCATCCACGATTACTAGGCAATATTTCTTACCTCCAATGCTCGGGTTACTGGTTGGTCCGAAGAGATCCATATGCAGCAGGCTGCAGTTAATGATTAGTAGAGACATGATTTATTGGCTTAAATGAATTTCTTACCCTTTCCCAATATACATGGAGTGCATAGATCAGACTTTTGGTATGTTAAATTGGGTAGACCACGAACAAGCTGCTTTGATGAGATTTTGGCTAATTGTTTCATGTTGATGTGACCAAGCTTTACGTGCCACAAGCTTGCTTCGTCTTGGATTGAAATTAAGCATTGCGATTCATCCGGTTTCACATCCAAAAGATAGATATTTCCATGCCTTCGACCCATGAAAGGCGAGTAGAGTCTTTCTTGGTTCCAGAACATATTCCTTCTTGAAAGAAGATCTTAAAGCCGATATCACACAATTGGGCGTCTTTGAGAAGATTGTAATTGAGTCCTTTTACTAAGGAAACATTACTTATTGTGAGATTTCCAATTTTCACAGTTCCAAATCCCACAATTCTTCCTTTGCTTTGTTTCCTCCAAATGATACCTTTCCACCATTTACTTGAACAAGCTTTGTAAAGCAATTTGAGTCTCTATCATATGTCTTGAACATCCGCTGTCCAGATACCACTTTACCTTTCTCTTGATGGAGACTCGCAATCAAATTAGAATCTCAAGCTTTCTTTGGTACCCATATTTTCTTGGGTCCATTGTTGTTAGTGAGATAAACGTATTAGCCCAAGTTTTCTTAACGGGTTTCCAAACCATAGGACACTCTTTTTCAAAGTGATCCGGGCTATTGCACTTTGAACACTTGAGGGCATTACGACCTACAGACTTTACAAAAACCTTCTTGAAATGATTTTTGTAAGCCTCTCTTGAGGGTCTTTGCTTAATTCTTTCTTTTACTTTAGGAAAATCAATCAATGGAATAGTTTCTTTGTCATACCTAAACCAAATTTATTGAAATACGGTCTTTGAGCTGAAAGAATTTTTCAAGTTTTTCGGACCCTATTGAAAATTTCTTTGAAATATTTGATGAGTCAATTTTTAAAAGAGCATTTTCTTTCAAAAGATTTTCTTCACTTTCTTTAAGTGTAGAAACACTTATGTCTAAACATTTGACTCTTTCTTTCAAAACATTTTCTGTTGTTTTAAAGCGAGTTTTCCTTTTAAGTTCGGAAATCCTTTTAAGAGAAGTCTTAAGACTAAAACACAGCTCATCAATATACTTGAAACCTTGACAGGAATTTTAAAATTACTTACCTCAAATTCACTATCTAAGTCGATCCAGTCGAGTCCGAGTCGATCCAGTCGATTGCGCCATCGAGACACAAATTGGCATACTCATCTTCACTTTCTTCACACTCTGTATCACTCCAGGTTTCGGCTTTGAGAGCCTTTCGAGACTTTCCAGCTTTTCCTCTCTTCTTCTTTAGAAGAGGACAGTTAGGTCTAATGTGTCCCTTTTTCTTACATTCGAAGCAAACTACATCGTTGTTTGATTCATCATCATCAACAGACTTGGTCATTGTTTTTAAAGCTTTGTTTCTTTGAGTTGAATCTTCTTCCTTTTCTATTCAGCTTTCGAATCTTCTTATCATGAGAGCAAGCTCCTCATCATCCATATCATCTTCAGAATCTGTAACATCAGAATCATCATTTGATTTTAATGCAATGGACTTCTTACCTTTTGGATCTTCATCTTCGTTAATTCATTCCACTTCGTAAGACTGAAGAGTTCCAACCAGCTCGTCGATAGATAGTGGCATGATTCTTTGCGTCTCTCTTATTGAAGTCTTAATGTGATTCCAATCCTTGGAGAGTCCACGCAGTAGCTTGTTTACCTTCATGGGATCAGAAATTGGTTGTCCTTGATTTTCAAGACCATTTACAATTTCGTAAAAACGGCTAAACATGTCGGTTATAGATTCTCCAGGTTTCATTTTGAAGGCTTCATATTGACCGAGGAGAATGTTGATTCTAGTCTCCTTCACTCGATCTGTTCCTTCATAAGTGATATGTAATCTATCCCAGACTTCTTTAGCTATATCACAAGAAGATATTCTGTTATATTCAGTAGGTGACAAAGCACAATATAAAGAATAAATTGCTTTTGCATCGAGTGCTTGTCTCTTGGTTATCTCTTCCTGAGTCATTTCTCTTGACTCAACGGTTTCTTTTCCTCTTTACGAGACAGATGCAGCTTTAGGAGTAATTCCTTTTTCTACAACGTCCCATTCCGGAGGATCCTTCGATCGTAGGAACGCTTTCATCTTGTTTTTCCGATGTTGTAATCCTTTCCATCAAAGTATGGTGGTCTGGTATTTCTTTGCCCTTCCACCAGCCACCGGAGCTAGCATACTAGCCATGGATCTTTTACTCACGAGTAAAACACTTCAAATAAAGTGAGTACACTAGCTCGATACCAATTGATATGGCTAGTACAAGTACCTATAGGGGGTGAATAGGTATAAAGAATAATTTCTCACAATAATCGCACGATACCGGACAATCAATAGAAATGAGACAATTTATCTTTGTTAATAAGCACGCAATGATAAAGATAAGGCGAGAGTAGGGAAGAGAAAATTGAACGCAAGGTTTATAGTGGTTCGGCTTGTTTCAAGCCTACGTCCACTCTTACGCACCGACATGCCCACTTGGCTGGATTCCACTATGAACAAAGAGATGTTACAAAGCACCGATCTTCCTTGATTTCTCGGTGTAGAAGATCTACCACACTTTCTCAAGGTATCACTAGGTATAGACTCTCTTTGTGTACAGTTTTGCTCAATATGAATTGACTAACAATCAATGAGCTTCAGACTCTGGAATTTTTCTATCGAGCACCCTCTAGAACAGCTTGGAACATCTTCATTTTATACTCCTTTATGCCATCATACCCGTTGGCACTTACCAAAGGAATTCTTCCAATCAACCCGTTGGACAGAATCAATCAAGAAGATTATTCGAGCTATTAAAGGAACATGTCGATAGCCCATCAATCTTGTTCGCCCATACAATCAGGATCTTGGTTTCCAAGAATAGAACCTTCCAAGAATATTTCGTCAATCATCGGATCTTCAAACGATCTTGAATTCGAATAAATAATCCGTTATATCAAATCCAACCAAGTGATCTTCTCCAGTCGATAAGATCAAATCCTCAACCAAACACTTTAGTTCTGGATCGCCTTCGTCGCTGGATTAGAGACTGTCAATGACAATAGTCTTGAGTCTTGAGTCTTGAGTCTTGAGTCTTGTGATCTGAAAGTCTTCAGACTCACAGTACAAGGGTCTGCACAGCTTCCAGACTAGACTGATGGAAACGTTTTGTCAGCTTCAAAATACTTTAGAAAGATTTCTCCAACATAAGTAACTACGAGTATCTTCTTATCTGTCTTACTACATATAATATTATATTGCTTTTTCCTGCATAGGACAATAGGTCCTAAATAAGATATAACCTACTGCATAGACAAAATTTAGCTATCAGTTTGTCTTTGAATGCAACATTTGCGAGCTCATCTTCAAAGAGGGCCAGCTATTGACACTTGATTTTTGATTAGGTTTTTAATTAGGCCTTAGTTTCTTTTATTTTTCTTTTTTTCAAATAATGAATAATAAATAACAAAAATAACAAAAATAAAAAATAAAACAGAAAGAGCAGCCCATCGGGGCTCGACTTTTGCGCCCAGCCCCCCCTCTGCTCCTCTTCCTTGTGTAGGCCTTAAGGCCCAAGGCCCGGCCCTCTTCACCCAAAGCCCAACCCCTTTTGCTTTGTCTTCTTCCTCCTTGGCTCCCTCTCCCCTCTCGCCTCGCAAGTCACGCGCAGCAATGCCGATGTGCTCAAGGATGGCCTACAGTAGAGGGGAACGAAAGTAGGCTACCGAAGGAGAGGACAACTCACTGGCGCTTTTAATGTTGAGATGAGACGCCAATTCGATTGAGGGAAAGGCCGGTCGGTGCACCAAAGACCACCAGCCAAGGCCTCCGTTGACCAGCCTCCACGCCGATAAATAGGGCATCGAAGAGGAAGAGAAGGAGCACGGACGACACTAAGGAAGGTCGAAGGCACGCAAGCTCCGAAAGCTTCCCACCGAAAGACTTCAGGGGAGGCTCGAGAGCTAGCCAGCCCAGATTTAAACGGAGGTCAGCTGAAGCGAGGGGGTTTGAGATCCGAGTAGAGGGCGAAGGAAGAAGGGTCGAGGTCTGGGCGCAAATCTCGAAATCCGCCGTGTCGATTCGCCCGAGCTAGGCCGTCGTCGTCCCTAGTGTTGTAGCACCAGATCTCTGCCGAAGACAAGCTGCTGCCGTCGTTTTTGATCGCCCGCGTCGATTCTCCTGCCAGCCGCCATGCCGCCATCTTCCTCCGACGCTACCTGACACGAGTCGAGATCCTTGCAAAGCCATGCCGTGACCAATCTACCAACGCCATGCTAGATCTGGAAGCTAAGGAGCCGCCATCGCTGCCCCTTCGTCGTCACCCGCACCTACATCCCCCATCATCACCACCTTTGCCACCTCGTCGGGCCGTTGTTGCAGCCAGGTATCAGCCGCCGCTCGCCACCACTCGCCGTCACTTTTCCATTCAAGACTCACCCGCTGCCTATGCCTACCATGTTGCTACGTCGCCCCCTTTCCACGAAGCCCTAATCTCAGTCTCGACTGGCCAGATAGATCCAAGTCGCCGCTATTGAGTCACGCCCTCCGATCTGACGAACGATCGGCCATCGCTGTCTTTTGCGTCGCTGCCGTCGTCGACGTGAGTCACCACCACAGCCCTTCCATCGGCGCCGCGAACAGAAAGAAGGGGTGAAAGCGCCGCAAAACCGAGTGGAACCAGGTCGGGCGCATGACCCAGTTCCCCTAGGGTTTAGTCATGTGGGCCGGGTAGCCTTTGGGCTGAAGTTTTTATGAAAACAGGCCAAGATCGGTTTGGGCTTTTAAAAAAAAAGGAAAAAATCCCAGGCCCAGCCCGTCTGGGTCTCGGGTGGACAACACGGGTCGGACCCAACCCAGGGATCCGACCTAGGCCTTTTTTTAAATATATTAATATATTATAATAATAAAAATAATATTTTAATTTTAAAAATAATTAAAATAATTTATTTTCAAAAAGTCAAAAACCAAAAATATCCCATATTTTCCCAAAAAAGCCAAAAAGTCAGAAAAGCCAAAAAATGATTTATATTTTAAAAAAACATCAAAAATCCGAAAAAGGTACTTTTTCGTAAAAAAAAAAATAGAAAAAGCCCAAAAAAATGTTTTTCCTCTACAAATGCATGGAAAACCCCTCAAATATCCAAAAAGCCTTAGGGTTTTAAACAAGATTAAGTACCAAAAGGGTATTAGTGATTAACTAGTGTAATCAAATTCTCGATCTTAATTTCTTTGGTTGCGCAGGAGCGAGTATTTCTCTTGATACTTCACTTGGGTTTCTAATCAACCCACCTCAAATTGATTAGTGGCGACTCCATTTTAAAATTAAGTTACAGGTTAAAAACTTGGACTATTAAGTCGTGAATTGGTGGACTTGGGAGAGTCTGGGCTAAGCCTAATAAACCTAGCCAAACCATTAGCCTTTGCTGGTGCTCACCCTAATTGGGCGCCAAAAAAAGGAGGTCACGACAATGTCTCGAAAGGAGCGATGTTGAAAGACTAAAGTCTTACGCTTAGTAGGAAAGCAAACCTTGAGTGGAGGAAGGACCTTGTTGTGGTTAATAAGACTGGGACCTAAGAAAAAGTAGCCCATCATAGCTTCAACAACATCCAAAAGACTAAGCGACAATCTTTGGCATGTTCCCCCGTTTGGAGAGCAACCAAATTGCTTATGTAGCTTGATAAGTCATGGTTAGACATTCTTTGGTGCCACGGAGGATGATGAAGTAGAGACGAAAGGGAATCATGATAGAGAATCTAAAAATAGGGCATGAAAACAAAATATAGTAATGGGGTCCCAAAGGAGATACAAGTAGCAAATGACGCTTCGGAAAAAAAAAAAAAAAAAAAAATAGTTTCTTACAACATTATAGGAGACGTGTTGAGATAATACAGGGAATGAAAATTCATATCGGAGGAAAGATGTTAGAAGGCAGAAAAGCATGATCACCTTGGAAAACTGAGCAGAAATGAGTTATTTGTTTAAAAGAGATAAATTTAAATTTATTTTTTAAAACGGGGCACATGTTGATACTCAAAATCATCTCCGATATCACGTGCTGGCCACAAGGAGATATTAGGTGAAATGCTCCATTTTGTTCATAAAGTTAGGGGTAAATAGCTTTCGTGGAGGCTACTTAAACTGAGCATCAGTGGAATTCTAGAAGTAAATTCTAGAGTTGATGACCGGATAATTGATTATCACATGTCAAGCTACAGGGATAGTGCACAAGATTTGAAAATTAAGTGAAATTAGTATCAAAGCGTAGCAAGAATAACTGTTCCGATAACTATGCATAAAAGTAGGGAGACATTATTTACTTGTGAGCAAATTGTGCAAGCATCATCAACAAGTTAGGAATCGATTGCTTATGAATAAGGGTACTAATAAGAAATTGGAAACATGGAGAATGTTAAGAGTAGTGCCCAAGAAGAGGAAACCGACTGATGGCTACCGGTTTGTCCTATAAATACCACAGCCTATTCAACGAAGAACCCCCAAACAACATAACAACTATCTTTTTAATCTTTATCTTCATCTCATTTTAGCTGTAGTTTTCAAGATTCCCGACGTTGATTAAATTTTGGCGTGCATCTTTATCCAGTCCTACATCGTCGATTAAATTCCACTGTTGTTCCACAAGCCCAGTGTTACTAATTAAATTCCAACGTTGTATTTCCTATTTAGGGGTATTGTTGTTGATTAAATTCCAGATTTACGCCTAAAATAAGCTATGTCATAAATTAAATTCTGGCACAGTTTGAATTCGAAGTATAGACTATCCAACTACTAGTGTCCAAATTATATCATTGATTAGATTATGCTGTAATTTGCACCAAGAAGCAGTTAGTTCTTGAGCCATTCAAGTATCAATTGTCGGGATTATATATACAAGCTAAGAATAAAATTTCCCCTTACATTTGACATTCTCTATTCAAGCTTAGCACAAAATCTGAGTCTCCCATAATAAAATCAAAACACAACATTTGGTGAAAGATTTTTCATGGGATCAAAACTGGTGAAACAAAGCTATCAAAATAGCCACAGCATAATGAAGCAGATGTTATGCGCCAGACGAAAGCACTTGCATTCGTTAGGTCAAGAGCCCGATCTTCTCTAAGTCCAAGAAAGTAGGTTAGATTGAAGGACGCGACTGATGATCCTTGAAACATGCATGAGAAAATGGAAGGCCGAACCTAAACGAGGAATCATCGGCAGATTCTACGATTGCTAGCTAGGCGCGCTACGAAAGTTTTTGGGGTGGGGGGGGTTTTCCCTAATTTAAGACAAATTCTTTATTAGTTCCACAGCAGATTCTAGGAGTATTGTCTCCTGAACCCGCTCTACGCAGTCACTGGATCAGGTCTAGTTTCACACCCGAGAGTCATCATCTTCTCTTCACAGCATTTCAACAAACTGATTGTGAAAATGACTAGTTCTACCACATTTTATCTAATAAATTGTCAAAGTGATATGAACATCATTGTCGTGGGAAGAGGAAATCATTGCTGTGGGGCCGGTTTAGTTTTAGCTTTTTCCCTAATTTAAGATAAATTCTTTATCAGTTCTACAGCAGATTCTAGGAGTATTTGCTCATAAACATGCTCTACGCAGTCACTTGATCAGGTCTAGTTGTACACCCGAGAGTCATCATTTCCTCTTCACAGCATATCAGCAAACTAACTGTCAAAATGACTACTTCCACCAAATTTTATCTAATAAATTTTCATAGTGGTACGAACATTATTGTCGTGGGAAGAGAACCATGGTAGGATCAACCACAATAGTGAAATTTATGAAGAAATATGCAAGAAAATAGAGAGAACAACGTATCAAAATTTACGTGATTTGGTTTGAGCGTTCAAAACCTACTCCCTAAGAAAGTGGCAACGTTAAATGTACTGTGAACAGCGGAGATACAAGCTTAGATCAAAAGCTCTCTCACACCCAAGCCCTAAATGACACGCACTCAATCTACACAAGGTTTTTGACTCAATCTCTCAAGTATTTCCCACCAAAAACTCTCTGAGAGACTCTAGAAACACCCTATTGGGGCTCTAATTTATAATCTCTCTATGCATACTCAAACAAGGTCAAAATTAGGTCTTAAATTGCAAGTCTTGTCCTCACGAGGTGCCAGCCCGACGTTCGGAATGGGCTGAGTACTTTCCATATGACCAATATGAAACTGGTTTTCTAGAAAAAAAAATTTATTATTTTTATTTCTTAAAAAAGCAATAAACCGTAAAATGGTAATAATTCTAGTATTTTTGAAAATTTATATTTTTTTTTTTTTTTTTTGATAAATGACTAGTTTTATTGGATCGGACCAAACCGGAATCAGTCATCCCTAATTTTTGGTTAATACTATAGAAGATTCTAAACTGGGACCATTAGGTACGTTCACCCAAAATTATCAATTTTAGCGTCGGTTGGAATCCCGTTTAATTTGGGCGTCAAATGTCCTTTGTGGTGTCGTACATGATAGATACAAGCATGATAAATCAGGCATGGACTTGACCGCACGAAGCATTCCAAGATAATGAC
The DNA here is from genome assembly GCA_014182375.1 of Eucalyptus virginea. Taxonomy (NCBI): domain Eukaryota; kingdom Viridiplantae; phylum Streptophyta; class Magnoliopsida; order Myrtales; family Myrtaceae; genus Eucalyptus; species Eucalyptus virginea. The sequence continues at coordinate 16,138,414 of CM024517.1, read as the reverse complement.
CTTTTTGCCCTGACCCATCTTCTTCTTGCCTTAAGATCCCACCTTCATCGCTCACCATCGCCGTTTGGTGCCCTCACCGGTGAAACCCCGTGGCTGACGAGCCCATCCCTTCTCTCTAATTGTGTCAAATGCACACTTATAAATTTCTAATATCTCCACACTCCGACATTGTCAAATAAAAATTCTTTCTGCAAATAAATGAATAATCAACAAGATTTATTTTTAAATCGAACATGTTTGATCTAACTATTACAAAAAGGTACAATGAGGTCATTGCTAGTGCACATTCCACATGTATGTTAACGTGAATGGATGGGGAATAGCAATGGGGATGATGGGGCCACTTTGAGGATTTTCATATATTATCTTTTATTCTAACCTTGAATATTGGAATTAGTAATTTTTTTTTATTGGTTCTACTCTACTCCTATATCTACTTTAATTCTCATTCTCAGATTTTTGCCTTGCCTCATTGCAAGGCGTGGGAGTCGAAACCTACATTTGAAATTAAATCGTCCCCACCCCATTTCCCATGAAAAGGTAAGATTCGAAACCCCTATTTCTCCCTTCTATATTTGAAAGGTGGTCATTGGGGCAAACCCTAGTAGTTTTGGAGTTAGTAATTTAGTGGGTGTTGTAATTACAATAGTTAATATTTTACTCTTTTACTTAGTCAAAATAACAACACTCCCTCTTCTTTTGTTATCCGGTTTGCCAAATTAGTAATTTTTGCATAATTACAGGGACAGTCCTTAAACCTTCAAGAAAGTACGAGGTGTGTACCAGGGTAATCTAAAGTGAGTCAATTGCTTATGTAGTCAATGGAAAATAAATTTCTAGAGGAAGCTCCCTACTAGAACGATGAATGACTAGAGAAAAGGAAAATTGGATTGAACCGCATCTGGACTATGTATCTTGACGTTGATTTTTTCCTACCTTTCAATAAACCATCATAAACGGTTCAAACTTCAGTGCATTGCAAATATAATATGGTAACAATCACTGTGTATACACATGGGCTGTTCCCGAAAGGAAAGCGTTTAAACCATGCAAAATTGTTCGTCCCGATCAAGCATAGGCTATGCATGCTATAAAAAGGCTATGAAATTCATACAATGCAAAGTACACTTGTTTTAGACTATTTTGATATGTTGCAAAGTTAGGTCCAATTCGGTATACAAAAATGTCACCAAAACATAAATTAAGATTCACAGTTCAGCATGCATTTTAGTGTCATATTACAGTTTCACTTAGAAAGCGAAAAAGAAAACTCGACAAAATTCTTTTATCTGTTCAATTTTCAGTACTTTTGTCATCAAATCTGTCCTAAGATACTTAGAAAAAATAAGAGGCCACGGTATTCTCCAAGCTTGTCCATGATGTTCCATAGAAAACGTTCACGCAAATTTTTAAATCGTTAAAGACTATTGTCTAACCCTAACCATCTCTCTCTCTCTCTCTCTCTCTCTCTCTCTCTCTCTCTCTCTCTCTCTCTCTCTCTTTCCCCCAATTCTTTCTTAGACATGCCACGTCTATAGTCGGGTAGGCTCCTAACTCTTTTTAAGGTCAATGAACTAGTCGCATTTGCCTTTTATTCAATTGCGTCCTAAAATAAAAAAGCAAACTAGGGTTTTGGTTCAGCAGTATTCGCAATCACATCTTCCCGTCTCTATCGGCCGAAGATGCTACGGGCATATCCGTTATTGTTGGTCGCGATTTCACGTGTGGGAAATCAAGAAATCAGACGGGTATTTCGCCGCGTTCATCTCAAACTTTCAACTCTGACCTCGGATGATAATTGAAGAAGCGACGTTTCGTGTTGTGAATTGGGAAATCGCTTCCCAGATGAATGGCGATATTAGACGAGAGTACCGTTGACTTTAAGAATGCGAAAATAGCTTAAGAGAACCGAGATGCAGTAAGTTCAACGTAACATGTAAAAACGTTACCCTGGATAGGGTTTTCGAGACAAAAATTTTATTTTATAGGTAATCTATCAGGATTAAAACTGTTATTAGGAAAAGAAATAATTATTCTATTCTTTTATTACATCAAAAGAGATCAGACGTAATAAATATGGTGTGCTTGTGGTTTGGTTCACTTTGGTTTGGAGATGATTTTTAGCCCACAATTTAGTTCGTCGGTTTGAAAATAACCTCAACCAAAGCCCAAATTATACCACCGAAGTCATAACACAAACGAATTGATGGCTTCAGTTTATAATCATTTCAATTCGTGTATGTTAAGCCCACGGTCAGAAGAGAAGCTTAAACAGCAACCTAAGAATGTCTAATTTTGTATTCGATAAGCGCTGACCAAAAGGTGCTATTGAGTAGAATTGCGTCGATGCCATTATATACTCAAGCCCGACTCATCTCGAACATTCGAGGCTCGACACTTGACTTGTACTCTATCGGGATTTACGTTTCATGCTCAAGCTCAATTGGAATAAATCTTCACAACCTCAAGCCCGACTCGACTTTAATCACTCCATTAGTCAAATAATTTTACTCGAAACTCAGATTACACTCAAGCTTAAGGTCAAATTCTGAAAATACACCATTATAGAAAAACTAACAATTTAAAATAATTTTGTCCGTTTGTTCATGGATATCACTGTACGTGCATAATTTGGATGAAATAAAAAAAAAAAAAATAAGTCCATTCGGTTAGGCTCTCGATGTACTTGAATTAAGGATTTTCAAGCTCAAGCTTGACTTGATTCAATTACTCGATCAATTCGAACTTGTGGCGATCTGCGATGCGCTGATGTGGCCACTTTGAGGAATTTCATATATAATCTTTACTTCTAATCTTGAATATTGGAGTTAGGTAGTGGGCGCCCTAAGTGCAATAGTTAATATTTTACTCTTTTACTTGGTAAAAATAACAACAGTCAATTGTTCTCTGGTTTGTCAAATAAGTAATTTTGTATAATTAAAGGGAGAGTCCTTAGAACTTCACGAAAGTACGAGGTGTGCCAGAGTAATCTAAAGTGAGCCAGTGACTCATGTAGTTAAATGGAAAATGTCTTGAGCTTAAATATCTAGAGGAAGCTCCATACTAGAATGATGACTTATTCTCGAGAAGAGAAATTATTGAATTGCAAAATTATAAAAAAAAAAAAAAGTTTTACATTTATTGTATGAATGCTAATGCAGACCTAAACTTTTAAATTTGCCCAATTGAGTCAATCCCTTATAATGATTTGTCAGTGTAGTAATTTTGGCCAATTTTGACTAAAAAATAGTTTATGCAAATTCCGACCGTCCTACGTAGCAGAGTTGATGTTAATATGGATGATTTTTTTTTTAAAAGAAAAGATATAGGCTTTTTCCTTTCCTTTTCCTTTTCCTTATGTCCTTTCATATTTCCCTCTAGCGGCTGTTGGGTCTTGGCGATGGCTAGCGACTCCACTGGCAAGGCCAAGGCTCACTAAAGGTTGGTGAGGGTAGCTCTCGTCCAATTAGGCAAGGGCATTGTGGGCCTCATCAACGGTCGTCAACCTCCATCGACCATTGTTGACATTTGGCAATCGGCAAGGGAAATAGGGAAAAAAATTATTTAAAAAAAAAAATTCAAAAATTGTCCATGTTAACATCAGTTGTACCACATAAGACGGTTGGCGTTAACTTGATCGCTACGCCTGTGATTTTCAACCAAAAGTGGTCAAATGGATTTGGCAAATTATTATAAGGTTAAAAAAATAAATTTGCTAAATTAAAAAGTTTAGAACTAAATTGGTATTCGTAAAATTGGCTCAGGATTTCTTTAGTAAATATTCCGATTAAATTCTATATGTTGGATTGGACTTTGGATCTTGAAGTTGATTTGCTTCTACACTTCAATAACCATCATCGAGGGTTCAAACTCATGTGCGCTGCAAATATAATATGGCCATGAGCGCTGTGTACACACATGAGATGTTCCCAAAAAGAAAGTGCATCAACTACTCAATATCGTCCATTGATCGAGCATGTGCTATGCATGCTATAAAAGGAAATGAAATTTGTACATGCAAAGTATACCTGTTGATTGCATCCAACATGAAGTTAGATCCAATTCGGTAGACAAGACGTCTCCAAAAATAAAAAAAATAAAAAAATTAGGAATTTTGTGCAATTTGGTATACATTTAAGGGTTATATTAGAATTTCACTTAGAATGATAAAACAGAAAATTTGAAAAAATTATTTATCTATTAAGTATACTGTAATTTCATTATTAAAAGTCTGATCCAAAACCTTAAACTAATATATGGAGGAAGATCACATGTATGTAAAAAACTTATAAATCTCATTGTCAAACGGTGTGAGATATTTTAACATTTGTGATCAAATCTATCATATATACTTAAAAAGCACATAAGAAGCTGTCATTATTCTCCAAGTTTGTCCATGATGTTCCATAAAGAACCTCCATGCAAATTTCTCGCCCGTTAAGTTAAAGACTATCATCTAACCCTAACCATCTCTCTCTCGACCCAGCCATTGCCCTAGTTCTTTCCTATATATGCCACATCTTTCATTGGGTAGGCGCCTAACTCTCTTCCGGGTCAATGGTCTAGTTGCATTTGCTTTCATTTAATTGCGTCCTTAAATAAAATAAAAAAACAAACAAACTAGGGCTTAGGTTATCAGTATCGCAATCACATGTCCCTGTCCCTATAGGTCAAAGATGCTACATGCACATCCGTTCGCGTTGCTTGCCGTTTCCATGTGGGAAATCACGAGATCAGACGGGTATTTCGCCGCTTCAATTTGACTTTCAACTCTGATCTTAGATGATGATCAAAGTGACGTCTTGCGAGCGTGATATCGCTTCACAGATAAATTGTGATATTAGAGGAGAGTTGCGTTGACTTGGGAATGGGACAATTGCTTGAGAGAGATGAATCAGCATGTCTTCGATCAGTTGCAGTTGATCTTTTTCCATATAAGCCCGCAATCACGCATCTATATGCTCCACAATTCCAGAACCGAAATGCATTAAGTTCAACGTATCATGTAAACATCACCCCAGAGATATAGAAAGGGTTTTCAAGAGGAAAATTAATTTTTATAGGCAATCTGCCATGATTAAAACTGGTATTAGAAAAAGAAAAAAATATCCTTTTCTTTCTACATTCAAAGGAAATCAGAAGCAATAGATGTTGTGAGTTTGTGGTTTGGTTCATTTTGGTTTGGAGAAAACTTTTAACCGGCAATTGAGTTCGTTGGTTTGAAAAGAATCTCAACCAAAGCCAAAATTAAACTAATAAAATCATAACAAAAACAAATTTATGACTTCAGTTTGTTTTATCATTTTTATACGTATATGTTAAGCCCACACTCGGATAGGATTCTTAACATCGACTTTAGAATGTCTACTTTTGTATTAGATAAGTACCAACCAAAGGGTGCTATTGAGTTGAATCATGTCGACACCATCCAATATGCAAAGCATGATTCAATTTGAATGGTTGAGTCTCAATGCTTGACTCGTGCTCAGTTGAGATTGATCGTTCAAGCTCAAGCTCAATGGGGATTGATTGCAACAACCTCGAGCTCAATCCAACTTTAATTACTCCATGACTCATTAATTTTTGCTTGAAACTCAAATTAAACTTGAAATCGAGCTCACATTCTGAAACTACACTATTTTGAAAGTTAGCAAGTTTTATCCATTTAATCATTACTATATACGTACCTATGTCATATGGCTAAACTATAGAAACAAACATTCTTCGATTGGGCTCTTCATTTATTCTAATTAATGATTTTCAAGCTCAAACTTGACTCGATTAAGTTCGATTAATTCAAATTTGACAGGAATCAAACAAAGTTTGAGTTTTGAGTCCAGTATGAGTGAGTCGAACTCAAGTGGCTTCTGAGAAAGCTGATTCGCATGCACGTTTAGTACCAACAAAGAAAAACAAGTTGTCTCGGCCTCCACGGTACGAACTCCACGAACTTAGATTTATCCATTCATAACATTACTACATAGGGTTTTAATATTTTATTAATCTGTATTGGTTTGGTCCAATTCAGTTTACGTTTTTTTTTTTTTTTTTTCAAAATAAATAAATAAATAAGTAAACCAGATCTAAACTGACAAATGAAAAATTCGCTCCTCCTTTGAATATACGATAAACCGCTTTTTTTTTTAACTTACAAGGGTAACATTATTTATTTTTCAGACACGCATAAAAGAAGCTATAAAAATAACCACAGAGCAATAAAGCAGATGTTGTGCGCCAGACGAAAGCACTTGCATTCGTTAGCTCGAGAGCCTGGTCTTCTCTAAGTCCAAGAAAGTAGGTTAGATTGAAGGACGCGACTGATGATCCTTGAAACATGCCTGAGAAAATGGAAGGCCTAGCCTAAATGAGGAATCATAGGCAGATTCTACGGTTGCTAGTTAGGCGTGCTAAAAAAGGGGGCAGCTTTCCCTAATTCAAGACAAATTCTTTATCAGTTCCACAGCAGATTCTAGGAGTATTGTCTCCTAAACACGCTCTACGCAGTCAGTGGTTCAGGTCTAGTTTCACACCCGAGAGTCATCATTTCCTCTTCACAGCATTTCAACAAAGTGATTGTGAAAATGACTAGTTCTACCACATTTTATCTAATAAATTTTCATAGTGATATGAACATCAATGTCGTGGGAAGAGGACATCATTGTCGTGGGGCAGCTTTAGGTTTAGCTTTTTTCCGTAATTTATGACAAATTCTTTATCAGTTGCACAGCAGATTCTAGGAGTATTTGCTCATAACCATGCTCTGCACAGTCACTTGATCAGGTCTAGCTTTACACCCGAGAGTCATCATTTTCTCTTCACAGCATTTCAACAAACTAATTGTCAAAATGATTACTTCCACCACATTTTATCTAAAAAGTTTTCATAGTGGTATGAACATCATTGTCGTGGGAAAAGAACCACTATATGGAGAAATATGTGGAGAAATATGTGAGAAATAGAAAGAACAACGCATCAAGATTTACAAGATTTGGTTTGAGTATTCAAAACCTACTCCATGAGAGAGAGACAATGATAAATCTACTGTGCACAGCGGCAATACAAGCTTAGATCGAAATCTCTCTCATTCGCAAGCCCTAAATAACACTCATTCAATCTACACAAAGGTGTTTTAACTCAATCTTTTAAGTGTTTCCTACCAAAAACTCTCTGAAAGACTCTAGAAACACCCTCACGAGACTCTAATGTATAATCTCTCTATGCATACTCAGACAAGGTCAAAATTAGGTCTTAAATTGCAAGCTTGGCCTCACGAGTCGCCAGCCCGACGGTTGGAATGGGCTGAGCGCTTTCCATATGACCAGTATGAAACTGGTTTTCTAGAGAATTGGTCGGCAACCTGTCCACATGAAAGTGAGCTATTGGGCGTCATTCGGCTGGCAGCTCTATAGACCCCTTTTATCACGTCTCAGACCTATCTTGTTCTCCCGACTTCAATTTTCATTCAAGTTGTTGGCCAAAACTCAAGACATAATCAACAATTATCATCATTAGTACAAACATAAAATCGCGTGTTATTTGATATTCATTTTCTGTAAGCATCAAATTTATTAATTTATTACTTAATAGTATATCTATGATTTTTTAATAATATTCATATAATATGAAGATAAATTATAAACATTATATTGATCATCACTGAAGACATATATCTTAATTATCATTCGTTTATGATATCATTGACAATATATAATGTCATACTTAAATTATTTATGTCAAGTGTTTTAATAGTTGAAATTCTCCAACTACATGTCAACTAAAGAGAGGAGGGCACACCCATCCATAGGCAGCGCAGTTGGTTAAGTTCACTTCTTCCAGTGCATAGAAGTCGAGGGTTCGCTGGGCTAGCTCTCCCTGAGGTATAGGCGCTGTAGGTCCTCCATCGCAGAAGCCGTGAGACCCCGAATTGGCATAAGCCGACAAAGACATGCTCCGGCAGATCCTTGGTAAAAAAAAAAAAAAAAAAAGAGAGAGAGAGAGAGAGAGGAGGGCACCATTGCAAATACTTTATTACTTTTTTTTTTTTGGTAAAGAATACTTTATTACTTTTACCATGCAATAAATACGTAAAAGAAAAAAGCTATAACAACTTCGACTATAATACGAATACTACTACCGTAAGCAAATATCGTCACCCTAACACGGGCCAAGAGCAGAATGACCAATCGTGCAATAGAAGATGTTATTAATGAACGTCTTATTTGATTTTTTACCCTTTACCAAGTTAATACTTGATTTTTTACCTTTAATGTTGAAGGCTTCGGTTAACACTTCAAATCTTAACTAATATATAATTATTAATATCTTAAACCGTTTGAATTAAGGTGAACTTAATTGTTACCTTTTCAAAATATAAAATAGTATATTAGACTTGTCAAGAAATTTGAAAAATGGAACCTGAAGAAAACTTGAGGCACTACTTGCAAAAACCTATAAATCCATAAATTGGGAAAAAAGAAAAGAAAAGAAAAGGGAGCGGTCAATATGACCACAGAAACCTCGAATGCAATTAATCTATCAGAGAATGTGAAATCAATTCCAAGAAGACAAGTCGAAGCTTTAGCTAGATTTGACCTGCAAACCCTAACGAATTTCACATGAATTTCCAGATCGTGATAAGACAAAGTCAATCAGACCACGTCTCGGTGAACGGTCTAACTTACGTGTCGTCCCAGGATGTGGAATCAACAAAATCAAAGGTTATGACAACATTAGGTGTGAACACGCCCGAAAGAAAATTCATTTACTCCACAATTAGCCGCAATTCTCACGATAACCCTTGACCCAAGATTCACGCGTAGTTTATTCCTTTCTCAAATCCGTGTTGACACTGGCTCTTATGTCATCATAGTTAATCTTATGATTATAATTAATTAGTGCGGTTATTCGTATTTTAATTGTCGAATTCCCTATTGGAAGGAGGAAAGAAGCTTCACGAATACAGAGCCTCACCGGCCAAAAACGAATATAACTTCCTCAATGTTCGTAGCCAAAACCCCCTTTTTCCAACTTTTCAACTGCAGAGATGTCGCAGCGATTGACGCGATTTTGTCGACCTGGATTAAGGAAATTCTTTATTGTTAAAGTTGACAATTTCATGTCATGCATGATGTCGTGTGAAACGAAACAAGACGCGGTCGAAGGAGACTTCGAATGGGATCGAACACATGCATGTTCGGCCGAGGACGAGTATAAAAGGGTGTCGAGCCTGAGTCCTTTGGCTCATCCCACATCCAACCAATTGGTGTTATAGCAAAATCACGTTTGCATTTGGTGGGAAAGAAGATGTCTTCCAAGCACTTCTTGCTCTTGATCCTCAGCCTGGTGGCCCTCGTTGCCCCGGCCCTAGCCGAGTATGCCGAGCCGCCCGAGCACGGCAAGCACAGGCCCCACCACCCTGGGGCCATGCCGCCCGCTTGGGCACCACACCATGGGCACGGGCCACACCACAGGCCCGGTGCCCCAGGGCCAAGGCCTGAGCTTTTGGAGAAGCCGTTCCCAGGCCACCACCACCCACCAGCCGACGCCCCCTTCCCCCATCACGGTCACCACCCAGCTCACGCGCCATTCCCACACCATGGCCACCACCATGGAGCACACCCGCCGATGGAGAGCGGCAAGGGCCCACACATGCCACATGCGCCCGCTCCCAGTCATCCCTACTGAGTTTTTGAACATATGATGGCTCAGTGATATGTATGTTTTTGTTGACAATAAGAGCCTTTTAGATGTTATGACTCATCCATGTATTATTGTACTAGATGGCATGGCTTATTGACCGGCCATTATCATTCTCTGGATTATACAGAGCTTGTGCAGCTCATATCTATGTCCTATTTCTTGATTACTATCATAGTTGTGCACCGTTCTTCTAATTTTTGTGTCTATGCATTCATATTATGCAATCTCACAATCGCATTTATACTTTGCGGATCCTTCCTTTAGTATTTTCACCATTCATTTTTCTCAACGAAAGAAGAGGGCATGATGGAGGTCGTAGCAGTAGCTGGAGTTCTCAACAATGGATAAGCGTGCGCAAGTGAAATGGCATATACTGTCGGCATTGCGGCTCCTGACGTCGAGCATTATCTTGGGAGTAAAAACTTGAAACGTGGGCGACAAAATTATAAGATTATTCGACGCAGTAAACTGCAAATACTACAAGAGAAGTATATCGTGTTGATCACGTATTTAGAACAGGTTATAAAACCATCCCAATTAAGATTTCGAATAGTCCACCGTCGACCACCAGACTACCAAACATGTCCGAGAACGAGTCAGCGTCGAATTCAAACAGAGACCAGTTCTGCGTCTCAAAGTTCTACGTCCTCTTCGTGTACCCAGGGGCGCATATTGCCTTTACTTGTCTGGGGACTTCTGACTTGACTGAACAAGCCAATTTGTTTTTAGGAGGAATGATATCACTGCTGAAAAAAAGAGCACGAACGACGGCTTGGCTTGAAAATCGTCACTATAGTAATGAGGCATATTAAATGATGGGCCAACTCCTATATTTTGGGATCATTGAATCGTCGGATATAAATCCATTGCAAAACTTCCATTAATTATCGAACTAATCGAATAAAAACAACAATGAAGTGGTTGATTGGATAGGATTTGCTCTCAAAGGATTTGAAGTTTTTTTGGTCAAGAATCTCAAATCCCTAGTCATTCCTCGATCTTAGAATATCTTGATTCGTTTTGTCGCAGATGCTCGCGTTGTGCAGTAAGCATAGGATAACGGAAAAATTGTCCAAAAACTACTAAACCTATTGTACTTTTGTCAACATAGTCCTAAACTTTTTAATTTGGCTAATTGAATCATAATTTTTTTTCATATTTTGCTAATTGGGTCCATTTAGCAAATTTTGGCCGAAAATCATTAACATGGATGTATACCGTCCTATGTTGTACTACCGACAAATGACATGGATAATTTTTAATAATATTTTAATATTTTAAAATTTTAAAATTTTTTCTTTTCTACTATTTTCATTCTTTACTTTACTTTACTTTTCTTTTCTTTCCTTTTTCCCTCCGCAAGCCATCGTCAAGCCTTATCGATTGCCGGCGAGATTGCTGGCCTCAAGTGAGCACCACCATTGCCGGCCTTGGCAAGGGCTACCCTCATATGATGCGCAAGGGCATCTCTCGCCCGAGGCCACTACCCTCACTTGAGGCCAATGACCTTCATAGACCATCAATGAGGCTTGGCAATAGATGATGGAGGGTGAAAGGGAGAAAGAAGAAAGAAAAGAAAAAGAAGGAAAATATGAGAAAAGAAAAACAAAACGAATAATAAAAAAATTGAAAAAAACATTAAATACAAAAATTGCCTATACTAGCACCGATGTGCCATGTAAGATGATCGGCTTTCATGTTGGCAATTTCTATTGGGTGTGTTCATATTCCCCATTACAGCGCCCCGTACGACATTATAGGGCTTTTATAATTTGAGCTTATATTTTATTAGTCGTTTGGGTTTAGACTCATGAATAGTTACCGGACCGTATATATATATATATATATATATATATATATATATATATATATATATATATATATTGTTTTATTGGTAGTTTAGGCTTGAGCTCATGAATAGCTACTAGATATATATCTTCAATTTAAACATGTATATTCTTATTCTCTTGTAATTGAGAGATGTAAGAGAGAGGTTCGATGTGTTAATTATAACAGATCCTCAGCGGGACGTAACCCTAATTTAAGGGTGAATGAGGATAAAATATTGCATCTCAAATTCTCTTTCTCACTTTTCCTTTCTATTTTCTTTGTGATTGTGTAGCGAATCTTAACAATTTTTGGCTAAAATTAGCTGGATGAACTCAATCAAAAAAATGTGCAAAGGTGTAGGATTGATTGGCAAAAGTGTTATAAGTTCAGCACTTTTTGGATAATTTTCATAGGATAACTTTGACTTAATTCAACTTATATCAAGTGTTGTTGCAGTGAAAAGTTCATTCAAAATGAATAGCACTTATGAGTGAAATAAAATATTTTGATTATCGCCATGGAATTCCTATGGCAACACCTCACGTCGATTGTTGCTTCTGAGCCTTTCCAATCATGAAAAATTAATGAAAGAAAAACAACTTTACAGATATAGATGCAATATCTCATTGGGGGAAAATTTCAAATAAGGACCTAAAGTAAAGCCGTTTTCTCAAATAAGGGTCCAGAGTAGACTTTGTCTTAAAAAGGGATCTAAAGTTGCTAACTTTGTCTCAAATGAGGGCCCCAACTCATTGGCTAGCCGAATTTTCGCCGGTGGATTTATTCTGGCAATTAGAGCATGGGCAATTTTGTCCAAAAATTTTAACCGGATGAAAATTAGGAAAATCAAAGATCCCTAATCAAATTTTAGAGCTCTTCACAGATTTTCTTTCTTTCCAATGTTTCTCTTCAATTCTCGGTGCATAATCACTCTGTAAATTTTGCTCCTAGCCAAATCTGAGAGAATCATCTCTGCTCTTGAATTCTCTCTAAAAAAATTTCTCTCAATTAAATCAGAAAGATTGCAAATTGATTTTGTCCAAAACATTCTATTTTGTTCCAAATTAAAGAAGTTAGGGTTGTTCTGACTTGAATCCTCTCCCCTCTATGTCCCGAGCCTATCCTTGGCCTCCCTTGCCACTCCTCCAGGTTTCTCTCAGCTTGATAGCAATGACGGTTTCTCCAGAAGAAAAGGTGAAAACAGGCTCGAAAGGAAATCTATGAAGGAAAGAGAAGGTGTGTTTAACACTGGGCTTTTGTAATACAATTGCAACCAAGCTCAAATTGATTTTGATGTTTGCTTTGAACCAATTCAGTTTATAACTTGAATTGAAAAATTCATTTGCTTTCCAAATCAAACCAAAACCAACTTTTTTTTTTTTTTTTTGCAAAGCCTCTTGTTGAAGAATTCTTTTGCTAACCGAAGCATCTTGAATGCAAGAATTTTTTTGGTGCAGTTAGGATCACTCAAACACACATGGTTTACCACTTCGAAGAAGTGCTAGAGGTGTCAATTTCATTAAATTTCAGCATCCTCTAATTCGCTTCGTTTCAACCGAGGTTAGTTTATTATATTGGCGCATCTGGTTCTTCGTTCTTCCAAGAAAAGGCCATTGTAGTTTGTTCAAGCAACATGTCAACAAGGTCTAAGCATATTGTGGAATACCACACTGACGGCAGCGAAGACAGTGATGGTAGGAGGAATTTCCTTTAGTGCTTGCTTGTTCGATTAGATTTGTGGGTGCATTTTGTCCCATTTTAATCAATGCATGTGAGTTGCATTTTGTAATGGTGATTGGTTTCCACTGTGCGTTTTCTTATTAGATTTGTTGCCATCGTAATCTCCACATGTCAGTTGTGGTCCGTGTTTAGCAATTTTACTGCTTTCGGTTTTTTTTTTTTTTTTTTTGATATATATATTTAGTTGTTAACAACCAATCTACTGATTCGTTGGAATTGCAAATCTTCTGTTTTTATCTCCACTGATTAAAGACCTAAAGAAGCTGTCATAACTAATTATATTTGATCGACCAATTGATTTTTTGGCATTTGGTGCGATTTTATTTACAAGTAGGACAGAAGGGTTGGATGATTGCACTATTGGCTTTTAAGGATTGCTTATTCAATTTATTATTTTACCATTATATGCTTTAGATATCAATATGATGATTATCCTCGTTCTATTGGTTGATGCCTACTAAACTTGTCGACAAATGTAAAGCTTTTGCTGCTAAATAGTTAGTCTCTGCAGCAAACAATGTCAATTGTTACTTGATTTATAGCCATCATTTACCAGCAAGCATTCAAAAGATAATCCATTTCTTTTCTATAGAATTAATAGATGAGCTTTTGTTTGTTGGAAGCATGGAAGAGACCACTTAATACAGGTTGATATGTTATCTTTTGTTGCTTCCTTCGCAATTAAGGCTATACTAATGGCTATATTAAACATTTTCCTTTGGTAATTCTATTGAGTAACTCATCAATCTAGTAGACTTACTTGTGTCCATAGCAAAAAACTTATCTTTATCATCTTGGATTTGCATAACTGAATTTATACTTGTCAAGGGAATATATCAACTATGAAGAAGGGAAACTTATTGACATTATTTTTCATTCATTTTGCATCAGGTGGGGGATGTGAAGAAGTGAACTATTCTATTTCTGATATTGGGAGTGTTGAAGTTGCTGAAGAAGATCGATTTACCTTAATTGATCTTGATGAGTTATACAAAAGAAACGCAAGCTATGTTAAGGGTGATCGTTTAACGGACAGGGATATGGATGTTGGAGACAACAGCTTGTATGTTGATGCATTAGTTGATAATGTAGATTTCTTAAATATAAGTAGCCAAAATGAGTATACGTATCTTGAGTTTAATGCTGAGATTGATATGGAGAACCCTGTCTTCAAGTTGGGAATGTGCTTTAGTAATGCTAAGGAGTTTAGAGAGGCTATTAGGAACTATGCCATAAAAAATGGGAGACAAGTGAGGTTCACTAAGAGTGCACAAAATAAGTTGAGGGTAGTATGTTCCGAGGGATGTGATTGGCTCATATATGCTTCTAAAGTGCAGGGGAAGCATACTTTACAAGTGAAAACCTTCAACCCCGTACACACTTGTAATAGAGTGCTATGTGTTCCTCAAGTAAGCACAAAATGGCTAGCGAACAAGTATTGTGATAGGTTGAGGAATAATCCTACATGGCCAGGTGCTTCAATGAAGAAAACAATGGAATCTGAGAATGTTTTAAAGTTGTCGAGGTCAATGGTCTACAGAGCTAGGGCTTTAGCAATGACTATGATCACAGGGAATGAGGAGGAGCAATTTGGGATGCTTAGGAGCTATTGTCAAGCACTTCTTGATGCCAACTCAGGATCCACATGTGTTATCAAGATTGAGCAATGTCAAGATCAATTCAAATTTAGAGGAGTTTATATTTGTCTAGATGCATTGAGGAGGGGCTTCCTAGAAGGATGTAGACGCTTTGTGGGGTTTGATGGTTGTCATTTGTCATCAGGCTACAAAGGTATACTTCTAGCAGCTGTGGGCATAGATGCTAATAATCATATGTATCCATTTGCATGGGCAGTCGTGGGACAAGAAACATACAAAACATGGCACTGGTTTATTAGTATGATTGCAGAAGACTTAGGAATTACAGACCCTGCAAATTCAAAATATTGGACTTTCTTATGTGATAAGCAGAAGGGATTGGTGCAAGCTCTAGCAAATATAATGCCTGAAGCTGAACATAGATTTTGTTTGAGGCATCTTTATGAGAACTTCAGGCTGCATCACAAAGGACTGGAACTTAAAAAATTGGTTTGGAAGGCTGCAATGGCAACTAGGGTATGTGATTTTAACTTGGCAATGGAAGATTTAAAGGCAGTTAATGAGAAAGCATATGATTGGTTGTCCCAGAGGCCTCCAGTGCAATGGAGCAAGTCTCACTTCAGGACAAGCTCAAAATGTGACATTTCTTTGAATAACTGGTGTGAGAGCTTTAACAAAAGCATCATTGATGCTAGGGACAAACCTATCATCACAATGCTTGAAGCAATAAGAGTGCAACTCATGGAGAGGATTCATAAGCAAAGAGATGGGATGACTCCTTACACTGGTGTGATCTGTCCTAACATCCAAAAAATATTGGATCTTCAAAAAAAATATTCAGCATCATGGATCCCTGCTTGGAATGGGGAAGATGAGTTTGAATTGAGTGGGCCATATGGAGACAAGAGGGTCGTTAATATTAGACATAAAACTTGTAGCTGTAGAAGATGGGACATTAGTGGAATCCCTTGTTGTCATGCCGTGGCGGCTCTTGTACACATTAGGGAACAACCTGAAAAATGGGTTCATACATGCTTCGTTAAGGAAAAATTTATGCAAACTTATAGCCATGTTGTGCATGCTGTAGATTCCAAGGACACATGGCCTGCTCGAGAGCCATTACTCCCCCCCGATGTGCCTAAGCAAGTTGGTCGAAAGAAGAAACAAAGAATGAAGTCAGTGAATGAAACGGTTGACAACAATATGAAGAGAAGGAAGAAGAAAATTGTGCAAGAGCCTATTGGAACGAAGTTGAAGAGACAAAATACAACAATTACTTGTGGAAAATGTGGTGGGTTAGGCCATAATAGGAATCATTGCAAAAATTCAGTAATAACATCAACACCAACATCAGTATCAGCAGCAGCATCTATAGCAACATCATGCCCAACAACTTCTACATCCGCCTGATGCTCACACAATGCGGTCAAAAGAACTCCCTCAATCCCATCAGCATCACAATCTGAGACAATTGAACTACTTGCTTCATTTTTTGGCAACATTTCAAGCTCATTTTCATCCATGGAAAGAGAGAAGATGCAGGTTTCAATTTGCCATTGACTTTGTCCTAAAACTATTCTTAATTGCACTTGACTTTCTCTTGACTACATTGTTGTTTTTATTGAACTGTAGGTAAAGAGAAGGATGTAAGGAACCTCAACATGAAAGTGGTGGAACGTGAGCAAATTTTTGAGATGCAAGAGTAACAAGGCCAACAAACAAATTCTTTTTTTTTCTTTTTTAACTATTAGTTAATGTTTGGAAGATTTCTTACACCGGAAGGTTTCTCTTTTTCATTGAATATGGCCTGGTTGAAGTTTAACTTATGTCATTTTTTATTTTTTTTTTGCTTAGCCTTCTTTTGAGTTATGGTTGTTATGGTATGCTGAGCTGACAAGAGTTGTTTATATTGCCATTTGGAGTTGAGTTGTGCCTCCTTTTCTGCTACTTCCTTCATGGTGCTATGACACATCATGAAAGCTATGCTTGGACATGCACAAACACAGAGGCTTTTATGCCCCTGCTCTGTTCCATCTTTCTTTAGTATCTGATCTTAGCGCAATCTACCTAACAGACCAACTGCTCGACGAAATTCCCACATGGGGTTTCCAGTTTTATTCGCACAATAAACTCCAATCTCAAAGTTGAAGATCGTTTGAGCAATCTCGTTTTAGTCCAGTCGATTTGGCTAGTTCGTTTTCTCATCTGTGTAAACCATGTCCCCTGTGTTGCCCTCACCATGTGAACTCTCAATCGGATGTTCACTGAAGTTGTATTCTATAGATTGTAGTTTGAAAAAAATTTTGCAGTGAACCATGGTACTAGATTTCACAATAACATAATACCCAAGAATCTTCAGCTTGGTCAACACGACAAGCTCTTTCCTGCATTTGGAACTAATCTATTCTTGAAGAAGACGAGTACCGATATTGAACAGACCCAAGTTGACCTGATGAAGGACTTGATTTAGAGATTGAAGAAGAAGTAGGAGGAGATACTGATATTGTTTGGGAACAAGATGAGATTCAAGCAACATCATCGCTTTTCAAATGAAGGATTTCTTAGAACCTGGGAAGTTAAGCAGAGAAAGAGCTCTTCCGCTCCCACTTCCTTATAAACTTAGACCTTTGGGAGTCCCACGCCGAAAAAACACGTGAGCGGCAAAGACGAAGAAAATGTGTGCGGGAGTGAGAGCAAAAGCAAAGAGGATTGCTCATCTTTTGGGAGCGAACGATGAGGACCTTGATGGTGTACATCGCTGGCGAGATCATGTTCAAGTTCCCAAACAAGATGGTGTGCCACACGGATTCCTTCTCCCTCGACCGCCCAATCGCTGCCCTCACTATCGACGACAACCTCATACACGGAGAGATGTACTTTGTCCTTCCGCTCGATGGCTTCCCGAGCCACAGCACGGCCATTAAAATGAACAAATGAATGGGTTTGTGTTTGCGAGAGAGAGTGAGAGAGACGTGAACGGAGGAGATAAGAGATTGAGGGTTTTGGATTGCAAATACACAAGCTTCTCCCTGATTCAGTTGGGATAAAATTTTACAGAGAGAACTAGTACTGAGAATTGAGGAGGAACGTGGAAAAGAAAGAAAATCTGTGAAAAGCCCTAAAATTTGATTTGGGATCTTTGATTTTCCTATTTTTCACCCGGTTAAAATTTTTGGACAAAATTGCCCATGGTTTAATCGCCGGAATAAATCCACCGGCGAAAATTCGGCTAGCCGATGAGTTGGGGCCCTCATTTGAGACGAAGTTAACAACTTTAGACCCCTTTTTGAAACAAGGTTCACTCTGCACTTTATTTGAGAAAATGGCTTCACTTTAGGTCCTTATTTAAAATTTTCCCTCTCATTGGCAAAAAAAAAAAGGGTTCATATCCTTTTCATCTAGGTTTTGTTTATTTCACGTAATATTTTTTCCATATCACTTAAAAAAAATGAGTGAACAGAAAATTTTTCATGACCAACGGAAATTTTATGCTTAAATTTATATTAATGATTTCATTTTATTAAAATTAGAAATTACTTTTAAAAAAATGAGAGATATCGACGCTTGGGCATGGGACCCATAATGCCCTTGCCTAGATCCTTAGTGGCTGAGCTTAGGTCCATAGAGGCAAGCTTGAGACCCTAGCAACCATGCCTGGGTACTTGAATCCCACACCCAAGTCACTGGCACCCATGCTCGAGTTGGGTGGGCCCAAGAAATATCAGTTCCTACGATTGAGACCCTAGTGGTTGGGTATTGCTTATATTATATTAATAATGCATGCTGCTTTACAAAATGAGTTAAGTCTTCTTTTCCAAGTAAGCGGAAAATAATTTCCAATTCATTTTTAGACTTGAGCAAAAACTAGAAAACATTGTCATTTTTGTAGAAAACGGTTTGCTGGAAAATATTTTTTTGAGAAATGGCAAATTTTATGCAAAATAAATGCAACCTTAGATGATAAATTGACATATTTAGTTCACCCATTTAAATGGGCGACACATCAATCGACATAAAAATAAATGTTGACATGTGTGTTTCTTTTCATCTTTTCTTTTCTTTTATTCTTTTCCCTTCTTCCTTCCCATCTTATGATTATAATTTACTTGTGGGGTTATTCGTGTTTTAATTATCGAATTTACTATTAGAAGAAAGAAAGTAGCTTCACGAACACGGAACCTCACCGGCCAAAAACGAATATAACTTCCTTAATGTTCGAAGCCAAGACCCCCCATTTCAGACCTTTCAACTGCAGAGACGCCGCAGCAATTTACGCCATTTTGTCTACCAGGATTAAGGAAATTCTTTATTTTTAAAGTTGACAATTACATGTCATGCATGATGTAGTGTGAAACGAAATATAGACTTCGAACGGGATTGAACAAATGCATGTTAGGCCAAGGACCAGTATAAAAGGGTGTCGAGCTTGGGTCCTTTAGCTCATCCCACATCCAAACACCTGGTGTAATAGTAAGATCAAGTTTGCATCCGGTGGAAAAGAAGATGTCTTCCAAGCACTTGTTGCTCTTGATCCTCAGCTTGGTGGCCCTCGCTGCCCCAGCCCTAGCCGAGTATGCCATGCCGCCCGAGCATGGCAAGCACAGGCCCCACCACCATGGAGCCATGCCGCCCGCTTGGGCACCACACCACGGGCACGGGCCGCACCACGGGCCTGGCGCCCCAGGGCCAAGGCACGAGCTTTTGGAGAAGCCGTTCCCAGGTCACCACCACCCGCCAGCCAACGCCCCCTTCCCACATCACGGTCACCACCCAGCTCATGCGCCATTCCCGCACCACGGCCACCACCATGGAGCGCACCCGCCAATGGAGAGCGGCAAGGGCCCTCACAAGCCGCACATGCCACATGCGCCTGCTCCCGGCCATCCCTACTGAGTCTTTGAACATTTGATGGCTCATTGATATGCATGTTTTTTTTTTTTTTTTGTTAGAATAAGAGCCTTTTAGATGTTATGACTCATCCATGTATTATCTGCCTACATGACATGGCTTATTGACCAGCCATTACCATATTCTGGATTACACAGAGCTCGTGCAGCTCATATCTATATAAAGTTTATTGATTACTATCGTAACTATGCACCGACCTTTTAATGTTTTTGTCATGCACTCTCGCACTCACATTTATACTTTTGAGTGATCCTTCCTTTACTATTTTACCCTTCATTTTTCTCAATGAAAGAAGAGGACATGATGAAGACCGTAACAATAGCTCGAGTTCTCAACAATGGATAGGTGTGCACAACTGAAATGGTATACTGTTGGCATTTCGGCTCCTAACGCCGAGCATTATCTTGAGAGTAAAAGGTTCAAACGTGGGCCACAAAAATATAAGATTATTCGACGCAATAAACTGCAAATACTTTAAGAAAAGTATATCATGTTGATCATGTTTTTAGAACAGGATAGAAAACCATCCCAATTAAGATTTCGAGTAGTCCACCGTCGACCACTGCGACTCTATTCTCTCTCTCTCTCAGAGCAGATCTCGCACGTTGGTGGTTGTCGCCTTCAAAAAGGCCATCTCATCGGAGTCGCATGATTGATCACAAAGGATAGTTGATTTCCACCATCCTAGATTCCACTTTTCTCTTGATTTACTTTTTAATTTAATATTTAATGTTTAATCATGTCTTGCCGTAAAGACAGTGGCTGAGCTTGACCAAGTTGTCCGTGGATGCAGAAAATTAAAGAGCAAAGTTTATAATGTCAATATCGAGAACATTTTTATATTTTCCCTACACGGATGGAGTAAAATAATTTCAAGACAAAATGTAAAATTATAAGCACAACCATCAGACCCTCAGGATAAATGTTCAAAGCATGATAACATGAATTAAAGCATCAAACAATATGGACGGTTCCAACAATCCTCAAAGTAGCCAAATTGAACGCTGATTTCCTCTTCTTCTTCTTTTTTTTTTTCTTTTCTAATTTTATGTATATTTTTAAAGATTTAAGACGGGTTAATGGATCTTTAGGTTTGGGTCTCTTTATCAATTTTAGATGGGCTTTTAGATTGGCACATAAGATTACGATTAGATCCAGGAATTTAGGGTGCACATGACAAAATTTATGGAACATAAATCAATTTCTATTCCATGGATAAGTTTCTAAGTAAAGAAATGCGTTTGATAACAATTCAAAATTTATATTTCTGAAATAAAAATTCATTTGATAATAGAATAAAATTTATATTTCTAGAAGCAGCAATGACCGGCGTTCGGTGGCCAAAGTCCGATGTTTGGTGACCACCGTTCGGCATCCAGTGACTATCGGCGAGTGGCCGAAGTCCGAAGTCCGACGTCCGGCGTCCAGCACTAAGTCTAGTGACCGGCAGCAGGCGACTAGAGTCCAAAGTTCGACACCAAAGTCCGGCAACCGGCAACCGGCAACTAGGTCCAAAGTCTGGAGTTCAACGTCTAACGTCTGATATCCAGAGTTCGGTGACATGATCCCGATCGCGGGTGCAAAGTGGTTGGAGTTTGGTGGTGGGTGGTGGGCGGTCGACATCCGGCGGCCGGTGGCAAGCAACGGACGGTCGCCGACAAACATCCAGTGGTTGGTGATGAGCCTCGGCATGCAATGATTGGCAATGAGTAGCCAACGACCGTGGGTGTTCAGCATCCGGCGACCCGACGATTGGCAATGGGCGGTCGAGTGCGGTGGTTGGCGCTAACATCCGGTGGCCGGTGGTGGCGCGGCTTGGGGCAGGGCTAGTGGTAGGTGGCTAGCAACCAACAATGGGCGTTTGGCAACCCACGGGTGGCAAGTGGGCAACGGGTGGTGACGAGAGTGAACGACGAGACAAATTTTGATTTCTCATTTCTATTCCAAAAATAGAAAAGCTAAAAATTTTAACTTTTAATTTCTGCTCCAAATCTATTTTTGAAATAGAAATCTGTTATAGAAATAAAAAATGAAATTGCGTTATCAAACGGATTTCTATTCCAAACCTGTTCCAAGGTACGGAAAAACAAAGAAATAGATAAATGGAAACTTTGTCATGCGACGCCCTTAGTGGGTTCAAAGCTCAACATTTAATGGTATCGAATTACTCAATTAGACATTTATTTACATAATAATTCTTTTTTAAAAAAATATTTGATGGGGGTCAATTGACTCCATGCAAATACAATAATGCCGCAACTGCTAAATGATCGGACACTGTTTTATCATACCAAACAGTGCATGGAGGATTAATTGCAAAAAGTTTTATAACTATTTTATGGATGTTAATTTGTTCATAAACATTTTTATGATTTATCAATATAGTCATTCTGACTAACTTTAGCTAGAAATTGCTGATATAAACACTTGTTGTCTTATATGGTGTAAGGCAATTTTTGCAATTTTCAAGAGTGTTTTCTGAATTTTTAAATTAATTATTTTATTATTTCTTCTATTTGAAAAAGAAGGAAATAAAAAAAGAAAAGAAAAGAAAAAGTTAAAAATTAATAAGAATTTCAGATAATTTAAAAAGATTGTCCTAATCATTGATAGTTACTCCATATAAAATAGTCGGTATCCATGCGATTGCAAACCAAAATTGACCATGAGGGTTATATTGGCAAATCGTCAAAAAATTTAGGGTTAAATTGGTCATATTAAAAAATTTCTTATTGAATTCACGGATTTTTGGCTATTGTCCCCAATCGCCAAGAAATCCTAGCCACATCATTTTATCTTATTTTACCTAGCCAAATAATCCAAACTACCCAATATGTCCGAGAATGATTCAACGTCAAATTCAAACACAGACCAGCTTTGCTTCTCAAATTCTACGTCCTCTTCGGGTGCCCAGGTGCGCATATATTGCCTTTACTTGTCTGGGGACTCAGATTTGACTGAACGAACCAATTTACTTTTATAGAAATGATGTCAGTGCTGAAAAGAAGAGCACAAACGACGGCTTGGCTTGAAAATCGTCACTATAGTAATGAGGCATGCAATTCCAATATTTTTGGATGATTGAATTGTCGCATCTCAATCCATTGCATAACTTCCATTAATTGTCAAACTATTGGAAAGGGAAACAACAATGAAGTGGTTTTTTTTTAGGTCGGAACAATTGTTTTCATGGTTCAAAAGCATATATGAGAAGTAAATAGACTTCAACGGTAAAGCAAATTGAAGCAAACCAAAGGCCAGAATACTACAAAACAAGCTAAATCCAAAATAAGGAGGATAAAAAAGCACTGATAGGGTTAAGCACACTCTCATTCCAAAAGAACAGATTTGTCAAATAAATAATTGGCAATCAATCAATGGATCTCATACCATCATCAGTGATCAGCACATGTTGGAAATTTCTTTTCAAATAATTATGGCATTGCAAGTTGTCGGTGCGCACCTAGATTCGGGTTCCTCTGCACCTTTGCCGTATGAAGACAACGAAAATAGGTTAAATAAATACAAATCTAACCTATGGAATAGCAAATCTTCATAGTTTAGCTAGATGCCAAAGCTCCTGTGATCGTCATTAAAAGGAGAGACAGAGGACATGTACACGGATAAAACACGAGAGTATCGAATCTCCAAAAACATTATTAAACTCCTAGATCTAAATTGGGAGAGAAGAACTCTTAGGTCTAGAAATTGATTCGGAAAGTTCAAACTCTCAAATCTAAAACTAGATTAGGAGAGCACAGTTCCCAGATCTAGATCGAGAGAGAAAAAAGAGGAAAAGTACCAAAAAACTAAAATAAATAAATAATCAAAATAGACGAAGGAAAAGGTGAGACTAACTCAAACCCTCCCCATGGTTGAAGGTTGAAGAAGAGAAAGATAAGGGGAGTGAGGAGAAGACTTTTCAACTTTTTTGAGAGTTTTTAGTTTAACAGTGAGGTGGTTGATTGGATAGGATTCACTCTGAAATGATTTGAAGTCTTTTTGGTCACAACTTTGAATTCCCAAATCATTCCTTGATCTTAGAAAATCTCGATTCGTCTATGGCGAATGCTTGAGTTGTGCAGAAAATGTGTAGGATAATGGATAATTGTCAAAAAAGTATTAAATCTATTACACTTTTACTAATACACTCATAAACCTTTCAATTGCGCTAATTAAGTTATAAATCATTTTCATATTTTGCTAATTGTGTCCATTTTGCAAGCTTTGGCTGAAAATCACTAACATGGACATGAAATCCTATGTTGCACTACCAATGGTGAAGCGGACAATTTTTAATAATATTTTAATATTTTTTTCAATTTTTAAAAATTTCTTTCTTCTATTTTCATTCTTTACTTTTATCTTTCTTTCTTTTTCTTTTTCCCTCTACTAGACATCGTTAGGCCTTGTTGATGGTAGCGGAGATCGCCGGCCTCAAGCAAGAGCCAATCCTACTAGCCCCTAGCAAGGGTTGCCCTCATCTAGTCTGGTGAGGGTGTCCCTCGCTCGAGGCTGGTGAGGAAAGCCCTAGCCTAAGGACAATAGCCTTCGCCAACCATTAATAAGGCCCAATGATAGATGATGGAGGGGAAAGGGGAGAAAGAAAGAAGAAAAAGAAGAAAAGAAGAGAACAAGAAAAAAAAAAAAAAAGCAAAGAAGGAAAATATAAGAAAAGAAAATTAAAATTAATAAAAAATTGAAAAATATTAAATATAAAAAATCATCATCATTGGCATCACTTATTCTACGCGGATGACTGACATCCATGTCGGCAAATTTTGGCTGAAATTGACCGCATAAACTCAATTAGAAATATGTGAAAAGGTTTAGTACTGATTGGCAAAAATGTTATAGGTTTAGGACATTTTAGACAATTTTCCTAAAATAACTTTGGCTTAATCCAACTTACATTGATTTTTGTTGCGGTGACAAATTCACTCAAAATGAATAGTAATTATGAGTGAATCCAGATATTTCGATTATGAGTGTGGGACTCCTATGGCAACGCTACATGTTGATTGCCACTTCGACCTTTTTTTTTTTTTTTTTTTTGGTAACCTAGGGAACCCCGTAGCCTGGCGGCCAATGAGGTAAACCTTGGAGCGGTAGAGTCACCACCACCCTTGCCCAGGCGGGTAAGTCGTGTGTTCCTTTCCAACAAGGCAGACGACACAAGGAGTTGAATACTAGACCTCTCGCGAAAGGAACAAGTGCTCAACCAACTACACCGCCACCACGGGTGGTGCCGCTTCCCGACCTTTTCGATCGTGAAAAACAAATGAAAGAACAACAATTAGCTTTAAAAAAAAAGAAGAAGAAGGTTATTATCCTCTTCATCTAGATTTTGTTTATTTAACAGAGAGTATCTCGTAAAAATATTTTTCTCACTCTCCAAGTATATGAATCAATAAAAAAAAATAAAACGAGTCACTAGAAAATCTTTTAATAATAAAAAACAATTATGCGTAAATTCAGATTAGTGATTTTATTTTTTAAAAATTAGAAGTTACTTTTCAAAAGAGGAGATATATCTACACTTGGGCATGGGACCCTTAATGCCCATGTCTAGATCCTAAGAGGCTGGGCTTGGGTCCGCAAAGGCAAGCTTGAGACCCTACTAGCCATGTCCAATCCACAAAGATTGGGCTTAAATCTCTTGAGGTTGGGCCTAAGATCCTAGAGCCCATGCCTAATTTTGCGACAACCATGCCTAGGTACTTGAATCTTATACCCAAGTCACCGGCACCCATTCTCAGGTTGGGTGGCCCCAAGAAATATTAGAGCCTGCGACTATGACCCTAGTGGTTGGGTATTTGTTATATTACATTAATAATGCATGCCTCTTTAGGAAATGAGTTAAATCTTCTTTTCTAAGAGATTGGAAAATGATTTTCAATTCATCTTTACATTTGAGCCAAACACTTGGAAAATGATTTGCAATTCATCTTTGATTTGAGCCAAACACTAGAAAACATTGTAATTTTTCTAGAAAATGATTCGTTGGAATATATTTTTTGAGAAATGTGAAATTTTCTGTAAAATAAATGCAACCTTAGATGATAAATTGACATATTTAGTTCACCCATTTAAATGGACGACACATCAATCCACATAAAAAAGAAAATGTTGAGTTTTTTTTATATTATCTTTTTAGTTTATTTTCTTTTATTCTTTTCCCTTCTCCTTCCTTCCTTCCTCATGATTATAATTTCTAAGTGAGGTTAGTCGTATTTTAATTATCGAATTTACTATTGGAGGAAAGAAAGAAGCTTCACGAATACAGAACCTCAGCGGCCAAAAACAAATATAACTTCCTCAATGTTCGAGGCCAAACCCCCCTTTTTCCAACTTTTCAACTGCAGAGACGCCGCAGCAATTTACGCCGTTTTGTGGACCTGGATTAAGGAAATTCTTTATTGTTAAAGTTGACAATTACATGTCATGCATGATGTAGTGTGAAACGAAATATAGACTTCGAACGGGATTGAACAAATGCATGTTAGGCCAAGGACCAGTATAAAAGGGTCTCGAGCTTGGGTCCTTTAGCTCATCCCACATCCAAACACCTGGTGTAATAGTAAAATCACGTTTGCATCCGGTGGAAAAGAAGATGTCTTCCAAGCACTTGTTGCTCTTGATCCTCAGCTTGGTGGCCCTCGCTGCCCCAGCCCTAGCCGAGTATGCCATGCCGCCTGAGCACGGTAAGCACAGGCCCCACCACTACGGAGCCATGCCGCCCGCTTGGGCACCACACCACGGGCACGGGCCGCACCACGGGCCTGGCGCCCCAGGGCCAAGGCACGAGCTTTTGGAGAAGCCGTTCCCAGGCCACCACCACCCGCCAGCCAACGCCCCCTTCCCACATCGCGGTCACCACCCAGCTCGTGCGCCATTCCCGCACCATGGCCACCACCATGGAGCGCACCCGCCAATGGAGAGCGGCAAGGGCCCTCACAAGCCGCACATGCCACATGCGCCTGCTCCCGGTCATCCCTACTGAGTCTTTGAACATTTGATGGCTCATTGATATGCATGTGTTTTTTTTTTTTTTTTTTTGTTAGAATAAGAGCCTTTTAGATGTTATGACTCATCCATGTATTATCTGCCTACATGACATGGCTTATTGACCAGCCATTACCATATTCTGGATTACACAGAGCTCGTGCAGCTCATATCTATATAAAGTTTCTTGATTACTATCGTAATTATGCACCGACCTCTTAATGTTTTTGTCATGCACTCTCGCACTCACATTTATACTTTTGAGTGATCCTTCCTTTACTATTTGACCCTTCATTTTTCTCAATGAAAGAAGAGGACACGATGAAGGCCGTAGCAAGAGCTCGAGTTCTCAACAATGGATAGGTGTGCACAACTGAAATGTTATACTGTTGGCATTTCGGCTCCTAACGCCGAGCATTATCTTGAGAGTAAAAAGTTCAAACGTGGGCCACAAAAATATAAGATTATTCGACGCAATAAACTGCAAATACTTTAAGAAAAGTATATCATGTTGATCATGTTTTTAGAACAGGATAGAAAACCATCCCAATTAAGATTTCGAGTGGTCCACCGTCGACCACTGCGACTCTATTCTCTCTCTCTCTCTCTCTCAGAGCAGATCTCGCACGGTGGTGGTTGTCGCCTTCAAAGAGGCCATCTCATCGGAGTCGCATGATTGATCACAATGGATAGTTGATTTCCACCATCCTAGATTCCACTTTTCTCTTGATTTACTTTTTAATTTAATATTTAATGTTCAATCATGTCTTGCCGTAAAGACAGTGGCTGAGCTTGACCAAGTTGTCCGTGGATGCAGAAAATTAAAGAGCAAAGTTTATAATGTCAATATCGAGAACATTTTTATATTTTCCCGACACGGATGGAGTAAAATAATTTCAAGACAAAATGTAAAATTATAAGCACAACAATCAGACCCTCAGGATAAATGTTCAAAGCATGATAACATGAATTAATGCATCAAACAATATGGACGGTTCCAACAATCCTCAAAATAGCCAAATTGAACGCTGATTTCCTCTTCTTCTTCTTTTTTTCTTTTCTAATTTTATGTATATTTTTAAAGATTTAAGACGGGTTAATGGATCTTTAGGTTTGGGTCTCTTTATCAATTTTAGATGGGCTTTTTAGATTGGCACGTAAGATTGTGATTAGATCCAGGAATTTATGGTGCGCATGACAAAATTTATGGAACATAAATCAATTTCTATTCCATGGATGAGTTTCTAAGTAAAGAAATGCTTTTGATAACAATTCAAAATTTATATTTTTGAAATAAAAATTCGTTTGATAATAGAATAAAATTTATATTTCTAGAAGCAGCAATGACCGGCGTTCGGTGACCAGAGTCCGACGTTTGGTGACCACCGTTCGACATCCAGTGACTATCGGCAAGTGGCCGAAGTCTGAAGTCCGACGTCCGGCGTCCAGCACTAAGTCTTGTGACCGGCAGTAGGCAACCAGAGTCCAGAGTTCAACACCGAAGTCCGCCAACTGGCAACCGGCAACTAGCGTCCAAAGTCTGGAGTTCAACGTCTAACATCCGATATCCAGAGTTCGGTGACATGAGCCCGATCGCAGGTGGCCAGTGGCTGGAGTTTGGTGGTGGGTGGTGGGCGGTCGACCTCCGGCAGCCGGTGGCAAGCAACGAACGGTTGTCGACAAACATCCAGTGGTTGGTGATGAGCCTCTGGCATGCAATGATTGGCAATGAGTAGCCAACGACCAGCGGGTGTTCAGCATCCGCGATCGACGATTGTCAATGGGCGGTCAAAGTGCGGTGGTTGGCAGCCAATGTATGGTGGCCAGTGGTCGGCAGCTGTTGGTTGGGGCCAATGGTAGGTGGCCAGCAACCAACAGTGGGCGTTAGGCATCCCACGGGTGGCAAGTGGGCAACCAAGCGGTGACGAGTGAACGACGAGACAAATTTTGATTTCTCATTTCTATTCCAAAAATAGAAAAGCTAAAAATTTTAACTTTTAATTTTTGCTCCAAATCTATTTTGAAATAGAAATCTATTATAGAAATAAAAAATGAAATTGCGCTACCAAACGGATTTCTGTTACTCGAACTGTTCCAAGGTACATAAAAACAGAGAAATAGATAAATGGAAACTTTGTCATGCGACGCCCTTAGTGGGTTCAAAGCTCAACATTTAATGGCATCGAATTACTCAATTAGACATTTATTTACATAATAATTCTTTTTTAAAAAAGTATTTGATGGGGGTCAATTGACTCCATGCAAATACAATAATGCCGCAACTGCTAAATGATCGGACACTGTTTTATCATACCAAACATTGCATGGAGGATTAATTGCAAAAAAAGTTTTATAACTATTTTATGGATGTGAATTTGATCATAAACATTTTGATGATTTATCAATATAGTCATTCTAACTAACTTTAGCTAGAAAATGCTGATATAAACACTTGCTGTCTTATATGGTGTAAGGCAATTTTTGCAATTTTCAAGAGTGTTTTCTGAATTTTTAAATTAATTTTCTTATTATTTCTTCTATTTGAAAAAGAAGGAAATAAAAGAGAAAAGAAAAGAAAAAAGTTAAAAATTAATGAGAATTTCAGATAATTTAAAAAGATTGTCCTAATCATTGATAGTTACTCCATATAAGATAGTCGGTATCCATGCGATTGCAAACCAAAATTGACCATGAGGGTTATATTGGCAAATCGTCAAAAAATTTAGGTTAAATTGGTCATATTAAAAATTTCTTATTGAATTCACGGATTTTTTGGCTATTGTCCCCAATCGCCAAGAAATCCTAGCCACATCATTTTATCTTATTTTACCTAGCCAAATAATCCAAACTACCCAATATGTCCGAGAATGATTCAACGTCAAATTCAAACACAGACCAGTTTTGCTTCTCAAATTCTACGTCCTCATCGGGTGCCCAGGTGCGCATATATTGCCTTTACTTGTCTGGGGACTCAGATTTGACTGAACGAACCAATTTACTTTTATAGAAATGATGTCAGTGCTGAAAAGAAGAGCACAAACGACGGCTTGGCTTGAAAATCGTCACTATAGTAATGAGGCATGCAATTCCAATATTTTTGGATGATTGAATTGTCGCATCTCAATCCATTGCATAACTTCCATTAATTATCAAACTATTGGAAAGGAAAACAACAATGAAGTGGTTTTTTTTAGGTCGGAACAATTGTTTTCATGGTTCAAAAGCATATATGAGAAGTAAATAGACTTCAACGGTAAAGCAAATTGAAGCAAACCAAAGGCCAGAATAATACAAAACAAGCTAAATCCAAAATAAGGAGGATAAAAAAGCACTGATTGGGTTAAGCACACTCTCATTCCAAAAGAACAGATTTGTCAAATAAATAAGTGGCAATCAATCAATGGATCTCATACCATCATCAGTGATCACCACATGTTGGAAATTTCTTTTCAAATAATTATGGCATTGCAAGTTGTCGGTGCGCACCTAGATTCGGGTTCCTCTGCACCTTTGCCGTATGAAGACAATGAAAATAGGTTAAATAAATACAAATCTAACCTATGGAATAGCAAATCTTCATAGTTTAGCTAGATGCCAAAGCTCCTGTGATCGTCATTAAAAGGAGAGACAGAGGACATGTACACGGATAAAACACGAGAGTATCGAATCTCCAAAAACATTATTAAACTCCTAGATCTAAATTGGGAGAAGAACTCTTAGGTCTAGAAATTGATTCGGAAAGTTCAAACTCTCAAATCTAAAACTAGATTAGAGAGCACAGTTCCCGATCTAGATCGAGAGAGAAAAAAAGAGGAAAAGTACCAAAAACTAAAATAAATAAATAATCAAAATAGACGAAGGAAAAGGTGAGACTAACTCAAACCCTCCCCATGGTTGAAGGTTGAAGAAGAGAAAGATAAGGGGAGTGAGGAGAAGACTTTTCAACTTTTTTGAGAGTTTTTAGTTTAACAGTGAGGTGGTTGATTGGATAGGATTCACTCTGAAATGATTTGAAGTCTTTTGGTCACAACTTTGAATTCCCAAATCATTCCTTGATCTTAGAAAATCTCGATTCGTCTATGGCGAATGCTTGAGTTGTGCAGAAAATGTGTAGGATAATGGATAATTGTCAAAAAAGTATTAAATCTATTACACTTTTACTAATACACTCATAAACCTTTCAATTGCGCTAATTAAGTTATAAATCATTTTCATATTTTGCTAATTGTGTCCATTTTGCAAGCTTTGGCTGAAAATCACTAACATGGACATGAAATCCTATGTTGCACTACCAATGGTGAAGCGGACAATTTTTAATAATATTTTAATATTTTTTTCAATTTTTAAAAAATTTCTTTCTTCTATTTTCATTCTTTACTTTTATTTTTCTTTCTTTTTCTTTTTCCCTCTACTAGACATCGTTAGGCCTTGTTGATGGTAGCGGAGATCGCCGGCCTCAAGCAAGAGCCAATCCTACTAGCCCCTAGCAAGGGCTGCCGTCATCTAGTTCGGTGAGGGTGTCCCTCGCTCGAGGCTGGTGAGGAAAGCCATAGCCTAAGGACAACAGCCTTCGCCAACCATTAATGAGGCCCAATGATAGATGATGGAGGGAAAGGGGAGAAAGAAAGAAGAACAAGAAGAAAAGAAGAGAACAAGAAAAAAAAAAAAAAAAAAAAAGCAAAGAAGGAAAATATAAGAAAAGAAAATTAAAAATTAATAAAAAATTGAAAAATAT